>CAMZMU010000037.1:85283540-85958354 GCA_947311845.1 Poa pratensis | reverse complement strand
CCCCCCCCCCCCCCCCCCCCCCCCCCCCCCCCCCCTCAGGACCGACCCTGTCAGCAACGCCATTCTGAGCGTGGGCACCATGACAGGAAAACTGGGCAAAAGTACCTGCTCGGCAAGAAAACCACGCAACATCTGGGAGAAGGATACAGAAGAGGAGACAGCAAGAGCATGTGAACTGGCGGGTGTGCCATCGATAGTGAGAACATTGACAGGAGAATCAAGAGGTCGAAGAGAGACAGGACGGAAGAATCAGAAGACATGTGAAAGGAATCTCAGAATCCAGAACCCACGGAGATATACCTGACTGTGTAGGCGGCGGTGGCGGAGCGAGCAGCAGTAGTGGAAGCAGTCAGCGAGGCAACGGTGCCCGTCGAGGAAGAGCCCGAGGAAGACAGTATACGCTTGGGCCGCACAATATCCTGGTCAGTGAGTGACGGGGTCGACGAAGACGTACGAGCGCAGTAGAGGAGCGACTCAGGTCGCGATGCTTCTGGTGACAGTCAGACTCTGGGTGACCCGGCTTCTTGCAGTAGCCATAGAAGGTGTGAGAGCGAGGCCGGCCTAATCGTGCATAAGGAGGGCGCACCCCCCTGAGGGAGTGGGGAGCAACGGTGGAGCAGACGACACAGGAGCTCGGGCAGCGAGCACAGTGGGAACCCCAAGCAAACCAGCAGAACGGAGGCGTGTCTCCTCAGCTCTAACCTCTGCAAGCACTCTGATATACAAACACGACCACGGGCAAGCAAGTGAGCACGCCGAGGCTCAAACTCGGGACGGAGGCGATACAGGAACTCATGGACACGCTGAAACTCCAAATCTGACCTCACTGTCTGACAGCAACGACAAGCACCACAAACAACAGTCCTCGGAGACTCAAGCTGACGCCAGATGGTAGAGCACTGTGTAGAGAACTCATCAACAGTAGAGTCTCCCTGCTGAAGATCATGCTCCTGACACACTACAGATAGGTAGAGAGCATCACCAGAGGGCTGATAGCGCTGACAAAGATAAGTCCATATTGCGGCAGCAGTGCCAATCCCATAAACTCAGAAGCAAACTGGGGTAGAACACTAGCAGTGAGGACAACAACAACACGAGCATCATCATTGCACCATTGAGTGTAAACACACAGAGCATCCCGATAAATGGAGAGAGACTCCAAGTAATCTGATACCTGCTGGTCATAGGTTTCAACTGCAAGATCATCAGCATCCTTGGCGGTAGCCCGATCTGTCTCAAAAGCATCAGCGGCAAGAACGGGCGGAACCGGTGGAGCAGGAGCCACAGGAGCAACGGGGCACGGCGGACAGGAGACCTCGCAAGAGAAAACGCCCCACAACAGGAGGCCACGTATGTGGATGCGCATAAAGCCCACAAACTCTGCATAGTTGGTGCCATCAAAAATCACGGAGCACCCAGGAACAACAACATAGCCCGATGAAGACATGACGGGCTTCTCTGTTTTTTTTTTGAGATTTTTTTTCTTACAGAAGTCAACGCTCACAGCTCGATCTAGATCGAGATTGAGCGGAACGGCCACGACGGAGGCGGCCAAATCCGGCAAGGGCCAGGACAGCAGCGACTGGAACGGAGCCGGCAGGGGCCGGGCGAAGGCTGCTGGAGCTCCGGCGGATGGAGACGACGGCGGGGAGGCCCAAGACGGCGGCGGCGGCCGGAGGCGGCGCGCAGGCCGAATGACGGCGCGCAGGCCGTGAGCGACCGCGGGCAGGCCGTGAACGGCGACGCACAGGCCGGAAACGGCGGCGGCGACGCGGCAGGCCGGCGACGGCGGCATCACGGAGTTGCTACGTGCGGGGAGGAGGAGGAGAGCCAAACCTGGGCTCTGATACCATGTTAGAGAATGAGCAACTAGTTTCTCAGGGGCCAAAGGCCAATACATGTACAGTGTGGTAAAATACAATAAGCCCCTTATACAATGGGGATATACAGGAAAGGATCTATACACATCTAACATTACTGACGGTGAATCCAACGTCATGTCACGCTGTCGCGCGGACCATGCACACTACCGACCCGGCTTCATCGTTAAGCTTCATGGCTACATACCTTGATCGATACATGAATATACAGAGCAAACTATATGTATCCCTGCAAGCTAGTTCAATCTATGACACATTAGATGTCAGAGAAACGTCCACCTTTGCAAATAACAATTATATGGGGAGCAGAGAGCCCTTCCAAAAGTCCGAACTAGCGGACGAAGCTGGAAAATCCACAGATACCTCAACACTGACAAGTTTTTTTTTAATGACTGGAGCTAGATATATCGAATAGTGGTGCATTAACAATTATGTTGAACAAAACATACCGTGTCGTGGCAAGATGGGGAAATAAAATAAACAGACAACTGCTGGAAGGCGGGGGCGGAACTTTTGATCAAAATTGGGAAGGGGAAGTGCCAGGATAGAACTTGGTACAAAATTGGGGAGGACGAGTGCCCTTCAGAAGAAACAAATGCTAACATTCTTCACACAATTCGAGATGCCGCGAGAAGAAGCTTGCGACGAGCTGCCAAGATCACTGGCACATGCAGATGGTACCTTCGCACGCTGATCGATCAGTGGCGTGACAGGAAAAGACGAGGCCGGTTGCAGAACTTCCGGCCATTCTTCTTGACGTATTGTGCGATGACGATGCAGAGACCGGCCCACACGAGTGCTACCAGCAAGTGGCGAAGATCATTCCGGGCTGCAAAAACATGGATAAAAAAAGCAATAGAATCAAATTACATGCCAATACATTTCAAATTTTGCAGGAACTTCACTGAAACATGAAAAAGGCCGGGCCCAAGTTAAACTTCCTCGTGCATATTCCCTCTATAGAGGCCATTCTGCCACCCACAACGTAAGTAAAACCCTTAGGAGCACCTTGATCAGCCTAATCTAATCAAAAACATTTTCAACTACGTAAATTTCTGCAGTCGGAAACTTTACCTTGTCGTGTGATACCACCAAGAACATGGCAGCAACCAAAATCAATGCGAAAGCAATTCGGAAGGACTGCAAAGAAGAAACCGTGCAAGAAAGACAACCTTCAGAACGATGTGGAATTAACAATTATATCATTGCAATGCCATACGTTAAAGAGGTGTTGGCCATCGGAACAGCTAAATACCCACCTCCAGAGCTCCTGGTTTGCCTGGAACTGTGATGTCCCGACTAACAGATGACACGTAATGTCCTTGAAGAAGATCCATGGCATCCTAGAAACTCAAGAAAAGTTAACATAACAATCAGGTATCAATGGGCTATAATTCCAACTTAAAACATCTGCTCAGCCAGATAATTGACTTAGGTTCCCTATAAACTAGAGCGCATTCCTACACAATCAAAGAAATCAGCTATACTTTAGTCCATTCTACAGATCAAAGTCTTCTCATGTTGCAGATACTTCCACCGGGCCGGAAAAATCACGCTTCGAGAGCAAACTACCTGTTTAGTACCATCTGCAAAGTTGTTCAAGTAGTATCTAGCAAGTGCATTCCACAGATCATTTAGAATTCCCTGAGTAGTTCGTTTCCCGTACCTGATAGACGAAAACAAATTTATAATATGACCAACTTAAGTAATAACAAATTGTGCAATAATCTTGTTTTTTGTAAATATTGAACAATAAAAATGATATACAAGCATAAAGCTGAAACCTCAAAAGAGCAGAATATAAAAGCATAGTATAATACTCCCTCCGATCCATATTAGTGGGCATAGCTTTGTCTAAATTCATATGTATCTAGTTAAGTATTTAGACTAGATACATGTGTATCTAGACAAAGTTGTGCCCACTAATATGGATCGGAGGGAGTATTATCATTGATGCATGAGTATTATTTTTCAAATCATGTTATGATTGTAGTTTTACAGGTCAGTTTTCCCCAGATTCGTAACGACAACAACTTTGTAGAGCATCGGCAAAAATTACATCAATTTAACAGCGGACATTATGAATGTGAAACAGGAGAAGAGATTTACTGCACCAGATGTTACAGCATCTTAAAAGCTCTGAATCAAATAAAATAATAGCAGCTCAGAAGTGAAAATACTCAAGGTGGCACGAATCAACATTTAGTAAACGAAATTGGGAAATGAAAACGGAGGAAATAAGGTTTCTAACAATTTGAATGCAGCACTTGAAAAATAACAACAAGGTTGAATTCAATTTGTAGAGATTACCGGACAAAGTCTCCCTTCAAAGCAGGAGTACCAGAGTACTGAGTGCTTATAGCATCTCCATGATTAGCCCACACTGAAATTGGTTCCAGCAACATTGTTCAAAGCTAAGTGTAGGGAGGGTATAAATAGGAACCATGGCTAGTGAATATCATACATAATACTTACAAACTTTATAATCTGCATCAAAAGATGGATAATTGCTGATTGTATCGTTAGCACCAAAAACGCCTAGTCGTTGGAGCTGGCTTTCGAGAATTTTTCTCCCAACCATGCTCTGTTTAACAATTGTAGATATTATCAGTATTCAGAATGCAGGATCGAAGATAAGAGAAAATGCAATACTTAAAAGATCGATACATTAATGGCTCGACAAGAAGATGGATCAACATCGCAAGTGCAAATCTTTTGAAACTAATATAGTACAGATCCGCAATTAGATGTAACTGGGGCATATGTAATCTGACTACATCAATATGACCTAAAAGTAGCTAACGTGTGAACTTCTGCATATATAGAAATGCATCTTACAGAAGCAAGAGCTGTAGTGAATGATGGATCAACCGAGACACATGTTTTATCAATTTAGCAGGAACTGGCACTAAGATAAAAAAGAATAACTGTGCTAGGAAGTATGTACCTGAGTTACATTAGTGCGATTAAGCAATCGATACAATTTGTTCTGACAGTGCCGGTCTGTTCCTCAGTTTTGTTGCCTTCGTCGTTCAAAAGGAAGTATCTATACCATAAGAAAGTAAGACCATGAAGACGGAAGCAGTAAGAGAAATCTATAACATTTTATATTCATCATAACAATATAGTGTGAGAAAATCCTGTTTTCCTTTTCTTGCTTTGGGAGAGAGTGATCTGACGTTTTCTCTTAGCTCAGAGATGTGACTCGTCAGCTAGAGCAGATACACCGCACAAGCAATATGTTTACTTATACAATTTTTCTGTGATAGGAATAAGCCACAACGGGGATGCGTATCTAACCTCCAATAAAAATGCTAGTATCTCCACAATATTAAAACATCAGAAGTTAGACAGAGTGCTATATGACTGGGATATCTGTTGTAGAAGCTTGGCACCCTAACCCAGGAACCGGACACCAAAAATTCAAGTATTTAACACGTCTATTTTCTGCAGTGAGCATGGAGCATTAATATTTTTTACGTCAAATACCGATTACTGATTTAATATAGCATCAACATAGACGTGTTTATGCTGATACAGTTAAGCAACTGCAGATAGAAAACAACAGAAAGTGTAGTAGAAGAAAATTAACATCAACAAACTAAAAATTTGGTAAGTAATAGATCATGTATAAATTCATTTCGTATCTTTGAGTGACTTACTTATGCTTCTTAAGATAATCCTCAATTTGATCATACAACTGTGAAAGGCGCTCAAAATGAATATGGCCACAGATTTTATGGAAGTCAAAATGTACGAATCTGCAGTAAGTAGATAATGTAGCACAATTAGGAACAGTCAAGCACCATATAACTCTGAAGTGGGCATGATATCACCTTATGTCTTCACTAAGGATAGGCTCAATCGATTTTGCATATCTTTCATAAAGACGGCCTTCAGCACCGTGCTAAATATAGAATTAGAAAAGCGAGTCAATGCACGTGGAAAACAGAGTAATCTAATACCATTAGGCAAACAAATATGCATACACAAGCATGACTACAAGTATTAATATGAAAACAAAATAGTAAATAAGCTTTTCGCAACTTCTGGAACAACATAGCTAGTAGAATTTCTTATGGGGCATAAGCTCAACGGAATAACTTAGTCCCATTGGAATGAGTGGCATATGCACAACCAAAATGAATAGCTGTGTGCAGAACAAATATGGAGCATAATTCCTAAATGAAACCTGATCTTGTAAATCAGACACCCTTATGCTGGGGCAGCAACCAAAAATTGTAGCAATTTGTCTAGAAAGTGTGATTCCAAGAGTGCAATACTTACACTATTGACAAGATCAATAGCCACAACAGCTCCATATTTCTTTTGTAAATCATGAAAGTGTCGCTCAAGCACACGAGCCTGCAGAATGAAAACTCGAGTCAAATTAGGATGAAGAAAGCGTCAACCAATGCTGCATTCCGGGCAGAGTTAAAATAATATATCAATGCCATGATGATTAAAAATAGAATAAGTTAAAAAATGAGACAGCTCACCGCCTCCTCTACTCTAACAACATCAAAACTAGGTTTGTATGTCAAATCAACTATCTGCTCCCACAGAAAAGGCATGGAACCTCGAACCTGCAATATACAGTAGTTACATTGATTTATTCAGAGATGGTTAAAAAAAGTAAATTGCAGTTTGCACATCCTAATTTGGCATCCCTTGCTTAAAACATGAGAGTTAGTATTTATTTGCTCCTAACACCACATATTTCAACCTTGCATTGCAGTAGTTGCCTATCAACCTGCAAATCTGATAGTCAGACCGTCATTTGCTTCGGAAGGCCCGAACTGTCAGGTTCACAGGTGATCGGGTTGGATTTAAAATTTTGTACAAACAACAACTAAAGAGCTTATGGCAGAGAAATATTAATTGTGGAGCTCCACTGCAACTGGTGTCGAAATTAGGTGGTGAAACTGTAATTGAGTCTGAAGATCCTCGGACGATATGAAGACTTTTAGCACACAAACTACAACAAGGAAACCAAAAAGGCAAACAAGAAGGGAAGACCCTTGAACATCAAAAACATTGAAAAAACCAATAGTCTAACCGGTTGATTTTAAAATTGTGTGTAGAAACTTACTTGTACATATGATGCTGTAAATCCTTTGATTGCATTATCTGCTCTGATTCAACAAAATTTGCTGCATAGCCTTCTGGATCAGCGCCTCGTCTCCAGCACCGTGTACCTTCAGTAAACAACAGCCTCGTAAATATTTAACGGTCCAGACGATATTGAATTTCTTGAGAACGTATGGCAAGAATGAGTAAAATTAGTGAAAGGGAACTCGAGGTCAATCTTATTTTGATGCTTCAGAACTCTCACCTATCCTTCGTGTGCACCTCCGTGCAATCATGGTTACATTTACCTTTTCTGACCTAACTTCTGCATGTATATTCTGAAAACCTGATATGTGGTTAAGTTACAACAACTCAAATTGATATAATTGATCCTAGGTATAGTCCCTATGTTCCAAAAACAGATGACGTCGTACAGAGAGTGCAGTCAGACTTCTGTATCATTGAACACTGATTAATAAGAAACGGAAATTTACAGCAAAGCCACTATTATCATACCGAGTTCAGCTTCTGCCATTGTTTTTCAGGGAATTACACGAATGCCAAAAAAATGGTCAAAGTTGTATGTTTTTAAATCGTGAAAAGTCACAACGTCAGCTATTTTGGAACGTGGAGACTAAATCATGATCTGATATCTTGGGTAGCGAGTTGGAATATGAAAACGGGCCAAGGATACTTCCTTGAATGACCGGCAATAAGTATTGGTCCAGCTGCCAAGGAAAAAGGAGAAATCAAAATACTGTACAGATAATGAATCTTAGATTGTTAAAACTGGAAATTACAAAATAAAAAGTCAATCCTACTTTGCTCTCAATTAGTGGCTCCAACAAGTAACCATTCCATAGAAATCTTGGTTCTGCCTGCAAACAATGCAGTAAATTAGTCAGGGAAAAAGATTGACCCTTCCATGTTTAAGCAAGATCCATCATTGCATGAATAGAAGGCAACAAACCTGTCTCCAAAGTGGAAGTGCCTTGAACTTGTCCCCAGATCATATAGCCTCTGTAAACTGTAATAAAAAAGGAATAAAGATAAACGTCTTGCAGACTTGCAATGACAAGAGAACAATATGAAATTAAGACGATAGCCTGACTGCATGGGTTA
This sequence comes from Poa pratensis, assembly GCA_947311845.1. Taxonomy (NCBI): domain Eukaryota; kingdom Viridiplantae; phylum Streptophyta; class Magnoliopsida; order Poales; family Poaceae; genus Poa; species Poa pratensis. The sequence goes on along the minus strand of CAMZMU010000037.1, from coordinate 85,950,282 downwards.
AATCTAACATGTAACTGACAAAATATTTTACAGGTCAATTTACTAGGCTAATTACATGCTTTCTTTGCAACTCTATGTACAACTAAAGCACAAATGGTAAAAAACAAAGGAGACATATACGATACCCACGTGAGTGTTAAGTTGGTCTCGTAGGAGAAGAACAGGCCTATGGACCTCTCAGCAGCATCCAGGAGCTCCGAGAACTCCTTCTCCAACTTCTTCTGAATAAATCATTCCAGGTTGTTAAATAAATCGCAGCACAGATGCAAACAACATAGCTGGAGGTGAACAAGTGAGTAACCATTGTCAGACCTGCTCGGCCGAAGAAGCAGTATGGCAGGGCAGAACTTTGAGCCCTGTCACCTTGAAAACCGCGTGCCCCATGTAGGACCCAACGCAATCACGGTCGGTGATCACCAGACAGTACGATCCGACCGCAAGCCTGAGCACCCCCATCACGCCAAACACTATCCTGACCTTCGGGTTCGCGGAGGGGCCGCTGCGTGGCGGCAGCTCTTGAACAAGGTTCATGGATCCATTGGCCCGGCTCACCGACAGGAACAGGTCGGCGAGGCCATCGACCGGCTCGAACACGTAGCGGTCCGCGAACTCCCACAGCCTCAGCCGCGTGTGCAGCTTCGGGGGTGATGGGGACACGTCGTTCGGTGCCGCCATTGCTGCAAAATAGTAAGCACGGTGAATTTTCTGAACAACTCAGATGTCGCGAATAGACTCATACAGGTTTGCGGCGGGCGGGTATGTTGGGATCAAGAAATGCGGTATGGACAATTAATCATGCTATAACAACAAACATATATAGAATAAAGAAGTTCATTTTGCACTCAAAACTTGTGCTGTTCCCCGCGTTCTGGATCAATTATTTCTGACCCTGAGTATACCACTCGGAAACTCCTCTCCCAGTTTCCCATTTACCTTTTTTACAATTAAGCAAATGATGTAAGTCAAGAGATCTGGTAAACAAGTATGCATACACACTACTGACTTTATTAAGCGTGTCCCCGGAGCAGAGTTTCGACAGGCTTTCAGGTAGAGAACAGTTATACTATTTTGTACGTCAAATTTCTGCTACGGAGTATTTCCCAAACAGGAACGAATTCTGTTGGTCAAAGGTTGTTCGAATTTTGCTAAGGGAGGCCGTGGAAACATTTATTACATGAAAAGTCACGGTCATTTGTCTGAAACTAATTATCTTGTTCCAGCCACGTACTAGGGCGATGGATGGAGGCAAGATTGTTCTTCCCGGAACCATGGCCAGCTCAGCTCAGGTGGATCTTCTGAACGACTGAGATATCGTAAATAGACTCATACAGGTTTGCGGCGGGTGTGTTGAGATCATGAAATGCGGTGATCATTCTAGAACAACAAAAATTATACAGAAGAAGTTCAATAAAATGTGTGTTGTGATCGGTTATTCCTGATTCTGAGTAAACCACTAAAAAACTCCTCTCCTAGTTTTCCATGTACCATTTTCACCGTTATTAAGCCAATGATGCAACTTAAGAGACCTTGTAAGACAGTATTCATACAAACTACTGACTTTATTACGCATGTCCCCGGAGCAGAGTTTCAACAGGCTTTCAGGTAGAGAACAGTTGTACCACTTTATACGTCGAATTTCTGCTACAGAGTATTTCCCAAACAGGAACGAATTCTGTTGTTCAAATGTTGTTAGAATTTTGCTAAAGGGAGGCCTCGGAAACATTTAGTACAAGAAAAGTCATGGTCATTTGTCTGAAACTAATCATCTTCTTCCAGCCACGTACTAGAGGCAATGGAGGCAAGATTGTTCTTCCCGGAACCACGGCCAGCTCCGGATCGACTCATTCACGCATGGAGACGGCAAATGCGGCGGAAAACTAAAACGGTTCGATCGACGATGATCGTCAGAGACTCGGAGGAGGAGGATTGGAGAATAGGAGCGTACATACCTGAGAGAGGAGGCGATGAGGACGGGGCGGCGGAAGCCGTGGATCTGATCTGAGACGACGCGCGCTGGGTTGTGGACGATGAGAAGTATACGGGGATGGGAGGCGCGCGGCCGGAGTGGTGAATTCTTGGTGGCCCGCGCGTCGCGGCCTGCAGCAAGACTCCATGGACGGGACGCGCGAAGGGCGGACAGACAGAGGTCACATCGGCAACGGGAGCAGTTCATTTTCACGTTATTTTTTACGGTTTTGCTAATTCTCACCTAGCTGAGATTTAGCTTAGGTCTCAGTCACCTCCTTCACCCTTCGATCTGGCTCACGATACGTGCAATTCTTCTTCCTCCTCCTAGCTTTTTCTTCCTGCAACTCGGGTGGGCGAGTCGGCGGCGGGCGGGCGAGTCGGCTGGCCGTGGCGGCCGACGGCGACGACAAGACAGGAGCGACCCGGAACCGCCGGAGACGCGGCTTGCCGCGGCGGAGGCGGTGGAGGGGAGAAGAAACTTAACTTGGGGGGTGCGGGGGGCCGGTTTAGAGGGATGGCCGGGGCGGCGCAGGATCGGCGGAGGAGGAGCTCGAGGCAGGGCGGGGCGACGAGGCGCCGCGGCAGCGCGCTGGCCGCGGGCGGGGTGGACGGCGGTATGGACGACGGTGGTTGCGGGGGAGGAGGTGACCGGAGTTCGCCGGAGTAGAGGAAGAAGAAGATGACGTCATTCGACTGAGACTTAAACTAAATCTCAGTCGACTGATACCTAGAGAGACCCTTTTTTATATATTTCGGTTTTGGTATTCAATTCTCACTCGTGTGAGAAATAGCAAAACCGATAAAAATAACAAATATGTTGATGTAAATGTACACACTTTCCAAGTAAAAAAATGTACACACTTTCAAATCTATAAAATATACATGATTTTGTCATTTTTGTGTAACTCAGAATATAAATTATTTTAATTAGAAACTTTACATGTTTGTGGGATACATCATCACTAACATGTACAGTATTTTTCAGATTTTTTTAACTTTGTAATATGATTTTTAACGTTTTTATAAATAGAGGAAACACTGGAGTTCTAGAGCCAAAATGACTTTCCCTTATATTCGACGGCAACTGAATGAAGTGAAAGAAATCTTGGCTCTCCCTCCCACAGACCGCACGAATCTCCAGGCCGAACTTCGTCCTCACCTTGCCGCGCCGCCGCAGGGATGCAAGCAGCTTCACGGAGGGCCGCTGCGGTTGCGGCGGCGGCGGCGAGCTTCCACTCCACCGCCGCCGCGGCGCTCTCCAAATCCACGGTACGCCCACCCCGCCCCATCCTCCTCTCCAACGCCTCCCTGTCCCTCTCTCGTTCTGTCCGGATCAAATCACCCCTCCAGATTCCAGTTTCTTGCATCTCAACGCCTAATCTTGCCACGATTCGGCCCCGTTAGACAGACAAACAGCACTGGCGAGTCTGTAAAAGAGTAATCTTTACTGCTACGAATGATCACAAGGAGCGCGCCACATAGGTAGGCACGACATGGTGGTCATCCTGCAGGTTATCTGAAAATGGTGGTGAACCGCCGGGAATGGTGCCAGCCAGTGAGCCGTTTTCTGTGTGCAGTTCATTCAGCATGTGCTAGACATGTGTTTAACTCTGAAGTAGGCCCTTTTCAGCTTGTGGTTGCAATCCTGTACTCTTAAGCAACGAACAAATTTCTTGCACGCTAAATCTCCTATGATGTACATAAATGTAGCAAAATACTGCTAAGCATAGATGGATGCCTCACGCCTTGCTGAGCGATGTAGCATTTGCGTCTATTTGATCGTTTGGGGCTTGCAGTCTGACGGTTCAGGTACTATTCCTTGTTGCAGCCTCGTATCCGGTTCAGCGTCAGCGAGAAGCGCACCGACGCGAAGAAGGCTCTTAAGAACATCCTGCTCAATGGCGGCTCCTGTCAGGTACCGACGTACCGTGACCGTTTCCATTGATTCCTAGTTTGTGAACCTGTCCGTAAATGGCAGCGCCAGGCTGATTTACCCACCAGGTTAAACAAAAGGGGCACTCAGAACATTTTATCCTGGTAACTGAACTATGCGGGTCTCTAATTAACTATCACCGATCGCATGTTAATTGTTTCAATAAGCCAATGGGAAATCAGATACATAGGAATAGGATACATGAAGTGAACACTTGTTTTATTCAATTGCTTAGAAAGCATTGAAAGATTATATTTTGTAACTGATCTGAACATTGTCACTAGGAAAGAAGCAATAAAACAACGAGGCAGCAGAAAGCTGGTGGCAAATCAAAAGTCCGCTCCAGTCCAGGAAATGGTCCACATAGCAAAGGCAGAGGTAAGTTTACTCTCCAACCCTTTTTTTAACCTTCCAATTCATTGTATTTACTCAAGACCAACTTGTATTTTCTGATTCTCAAAAGAGCCTGCTACTGAACATCTTTTAGTGTCCATTGGTTGGATTTATTCTTAGTTAGAATTGTGCGACGGCATTTACTATCTTCTCAAAATTTTCTTTCCAATCTTCAGCCGGATTTTCATTGATGGAATGTGCTTGCCTTCCTAAGGTCCATGCCGTTATGGACTTCTACTTGTAGTACAGTAGCACTGAATTCAATGCACATGAACTATCATTCGAAGCATGTTCATTTTGAACTGTGGTTGGAGCATAGTTTATCTTTCTCTTGCTTTAAAAGCATAAACAGCATACCATTATTTTCAGTATATCTAGGCGATAACAAGTGCACCATGATTTTTTATATAGGTGGGATAGACTGGCGAAACTTTGACGACGGTGACTGCAGTGATAGCCCCCACGGGACCTTTGGCGGCAAGACATCTTTCACCTGGTACTGGCCAGGGGAGGATGATGATCTTGGCGGTACGCCTAATGGGTTTCAGTGGAGGGATGATTCTCAATCAACTAAATCAAGGGGAAGAGTTTGGAATGAAAGTGATGTAGACGAGGAAGAGGAGTCTTGCCACGATGATCTGAAGAGCCATAGGATATCTCTCGGCTTGCCAGCCTCGGGTCCCTTAAAACTTGACCACATCAAGTCTGCGTGAGTCTTGGAGCATCTCTATCGCATTTGCAACGTTTCAGATGACGTGATTCTTAATTAGTTTTTCTTCCTGGATGTGATGTATGTGCAGTTTTCGTTCATCAGCTCTCAAATGGCATCCGGACAAGCACCAAGGATCTTCACAGGTCAGTGTTGATTGTCTTTGCTTGCAACCTTTGGCACATTGGTTGCAAACTCTGAGCTAGAAGAAAAAACCTATATACAGTTCTTGATTCTCAACACTGGTTGTATGTATCGCAGCCTGAAGCAGAGGAAAAGTTCAGACGTTGCGTAGAAGCATACAACTCGTTGGCTGGCGCTTTCAAACCGAGTAAATAACTAGCCACCGGTTCGGTTCATGTCATGGCACGAAGGCGCTGATGAAATTGGAATTTGAACTAGTTGTTCATATTCATAGAAGCATGAAGATGAGCCCCTAGCAGAACAGGAAGTGGATAGATACATACATAGCCTTTGCCATAAGTTGCCAAGAAGCTCGTTGTTTTTTTCTTTGAGGGAAAGAAGCTCGTTGTTTGAAAGTGTTCATGTAATATAGATTCTTGAAGTAGGACCAGACTATTTCTGAGTGTCAGCTAATGCACGATGTTCTACTAAAATAAAGCCAATTTTGTTTGACTTTTCAAATGTTTGCATCATGGTATCATTCGTAATATGTTAGTTTTTAAATTTTTATTGGTAACCGAACATTAACACTGCGTAACTGAAACCCTTCATAACAATTTCAGATTCAATGAACAGCTGATAATCCCATGGAAAAAGCCGTTCATACTTCATCCATGCATGACCACTGCATAACACTTTCAGATTTGGAAAACAAATCCAAGATTTAGCACAATTCTCCCCTTACAGCAATAATAAAATACACATATTACTTATAAGCGATTACAGACAAAGGCAAAAGCGATTACAGACAGCTTCCAACAAATCCAATCAAGCCAACCAACCAAGTTTGACAACTGATCTCAAACACACGGTGTGACATGCACTTACATAGACACAGTACTTGCACTTGCACTTGCACATGGAGCCACCAGACATATAAGTGGCACATATCCTGAGTGGTCATGTCTCGGAAAAAAACATAGCTTGCAAATCTGCAATACATATCTAGAAGAATGAACCAAACATAACTCCAGAGGCTAGATGATAACAGCGGAGGCACTCGTGATCAGAAGCACTTCCTGTGGACGATCGCGGGGCCAGACTCGTCATACTCGTCCTTCGATATCCACATCTGGTACAAAAAGAGTCCCATGTTATAACATAATTCAGATGCAGGATCAACAGAAGCCTGATATAGTGAGTTATAAAGGTGAGGTTTAACAACGGTAAGATAGTCATATATTATAACATAATTCAGATGCTGGTGGTAAGTTATAAAGGTGAAGTTGAACAAGTGTGTGCAGTAGACTATAGCGCAAGTACCTGTTGGAAAGTGCTGAGCGAGGCTAGAATGGACCCTCCAATCCAGACACTGTACTTCCTCTCGGGCGGAGCGACGACCTTGATCTTCATGCTGCTCGGAGCGAGCGCGGTGATCTCCTTGCTCATACGGTCAGCGATACCTGGGAACATGGTTGTACCTCCACTGAGCACGATGTTGCCATACAGGTCCTTCCTGATATCGACGTCACACTTCATGATGGAGTTGTAGGTTGTCTCGTGGATTCCAGAGGACTCCATGCCGATCATGGATGGCTGGAAAAGGACCTCAGGACACCTGAACCTCTCTGCGCCGATCGTGATTACTTGACCGTCAGGTAGCTCGTAGCTCTTCTCAACCGAGGAGCTGTTCTTGGCAGTTTCCAGCTCTTGTTCATAATCAAGGGCTACGTACGCAAGTTTCTCCTTGATGTCCCTTACAATTTCCCTCTCGGCTGAGGTCGTGAAGGAGTAACCTCTCTCAGTGAGAATCTTCATAAGGGAATCCGTGAGATCCCGACCAGCAAGATCCAAACGAAGAATGGCGTGAGGAAGCGCGTATCCTTCATAGATGGGCACAGTGTGGCTGACACCATCACCAGAGTCGAGAACAATACCTGTAGACGGAAATAACCTTCAGCCACAAATTACTGCACTAAACTAGACTCATATAGCTTGGCAATATGATAGTTACAATTATTTTTTCTGAGTGCATATGGTATAGTAAGCACTGAGCAGTAATCGCAGTTGCATATCCAACTTGTGCAAAGCAATGATCATTACGAAAATTGTTAACACAAATCAGGACTTAATTATGGGATCTTGACAATAATTCGTGGAGGTCAGCATAATCAAACCATCAAACTGAACTAAGTAGTGGGAACAGTTCATACCAGTAGTACGACCACTTGCATAGAGGGAAAGCACGGCCTGGATTGCGACATACATGGCAGGAACATTGAAAGTCTCAAACATGATCTGGGTCATCTTCTCTCTGTTGGCTTTTGGGTTCAAAGGAGCTTCAGTGAGCAACACGGGGTGCTCCTCAGGTGCCACACGGAGCTCATTGTAAAAAGTGTGATGCCAGATCTTCTCCATGTCATCCCAGTTGCTCACAATACCATGCTCGATTGGGTATTTCAGTGTGAGGATACCTCTCTTGGACTGCGCCTCATCACCAACATAGGCGTCCTTCTGTCCCATCCCAACCATAACACCAGTGTGCCGAGGGCGGCCAACTATGCTAGGGAAAACAGCCCTTGGTGCATCATCTCCAGCGAAACCAGCCTGGATAATAAACAATAAGAAAATGACATATTAAAAAATGCAGGAGATGACCATGCTGTGACAGTTCAGAGAAAAATTTCTGACCTTGACCATTCCAGTGCCATTGTCACAAACAAGAGGCTGGATGTCCTCACCGTCAGCCATTTCCTACAGAATATCTGCAAGTAGCATAAGAATGATATCAGTTAACAGCAAGCAATATTGTCACTATAGAGAAACACATGGCTTGTTATTTTTTACTAAACAGCCTTTGATGTGCTACGTGTTGTCAAGAAAGCCAAAGAGACCAGCCACGAGTTTACCAAGAAAACACTAAAATAAATGAAATGGAACAAGGGAAGGGCCCCTGAGTTTGTAATTATCTGGGGAAAAAAGATAAACAAAGAGCCTGTGAAAACATTTGAATGCGTAATTTCAAATGGGACTAAAATTTGAATGCTGTTCAATGTTCTTGCTAAATGAAAAGTTCACCAGAAGTAATGCATTGGACTAATCTGCAGTTTGTGGGCAACACTTTATCACTGAAAACATCTGCATTCTGCAACTGCACAAATCCCACCAAGTCAACATGCTTGACGGCACGATTTCCACCATAAAAACAACAACTTTTTTTGTCTTGGAACTGCTCCACATAACAGAAGGATTTTACAATAAAGTTTCAAGACAGTTACTGAGGCCCGGCACAAGCAGCGCAAGAGCTCCAGGCCTCAGACCAGCTTGCCTATGAGGATCGGCAGCAGGGCTCGGATAGTTGTTTCGCGAGACTCTAACGTGTAATTTGGACGATTTCCCGGTAAACAGTGTAGGAAGAACATTCATATCTTTCGTCATCTCCTCGACATACATGAGATCGGCAGCCAAACTGTAGCGTAGTGGGTGGATCAAAATGCACAGTTCGGTAGAGGAACAGGGACAGTCCACACAACGCCGACGTGGCCTCTACAGCTACAACTATGAAATGAAAGGCAAGCAATCGCCAAGGGAAAACGAGGAGCAATCGCCCCGCCCGCCAGCTATGGATCTACGCTCGAGACCAGCACGGGAACCGCTCCAGGAAGGCAGCAGCAGCAGCAACTCGATCGCCAACCCGGGAGGCGGATCACAGCATCCACGTACGCAGCCCGGACCAGACCCAAGAAATGCAACTGAAGCGCCCGGATCTTCGCGCAGGCCGCCCAGATCCGGTGCCCGGAGCCGCAAGACCGGATCTTGGACGGCATGGACTCGCCGGGGAGCGAGATCTAGCTCTCTGCCGCTAAGGCAACGACACACGCTCCAGAGAGAGAGAGAGAGAGAGAGGTTACCGTTGCGCGGCGAGGAGGCGGTCGCTGAGGAAGCGGGACGCGATCGGAGCACGAGGAGGTGGTGGTGGTGGAAGGTGAGCGAGATGGCTGGCGCTATAACTGCTGCAGCAGCACTGCTCTGGATCTCGCTCGCTCTCACTCACGCCGCTGTCGGCCTGCTGACGCGTACGACCAGAAGAAGAAAAGCGTTTCCTTCCCTGTTTTTTTCCCTCTTCGATTCGATCTTTGAACTTTCAACGCGCACTCTCTGAAATGGATCGATTGGGCTCATATCAGATGAACGGCCCATCAGTGGAGATCTCCTTTTTTCACAAAAAGTAAGAAATAACCTTTGAACTCGAAAAAAGGGTGAAATGTCCTTTTTTTTACCTAAAGAACACAAGTGGAATGTGATTCTTCTAGAACGTCCTAAAGAAACTATCACGTCTGCATCGACATCTGATGCGGCTGATGCAGAGTGACAGAGAAGATTGCTTGAGCAATGTGTTGGGCCGTGTTGTGCACGTGGTTGGGCTGAGCCCGTGTAAGAAATGGCTCATGTGTGGCCGGTAGCGTAGGAGGGATAAATACTGTGTGGCTCGATGGAGCAGGTAGCTTAGAACTGAACTTCTTCTTCCTCACGCAAACTCTGTCTTCTCCTCCTCCTTCGATCTAAATTCTGCTACTCTGTATCCTTGCTGTGATTGATGAATCAATGAAAAACTAGGTTCATCACATTGGTATCTAGAGCCAGTCGATTTTTCCTCGCTATTCGCTCGGCTTTGATCGTAAATCCAACGAGAGGTTGCTGGTGGATTCGCTCCACCGGCATAATACCGATCCGCGGTTGATTGGCTTGGCGGAGGTGGTCGACACAGCGCCGCAGAAGCCAGCGCTCGCGGTACGGCAAGTGGTAGAGTCCATGGACGCGATGGAGGCGCGCCTCATCGAGGCGTTCGATTCTCGATTCGGCACCCAGAAGGAGACCCTGACCTCCAAGTTCGCCGAGTTGCAGCAGCAACTAGATGAGCAAGCGGTCCGCCTCCAGCACATGCAGGTCAAGGTGGATCTATCCTTGGATACGTTGGGCAAGGTCCAGCAGGGGCGCACTCCGGATCTGGAGCGCGAGGGCGCGCCGGGCGCTGGACACGACAAGGCCAAGGGGATCAACAGGCCGCCGCCACCGCTGCTGGTGATTCCGAACAATGGAGCGGGGCTGGGCGTCGCTGGACACGCACCGGGACACATGCTTCCACCACAACCGCCACCACAACGGACTCGTCCTCAACTGCAGCTCACGGCACCACCTCTTGGACCGCATGTTGAATTTCCTCCAACTACTCCAATTGTGCGTGATGTTGCTGAGACTTCTACTAGTGGTGTGGATTCTGGTCGCCGATCAAATTGGGTACCGAAAATGGATTTTCCAAAATTCGATGGTACGGATACTCGCATTTGGATAGACCAATGTCATACGTTCTTCGAGTTGTATCAAATTCCAGCAGGTTTTCGTGCTGTGGCTGCTACCATGTATCTGAGGGGAGGTGCAGCGCACTGGTATCAGTCTTATAAGAAGTTGGTTGGTTTTCATGATTGGGATAGATTTTGTATGGATTTGCTGCTGGAATTCGAGTGTGATAACCAGAGGGACAAGAATAGGGAGTTGCTTACCTTGAAACAAACTGGTTCAGTATTAGAGTATCGCAGATAGTTTGATTTGCTTGTCTATCAGATTAAATTATATGATCCTGCTTTTGGTGGTCTTATGGTGGTTTCTCATTTCATTGATGGACTAAAAGACGAACTTAAGGTTGCTGTGGAAATTCAAATGCCCACAACAGTGCAACACGCTTGTTTGTATGCACAGGTGCAGGAAGGAGTTTTGGCTAGGTCTCAGCAGCAACTAGCTCCAGTGGGCCGTAAAGACTATGGTGCTAAGTCTCATTCTAGCTCTCGGTTTGAGAAAGGAGATTTGTGGAAAGCTAAGCAGTTGAAAGAGTATCGAAGAGCAAATGGGTTGTGTTACCGTTGTGGCGAAAAATATGCTCCAGGGCATCAATGCACAGTTCAGCAACCAGCACAAGTTAAAGTCATGCAGCAAGTGGAAATTCTCTCAGATGATATTTTAGATGCAATTACCAAAGGGGAAGATACTGATGACGATCAACCTATGCGTGTTTCTATTCGTGCCTTGTCTGGTACTGATCACTGTAACTCTATACGTCTGAGAGCACTTGTGGGCAACAAAGTGATGCTGATACTCATCGATTCAGGCAGCTCCCATAGTTTCATTGACTCCTCCCTGGTTGACAAACTGCAATGTGATACTACACCAATCCCAAGTACTTCAGTGAAAGTTGCTAATGGACAGTTCATGACCTGCAATAAACAGGTGTCCAAATTGTCCTGGTGGGTTCAGGGACACACTTTTCAGTATGATCTGAAGGTGCTGGATTTGGGAGGCTACGATGCCATTCTGGGCATGGATTGGTTGTCTTTGTGGGGTGCGATGACATGCCACTGGGAGGAGAAATGGTTGCAATTCATGCATCTGGGAAAACTGATTAAACTGCAAGGGCTAAACAACGTTGATGCTCAGTCATCTATCACTGAGATTTATGTCGAGCAATTTGTTAAATGGTAGAAGGGAAACGAGGTCTGGGCGACTGCTCTCTTGGATCCTGTCACAGCAACTGTATCCAGTGCGCCACCAGCAGTCATTCAAAGCATATTGGACCAGTATGATGCAGTGTTTCAGGATCCCCAGACTTTACCACCTCACAGGCAATATGATCATGCCATCCATATTCTTCCCGATGCAGCACCAGTGAATTCCAAACCGTATAGGTATGCACCATTTCAGAAGACTAAAATTGAAAGACAAGTTAAGGAGATGCTCAACAGTGGCTTAATTGTTCCTAGTATGAGTCCTTATGCTTCTCCTATTCTTTTAGTGCGTAAGAAGGATGGTACTTGGCGATTCTGCATTGATTACAGACGCCTGAACACAATTACAGTGAAGAGTAAATTTCCTATGCCAATAGTGGACGAGTTGCTAGATGAGCTGGCAGGGGCAAAGTATTTTTCGAAGTTGGACCTGAAATCTGGCTACCATCAGATTAGAATGGTGGAATCTGATGAACTGAAAACTTCTTTCAAGACACATCACGGTCAATTTCAGTTCCGAGTGATGCCATTTGGGCTAAAAAACGCGCCAGCAACTTTTCAATGCCTAATGAACACCATTTTTTAACCTTTTATTCGGCACTTTGTGCTGGTATTTATGGATGCCATTTTGGTCTACAGTAAATCACTTGAAGACCATGTTAAACATTTGGCACAAGTACTACAAGTTCTGCAGCAGCATAAGTTATATGCAAAACGAAGTAAATGTGTCTTTGCAATGCAGAGTGTCGAGTATCTGGGCCATACCATTTCAGCAGCAGGAGTGGCCACTGACTCCGAGAAAGTTCAAGCTATCATGAATTGGCCGATACCAACAACTCTGACAGAATTGAGAAGTATTCTGGGGCTCATAGGGTACTACCAAAAGTTTATTGAAAATTTCAGTATTCTGGCTCGACCACTGCATAATTTACTGAAGAAGAAATACTTCGTTTGGACTGATGAGAGTACCGCAGCCTTACAACAATTGAAACAAGCTTTGGCTAGTGCCCCTGTCTTAGCACTTCCAGATTTCTCATTGCCATTCTGTTTGGAGACAGATGCGTGTGACACTGGCATTGGCGCTGTTCTGAGTCAGAAAGGCCATCTTGTTGCTTATCTTAGCAAAGCTTTGGGGAGAAGAATAAGAAATTGTCTATATATGAAAAGGAGTTTCTGGCCATCATGGTAGAAGTGGCGAAATGGCAAACTTATCTCCAGAATGGACCTTTTGTTATCAAAACGGATCACAAAAGCTTGTGTTATCTAGAAGATCAGGTGTTAGGCTCTGAACTTCAGAAGAAAGCTATGACTAAGCTAATTGGGCTTCAATACAGCTTTCAGTACAGAAAAGGAGTGGATAATATTGCTGCTGATGCTCTCTCTCGAGTGGGCCATTTTATGCAGCTATCAGCAATCTCGGTTGCTCAGCCAATCTGGGTTCAAGAAGTGCTTAATTCATATGAAATGGATCCAGCAACTCAAGCCTTGCTTCCAGCTCTGGCAATTTCTACTGCAGATCATCCTGGCTATTCCTTGCAAGATGGCTTATTCGCTATCATGGAAAAATCTGGGTGGGAGCTAATTCTGGATTGCAAACCAAGATTATTCAGGCATTCCACTCCTCACCAATTGGCGGGCATTCTGGTATTTTGGGAACTTATCAACATGTGAAGAGACAGTTCTGTCGTAGCAGTGGAACATGGGTTCCCCGGATGCTGCCAAAGTGGGTCCTCCACTGGGGCCCACCAAGAAGATGGACAAGGCAAGGAGTCAAGTACAGCAGATGGGTTAACCCATCTGCCCCAACGACACCCGACAAGTTCGACAGCAAGGCTCCGCGGCTAAGGACCAGGCGACCTTTCGGGGTCACCCCCTCGCCCGAAGAACCAGGCGGGACTCCCGCGGGTCCGTGCGCCCGGCAGGAGGCCAGGCACGCCCCGGGTCCTCCATCCGTACCACCGAGAGGATAAGATCGCCAGCTCGCCGGAAGCTGGTGGAAGACTTGGGCGCCAAGATGAAGGCCGCGCCCTGGTGACGTTGCCACGAGCGTAGTTGGTGGGGCGGACAGGCTTTGTCCGTCCCACCTTTTCCAAGGGCGGACGACCACGCCGCCCTCCAGAGAATGCTTGGAGGAGAGAGCGCCACGTCTCCTCCAAGGACCGCCGAGGGGTTTCCCGCCAAGACCCTTCATGCCTCTCGCGTGCCCATGTCGGATCCCCTTAGCCTATAAAAGGAGGACCATGGCACCGAGGAGGGGAGGGGAGAACAGAAGCAAGCTAGAGCTCAGGCAAGACTAGACTAGGGTTCAGAAGGTAGAGAGAGAGGTGATCTCCCAGGGAGGATCTGCTCTTCGTCTACCTCCGGCCGAAACTCTGCCGGGTTCACCCCAGAACACCCTTGTACACCACACCATGATGAACCTCTCAATCCAGAGATGCAGGAGTAGGGCTTTTAGCCTCCGGGCGGCCTGAACCTGGGTAACTTCGTGTGTCCTTCTGTGTTGTTTACTCTCTCCCACCGATGAAGAACTTGGCGACCTTGCTCCCGGGTAAGGCGTCTTCCAGCCTCCTTCGCGCCCCGTGCCGAACCTAAAAAGGGGGTACCATCTACTCCCGGTGTCCGTCACCCGAGACACGACATCTGGCGCGCCAGGTAGGGGGTGCAAGCGCTGGATTCGTCTTCTTCTTCATCAATCTCAAGTTCTGCGTCAAGTCCATCGACAAGTTCTACATCATGCACTTCGTCCGAGACCAGATCTGAATCGAGCTCTCCGACCGTCTCAGGACCTTCGTCGAGCTCTGCGTTCGCGGCAGATTCAGCAGCCTGTTTCTCGTCCGCGACGGAAGTTGCCCTGAACTCTTCTTCTCCAAGAAGGTCATCAGTACCCTCCGTCCAAGGTGGACGGTCGCCTCATCAGCAAGCGGGAAAAATGTCAGGAGCACGGGAGGTCCTTGGTGAGCCAGCAAGTCAGTCAAGTCGGAACAGCTGGGGGCTAGGGGAAGCTCTGGGTGCAGCCCGAGCGCTTCTCTCTTTCCCACCAGATCAGTGCAAGAACGATCCCCGTGCGAAGGCATGGATCGCTAGCTTGGAAAGTCTGTTGAACTATGCTCACCAATGCCACGCTCCCGCGAGTTCTGCACCAACCATCGATACCGGCACCACCGTCCCTGCACCGCGCCGCCGGAGGAAGTGCGGCCCGAAGATCCTCATGGCAAGAAGCCCATGGAGTCTCTCCATGAAGGCACTGGTCAAGCTCCAATCCCCGGCGGTGCTCCCGGGAAAAATGGAGGATCGGGCGGGCCCGCACCTCCGAACCTGCTGCACACCGTACCCGGCGACCGTCCTCGACCTCTATCGCCTGGAACAAGAGACGGGGGAGACACTGCGTCATTACATCTGGAGGTTCCGGGGCGTCGTCGACCGCATTCCCCCGGCTGATCTCCGAGAAGTCTCCGTAATCGCTGTCTTCCACGTCAACGTCCGCAACCTGAAGATGCGCGAGAAACTGAGCCTCCATGCTGTGGACACGTTGGAGGACCTGTGGAACATAGCTGACCGATGTGCCAGGGGAGAGGAAGCTCTCAACCTTCCTCCCCGCCAGACTCGCTGAAACATGTCACTGCAAGATGTACCCGGAAGTATCAAGTTACCAATCCAAGGGCTCCTGTGATCAATAAAAGATAAGTGCTCCTTGAGCAAGTCCTCTCTGTGTATAGCTATCTATTTTGCGGGTATAAAACATGTGTAAAAATCGGGAACGTGGCTCGACCGTCGAGCGAGCACTCATGGGGTAGCGACTCTCCCGGGGGTAAAAAGCGGTGCGAGACCTGATACTTCCCGGGGACGTGCGTGCCAACAGAGTGAGCGGCCTTCTGGGAATCGGTAGGGCTTGTGAGCGCATTCCTGACCGGTCAGGGCCTCACAGGTAAGCTTACATCCCCGAAGGATCCCTCAAAAAGACGTGGAGACAGTAAAAACATGCTAAGCTCAGTAAAAATACTCGCAAAGTAGAGTAGCAAAGCAAGTTCTAGCATATTACATCCAAGTTTTGGAGTCAAAGCATGAAATCTGACTCAGAGTTTTATTACATTTGGGGCACGAGGTGCTCGAATGTTTGCAGGAAACCTAACGGCGCGGGAACATCTTCGTGGCAATTGCGGTCGCGGGAGCGTTCACCGCCTGGCGGGAGTCCTCGGAAGGGGACGATGCCGCGAAATTCGGCATGACGGCACCCGGGTTGGCCTCCCGGAACGCCGCCATCACTGAAGTTGCTGTCAGCTTGCTCGCCTCATGCTTATCACGAACTAGTTGGCTGGCCATCTTGTTCTTGAAGGATCGAACGTCGACAGCAACCTTCATGATGAACTCTGCGACAAGGGGCAAGCTCTGGCAGTTCGGCTCCAACTTTGGAAGTGCAGTGCCCAGTTTCAGCCGCTCCACCCGGACGTAGCTTCTTGGCAGGCTTCCGCAATCTTGGCAAGACCTTCCTGATTGGAGCGGCGAAGCTCCGACAGTTCAGTTGACGCTTGGGAGTTGGCCTGGGCCAGCTCCTGGTTGTTCTCTTTCAGCCTCGCAAGCTCGTCACTCCGCGTCTTCATAGACTCTTCGAGTTCAGATATCTTCCGGCCATCTTTCTCGGCCTGCTGCTGCAAAGCGCGGACGGACTCTTGCTCCTGGTGGAGGGTTTTCTTGATATCCTCGATGATCTGGTTGTTTTCCTCCTCCTTATGCTGGCGGCTCTTGATCTCCTTGTCCTTGGCCTCGAGCGCCTCCTGGTGGAGGTCAGCGGCTTCTTTCAGACGCCGCTCCGTTTCCTGCTCCAGCTGCAGCTTCTGGCTTTCCAAGGATTTAATTTCCAGCCAGCTCGTCCTCCCGGGACGCCAATTGCAGCTCCCTCTCCGCCACAGCCTGCTCGCGTCGGTTGTACTCAGCTTTCCGCTCTGCACCTTTCCGCTCAAGGGACTCACGCAGGCTGGAAACTTGAACCGCGAGGCGGTTGAGCTTACCCATTCCCCTCTGGATCAGATCTTCGGCTTTCCCAATCGCCTCCACGATGGCCGCCTCGCGACCTCTGTACTCCTCTTCCAATTGATGCATTCCGCGGAGAATGGCGTCCATGGCGTTTCTCCGCTGATAATGATCTGGGGAGCCACCTCTGAAGAACTCCCGGGGCACTGGCAGCTTTCGAACGCTTGGCAGCGAGGTCCTCCTTGATCCTCGTCAACTCGGCGATCTCTTCACTGGCTCCCGAATCCGTGGAGAAATTGGTGAACGTCCTCAGAATCTGCCCGGTCATCACGAGCTCTCCAGCAAGTCAAGGGAGACCTCGGGACCCGGCGCGTCACTACGGTTTTGGCCTGGAGCAGGAGTCATAGTTTGGGTCCCAGCAGCGCGAGAGCTGGGCGCGCCTTTGGACACCTCTTGGCCATCCGAAGGAGTAAAGGAGGGCGGCTTTTCTTGGCTGGCAACGCCAAGCAGGTCACCCGGGGAAAAGACATTCGCCACAGAAGCATCTGGAAGCAAGAGAATGTCAGGTATATTGGAGACATGAAACAAGAGCGGCGTAACCCGTGAACCTGAGTATACCTGCTTGCTCCGGCGGACTAGCGTTGGACCTTCTCTAGGGCGGGCCGGGGAGGCCACAGTCGCGCTCCCCACCCCGCTCCCCGACGACCATCAACTTCCGCCAATGGGGGAGGGAACATCCCTCCGCCACAAGCTCCGAAGCTGGTAGCGGTGTCATCTTCCGCCGCGTCGCGCCGCCTTTTGCTGGTCTCCAGGGAGAGTGAGCCCCTGCACCGACACATGGTCACTTTCCTTGGAGAGGAGAAAAATGAGAAAAATGCAAAAATTGGAAGAAGTTTGGGAAAAACTTACTCCCGGGCGCGCTTGCTCCCCAAGGGCACCGGCACCTCCGCAGACCCGGCGGAGAGGTGTGGGGGCTCTGCTGATGCTCGCCCGGAGAAGTGACTGGTCCGACAGGAGGCAAACGGTGGGGGGACACCCTTGGCCGTGGGGCCAAGACAAAGTCGGCCGCGGCAACCTCCGCATCCATGAGGTCGCCATCGCCGCCTACCACCTCTGCGGGCGGGAAGAATGCTTGCCCCCGGATCGGGGACCACGGCGGTCTCCGAGAGCGGTGCGGGGAAGAAATCTTCTCCCCGCGTCCTCACCATCGTCGCATCTTCGCCCATCGCCATCTTCACATCGTCCTCATCGTCGCTGCCGTCGTCGTCGCCAGTGGCGGCCTCGTTGCCATCGCTGCCGTCTTCGTCATCAAGCCAGCGGATTCCTCCCCAGATTCCTCTTCTTCGCTCTCTTCTTCAGACTCAAGGAGTTCTCCTTCCTCGTCAGAACTAGAGGGAGCCTTGGCCTTCCGGGTTGACGTCCTAGCAGGTTTGGGCCCGTGGTCAGAGCGGCCCACAATTCCGAGGGCATTGCAAGTCGGCATTGACTTCAGAATCTTTGCCTTCTCCGGGTCGTCACACAGGGGCCGGAATCCTGCCGGCAGCTCGTACTTGACATCCCGGGTAAACATCCCGTCATGTTGTCCCGAGGAGGGCGCGGTCCATGTCAGGACTCCTCAGACGAGATGGGTCCAGGGGACCCTGGAAGTCCCAAGCTGGGTGTGGCCACTTCTGCAGAGGCGCCAGGCGATTGCGAAGGAAGTGGGCAACAATGGCAGCTCCGAAAACTCCTTTCTCGCGAAGGAGCTTGAAGCGTTCTACCGCAGCCGAAAGATCGTCGTCCTGGAGGCTGATGCACCTCCAGGTCTCCAGGCTCACCGGATGTTCGTCGGTTCCTCCAGGAGTGACAAGCTTCTGGCACCTCGACCAAGAACCAGCGTTGCCTCCACTCGTCCCACTTGGACTTGATTGGCAAGTGAGGGTAGTTCTGCTTGACCTTCTGGCGGAAGCAGAAGGTGATACCGCCCCCCATCCAGCCATCCTTCCCGATGCGGGGGTAGAAGAAGTGGCGGAACAGAGCCACGGATGGCATCACCCCGACGAATGCTTCGCAAGCATGGGCGAAAACCGTCAAATCCAAGATCGCGCCCGGGGTCAGATGCAGAAGCTTTAACCCGTACGCGCGCAAGATCTCTAGAAAGAATCTGAGAAGGGAGGAACGAGTCCCATCAGCATGAAGCCGTCAAAAATTGGGATCTACCCAGGCACCCTGGTCTCCGAAGGCGGGAAAACCTTCGTCGGCACTCGAGCAGGAGCATCAGGCGCCTCATCGGACTCCATCACTCCGAGGTGCCTGGCATTCCGCATCATCTCGGCGCTGTCAGCATAGTCGCTCGGGAACAAGGCCTGCTGCCTGTGAAGCTCAGCCCGCTCGGCGCTGCGCTCCGATCTCCGCCACGCCCTTTCGATCAGGGAGACAGATCCTGCCTCAAGAGTGAGGACCTGCTGACCCTCTTCTTCCGAGCCGAAATATTCAATGTGCCATTGAAGCAGAAGGAAGCTGCAGCGGCGGACGGCAGAGGCGGCGGCGAAGCTGGGAGAGGGAGGGAATGGAGGCGGCAACTTGGGGATTTTGGAAGATTTGGGAAGCAACGGCCACAGTACTGTGAGGCGTGACTTATAGGTCACCCCACGCGTCACGTCGCGGCCCCATTACTCGACTGATGCGGGGTCGAGGGGACGTTCCACTTCAAGCGCTCCCTCCCGTTGGATTCAAGATAGACGTTGGCCGTCCGTGCGAACCGCAACGTTGCCTCGACCAAGTCCAAGAGAAGCTCGGGGGCTCGTCTCTACTTCGCCCTGATGAGCCTCGGGCAAAGCAGGCAAGCGCCGGGTACCCACTTTGGCCAACTCTTTGGCCATAGCCCGGCAGAAGCTGAAGCAAGAGCCGCCGGGACCATGCCCGGGGGCTACTGTCGCAGCAGTGGAACATGGGGTTCCCCTGATGCTGCCAAAGTGGGTCCTCCACTGGGGCCCACCAAGAAGATGGACAAGGCAAGGAGTCAAGTACAGCAGATGGGTTAACCCATCTGCCCCAAGGACACCCGATAAGTTCGACAGTAAGGCTCCACGGCTAAGGACCAGGCGACCTTCCGGGGTCACCCCCTCGCCCGGAGAACCAGGCGGGACACCCGCGGGTCCGTGCGCCTGGCAGGAGGCCAAGCGCGCCTCCGGGTCCTCCATCCGTACCACCGAGAGGATAAGATCGCCAGCTCGCCGGAAGCAGGTGGAAGACTTGGGCGCCAAGATGAAGGCCGCGCCCTGGTGACGTTGCCACGAGCGTAGTTGGTGGGGCGGACAGGCGTTGTCCGTCCCACCTTTTCCAAGGGCGGACGACCACGCCGCCCTCCAGAGAATGCTTGGAGGAGAGCGCCACGTCTCCTCCAAGGACCACCGAGGGGTTTTCCCGCCAAGACCCTTCGTGCCTCTCGCGTGCCCATGTCGGATCCCCTTAGCCTATAAAAGGAGGACCATGGCACCGAGGAGGGGAGGGGAGAACAGAAGTAAGCTAGAGCTCAGGCAAGACTAGACTAGGGTTCGGAAGGTAGAGAGAGAGGTGATCTCCCCAGGGCAGGATCTGCTCTTCGTCTACCTCCGGCCGAAACTCTGCCGGGTTCACCCCTGAACACCCTTGTACACCACACCATGATGAACCTCTCAATCCAGACATGCAGGAGTAGGGCTTTTAGCCTCCGGGCGGCCTGAACCTGGGTAACTCCATGTGTCCTTCTGTGTTGTTTGCTCTCTCCCACCGACGAAGAACTTGGCGACCTTGCTCCCGGGTAAGGCGTCTTCCAGCCTCCTTCGCGCCCCGTGCCGAACCTAAAAAGGGGGTACCATCTACTCCCGGTGTCCGTCACCCGAGACACGACAGTTCACATGGCCTGGTCTCAAGCCGGCAGTGGAGAATTTTGTCAAACAATGCCAGGTCTGCCAACAAGCCAAACATGAAAACTGTAAACTGCCTGGTCTATTGTCTCCTTTGAAACCACCTGAAGGTGCTTGGCAAGACATTAGCATGGACTTCATCGAAGGTTTACCCACCTCCAATGGTTTTAACTGCATTCTGGTCGTGGTTGATCGCTTCACTAAATACAGTCATTTCCTGTCATTAAAACATCCCTTCACTGCTTCCTATGTGGCTAAAGAGTTTATGGATAAGGTGGTTAAATTGCATAGCATACCCTTGTCAATAGTATCCGATAGGGATCGCATTTTCACTAGCTCTTTCTGGCATGAGTTGTTCAAAATTCTGGCTACTGAATTGTAGATGAGCTCTGCTTACCATCCCCAAACAGATGGGCAGACTGAGCGCACAAACCAGTGCTTGGAAATGTACTTACGCTATGCCATTCATGATCAACCGAAGAAATGGTCTCAATGGTTGCCACTGACAGAATATTGGTTCAATACAAACCATCACAGGACATTGGGCTGTTCACCATTCAAAGCCTTATATGGTCATGAACCAAACATGGGAATCCTTCCTCCAACTCCTGTGACTTCAAATACTGAGGTGTTGGATATGGTTCAGGAGCGTGCAGCTTACACTGAATTTCTGAAACACCAGTTGAAGCGTGCCTAGCAACGCATGAAGCAGTTTGCTTATCGCCATCGCTCTGACAGAGAGTTCAGAGTGGGTGAACAGGTCCTCCTTAAGCTGCATCCGTACACACATAACTCGTTGGTCAGCCGACCTTGTCCTAAATTGGCTTACAAGTTCTATGGCCCGTTCAAAGTGTTGGCTAGAATTGGTGATGCTGCCTACAAGTTGGAACTGCCTGACAGTTGCCTTATTCATCCATTTTTTCATGTTTCTCAACTGAAGACATTTGTTCCTGATCATTCCCCAGTGTTCTCTTCATTACCAGTGCCTGTTGAGTTGAATGCAGACGAGATATGTCCTGAAGAAATCTTGGAACACCGCCTGGTGAAAAGGGGGAACTCTGCTCATATCCAAGTGAAGATCAACTGGACGAACTTGCCAGCTGATGTCGCTACTTGGGAGGACTATGATGTTCTTCGAGCTCGGTTCAAGGAAGCACCAGCATGGGTACATGCTGGTTCTCAAGGTGGCGGCATTGTCACGTCTGCATCGACATCTGATGCGGCTGATGCAGAGTGACAGAGAAGATTGCTTGAGCAATGTGTTGGGCCGTGCTATGCATGTGGTTGGGCTGAGCCCGTGTAAGAAATGGCCCATGTGTGGCTGGTAGCGTAGGAGGGATAAATACTGTGTGGCTCGATGGAGCATGTAGCTTAGAGCTGAACTTCTTCTTCCTCATGCAAACTCTGTCTTCTCCTCCTCCTTTGATCTAAATTCTGCTACTCTGTATCCTTGCTGTGATTGATGAATCAATGAAACACTAGGTTCATCACAGAAACCAAGTCAAAACTCTTCTCCTCTTAAAAACAATCTCGGGCTATGGTTTGCTCGAGAAGACATAATATGGTGGTTTTTTGTCGGCCAGAAAGAAAATAGAGAGCGAGCATGAGAGATTCTGCGTTTGGAGAAAGGTGCTCATCTTTGTAGAATGCGTGCTTCATTAAGTGCTCATGTTTAAGGCCTCTCTCTGATTGGAACAAAGAGTGGAGGGGGAAATATTTAGGACCATTTTGGTTAAAAAGAAAAGAGGAGGGAAAAAACTTGGGAATGGTAGATTTTCCTTTTCATGGAATTGTTTTGATGGAGCAAAGGTAAATATGAATGTTTACACAATATATTTTTAACACATACTTTTTATAGATTCAACACTCTTATGGCCTTCTTTCGGATCACGCCTTTAACATCACATTGGTCATCATTTGATATTTTTTTACTCTATGACAAACTCTTGAGATACATAATGAGTTCTCACTTGATAGTGGTATGCCCCATGCCTTGGTCAACCATGGCTCAAACATGACTCTATCATGATCTCGACATAGAACCACATCTTGAACTATTCTATTTTAATCATGATATTCACATGACTCATTCAAAGCAACTTTCTCCTTCCTATTTTTTATATCTACAACAGTTATGTTGTATAACGATTTCTTTTTGGTCGCTACTCTCCTAACTTACGAGTTGGAGAGGATACAATTGTCCATTCACCCACAAAACTATCACAAGTTTTAGCCCTCCATTTGCTGGTCACCAAAGACGATAGCTTTGCCTTTGGGAGTGCTGGTTGCGAAGGATGACCGGGCCAAACTTTTGAACGTCCATGGTTTAACTCATAAGTTATAGTAGACAACCTTTGAGCTCCACGTAAGAACTCCATCTTCAGCTTCAAATACACATCGCATGGGTGTGCCATGAACTTGGAGAAAGTAGGTTGGCCAAAGATGGCATGGTAGGCGTTCCTGAAGTCGACTACCTTAAAGATGAGAGTTTCGACTGGAAAGTTGTTAGGCTGGCCGAAGAAGACGTCAAGAGAGATTTGTCCCAAAGGTTGAGCTGACTTCCCGAGAACAATGCTGGACTGTAACTGGATATCAGAAATCTCCATCTTCCTTGGTGTGTCAGGGTAGAGGATGTTGATGCTGCTTCCCCCATCCATGAGGACCTTGGAAGCGTGAAGCCGCCTTCCACTGGATTGACCACCAATATGTATTTCCCATAACTCAGAATCAGAGCCGAGTGATCGTTGTGGTCCCAACTATCAAAAGCTTCTAACTGCTGTTAGAGTGCCCCCCCCCCGAAGATGACATGTGTGCCCTTGCTCTTGGGTACTAGTTGCCGACTCTAGGAGTCGGCGAGTCGTCTTCGTTTGCATTTTTCCGACTTATCACTAGTACAGAACGATACTAAGGATACCCCTCTATGGAAACGGCAGCAAAAAAACAACGGTAAAACGACACTGTGCACGGAAAATTAGATCCCGCGCCCGCAAATCGCGACACATCGGAAACGGTTAAATTAATTCAACCGTTTGCAATGTGAATCCACGATATCGGACACGGTTAAAATTCTGACCCGTATGCAAACTGAATCGGTATAGTATAAAAACTCTGAAACCCTAGCCACCGATCTTATCCCATCACTTTCCTTCCTCTCCCGCAGAGCCGCACGCGCCTGATCCCCCTTCTCCATCCATCCTCACACCTATCTCGTCCTTGTTGCCGGCCACCTCCATGGACGAGGCGGTTGTCCCTGAGCAAATCGATGAGCTCCTACGGCAGCGGTCCTCAAGCAGATCCATTAGCTCCGGCGGTGGTCCTCAAGCAGATCCGTTAGCTCCAATGGCAATCCCTCAACGTCGCCGACGAGCATGGACGAGGCGTGCGACGATGGCCTCCCGCGAGCAGGATGGCGCGGCGTCCAGATCCGCGCGGGACGAACACGCTGCTGCCATGGCGGCCGATCTGGCGCGAGCCCGACCGGCGATGCAAAAGGCGATCGACTACGCCCGCGCGCTGCTCCAGTTTGGGTACCCACCACCGTAGATCCCTCCACCTGCGGCTTCTTCAGCACAAGGTACACAACCAAATAATTTTAGTATTTAATCAAGATGTAGGATGCACGATATGGTTTTTTAAATTGATCTGAGGAATAGCGTTGTATAATCAAGTCGGCCACCAGGTACCACCGTAAAAGTATTCCACTGCTGGCCGAGCAGAGTACATACACTTCGTTGAGTAGTACTATGTAGCTAATCGATTTAGCTAGCTCATTTCGTTGAGTACTGCTGTACTAGTAGTAGCTAATCGGTTTAGCTAGCTAGTTTAAGACCGATACTGGTTGTTCGGTTGGCTTTGGAATTGCTTCAGGGCACATTAAGTACTTGTAAATTTGTTTTAGTTGTCTATGGAATTTTAATCGATTCAGTTGTACTTGTAATTTAATTTGTAAACTTGTAATCTGTAGAGAATAACTGAATATTGATATTTCTTGTTGCCCTCTGAACAATTATTTGTGTTGAAATCCTTAATATTTGTGTTGTAGGCACTTATCCAGCTGTCTGCTTGGGTGCTTCCGCCTTTTGATCCAGCTGCTTGCTTGGGTGCTTCCTCCTTTTGATCCAGCTGCTAGCTTAGGTGCTTCCTCCTTTTTGATCCAGCTGCTTGCAAAGGCGGAAGCACCCAAGCAAGCAGCTGGATCAAAAAGGAGGAAGCACCCAAGCAAGCAGCTCAAAAGGAGGAAGCACCCAAGCAAGCAGCTGGATCAAAAAGGAGGAAGCACCCAAGCAAGCAGCTCAAAAGGAGGAAGCACCCAAGCAAGCAGCTGGATCAAAAAGGAGGAAGCACCCAAGCAAGCAGCTCAAAAGGAGGAAGCACCCAAGCAAGCAGCTGGATCAAAAAGGAGGAAGCACCCAAGCAAGCAGCTCAAAAGGAGGAAGCACCCAAGCAAGCAGCTGGATCAAAAAGGCGGAAGCACCCAAGCAAGCAGCTGGATCAAAAAGGAGGAAGCACCCAAGCAAGCAACTGGATCAAAAAGGCGGAAGCACCCAAGCAAGCACCCAAGCAAGCAGCTGGATCAAAAAGGCGGAAGCACCCAAGCCAAGCAGCTGGAAGCTGTATTGAATGTCTGTGAGCCGGCTAATTCCTGCTGTGAGCCGGCTACGGGCCGGCTATTTTTTTAATATTTAATAACCACATCAGAAACGGTTATATATTATGACCGTTGCTAAACTTATTGCAAACGATCAAAATCTCCGTTGCCATTGTGAGGCTTCACATCAGTAACAGAGGCGGGGACACGGACCCTTTCTCCGTTGCCATTGTGAGGCTTCACATCAGTAACAGAGGCGGGGACACGGACCCTTTCTCCGTTGCCGATGGGCTTTTTGGCCCGTTTCCGATGTGTCGTCCTGTACTAGTGTATATAGTTGTGTGTCTCTCGGGCCAGGCTTAATATAGGTAGCGTGGTTGGTTATAATGACTACATTGCAAATGTATTTCTACTATTTATTACATTGGTAGTATCCGACTTACATGTGTCATGGAGCACCAGCTGGTAACTGATATCTTGATGAGAAATAATGTTTGTCTTAATAGTGACTCCAACAGTTAGCCCATGATGCTCCATGAGAGTCCCCCATCCAAGTGACCAAAGTCAGCCCTGTTAGCCGAGAGCTCCTATATCCACCCTCAGGTGGCAGAACCGCAGAAGTGACACGCGCCGCCTGGAGGTCCAACCACTGGGCCGGCCCATTTAAGGTGAGTTTCTCATTTAAGTCGTTTTATCTTCAGTTTTTCCATTTTCCCTTTTCTGTTTATTTTAATTTATTTAAAAAATTTATTCAGATTTTGAAAAGAGTTTCAAATTTTAAAAAAGGTTGAGAATTTGAAAAATGTTGGGATAAAAAATTGTTCAGATTTAAAAATGGTTCAGATCTAAAATTATTCAAATTTGAAAAGGTTCAGATTTGAAAATTATTCAGTTCGGATTCATAAAGGTTTTCATGTATAAAAAATTGTTCAAATCTAAAAAATTTAAAATTTGAATATTTTTCAGAACTAATTTTTTTTCAAAATCCTAAGAAATGAAAAACGGAAACATAAAAAATAAAATAGATAAAAAACAAAAAAGAAAACAGAGAAGAGGAAAAAGAGGGAAAAACAAAAAAAAAGGAAAAATCCGCACAATGGGCCGGCCCATTAGGGAATGTCTTTAGGCGGCTCGCCCATTCCTGTCCTTGGGCCCACCCGGGAGACTATCAGAACTCAAGGTCCGCAAGGAGAAGCTCGATGAGAAGTGCAAGGTGCCTAGAATTCATTTATATCTTTCTCCAATCATGTAGCGATCTCTTTGCTTCAGAGTTCAGATCATTGTGAGTAGCAATCTCTTCGCTTCAGGTCACGATGAAAACATCGTGAGTAGCAATCTCTATGCTTCAGATCAATTGGCCGTAATTCAGACTTTCGGAGTCGAGTTTTGGCTGTTAATGCTAAGTGTACGATATGAAACACACCTCAACCTAGTCCATTGACACCTCCCACATACGACGTAGCGATGGATTCCCATTGTAGCCATCAACGCGCGGCTGCACCGACGTGGCTGGTTCGTCCTTGTCGGTCCGTCGTGGCCTTGCTGCGAGTGCTCCTCTCGGCGAGAGCCGAACTAGAAGGACAAAGGATCCACCTAGACTATGAACCTTCTTCAGGACATCCAGGGTTGCTCGTATGCAGAATTGTATGACATCAAACAGAAGATCTCCAAGTAAAAATGAACCATAACCCTACAAACCAAAATAAACAGTGTTAGCATGAATAAGAAATTAGGTGTATTATATGACCGCAAAAAAAACACAACCAAATAAATATCCATTTATATGGAGTAGATTCAAATCATTATATTTTTCTTGAAATATGAAATAGCATGGAAAAACTGAATCTTCTATCGGTTAATAGATTGTTCACCAAATAAGAGCTCAGGAGATGCATACAATAATACAACATAGAGGCCTTTAAATCCTTCCTTCGCAGCTATGAGACGAACAACAGCAAGCGCACACTAGTGAAAAACGGGCAATAGATTTCGACCTTTAGTCCCCAATTTGTTACAAACTGGTACTAATGGGGGCACCCCACCCGGCCAGCTTGTCGCCCAGCCCCGTCCCGGTTCGTGAGGTCGGGACTAAAGGGTCACCACATGCGGCCGCAGAGGTGGGGCCCAGCGTGAGAACCTTTAGTCCCGGTTCTACTACATCATCTCCCACCCCGAGCCAGCCACTCCATTTTTCCAGCTCGAGTTCATCTTCATTTTCTCCTCCATTTCTTCTCCCCGAGGTTGATTTCATCCCCATTTTTTTCCACCATTTCTCAAGATTGATGGTGCCCCATCATCTCCAAGGGTTAGCAACTGCATCTCTGCTTCCGGCGCTCATTCCATTGCTTGTTTAGCTCATTTCATTTTTGTAGTGCTAGCTAGGTGTTTGATGAAATGCCTAAGTAGTTGATTTTATTTTTGTAGTGCTAGCTAGGGTTAGCAACTGCATCTCTGCTTCCGTCGTCGATCGCCCGCGCCGCCCCGTCACCGACACCACCTCGGTGAGCCTCTTGTTTTTATCTTTTATTTTAAAAATCTTAGTTGTATGATTTAGAGCATAATTATTACTTGTATAATTTTTTTATTTGTATAATTGTTTGTTATACATAGTGCCATGGTTTTGACATCTGTCCACACCGGTTCTCGTCCGCTCTATTATTCAGATGTGGTATGATTTTTTGTTATAACTATATATTTGTTTCATTTCGTGTTTATGACAATTATGCCGACCAACTTGACATAGATATATTTTTATCTAGGAGGTAGTTGAACCGGAAATTCCAACCGACCCTATTTTCGAGTTTTTTAAGAAAGAAAACAATGATTTGAAAGCAAAATTGAAAAGAAGTGAAGATCTTCGTCTCCAATGCTTAGAAGAGAAGATGAAATTGGAGTTCAAGTTTGCCGACGTCGTCGATGATCACGAGATCAAGATGGAGGCAATGCGCTTGGATCACGAGATCAAGATGAATGCAATGCGCTTGAAGCTTAAAAAGATTAGAAAATATGCCATTAGTCAAGAGGCTTGGTATCATTATGCTGTTGGTTCAATAATTACCTTAGTTGCGATTTTGATCGCATTTGTTGTTGGATTTAAATTCTTTAGATAGTTCTATGTTAGTTTCAATTAATGTATGTTTTATGAGAACTATGTATTACATTTGGTCGATCAGTACTCTACTTTGCTTTTAATGTGTTGAACTTGTATTAATTAATTTGGTCACGTATCTATTCATAATGTAGCTAGTGTAATGGTTTTTGATATACTTGTATAATGCAGATGAACCGACAATGGATGTACGGTGACCGACGCAGTCCCGAGTTCATTAGTGGCATGCATAATTTTCTCCATGCGGCTGAGGCAAACAAGCGGACGAATGGTTTTATTTGTTGTCCATGTAGTGTCTGTAAGAATAGGAGTGATCACTCTACCTCAAAAATCCTTCACATCCACCTGTTGCAGAATGGTTTCATGGATGGTTACTATTGTTGGACCAAGCACGGAGAAAGCGGGGTTATAATGGAAGAAAATGAAGAAGAAGAGGATAATGACAACTATCCTATGTTCAATGAACACGGTGATACTACAATGGGGAAGACGAAGCTGAAAAAGATCCCATTGTTGATGAGCCCGACGATGATCTTCGTCGGGCCATTCGTGATGCACAAATGGACTGTGGAAGTGAAAACGAGAAGTTGAAGTTGGAGAGAATGTTAGAGGATCACAACAAATTGTTGTACCCAAATTGCGAAGATGGCCAGAAAAAGCTGGGTACCACACTGGAATTGCTGCAATGGAAGGCACAGAATGGTCTATCTGACAAGGGATTTGAAAATTTGCTGAAAATATTAAAGAAGATGCTTCCAAGGGATAACGTATTGCCCCCAGTACGTACGAAGCAAAGAAGGTTGTCTGCCCTCTAGGATTAGAGGTGCAGAAGATACATGCATGCATCAATGACTGCATCCTCTACCGCGGTGAGCACGAGAATTTGAATGCATGCCCGATATGCGGTGCATTGCGGTATAAGATCAGACGAGATGACCCTGGTGATGTTGAGGGCGAGCCGCGCCCCAGGAAGAGGGTTCCTGCCAAGGTTATGTGGTATGCTCCTATAATACCACGGTTGAAACGTTTGTTCCAAAATAAAGAGCATGCCAAGTTGTTGCGATGGCACAAAGAAGACCGTAAGAAAGACCTGATGATGAGACACCCCGCTGATGGGTCGCAGTGGAGAAAAATCGACAGAGAGTTCCCGACTTTTTCAGATGACGCAAGGAACTTAAGATTTGGTCTAAGTACAGATGGCTTTAATCCTTTTGGGGAGCAGAGCTCCAGTCATAGCACTTGGCCTGTGACTCTATGTATTTATAACCTTCCTCCTTGGCTGTGCATGAAGCGGAAGTTCATTATGATGCCAGTGCTCATCCAAGGACCGAAGCAACCTGGCAACGATATTGATGTGTACCTGAGGCCATTGGTTGAAGAACTTTTACAGTTGTGGCGTGAAGAAGGTGTACGTGTGTGGGATGAGCACGGACAAACAGAATTTGACCTACGAGCGTTGTTGTTTGTAACCATCAATGATTGGCCTGCTCTTAGTAACATTTCAGGACAGTCAAACAAGGGATACAATGCATGCACGCACTGTTTAGGTGAGACTGAAAGTATACATTTAGGTAACAAGAATGTGTACCTGGGCCATCGTCGATTTCTTCCACCCAAGAAAGAAAGGCAAACATTTCAAAGGTGAGGCAGATCCTCGGCCGAAGCCTACCCGCCCTTCTAGTTCTGATATATATGATATGGTCAAGGATTTAAAAGTAATCTTTGGGAAGGGTCCTGGCGGACTATCTGTTCCGAATGACGCTGACAACCACGTACCCATGTGGAAGAAGAAATCTATATTTTGGGAGCTGCCCTATTGGATAATCCTTGAGGTTCACTCTGCAATCGACGTGATGCACGTGACAAAAAATCTTTGCTTGAACCTGCTAAACTTCTTGGGCGTGTATGGGAAGTCAAAAGATACACCGGAAGCAAGGCATGACCATCAACGTATGCACGAACGAGACGACGTGCACTCAGATAATCATAAAGGTCCTGCAAGCTACGCTCTTACGAAAGAAGAGAAGACAATATTTTTTGAATGTCTTAGCAGTATAAAGGTTCCATCTGGCTTCTCGTCGAATATAAAGGGAATAATAAATATGGCAGAGAAAAAATTCCAAAACCTAAAGTCTCATGATTGCCACGTGATTATGACACAATTACTTCCGATTGCATTGAGGGGGCTTCTACCGGAAAATGTTCGAGTACCCATTGTGAAGCTATGTGCATTCCTCAATGCAATTTCTCAGAAGGTCATCAATCCACTAACTCTACCAAGTTTACAGAAAGATGTGGTCCAATGTCTTGTCAGCTTCGAGTTGGTGTTCCCACCAACCTTCTTCAATATTATGACGCACCTCATAGTTCACCTAGTCGAAGAGATTTCCATTCTCGGTCCTGTATTTCTACACAACATGTTCCCCTTTGAGAGGTTCATGGGAGTCTTAAAGAAATATGTTCATAACCGTGCTAGGCCAGAAGGAAGCATCTCAAAGGGGTATGGAACGGAGGAGGTCATTGAGTTTTGTGTTGACTTTATTCCTGACATTCAGCCGATCGGTGTTCCTCAATCGCGCCATGAAGGGAGACTGTGTGGAAAAGGCACGCTAGGAAAGAAAGCAACAATATGTCAAGACGGGCATTCTTTCACTCGAGCACACTACACAGTTCTACATAATTCCAGCTTGGTGGCTCCATATATCGAGGAACACAAGAATTTTTTACGCTCTAAATACCCGGAGAAACCTGAAGATTGGATTGATGGACAACACATGAAGACTTTCGGCGGTTGGTTGCAAACACGTCTCATTAATGACACCAATGTTGGAGAACAGCTATACTTGTTGGCCAAGCAACCATCTTCGACTATATTGACTTTTCAAGGGTACGAGATAAATGGGAATACATTTTACACGGCCGACCAAGATAAAAAGAGCACCAACCAAAACAGTGGTGTCCGCTTTGATGCAACAAACTACAATGGGCAAAAGGTCACATATTATGGTTACATAGAGCAGATATGGGAACTTGACTATGGACCTTCTTTTAAGGTCCCTTTGTTCAAGTGCAAATGGTTGAACCTAGAAGGCGGGGTAGAGGTAGACACACGGTACAGAATGACTATAGTGGATTTTAAGAATCTTGGGTACGACACCGAACCATTCGTCCTAGCCAGTGAAGTGGCTCAGGTTTTCTATGTGAAGGACATGTCTAGCAGATCGAAAAAAAGAAAAGATAAGCAAGCGAATACATCATACGATGAGCCAAAGCGCCACATAGTTCTTTCAGGGAAAAGAATCATCGTGGGAGTGGAGGACAAGACAGACATGTCAGAAGATTATGATAAGTTTCATGAAATTCCGCCCTTCAAAGTGAACACTGACCCAAGCATCAAGTTAAATGAAGAAGATTGTCCATGGTTACGGCGCAATCAGAAGAACAAGTGAACACTAGATAGGGATGTTGTTGGTGATGTGTAATAATGTATTAAACCTTTTATGTAACTGTGTTCTGAAAACTCAGAAGAAAACTCTAAACACTGATTTTTGGTTCTAAAAACTCCAACGGCTTACAAGCGCTCGAAAAAGTGGAACAAAACACACGGTTTCCCCTGCATACAGCCCGACGGTGGCTCGTGAGTGCCCGCATATCAAATGCACCGTCGGACGTATGCAGGGAATCCGAATGATTTGTATTCGGTCGATGAACTGAAGTATTTTGTAGATAGAACAAAACACACGGTTTCCCCTGCATACAGCCCAACGGTGGCTCTTGAGTGCCCGCATATCAAATGCACCGTTGGACGTATGCAGGGAATCCGAATGCTTTGTATATCAAATGAACTACACTGAGTGCCGAACATGTTCGAGAGGGGGCTATATATAGGGTCATGTGACTGATCCAACACTGATTTTGCCCTCAAACACCCCTGATCCAATGGCTCACAAGCGCTTGAAAGAAACACACCCCTGATCCAACGGCTCACAAGCGCTTGAAAGAAACACACCCCTGATCCAACGGCTCACAAGCGGCTGAAAGAAACACATGATCCGTGTGCTTCTTTAGTCCCGGTTGGTGTTACCAACTGGGACTAAAGGCGGGCTTTGCGGTCATGTGTCCTCCCCCAGCGCTGCCCTGGAGGTCTATATGTATTGTCGTCGACGGGGTAAACCCTAATCCACCATTCCTAGCAACAAACCCATCGTATCAACGAGATGGATCCACCACGCCCGCCACAGCGCCTTCTGGACGAGGTCGAGTGTGCTCGGCAGAGCGCGCTTGGGCGCTACCGTGGGAGCCTATCCCGTCGTATGCCCACGAGCCCGGCGTGGATAGGAATGCCCAACTACCGGCCTCCTGCTGCGGTGCCGGAGGAGGTGCGGAGGGCGTACGAGCGCGCGTGGTCCGACGTCCCCGACCCCGACGAGGATGCGTACGCCACAGGGGTGGCGTGGGGATCCGCGGCCGTACCTCCACCAGTCGCCTCCGCCCCTCCCGACGAGGAGGATGACGACGACGACGACTTCGACTGGAGCGACCATGGGGAAGAGGGCGGCGGGCCGCAGATGCAGGAGGCCATTGAAGCCTCCTTCCTGTCTGTCCACGACGACCGTGTACAGCGAGCCAGAACTGCCTGCCAGCTCAAGGCGAAGGAGGCTTCCGAGCTGGATTGGGCGCTGAAAGACTCATCCTCCATGGATCTTGCCCTCCGCCGCAAACGTGCGCGCGAGAACCGGGTGGCCGCGAACGGGGCTGGCTGCTCCCGCCGTTCTCCCTAATCCTACGGCCTCCGAGCCAGCAAGTCCGTTTATGTAGAAATGTAACCGTGTTATGAAAACTGTTAGTGATGTGTAATAATGTGTTAAACCTTTTATGTAACTGTGTGGGGATGTTGTTAAGGATGTTTTTAAAATAAAGAGATAATTATTACAAATTTTTAGACAATTAAATCAATGGATAAATGGGATATAAAAGAAATAAGAAAAAGATATGATTTTTAGACAATTAAATCAATGGATATATTTTTAGACACAGAAACAAAAACAATTCAAAAGGTATATAAAAGAAACAGAAAAAGAAACTAGAAACAAAAACAATTCAAAAGAAAGTAAATCAAAGTATATAAAAGAAAACAGAAACAAAAACCATTGAAAACAGAAAAAGAAAAAGAAACTAGGAAAAAAAAATTAAAAGCCCATTTAGCCTCGGTTGGTAACACCAACCGTGACTAAAGGTCCGCTGGGCTTCGCGCCCAAATTTTGGCGGCCCAGGGAGACCTTTAGTCTCGGTTGGTGGCTAGAACCGATACTAAAGACCCTTTAGTCTCGGTTCGTGGCTAGAACCGAGACTAAAGGTCATTTTAGCGGTGTTTTTGGTGGTTCTGCCCCAATTTTTTTCACAACTTCGAATTTCTCCGCCTCTCTTCCTCTTCTCCGCCGCCGACGCCCCGAGACGGTGAAGCCCTGCTCCGCCGCGCCGTCCGCTCCTCCACCGCCTCCTCCTCCGTCGTTGCCGCCCCACCGCCCGAGGCCCTCCTCCTCCGTCGCGTCATGTCCGAGGCCCCTGCCTCCACGCGCCGCCCGAGGTCCTCCTCCTACACCGTCGCCGCCCCGCCGCCTCCACGGGCCGCCGCCGCCCCTAGCCTCCCTCTCCCATGGGCCGCCGCTGCCCTAGCCTCCTCCTCCTACTCCGGCCGTCCATTTCCTCAAGGTGAGAGATGCAATTTTTTATTCTAGCAAATTTAGCAAATTTTAGCAATGAATGTAGGTTTTTAGGTAGTTTGTAGTTAATTTGTGTTAGAAAATTTAGCAAATTTAGACAATGTGTTAGAAAATTTAGCAAATTTAGACAATTTAGCAAATTTAACAATGTGTTAGCAATTTTTATAGATGCAATTTTATAGATGCAAATTTTATTGATGCAATTTTATAGATGCAATTTTTAGCAAATTCTTATTTTTTTTCATAGTTTAGCTAGGTTAGTAAAATTGGATAAGTTAGCAAAGTTAATTTAGATGCAAATTTGCTATTTAAATTGTTGCTATTTAAGTTAGCAAATTTGCTATTTAAATTGTTGCTATTTAAGTTAGCAAATTTGCTATTTAAATTGTTGCTATTTAAGTTAGCAAATTTGCTATGAGTTAGTTGTAGATGTTAATTTTAAGTAGTTTTTGTAGATGTTAATTTTGTAGATGCAATTTTGTTAGTTGTTAATTTTAGAGGTAGAAAATTAGATGTTAGAAATTTAGGGTTAGAAATTTAGTGTTTTTTAGTTTTGTAATTTTAGTAAATGTTATTAGGAAATTTAGTATTAGATGCATTGTTAGAAAATGTATTAGATGCATTGTTAGAAAATTTAGTATTAGATGCATTGTTAGAAATTTAGTATTAGAAAATGTATTAGAAAATTTGTTGTTTAAAATAAGTATGAAAATTGTTAGAAAAAATGGTTGTTTAACATTGTTGCTATTAATTTAGATGCAAATTTAAGATGCAATTTATAGATTCAAATTTTATAGATGCAATTTATAGATGCAAATTTTATAGATGCAATTTTATAGATGTAAATTTTATTGATTGCAGGGACATTGAGCTATGGAAGCCAACTATGTGCGAGACGAGGAGAATGAAGACCAAATTCAACAGATGATATATGAGGATGCCCATAGAGAAGATCCCGATGGAGAAGCTGATGATGAATTCGCCTCACAATTTCTGATGGACTCTGGTGAGGGACTTGAGTCTGGAGAATTGCTCTTAACAAACTCCGGCGAGGTATATATATTAAGGCGATATGTTGTTGATCACTAGATGCATTAATTGATTTGTATTGCACTTATTAACGACTCATTTTTCTTTTAGCCCTCCGGATCGAGCAAATCTGCTAAAAACCAAGCTCCTCGAGGCCGGACGAAAAGGATGACGAGCGAGGATGCAAGGTTACCGATCGAGGAAATTGCTGATGACGGCGAACCGCTGGAACCCAAACAGAACCGCAGTAAATTTATAAGTCAAGCTGGAACTATTGTTAGGGACATTCTCCCGATCACCATACCAGAATGGAATAAGCCGGCGGCCGCAAACGACGATGACCCCTGTTATGTCCACCAAGTTACAAAAGATTTGCTATGGGACACGCTCTTGACACATTTTAACCTCCCGCAAAATCTCTCTGAAATCAAGAAGGAGAAATGCAAGCAGTGGACTCTTAAGAAGATGGCCACACAATTCCGGAACTGGAAGAAAACATTATGGAAAAAATATGAAAATAAAGATCCAGATTTTAGTGGAACACTAGAGAAGATACAAAATGACTGGCCAGCGTTTGTGGCGTATAAGAAATCGTCTAAGGCTGTGACTCGATCGGCCACAAATAAGTTAAATGCTGCGAAGAAGATATACCACCATAGGTTGGGGGCAGGTGGCTACAGGACCGCCATTCCTAAGTGGTTAGCCTTTGAAGCAGAACTGCTTGCTAAAGGGATCCGTCCACAGACATATGACTGGCCCGAGAGGTCCAAATTCTGGTTGTTCGCGCATGGGGCAGGCTTGGACCCACAGACAGGGCAGATTGTTGGAAAAGGAAGATGGAAGGAAAAAGTAGAAACAATCACAAAGAAGCTTATAGTCGCAATAGATGAAGTTCGCCGGGGTGTGTTCCAACCCGATAGAGAGAACGACGAGCTGACACGGGCCCTGGGGAATCCTGAACACGTTGGACGAGCTCGAGGCCATCCCGGCGGTGTTACGTTTAAGAATGCGTGGCCGGAGTGCGCTGACAGTTATAGAAGCCGTAGCAGAAATAAGAAGAAGGAGTCCGAACGGTTATCGGAATTGGAACGTGTGGTGAAGCGGCAGCAGGAGCAACTGGACGCTATTAGTCAGCAAAGGGCAGCTCAGCAGCAGCTAGAAGATCCTCCAGCCGATGCCGCCCCATCTCAGCGTAGAAGCAGCGTGGGTTCCACGCAAGCCGATGGTCACTACCCCGTGGATGATGTCACGGAGAGGACAGATTGTGAGCTACATATACCAACGAGGAACATATCCTTGAAGGTGGCGGTCGGCTATGCTTTACCAAATGAACCTGGAGCAAGCTACCATCTTGGTGACATTCCAGCTGGCTATGCTCGTGTCGGGGTGGATGAAATTATGCCGGGATTTGAAACGATGGACCTTGAGATTCCTGGAGGTGACGAGGAGAAGACATTGGGAGAAGTCAAGCGTGGTTTCGCCCTGTGGAACAAGAAATACATCCTCTTTCCAGACTCCTTGCCAAGGCCACCGACTCCTCCTTGTAGCAGTCCACCTCATCAGCAAAGCCCATCCCTCCCACCTCATCAGCAAAGCCCATCCCTCCCCGAGAGGGACCCCAGCGCGAGTCCATCTCGATCTCCGCCGCGTGAGGAAGCGCCCGTTAAGTTGCTCCCGAGGAAGCGCAAGCCCGGTTCGCCGATTAGGAAGAAACCTAGAAAGGAGAACACACCGCCGCCTCCTGAGAAGTTACCTTGGGATAAAACTGTCGAGGAAAACGCCGCCGCCGTGAAGGCCCAACTGGATGCCTTTCTTGCACGGAAAGTGAAAGTGCCCGAGCCAAAATTTACCGCTGCAATATCTCCGGAGCGCCTGGCACTTACCATCGATAACCTATATAACCCTCCACCAAAGCCGCCATCAGACTATGAGCGTTCTATTGATAAGTCATATGGCGATGAGTTGGACAAGCCGAAAAAAGGGAAACAAGTTCCCCAGCTCGGAGAACAAGCCGCACAATCGGTCCCCCCGCTCAAGGTGTTTGACGACAAGGCCGCGCAAGGTTATCAACAACAAATAGGTTCGACAACTGATTACCCCATCGCTGATGTAGTATGTCAATATGTTCCCGGGGAAGATTTGGTCAAGGGCAGGTTAACAACAAAAATGCGTCTGTTGCATAACTGGTACAAGAAAGCCGCAAAGGAGGGGAATATCAGTATCATGGTGAGAGTTACGGAAGAGCACTATTTCCAAGAATACGCTGTGTCCGTTGAGTTTAGCGAACTTTTTCAGTTATACAATCTCCGGGCCCTCGACAAATCTATCATCAGTTGCTATTGTCTGTAAGTGATTTATTTCTGTAATTTAAGTCTTTAGCTCAGCTCGTTCATTGTCTATAATTATCCTCACTATAATCTTTTGTGCGCTATATTATGCAGAATGAAGATGCTCGAATGCAAAAGGGATGAAATCAAGGACATTGGGTTCATTGACCCGGATAAACTTCATGAAGTCACCATAGAAGATCCCATTCATAACAGGGATACACCGGCGACTTTGCTAAGGTTTTTGAAGCGACAAACTGACAAAACACAAATATTATGGCCTTACAACTTCAAGTGAGTGTCACTGTCTTTTACACATTCTATTTTTCTCACCCGATGTTAAGTTTAATTGATTGTGTATAAACGTGCGCAGGTTCCACTTTATTCTTATCATCATTAAAATGCACACTGGAGATGTTCATGTCCTTGACTCGTTAAGGAAACATCCTAAAGAGTACAAGACATGTTTTGATATGCTCGCAAAGTAATTTCATTTCTTATCGCCTCTTTCGTTCATTTCCTGATATCAAGAAATTTATAACTCCTTTGTTCATTTTCTTTGTCGGCAGCGTTTGGAAAACGTTCATCGAGGAAGATCCGGCCGGTGGATGGCCACCGAAGCTGACATGGCATTTGAACAAGGTAAGTAGTACGTACTACCTAGGTCCACGCACCATTATCATACTTGATTATTATTTGATTGAATTCTATTCTTCTGTAGTATTGCCTTGAACAGCCACCGGGGACTAATTTATGTGGATACTACGTTTGCGAGTACATGCACATTCTGACCAGCGAGAAATTGAATGGCAAAAGAAGTAAAGAAGTACGTAAACATTATTCACAACGTTATTTTTTTACCATCAGTTGTGCTGAGTTTCATTCATTTGATATATATACACACAACTCATGTACTCATTTTGATTTCATTCTTTTAAAGTTGGCAAGAAAGCGCAACGCGATACCAATAGAGGCCCGCTTCAAAGCAATTGGGGAGGAATTGGCGGGATTTTTCCTTGCGGAGTCATACCTAAATTCGGAGAGTACCACTATGCTACAGATCAATAGTATGCCTCCATGTAATAGTGATCTCCATGTAATTAAGTACCTGGGACGGGAAAACGTGATCTTCATGTACTACTTAATTTGTATGTGTCATCAACGTGATCTTCATGTAATTGTATGTGTATATATATATATGCATCAACTTGATCTTCATATAGTAATTTATATATACCAGAACGCGTTTTTGGCGCATCGACGTGATCCCTGTACGATGGAAACCATCCGAAACCCCTAACCCCTCCTAAAACCCTAAAACCCTGAAAATTAATCAAAAAAATGCAAAACCCTAGTCCCGGTTCTTATTACGAACCGGGACTAAAGGTTCCCAGCCCCACGGGCTACGCCGTACGTGGCCACGTGGGAGGGCCTCTGGTCCCGGTTCGTAAGGAACCGAGACTAAAGGGTGGGGGGGTTTTAGTCCCGCTTTACTAGTCCCGGTTGCCTAACCGGGACTAGAAGGCCTCTGGAACCGGGACTAAAGCCCCGTTTTCCACTAGTGGCAATCTTGACTTGACCGGCCGGTTTGCATCCTTCATCTGAACACCTGAACGCGATGCGACCTATTTCGATGAAAAAAAAAAGTTTCATGTAAAGAAAATAAAATACAAACACCTGTGGGGCAGGACACGAATGAGAAAAGCATCAAACCCTCCAACAGCACCCTGCAGTCTGTACGATCCACAATCCGAAAACAAGGCTGACATAAAACAACATGCTTAAGGGGTAAGAATCCATAAAGATGGCGTAAAATAGCATCATTTGCACTATAGCATTATAAGGTCCGTCGACAAACTTCCTGTCGTAAGTATGAGAAAGTAAAAAAAAAAAAGTCAATGTGCCTTGGTCCAACATGAAATGTGTGCGGACTTACAATATGAGCAACGACACTCAATTGATGCACACGGCCATTTATTGCAAGGTTATGAATTCAAGCGTACAATTCAGCAGTCACATAAAGTGTTCAAATTGATCAACCAATGCAAAATCAACAAAATAAAAAGTCTAAGCATCTTGAATGTGTCTAGTGAGCCGTGACCCACCCCGGGTTCGTATATTCCCACAAACAGAGCAGAAGCCTTGTAATAATTTAAGAATAGCTTCAGGGAACCAAAAAATATATACTGGGAACGAATGGTGTGAAACAAAAGTGAAGAAAAAAAAACTCGTGATGCAACAGGTATGCAATATGAAGGGAGTGCACGGCTGCACGCACTAACAAGTATATTTGTTTAATATGTTCCAGAGTCACGGGAGAACACCGACAAGATTTCCACCTAATTGATAATACAGCCACTGAATTCGGCTTCCAGCTCGAACAGCCTGCAAGTTCAAAAAATAAGTGAGACAACATGTGCAAGCTTGAATTCTGCATGGCCTGTAAACCATGAACGTTAAAAGGAATAAGATTTCTCAGTGCGACACTAGATAGTAATAAGAGAAAATGAGTCTGTCACACTTAATAACTATACTACATGCTGAAGCACGATCAGGATTCTTATCCACTCTACCCCGATGTGTTGCACTGGACACAGGTCCTTACTGCCTAGTGAAGAGCAACCGTTCTATGTCTTAATCTCCAGTAAGATACTAGTTGAATTTGGCGCGGCGTGACAAATTTGCAAATTACAGTCGAAAATTTGTTCTCGATAGAAAAGTGACCTACAAAATTACCGTTGGGAAACTACGTTTAAAAACTTGTGTCGAAAGTGTCTATGGGGTCGAGAAATCTAAAAATTTGTAGCGCACAAATTGCAGTCACAATTTTGTTCGCCGTTAGCTTAAATAAAGTATCACCGGAAAACTACGCTTAAAATTTGTGTCGAAAATATGAGCGCGGGAAAGAAATTTTAGTTTTTCTAAAAGTGAAAATCATGAAAAAATAAAATGCTACTTTTTGTTGTTCATGTCAAAAGTGCCTCGACACTGTAGTGAAGAAGCTGCCATTGGGGAACGATGTTTAAAAGGTGTGTCAGAAATGTGAGCAATTCACCGTCACCGTAGCTTGATGTTCGTAAAAAATCGTGGTTCACAAAAATTGTGGTTCACAAATTGCAGGAAAAAAATTGTTTGCTAAAGAAACTATCACTAGAAAACTATGTTTTTTTATATGAGATGGGAAATATTGAATTTCGCAGATTATAGTTAAAAATTTGTTCTCCGCAGGGAAATTACCTAAAAAATCACCGTTGGAAAACTACCTTTAAAAATTTTGTGTTGTAAATGTCTACGAGTTCGAGAAATCTAAAAATCTGTAGCTCACATATTGCAGTCAAAAATTTGTTCGTCGTTAGCTTAAAGAAACTACCATCAGCAAATTATGCTTGAAAGGAGTGTTAAAAATGTGAGCGTGGAAAAAAAATTTAAATTAGGGGAAAATAAGATGCTATTCTTTGTTGTTCATGTGAAAAGTACATCGACATTGTAGTAAAAAAGGTACCACCGGGAAAACAAAGCTTAAAAGTTGTGTCGGAAATATGAGCGCGAAAAAGAGATTTAGAACTTTGCAAAAGTGGGAATTAGCAAAGGAAAAAAAAATGTTTTGGGAATTTTTTTTTCAATTGTACCTGAGGACCGATTCGCATTTGTTGGAAAATACGGGGACTTTTCTGCAAAGATGTCTTATTCGAGAGGACCATTTAACAATTTTTGGAAAACGCGGGGACTTTTCTGCAAAAAAAATGTTTTGGGATTTTTTTTTCAATTGTACTTGAGGACCGATTCGCATTTTTTGGAAATCACGGGGACATTTATGCAAAGATGTCTTATTCGGGAGGACCGTTTAACAATTTTTGGAAAACGCGGGGACTTTTTTACAGAAAAGATCGAACACTGTTCAACACTGTTTCATCAGAACAGTGATGAACAGTGCCAGGATCACTCACAGCTCGCGAAACGGACGGTCTTTCATATAGTTAGTAATAACGAGAGTTAGGGGGCTCAAGCCATCCATCCTTTTTTTTTTTTGCTATAGAGAACTTGGATTTATGTCAGGTTAAACTTGGCATCCTTAACCAAGTAACGTTTGGGCACAATCAATGTAAGTTGGAGTAGATTTAATGTTGTCTGCTCGTTG
This sequence comes from Poa pratensis, assembly GCA_947311845.1. NCBI lineage: Eukaryota > Viridiplantae > Streptophyta > Magnoliopsida > Poales > Poaceae > Poa > Poa pratensis. The sequence continues at coordinate 85,908,830 of CAMZMU010000037.1, read as the reverse complement.
CAACAATCAAAAATCGAAAACCATGAGCAACTGCTAACTATCCACGCAAGACTGAGCTGCAGACAAGAGACGGATACAGCGCATCGCACAAGTGCAATTTCACATGAAGCCTGGTCTTGATGGCGTCGATAGGGTACAGACTATAGCCATCTCCACCACGACGCACCAGCAAGTGAAAAAAACCGTGCGTTGAATCAGTTCCCTTCGTCTCTAACTGTACGTGGATATGGAGATGGACGCAGCACAAACATAAGCAATTGTGGTAAATCGCTGCTGCCGGCCCTGCGGAATATTCCTTCCAGCTCTCATTGTCTCCACCACTTCCAAACAGTCTGAATTTATACAGCCCACCTGTCCTTCAGTGCATCTGCAGTGTTGTGGGGATCTTTTCAAACTTGTAGGCGGATTCTCACTTGAAACAGAAGAGATCCTCAGTAAACTGGTATGTTTTCGGTTTCACATAAATGTGGGGGAAAACAATCATATCCACACATGACAGACATTGTAGTCCAAATCTTCAAGGTAAAGTTGTGCGGGATAGAAACTGTCAAGGAAGTAAACCGGATAGCTTCTTTGTCACAGTTTGAGTGGAAGAACAGCACCGTAGTGAAGTGATATTGATCTCACTTGAAGGAACAACAAGAAAAAAAAAAACAGGAAACTGAGGGTGAAAAATAAATAGTAAGAGAAGAAAGAATATCTGATAATGACCACTGGGAATTCGTAAGCACGTATTCAATAAAGTTGGAAGATACTTTTCGTTTTCGCCGTAGTAAGAATCCAACTCCAACCTTTTACATTTTCTTGTGTTTATGTCTGGAGCCAGTTCCCTAAAACACATCAGAGTTGGAGACCAGCAGAAAAGCTTTTAAGCTTCCAACTCAGTTACATACATGTGTGACATCCTTTTGATGTTCCTAATCTTTTTGCATTGCTCCTTTAACTCCTCACTGCAGTCCCAGACCCACAATTCTTCCAGTGAAGATGGCAGGCCCCTCTCCGGCAGCGACTTAATGCGTGGACACGACTTGATCTCTAACTTGCTAAGAGAGCTTATTTGATGCAGGTCAATCGGGAGAGACTGCAGATTTTCACAAGAATTGATAATCATTTCTTCCAGGGAAGGTGGCAGGCACAGCTCTTGCAGGGAGAGGATGCCTGGACAACATAAGATCTCTAACTTCTTGAATGAGGGGAGGCAATCCAGCCTTGCCGGTAGAGACCGCGGACTCTCACAACCACTGATGTGCAACTCTTCCAGGGAAGCTGGTAGTAGTAGTTCTTCCAGCGACTCGATGCTTTCACACGATTTGATTGCTATCTTTTTAGGGAAGGAAGGAGATGTAGTGTCGTTGGTAAGGAGCGGAGTCCACTGCAGGAGTTGAACTCCAGCTCCGTGAGGGAGGTAAGGAGTTGAAAAACTTCATATGGATCCTCCATTGGGGAGTTGACGTCTCCATCTTCTTCATAAAACAGAAAGCCTAGCGTCTTAAGGGACGTGAGAAATTGGCAACTGCCGCTAGTCAGCAGGGAGGGATCATCTGTCCAGATTCGTTCCACTTGTGGGCAGAAAAAGTCATGATCTACCCTCCCCAGCTCTTGCATTGCATGAACCCAAGCATTCCAAAAGCCAGGGCTGTTGTAAACTTGAAGAGATCTCAAGTGGATACATGTTTTCAAGCCTTGTAGAGAAGACATCGTACCACAGAAATGGATTCCTATCTCTTCCAGTGCCGTGCATGAGTGCAGATCAAGAGATTCTAGATGCAAGCTCTCAGTTACACCCAGCTCCTTCAAAGAGGTGAGGCCTGAGAGACACAGCGACTTGTGATTAACACCATCAAACACCAGTTCTTGCAATGATGATGGAAGGAGGATGCCCCTGCTCAACCTTCCACCCTCTTCATCCATCTCTTCAGGCATCAAAGACGACAAGAGCTTGGGACACTCTCCAATCCTTAACTTCTCAAGGGAGATGAGCCCTCTAAGTCCTTCATTGCTTCCACAAGAGAGTTCTAAGCAATTTGAGACGCATAACTCTTTTAAAGAGGTTAACGAACCAGGTGAAATTAGCAGCATGCACTCATCATCTGCTTCCCCTGGACAGTCAGTCAGCTTAAGGTAGGACAGAGATGGTAAAAGTGACAACACATGACCAAACCAATTCCCTTTGATGCGGCATGACTCGATTGTAAGCTTCTCGAGAGCTGGCAATGAATGATCTTTCATGTAGTCTTGCTCTTTTTGTGTTGCAGGTATTGAGAGGAGGTTGGGGCATTCCTCGAAGTTCAAATTCTTCAAAGACTTAAGTTGGCAGAATGCCTCTGCCCATGAAGACCAGGTGAGGTTTGAGCAGCTTATGAGAGAGAGTTCCGACAAGCCTCCTAAATTATGCAAGGCTAAGACTCCACTTCGAGTGCTCAATTGCTTACCACCATCCAGGATCAGTGTTTGATAATATGGCAATGTCTTAAACTGATAATATGACAAACTCTCGTACAATGCTGAGCCGACATTTGCGGTTGTCATTTTCAATACCTTGGGTCCAAGAGGTAAGGGAGGCAACGGCATTAGCAGGGGACAATCATGTACGATCAAAAGGTGGAGAAGCAAAAACACGGGAACAGCCAGAGATTGAGCAGCAGAGTAACACGAAACTGGAAGCTCTGTTAGCTTTGGGCAACCTTTAATTTCAAGAACCTGCAGCTCAGAAGCTAGTAATGAGAGTTCATCTCTAATGATCCATCTTTCTAGTTCTTCCACTTCCTCAATAACCAATTCCTCTAAAGAATGAGTTGACAAATCTGGTGCACCACAAATCCTGGACAGATGTAGCTTCTTCAGACACTTCAAGTGCACAAAAGGTGGTAGAGTCCGTAAAAGCTTGCAATCTTCTAAATAGATCGATCGCAAATGGGTAATTGGTGAGGACTCTCCCAACCATGTTGGAGGTGAAGCGCTCGTGTACCCATTGATCTGGAGATGGTTCAGCTCCGGATGTGGTTGCAGTCCCTCTAGTACATCCTTTACGACATTAGGATTATCAGACACCCTACTAGCATCCCAACTCAACCGTAAGCTTCTTAAGTGTTCTCTGTCCAGAAGCCTAGCACTGTTTGCCTCTTCCTTGCTTTCTAGGTTCTCGAGGCCAAAGATACATAGTGAACCAAGATCAAACAGATTACCCAGCTGCGCTACCGAAAACCAGCATTTTTTCTGATCGTGAACTGGAGTAGCTCTTGAAGGTAGCCTAATTTGCTAACATTTGATATCTCTGAATGGCTTTCCTCATGACAAATGAAATGGCGCAGGTTGACAAGATTAGAGAAGCTCTTCGTCAAGTTAGAAAGATGACAGTCTACTCCTACGTTCAGAAATTGCAAGCGGTAAAGTCCGGATAGCTCTTTAGGAAACTGCCGATTAGATCTTTGAAACCAAGGTTTGGGTTTGTCATTATCTTGTTTGGTTGCTCGCAGATAGCGAAGATGAATGCAGTGCCCAAAGCAAGATAGAATGTCCCCATCATCTTCAAATCCTGATAGCCGCAACGTACGCAAATTGCGTATCACATCAGTCATAAAGTGAAAGCTTGTAACAAACGTAGAACCAAAACTGCCAAATAGCAGTAAGGACGTGAGCGTCTTGGATTGCAGTGAACTCAGTTGAACTATATCTTTCTCAAAGTCTGAATATTGAGATGTAGCAATTATAGACAAATGACGAACTGTTGGTGGCATTGGTTGGCACTGAGAATCATCCATAGTAAAGCATTCTTTTGATGAAACATCCTGAGCTAGGTCATGCATCAAGTCATGCATCAGATAGTGGAGCATATCAGTTGTGTCTTTATCTACTTTCTCGAAGAAACCCAGATTCACTAAATCATCAAGATATTCAGACCCAACTTCTTCAAGCCTTCTATTATCACCCGCAGGATATACAAACCCTTGTGAAATCCAAAGATGGACCAAGTCCTGTGCATAAATCGGATAGTTTTTGGGAAACAATGAACAATACGAGAAACATCGCCGCAGATGGAAGGGCAGATAGTCATAACTGAACTTCAGAATTGCTATTATACCTTCAGTATCTTGATGTGATATCCATTCTCTACTCTCCAAAATCCTTGTCCATCGCTCAACACTGATATTTTTCCGCAGTAAGCCCCCTACACTTTTAGCTGCCAGCGGATAACCCTTTAGCTTATCAGCAATTTGCCTCCCAATACGGTGCAACTTCTTTTGCCCCTTTTCTTTACCAAATGCATATGCTCTGAAGCAGTCCCAGAAAGCTTCCCTTTCGAGACCATCCAATGCAATTGAGTCCAATGCACCAACATCCTTCACCACAGGTTGGTTTCGAGTAGTCACTAAGATCACATTACCTTCCCCCGGCTGGTTGGATTCCAATGGAGCCACAAGCTGGCTCCACTCACTGCTGTCCTTGATATTCCATATGTCATCTAAAACTACCAAGACTCTGCTGCCCTTCAGTACATCTTTAAGTGTCTCCTGAAGAAAATTCAAATCTGCACTGCCCTTTTGGTCTGTTCCAGTGATGCACTGTAACATCTGTCTTGTAAGTCTGACAACATCGTAGTTCAGGGACACACATATCCAAATCTTCATATCAAAATAGGTTTCCACTGCGGATCACTGAACACATATTGTGCCAATGCAGTCTTGCCGATGCCGCCATTACCAACCACAGGAAGAACCGTGAGGGTTCGGTTGCGATAGGCATCACAGGTCAGCAACTTTATTATTTGGTCCCTCTCATGGTCCCTCCCAAATATCTTAGTTACAGTGAGATACGGGGTCGTCAAGCGCCTTGTGTTTTCAGAGCCATGCTTTGCCAACGCAATGGCATCCAACTCCTCCAGCTTGAGTGCATCACGTATGGCGCTAGTAAAATCCCCCAATGACCTACTGATATCACAAATCTGAGGCAACATCTCATCACTGTGGAGCTCAGCTCTCAGTGCGGTCCGCACGATGGCATGTTCATCCGTAGGGACCAACGCACTGCTACTGCCTTGCTCGTCATCCATATCAGCATGAGCAACAGGACTAGAAGCATCATCGTCAGACATAGGGCCGTCAATATCATCAAGCATCTCCTCCTCGGCGTTGAATTCTGCTTGCACGCGGAAGTAGTCGATTTCATCAAGAACCTCCTCGGCGTCATAGATCAGACGCTGCAGCTGCGGCAAGGACTGTACCAGAGACTCGTTCTGGATCTCGATCTCCCGGGCAGCACCCAGCACCACGCCGGCATTTCTCAGCTTCTCCTCAAGGGCAACGACACCATCACCGAGGCCGACACCGGATGCAAACGCCCGCAGCGCATGGTGGCCGGCTGCAGCTGAGGGTACCAGGGCCATGTACAGAAGATTGCAAGTAGGACCGGGAATGGTTTCAGATCCAACCCAAACTGTAGGAAGACGTGTGTATCAACAACCAATCCGAACCAAACTAAAAGCTGCACACTAGCTGGGATCTAAACCAAACCAAACCATATCAATTTTCCACCCAAACCCATCATCCAAACTGGTTCCATTGATCCAAAAAAAACTGGTTCGCAGCTACGGGCTGAATCCACAGTTTCTAACCGATGTGCATGTGGTCTGTATCCGGCTGTCTGCTAGCATGCTGAACTGGATGGTTCAGGACCGAATTGGCTAGCTAGCTTGCTGAGCTACCTGAGCAGGCGACGACGACTTGAACACGGCGGCGGTGAAGACAACTCGAATGACGCGGCCGCGGGGGAGGCGACTCGAGAGCGTCGACGAGGTAGGGACTTGAATCCAGCAGCGGTAGGGAGGGGAAGGCGGCGGCGCCGCTGGAGCTCTGGCCAATTTGCAAGGACCAGAGAGAAGGAGAGATGTACAAAGAGAAGAGAGAAAAGGATAGCAGACTGTCAAATGACAATACAACATTTAACATAAATGATTTAAGGAACTGGGAGTCTGGGACGAGTTGAGCACCTCGAACCCATCGTCATCAGTTCCTTAATACTCAGCAGAAGGTGCACACTCTCGAACCCATCGCCATCAGTTGACCTTGCAATTAACAATCAGGACAAACAGAAGATAAGAAAATGGCACGCGAATCTACACCAACCGCTGCAAGATCCATCCTGTGCAGGGTGACTGTATACGGAAGCTCGAGCGCACGAATTTGGCAAGACTGCGAGGAAATCCAACGGAAATCTCCCGTGGACATTACGTCGAGCACTACATGGGCAGAGGAGCACACCTGGCGAGGGGCGATCTGTACAGCTTCCGGCGCTTCTTAGATGCCGGGCTCGCCTCCGACGCCATGGCCGAGAGACACAGAACGCCGCACACCGAGAAGAGTAGGATCTAACATTATATAGGATCTATGAAATCAATTTTTTTAATGGACAAAACATGTTCAAATATTTTAAAAAAATTGACAAGACACATCTATGTTATATATGCAACATAAAAAATTTGCTACTTCAAATTCGACCAACACGCTTAGAGAGGCAAAAAAAGAGAAACTTCGGTGTGAAACACTATTCACTCAAATCTGACACTATTCACGGTATAATTTAGCCTTTTTGTTTTTCTAACTGTAGATCGATTTTAGAGCTGAATTTTTTTGGAGTTGTAGAAACAGCCCGTAGGTATGTTGTGTAATTTTTTCAGATTTTTTAACAATTTGTAAATATGATTTTTGTGATATGATCCTATGATGTTACCTAAAGAATACACCGAGAAGACGATCGAAGGGAAAACCCCGGTTTCGTACGGGCTGTCGTGGGTTAGTCACGGCAGATGCCATACGGGGTGGCTTAACTCGGGTGCTGCTCTCGGTGCTGCGAAGGACGGAACCGCTGGTACAACTGATGATACAGCGATCGCTTGAGCCGCTGGCGCGGCTGATGGTGCCACGGACCGCATAACCAGGGCAGACGGTGCCACGTGTGTGGGCACCGTGACTGCTGGTTGTGTAATTCCTGACCATGCGACCGGGCGCACTGCGTTGGTGGCGACTGATGGGATCGCGTTGGGTGGTGCCGTGGGAACCGCGATTGTTGGTCCGGCGGTGGGCGATTGGAACAGCTCCATAGGATTTACTGCTCCTGGCTGCAGGCGACTCGCATGGCGTCTGTGTGGCAAGGTGGCCTGTACTCCTTGTAGAGTATTGGTTTCCTCGATGAGTCGCAGTTGCTCCTGTTGGAGGCGCTGTTCCTCGCGCGCCAGCCTGGCTCTCTCGTCTGCGATTCTCTGGACTTCATCATATAGCCCGATCCTGGTGGCCTCCAATTCTATCACTCTGGCGGCCGCGTTAACCGCAGATATCGGCGTAAGTAACACACTTCCCTGTGGCGGCGTAACCGCTGCGTTGGTGGCTACCCTTGACCCTGATCCCGCAGTCACAACGCCGGGTGGAGTCTCTCTGTTTGCAACTCATGAGGCCGCGACTCCTGGCGTTATCGTAGCGGATCCCGCGACTCCTGATGCGTCTGGCGCGGCCTGTTCTGCTGCTTCTGGCGGCGTGGAGGCTAAGCTGTCTGGTGGCATGCCCAGCCCTTCGTCCGCTTCTGTGGTCCTGTAGACCCCTTCTATGTACCGATCTCCTACGGAGGGCGAGTCGCCATCCACAGGGCCTCCGCATAGCCTTTCCTCAAGGACATACTCAATGGATTGGCCTTCTTCATCTTCAAGAGGTAGCGACTCGTAGTTGATAGATTCTTCTTCTTGGTCCACTGTTACTGCGACTCCTTCTTCTGAGTCGCCATGTTGCGATGGATCTTCTGACTCGCCGCCAATGAAGCCGACGAAGACATGGACCGATCCAAACGGGATGATGTGGCCGGTTTCCAGGTAGTCAGCTTCCGGCCCCCAGCTTGAATCGTCAATGAGGGGTGTGCCATTGACCGTGATGATGCGGCCAACGACAAGATCTTCAGCTCCCTTCATGGATCCTGCGCGGAACGTGACGCTCTTGACCGCAGGCCCCACGGTGGGCGCCAACTGTCGTGGGTTTGTCACGTCAGGTGTCATAGATGACTTCGTAGGTGTGGGATTACGCGAGTCAAGCATCTCCGAGCTTGGGATCGCAGGAACAAAGATCAACACAGATTTACCCAGGTTCGGCCCCCTCAATGTGAGGTAAAAGACCTACTTCCTGCCTACCCTAGATTGGTATTGATATGATAATCGAGGTGTTACAATGGAGGCGATCCGATCTGGTACTCGCCGTATGAGCTAGGGTTTTGGGCTTGATAGCTTGACCCTCTCTAAGTCCTGCAAGTCCTCTTATATACACAGAGGCTCGCCGGGTTACAAAGAAAACTTTCCCCACAAGGAACACGTCCACCGAGGTCTATTTGGAGACTACTTGGTCTTCACGTCCTCCAGGATACATCTTCTAGATCTTTCCCCTTACGGCGGTTCAATACTGGGCTTGCTCCCAAGTGGGCCTTTGTCCGTGCGAGTAAAGTAAGTCGCACTGGGCCGCGGGTTAATCCAGAAAGTATTCCCTCGACAGTGTGCGCACCAGAGCTTGCGGGTGCTCCGGAGGCTATGGAATGAGATGAGTCTGCCTCTAGGGCTGCACCTTGCCGGCTTTATATAGGGAGCCGGCTAGGGTTTACAGGGAATGACGGGGGCCGCTGGCGGCGCTAGCTATCCTGCCTACAAATGCGGCTTCGTGGAGCGCACTCTTCGGGATACACAGATCGTAAACTGATTCGGAGATATCCGCTACCGCCTCCCCGAGCCGTCGTACCGGGATCCTCGGGGACCCGGTATTCTGGAAGATGTACTCCGGGTGGGTTCTGGGCCACCCGGCCTTGAGGGCCGACTCGGGGTCCTGGGCCTACCCGGTTGGGCATCCCCCCATCACGGGCCAGGATGGATGAGCAGTCACATGGAAAAAATCCGTAGAAGTGGCATACGTCGGCCCATCATACTACGAAATGCTTTAGGCCCATACCCATCTACTCTAAACCTCCCCTAAAAAAATAAAAAAAATTGACTCTCAGAATTATTACTCCCTCCGATCCGATATAAGTGTCGGAAGAAAAAAACTAATCATGCACAAAACAGCAATACAACTCACGACAGTTTTTGGGGATCGGAGGGTACCTCCGATCCATACACTTATTTTAAATCGGAAGGAGTATTATTTTTGACACAAGGGGCACACTTTATTCAGAATTCTATAGGGATACACTATCTATTACATCCGTCAAAACCGAGGAGGGGTGGATCGCGCTCCAACTTAAAAATTATATGTTGCCTCTCTAGGAGAGTGTTGAAAGGAAATGTTGCCAATCCATGGGGAGACTAAAATGCAATCAGCTAGGATAATAGTATAAGGGCTCCAAAGGTCAATCACTCCATTGCAAGCAGTGGTCAGCTCCAACCTATCGGACTCAACAATTACCCGTGAGGGGTTGGTTTCTTCCACCAGAATATGACCATATTTTAAAACGTTAATATGAGACTAAGAAAAAGCGCACCCATACGAAATACACCCCACGACCCGTCCCTCACGTCGCCCGCTCCGGGCGACACGAGGGAACCCTAGCCCGTGCCACCGCAGGATCCCCGACGCCTCCTTGCCTCCGCCTCTGCCGCTAGCCTCGCCGCTGTGGCGGCGGCTCCCGCTGCCAAAGGTGGATGGGGCGACCCGCGGTGGACGCGAAGAAGAAGGCCGGCCCTTCCCGCTTCTCTCCGGCGCGCGCGGCGGCCAGGGAGGCGGGCGGTGTTGTGCGGCAGTTGGTGGCGGTGGCCCCTCGGCTTGGCTGCCGGCAGCAGCGGCGTGGCCTGGGTGGGCTGAGCCGTGCGCGGCGCTTCCCGCGCGCTGCGCCGTTTGGTGTGAGGTGCGTGGTGGTGGCTGGCTGTCGTGCGGCTGGGCGTGCGGGGGCCGCAGCGCGGTCGGCGGGAGTTGGAGGCGTCCCGGACGGCTTCCCTTTGCCGGCACGTCACGTCGGCTTCGGGGGCGGCTGGGCGCGCAGCTATCCTGCAGCACTTGGACGCCGGGGCGGCGGCCTCGGAATTGGTGGTGGCGTCGAGTTGAGCTAGGAGGTGGCTCAACGCGAGGCGGACCTAGGCCCCGGCGCCTAGCTCTGTTTGGTGGCCGTGGACCGTCGGGCGCGCGGGGCTGACGGTGTCCGCGCGCGGGACTGCGACGTGGTCTGGCCGGTCCTCACGGGGTGGGTGTGCGGTTTGGGACTCTCTGCCAGGTGAAAACCTTGTCCTGGTCGTTGACCGGGGCAGGCGACGGTGACGCCCTTGGGCGCCACATCCTTCTTGAAGGCGTCGTCTTGGCGGTGCTCTCTCTCCTCCGCCCGGGAACTTCCGGGGAAACCACATATCGTTCGTGGATCGGGCGAGGGCGGCGCTTATGTGTCGCGTTCTTCTTGGGGCCTCGTCTTGGATGTTTTCGCCGGCCAGAGGGACCCGTGGAGGGAGTTCGGTGGTCACCGACGATGAGTTACATGGTAACCGACTTCGGGCAGACAGTCGGGTCTTCGGGCTTGGTGAGCTTCGGGTGAAAACCCTGCATCGGCCTCGGTCGAAGCCGGCGATGGCGGCGCTCTCGGTCGTCGTTCCCTTCCTTGGAGGCATCGCCGTGGAGCCCCTTCACCACCCTTGCCGTTTGTTCTGTTCGTGGGTGGCGTTACTTTGTCTCCTCATTTTCGGCTAGGCGGTGCACGGCCCTGGGGCCGGCGGGGATGTCGGAGCGGCGGCTCCGATCTCGCCTCCGCTGCGTCGCGTTGAGGTGTTGGGGTGTCGGCCTTGGCCGCTTGGGCGGTTTCGTCGTCGGCCTGTGTGGTGCGTGGCCTTGGGGCCGGCGTGGATGTCGGAGCGGCGGCTCCGGTTTTCGCCTCCGCTGCATCGCGTTGAGGTGTAGGGTTGCCGGCCTTGGTCGCTTGGGCGGTTAGGCCGTCGGCTTGTGTGGTGCGTGGCCTCGGAGCCGGCGTGGGGCGTCGTGTTGTTGTATCGGTTTTCGGCCAGTTTTCCTTATAAACTGGCCAATTCACTTCTTCTATATCAATGGAACGGCAAGCGTCTTGCCCGGTTTCATACTTTAAAACGTTTGCTACGGATGCCAGAGAACAGTTTCTCCCTTCACTGCTTCACGGTGCTAACACCAAATATACCAAGTCGATCTCCACGGCGATATCTCCTATAACCTGTGCGGAGGACTTCATCCTCCCCGTTGTATCTGGTTCACGTGATTCGCTAATTAATAGGACAATTATGCATATTCTTATATATGAACTGCGTGGCACTTTGCCACTCATTTTCTTTTGGCAGAAAAGCACCAAGACAACAAGACATGCATGATCAACATACAAAACGCCAAGCACCACAAACAAACCTTGCATCACCATCGTAGCATGTGTCCCATCATCACATTTCCATCTACGTACATTGAACACGTTTTGTCGATCTAGCTATGGACATGGCCATTTTTGTACTCGTTGTAGCTTGGATGCCTTTAAGGATATGACACGACGATTTGCCTAGACGCTAAGAAGGCATATATACACCAGATACAATCATGTATGCATGCATGGGAGGCTATACAATATAGATATAGGTCCTTGACCACGATACATCATCGGTTTTCAGCTCTTCTAGCTCTTGGCGTTTCTTGGGGATGTGGAATCACATGCTTGCGTGCATGGGCATGCCTCATCGAATTGATTAGCTACACAAAGTAATTAAGAGATAACCTGGCGGCTAATCTCTTCCTCAATTGTATAGTTTGTCGTGGTCAAACACCCATCACATGCATGCGACCAAACCAAGGAACTGTGAAGAAATTTTTGAGGGAGGGTTTAGACAGGAACAAAAATCAAACACACTCATATTTTCTGTCCCACCCCCCCCCCCCCCCCCCCCCCACACACACCCGCAGGGGCGGAGCTAGGTACGATTTGTGGGGTCAAATGACCCCAACGACTTAATGGAATCCCTTGGCAATTTTTTTGAAAATTAGTGATAATATGGCTCATTAGCGCAAAATGACCCCAATACCATACTAGGCTGGCTTCGCCCCTACACACCCGCCACTGGTGAGCGTGTGTCTTGTGAGGTCCCAAAGTACGTAACATCGCGTTTAATGTTCATTGATCACACTTGATAGATCGATAAGTTGTTGCTCGTTCCATATATGTTTCATCTAGTTCTTGGGCTCCCTCTTTGATCATCTTAAATGCATCGATTCATGACGTACTACCTACACGGCTACACATGGATGTGCTGATCGATGCAACTAATCGCCCGTGTTTGGATAGAATTTTTTTTTTGTTTCACTTTTGACATCCTAGATGTGATTACACCATTTAAATAGTACTCCTCTATTTCAAATTATAAAATGTTCTAACTTTTTCTTAATCACATATATCCAGATGCGTTTATGTGTGTTTGTTCTCTCATTTAAGTCCATATGTGTAGCCGGTATTGAAATATCCAAACATTTTATAATTCGGAACGAAGGGAGTATATCATATTTTTATCTCGTAGGTGTGGGATTCTGTCACGTCTTATACCTACCTCATATAATTTTTCGCCATAGCCGGCAGACTGGCCCCACATGAAAACCAAGGTGAATTTATTTGGAGGCAAGTGTGATGCATAATTCTTCTACTGGAATACAGCATGGAAAGGAGTATATCATATTCTACAGAAGGAAAGCCAAACCGCCAACAGAATAAAACGAGCGCATCACGACCAACGTCGGGCACCTGCGAAGGACGAACATGGCCCTAGGACAGTCATGACCAACATACCTCCCAGTATTGTACCAAAGAATCGACAAGTAGACGGTAGGGCGTAGTCTCCCCGGGGAAGGCATCTTCCAACAAACACCAACGGTGACGCACATTGCGCCTCGGAGGCTCACAACTCCACCGCTACCTGGTGAAGGATCAAGATGGATAACCTAGAGTGGGTGAATAAGTTTAATTTTTTTTACTTTTCTTCAGTAGTTGTAGGCTTTTATAGATAAATAGAGTGAGCCTAATTTAAATAGATGAACAACTTACGAAGATAATAATACTCAAGCACGAAGGCTATCACAAAGATAGGCAACAAGTGAAGAAGTTTGGATAGAAATAACTGAGCCACACAAAGAAGAAGAGGTACGTTGATGTTCACTTCCTTGAGTTAAATCTAGTAACTTTTGGAGATGTAGAGGTTAATTACCACGAAGGACCCCCAAACACTACGAAAACTCACATTCTTCTCCTTGAGCCTACTCCACAAAGTAGGAGCCTCAATCTCTAGTGGCAGACCCTTAAGGTGACATCCAAACTCCCCACAAAAAAAAGGTGACATCCAAACTCTCATAATTTTTTTCGGAGCATGAATTCACAACCCAGAAGCTTATTCAGGAGACCTAGTTCTCCTAGGGTTTCCTAACATACCCAAGAGTAACAATTAACTTGATAACTCAAGGGGAATCACGATCTGGCTTGGTAAATTTCTAGATCTAGATCTACTCTATCGATTTCTCGAAGGGATTTGGATTTGGTTGGACGAACTGAGAGGTCTCAAGATGTTGATATGCTTAACAAAGGATGAGAGAGAAATGAGAGAGTTTTTATTTTAGCTCGGTCAAGGATACCCCTTTAGAGAAGAAGTGGCGGCTTAAATAGGTGAATTGAAAAACTAGCTGGAGAAACCCATACACATCAAGATTCATTTCAATTGTGGACAATATTTTGGATGGAATTTGGACTGGCTCCAGACGAAAACATACCCTTGTGTTTCCATTAGGATTGATTGCAGGTTCTTCTCGGAATTTCCTAACTGTTTGAAATTCAGCTTGAAATATTCAGGACAACAGATAATGTTCCCAAAATGATATTTTCAATGGAAGTTTTTGATCTCTCTTTTCTGGATGGGATGAATATCTAGAGAAAGCCTTTATGCATGATCATCCCCACTTGGTCAACAAGAAAAAATGATCTAGTGCAGCACATCGTGACTCAAAGAAATACCAAAAACATGTCGTGAAGCTCGCTGGAATTTTTCCTCTTTATGGATTGGGCGGGGGTCTCTTTCCACATTCACTTTCACCTCATGAGACTAAAATCTGAGGGGGGTCTCTTTCCACATTCACTTTCACCTCATGAGACTAAAATCTGAGTACACACTAGTACGTTTCATTTTACCAGGCTCGGTAAGCCAGACCTCGGATTCCCATGGCTTCCATAGAGCAGGCACATTCAGGACCATGACAACACCTCGAGGGTGGGAGACGAGATGCACAATAATCGTCGTCATGGTTGCCTCGACATCACCAAGCTGGGGGTTTTCACCTCTGTCGTCTCCAATGAACAAATACGGCTACAGAGGGGAGATGAGTGAATGGTGTGGTTTCGATCGTTCACCGGTCTCTGCTAGCTTTCACCTAAGAAAAAGGCCAGTGCTAATATGCCATTGGTTCGACGCTCGGATAGTTGTCACCTCGATCTAACATGTCAGTTTCATGAAAAGACTAGACGGGGGTAAATCTGACACACTGCTAGAACTAGGAGATGAAACGCGGTAAGAACTTTCATAATCACTCATGGTCTCACAACTAGGATGTGAACCGTGCAATAGGCTCGGCTTATCGATCAATGTTAATTCGTTATATATTTTACATGCTAATCCCCTTGTCTATCATCAACATATCAATTTTTGTCATGTCTCTTACTTGACCAATATTTTGTACTATATCTTGTGTGCTAGAAGAAAAAAAAGACCTTGGGGGTAAATTTTGACACAATGTCATAATCTAATGTCATGAATCTTAATTTGAATTCTATTGTTCAGGCTAATAATAATCCCCTTGCAAACCATGCACCAATTAATTAATCCTGTCATGTCTTTTGCATGCCCTACATTTCGAATTATATATTAATCGATCCCCTAGAAAGTCACACAGCTACTGTAGGAGGTGTCCTAGAAACTCATGGTTTATAGAACCATTCTCTTCCTTCTATACGGGGACAGTTGGTGACCGCCTCCAAGAAAGGAAAATGAGTTCGCTAGAAGCAAAGCCTTTCTGATCTCCCTACTGATTTTGGCACACCAATCAAGCTGCTCATATCAATATCTTACTAGCGCCACCAAGTTGCTGGAAAATTAAGCTTGTTTTTGCCCTGCATTTCCAACCTAGATTCCAGTAATCTAGTGTAACCATGTTCCCCCAACCTGATCTTCTCAAAAGCAGCACCATCTATTCATCACCATTCTAAACACACAGTAATATCATCACCACATTGTGCTAAAATTTTCTTGTTTACAAAAAGAAAAGATGGAAATTTCTTTTCAGAAAGAAAAAGGCATGCATATATGGTTCAGAGGAGTGGTGACAAGAACAACACCATCCAGAACCAGATCCCAACAGTAATTAAACACACACACACACACCAGTGTGATTAAACAAAACCACGGGGAAGAAGCCAAGCTAACCCAGCTGTTTGAGTTGCTTTCCATTGGCATCGAGATAGCAGAGCTAGAACAGAGAGGGAGCTTAGAAAACAAGCAGGATGAGCTTAGGAGGGAGGGAGGGAGTGAGTGAGTAGTGAAGAGTCCAAAGCAAGAACACAAGGAGAGCATGTGCGCGCGTGCGTGGTCGCGTGGGTGAGATGATGACGACGGGTACGCCACCGCACCGCCGCCGCAGCTCCGCCGGGTGATCCGGAGCGCCCCAAAAGGAGAAAGAAAGCATCGGCACGAAGCGTAGTAGGCCAGTCACCAGTGTACTAGTCGTAGAGAGAGAGAGAGAGAGAGAGAGAGAGAGAGAGAGAGTTAGCAAGAGGCGGAGAGAGGGGAGCGCATCGGCTCCAGCCGCCGGCGTACGGCCTCCGGCGCACCTGTCCTCGCATCCGGGCGGCGCTCCGGTTGGGCGGATCTAGGGCGACGAGGAGGTGGAGCAGTTTCCTCGGCGGCGCACGGGGAGCATCCTGTCCCCCCTGGAGCTCCGGTGAGCAAATCTTCCAACTTCTTGCACAAATTTGTACTCTGTATGCGGTTTTGAGGTTGGTTCAGGATGTCCTTGCGCATTTCCGCTTGCAATCTTGCTTAATTTCAGCTCAGCGGCAGCAAATAAGGCTGTTCTCTCGCATTGGCAGTTCCCTGTGGTTTGCTAGTCACGATTCTTGGCATTTAGGTAGCCTGCGCCCATGATTTGGTCTGGTAATGTAGATGCAGGAGCGAAAATGATTTTGTTTGGTAAAATATAGGAGCCAAGTTCTCCAATTGAGGATACAACTTGAAATTTATGATTTTTTAAGGAATTTAGGGTCGGTGGTACTGCCATCTGGGGAGGAAAGAGAGCAAATATTTTATGAAATTATGGCTGATGAAGGAGATTGTTATAGATGATTAGTGCTGGCGATTATTCATGATACAGTATTTTTTTATTTTACCCTGGAGGAGAAGTCTGTGATTGTACAATGTGGGTTCTCCTAATTTCAGGAAATGTTACCTCAAGTTCAAGTTAGTCTAATACACTTTCCTGAAGACAATTACAACAAAAGAATTCTCGCACCGGGTGAAGTAGTGAAAATACTAGTTCTTTCTTCACAATATGAAACTTATCAAACCTGCCCTGCTTTTTTGTACTCCCGATGTAGCGTTCCATAACTTGCAATTCACATTTACCTGCTGCCTTTTCTCTTCCATGAAGTTTTGTTTTAGTCTGCTTCTGTATAATTACTTTATGCGTCATGTTAATCATGTGCAGGAGTTTGAGGTATCCACCTTATTCTAGCTCATCGGTCCGTCTGCATTGTTGCTCTACAATACTATCATGACAGTCGTGACAGTATGTGGTGCTGGTAGTCTTCTCTTCGCTTTGTAGTTGCTTGAAGATCAGATGTGACAATGATGTACACAAAGGGGCCATCGTCAGATGTTCTTAGAGCAAGCATTTCTAGTGCCCCTAGTACATCCAGCCATGGTTCTGCACAAGATGACTGCGACTCTCTAGGCGATGTCTATGTGTGGGGTGAAGTTGTTTGTGATAGCTCTGCACGAACCAGTTCTGACACTGTAATTAGATCAACTGGGAAGACCGATTTCCTCCTCCCAAAGCCTTTGGAGTCCAGTTTGGTTCTCGATGTGTATCATGTAGATTGTGGGGTCAGGCATGCATCCTTGGTCACAAGGAATGGAGAAGTTTTTACATGGGGTGAAGATTCTGGAGGCCGCCTTGGCCATGGAACTCGGGAAGATTCAGTTCACCCTCGTCTTGTCGAGTCTTTAGCTGCTTGCAACATAGATTTTGTTGCATGTGGAGAGTTTCATACTTGTGCCGTGACGATAACGGGCGAACTTTATACCTGGGGAGATGGAACACACAATGTTGGGCTTCTAGGACATGGTACTGACGTAGGACACTGGATACCTAGGAGGATTTCTGGACCCCTGGAAGGTCTCCAAATTGCTCACATTTCTTGTGGGACCTGGCATACAGCCTTGATTACATCAATGGGTCAATTGTTTACTTTTGGGGACGGTTCATTTGGGGTATTAGGCCATGGAGATCTGAAGAGCATTTCATGTCCAAGGGAGGTAGATTCACTGTCAGGGCTGAAAACAATTGCAGTTGCATGTGGTGTATGGCATACTGCAGCTATTGTAGAGGTTATCGTCACTCAGTCCAGTGCAACGGTGTCTGCTGGAAAGTTATTCACATGGGGAGATGGGACAAAAGTCGACTTGGTCATGGTGATAAGGACGCACGACTCAAGCCTACTTGTGTAGCTTCGCTTATCGATTATGATTTTTACAGGGTAGCATGTGGTCACAGTCTTACTGTAGGCTTGACAACTGCTGGTAAAGTGTGGAGCATGGGTAATTCTGTTTATGGTCAGCTCGGAAATCCAAATTCAGATGGAAGGCCATGTTTAATTGAAGATAAGATTGCAAGTGAACATGTTCAACAAGTTGCTTGTGGTTCATACCATGTTGCAGTTTTGACAAGTAGAAGCGAAGTTTTTACATGGGGCAAGGGAGCTAATGGGAGATTAGGCCATGGAGATATAGAGGACCGGAAGGTACCTACACTGGTCGAGGCATTGAGAGATAGAGCAGTTAGGCACATAGCCTGTGGTGCAAACTTCACTGCTGCTATATGCCCGCACAAATGGGTTTCTGGAGCTGACCAATCACAATGCTCCTCGTGTCGTCAGCCATTTGGGTTTACCCGAAAGAGGCATAACTGCTATAACTGTGGACTTGTCCATTGTAATGCATGCACCTCACGGAAGGCTTTGAGAGCAGCATTGGCTCCTAATCCCTGGAAACTTCAGCGTGTTTGTGATTCTTGTTTCTTGAAACTGAAGAATGCGTCAGACTCTAGTTCAGCTAGTAAGAAGAAAGATCTTGCTCCCCACCTTCCAGGTGAAAGCAATGGTGAAGCTAGAGTAGGGAAATCCATCCTTTCTAGTAATATGGATATGATTAGAAGTTTGGATAGTAAGGCAGCAAAACAGGGCAGGAAAACTGATGCATTGTCATTTCTCCGGAATCCTCAAGTTAGTTCGCTATTGCAGCTGAGAGATATTGCTTTCTCCGGAGGCTTAGATCACAACAGATCAGTTCCAAGAGCAGTGCGCACGTCAGCGCGGTCAATAGCCAGTTCAAGGGCTGTTTCCCCTTTCTCTCGCAAGTCTAGCCCACCACGGTCTACCACACCAGTTCCAACAACTCATGGCCTTTCTTTCTCAAAAAGTGCTACTGATAATCTGGTGAAAACAAATGAGCTCTTAAATCAGGAAGTTGAGAGACTGCGTGCACAGGTATGTGCTTCATTTTATTTAACAGTAATTTTCTTGGGTGTTAATTATGTTGCAAGAGAATTAGAGTACCTCTGTATGTGTAGGTTGATAGCCTGAGACAGCGTTGTGAGCATCATGAACTTGAACTGCATAAATCAGCCAAGAAAGTACAAGAGGCCATGACACTGGTTGGAGAGGAATCTGCAAAATCTAAAGCTGCAAAAGAAGTTATAAAATCTCTAACAGCACAGGTACATTTAGCTCTCTTGGGTTGTATCATATTGGTTTCTTTTGAAATGACCATGATACTTCCTTTCACCAAAATAATCGTTAAATGTGTCTGGTTCTATGTAGCTCAAGGACATGGCTGAGAGATTACCACCAGAACATGGAGCTTATGACTGCAATGAAGCAAAGCAAGTGCACGCTCCAAACGGCGCCGATCCACATGTTGCCATCTACTCTAGCATGAATGGAAAAATTCACCCATCAAGGAATGAGTTGCTCAGTGCTTCAAATGTACAGAGTCCGAACTCTGGACGCTCGGCACATTCAAACGGAATCTCGAGCCAACATAAATTACTAAGTAATATTAGTGAAAATAGTGAAGGGAGCATTCACAGCCTCAGAATTACCAGTCCTCACGAAGGGGATCTTCCTCATCGAAGAGCACACAGCAATAGTGATGAGATGCTGTCTGCAAGTAGCAGAGCTGATGATAATGTCAGCATAGATGCTAGGTCTCTTCAAAATGGTGAGGATGGCTACAAGCCTCGAGGCACCATATCAGTATCAAGCAACCAAGTACAGGCTGAGTGGATTGAGCAGTACGAACCAGGTGTTTACATAACGCTCATGACTCTCCGCGACGGGACTCGGGATCTGAAGAGGGTTCGGTTCAGGTGATTCAAGTTATTTCCTCTCTTGTTTGCCTTCTACTCCCTACTTAGCTTTTCTTTTTCACATGAAACAACTCATGGAACATTGATGCTTGGTGCTAGTTGCTTGATTAGTCAGTGGATGCGATTTTGCTGTCCAGACAGCCTATAGTATATGCGACCAAAGAGGTCTGAAAGTTTATTTAGTTTCTTATTATATTCTAGAACACAAATATTTCCACATTAAACACTGGTATTAGAAAATAAAAATTTCTGGCTGTACTGTTCAGCAGGCTAATTCGTTGAGAGTTGTGCTGCACATTCTACCCTAAGCTTTCTTCTAATTTACACTATTGTTCAATAGGCCCACATTTTATTGTAAAATTTAATTTACATTGACATCTTTCCTCTGAAAAAATGTTGTTTGCAGTCGAAGGCGCTTTGGGGAGCACCAGGCTGAACACTGGTGGAACGAGAACCGCGACAAAGTGTACGAGCGGTACAACGTGAGGAGCTCCGAGCGAGTGTCGTCAGCAGCCTCGACCCGGTCGGCCTATTAACGTACGTACCCGAGGATGAGCGGTGACGAGCTGGCGCCTGTTTCTTCAGACAAGCTGCAAGACCAACTAGCAGCAACAAATCCTCAGCAAAACTAAGGTCATACCTACTGGAGTGGGCGTGTGGGGACCGCCATATGCGACCGTCGCTCTCGTTTTTATCGTCTTTCGATTTGTCAACTGCAATATCGATAGGCTGATAGCCAAATTTTGGTTGGTGTGGAATCTCTTGAGGCTTGGCATGTAACTGGTGTAATGTACATACAAAGATGAGCTGCGCCGCTTGCAGGGGCATGGTATTACCATGTCATTGATTACACATTTTCTATTTGAATATACATTTTCATGGATACTGATAGTTAAAGTGTGATAGTGAAGATAAATGTCTCAACCTGACATGTATTTTGCCGGGAGTATTATTTAGAGTTTCTAGCTTTTGTAGAAAAAGTGTTTAGTTCTTTACCATATTGCATATCATGTTTTATTGTTGTGTGAAACTTTTGTGACTACATATGCATCTGGCTATGCAGATGCCTGAGGCGAACTTTTGCGGTCGTATCACTCAATAAAAAGCTTTTAGTTCTTTACCATATTGGATATCATGTTTTATTGTTGTGTGAAACTTTTGTGACTACATATGCATCTGGCTATGCAGATGCCTGAGGCGAACTTTTGCGGTCGTATCACTCATAAAAAGCTTTTAGTTCTTTACCATATTGGATATCATGTTTTATTGTTGTGTGAAACTTTTGTGACTACATATGCATCTGGCTATGTAGAGGCCGGAAGATAACTTTGCGGTCGTATCACTCGATGTGATGTTCAGATGAACGGTCTCTCATATCGTCGCAAATAAGATCTGCGGCTTTGTTTCGCAACGGTAAATTGCTCCGACAGTAATAATTATAGGGTTAATTAGATAGATGCCACTACAATTTCCATTATTATACTCGTTGGCTTTGGAGTTTTGGGTCTTAATTATGTTCTCAAAAGATTTACCTGAAATGGGACGTTTTTTGGGCCTTGCGTTGCTTGCTGTTTTTATCTGACATATATGCAGGTTTGGTCCTAGGCACTCCTAGCCTGGTCCATTACTAACTTTTTTTCCGTTTAAAATGGAGGATAGCCCTTAGCCTCTGCATCAAAACGATGCGCACACCTTTCTTTTATTAATAAAAGGGAAAACAGGAAAACACCACAACATTACAAGGAAATACATCAATCAGCCGGAAGCCATCGTCCCGGTGATAACTCGCTACATCTACAAGCATGAAAAAGGGAGTGGACCAATCGGAGCCAAATGCTCTAACCTCACACACCAACGCACATCATCTAAAACCGGAGGCTTCCACCTAGCCGCCCTATAGCAAGCCGAGAGCAGGGGCGGACCTAGTGCCCCTACTGCCCGGCGGCCGCCCGGGCTTGCTGACTGCGTACACTTTGTATTTTAGATTTTTCTATAGTGATTTTTCTCGAAAATACAACATGTTAGCCTTGTTTGCCCGGGCTTCCGAAAGTTTCTGGGTCCGCCACTGGCCGAGAGCACAAACCGGACCAGCAGACACTCAACGCACACTGCATGCGTACACTCAGAAGTCGCTGCAACCATCTTCCGCCAAACCATTTTCAGGAGAGACGAACACAATGACCTTGTCAGATCGGCTGTCGACGCCACCAAAACGCCAGACAGCACCACCGTTCTGCGCACGTCCATCATCACACATGAGTCAGCAAGACCCCACGGCGCCACGCCTCCGAAACTCGCCATCGTCGACGTGGTAGATGCACATCGCTCCATTTCTTGCCTCCTCTATCCAGGCACTTCTCCAAAACCAATGCCCCCCAAGAGGCAGAGCGACACTGAGAGCACCGCCATCGTCCAATCCGGGGAACCCGGATCTGAGGTTTCCGCCGGAACAGCGCGAGTGAGTAGACGGTGGCTACAACAGCGATGCCTTCACCAAGATAATGGTGCGTAGACGCCGCCATCGCCTGCTCGAATGAATCGAAGCATGGTTTTCACCGGCAACCACGTCTCCCCAACTCACCGTCGGGGCTAAATATGGGATCAAAGGATCCGCCACAGCCAGCCGGCCGACCACCTCCGACGGTGGAGGTGGCCACCGCCGCCATCACGCCCGGAGCCGAAGCCCCTGGCTTCCTCGTGTAGCTGGAATGACTAGCCAGAAGCTCTCGTACCGTCGTCGGAGTCGAGAAGATCAGCGGACACCGGTCTATCACGACCCGAACCCATCTGGGCCTAGATCGGACCCGGCCGCCGCCGCCTGCTGTTCCACCGGCCGCCAAGCATGGCCACCGCCACCCCGCATCACCGCCGCTAACCAGCCGGAGCAGACGCCGCCACCACAATTTGATGTTTGGCCGAGGAGAAAACTCCGCCACACCACCTGACGTTGCCCTGTGACGCCTCCGGCGCGGCGGCAGGGGAGCTTGCGAGGGGGATGGCTGGAGGCGGTGGGAGGGCACCCCGGTGCGGCGCGGCGCCACCTCACCGGGGAGGGTTAGGTCTGAACAACACAATACTTCAATAATTAGCCAGTGGGGAGCATGTTCTGCTTTCGTACTCGCCTTGATTCCTGTCCATTACTAACTAGATTCGCAGTCTTGATATGCTTAGGGCATCTCTAACCGATCCCCAATCGGTTAGAGGAGTAAACTGCCGAAAATTCGTTAGAGGAGTAAAAATATGCAGCTAACCGATTGCCATTCCTAACCGAACCCCAATAGTTAGAGGAGTAAATCAAACAAAAACCACCAAATTCAACGAAAATCAACCGAATTTAAAACGAACACATATATTTAACAAAGTTTATACATATTTACAACCAAAAGTCGGCCGAATTTGAGAAAATTCGGCCGAATTCGACCACCTAACCCTAATCATCGTCCCAATCGAAGGAGTCGGAGTCGAGCTCGATCACCACCGGCATCGTCGGCGGCGGCACGTCCTCGCAGTCCTCCTCCTCCTCCTTCACCGTGGCTGGCGCCGGAGCTGCCGACGGCCCCGCCTCCTCCTCCTCCTTCTTCACTTTCTTCCCCGCCGCGGCGTCGGCCTTCCGCTTGGCCTCGGCGAACGCCTCCAGCGCCTTCCGCTCCTCTCCGACGAGCTCTGGGTTGTAGCCGGCGAGCAAGGCCGCCATCGCCGCGTAGCGGCGCTCTGCCTCGAGGCTCGCGCGCCTCCCTGTCCTCCCGCCGCTCGCGGGCAGAGACATAGCGGGGCCCCTCCGGCTCGAGCTCCGGCACCGGCCCCGGCACCTCCAAGGGGAAGTTGAGCTCGCCGCACTCGCTCCCGTGGAGGCGGACGTTCTCGACGTCGTATGCCCGCGCCGCCTGCTCCGCGGACTGGAAGGAGCCGACCCACACCTTCTTCCCGGTGTTGCGGTCGGTTATCTCCGACACCCACGCCCCCCAGGACCGCTGCCGCACGCCGCGGTAGACCGGCGTCGGCGGCACCGGCAGGTCGAGGGTGCCGGCGGAGCGGCGGGCTGCCGACGGCGTTTTGGTGGCGGCAATCGACGAGGAGATGGAGGGGAACGGCGTCGGGAAGTCGAGGAGGCTGCAGCTCGCGGCGGGGGGCTACGGGGCCGGCGAGTGCTCGGGATCGGCGGCGGAGATGGCCGGCGGGAGGATCCGGCCATTGCGGATAGCTGGGGTGCCGGCGGGAGGGAGGAATCGCAGGCGGCGGTCGCCGGAGACGGAGATGTCGAGGTGGAATGGGGATGAGTGTGTGTGAACGCGAGGAGATGGAGGGAATCTTTTACTCATCGGTGCGGCCGATGAGTAAATATAGGAGTCGGCGGCACCGATGAGTAAAAATTTTACTCCTCTAACGTGTTTTGGACTTCGGTTAGGTGCGGTTAGAGGAGTATCTTTTACTCCTCTAACCGATTTTTGTACATCGGTTAGAGATGCCCTTATGCACCATAATTTCATTCACTAGCCAAGCATTCTCGCCGGCCTTTTATTTCGTCGAACTATGGTTCGATCTGGCACTTTTAGATGGTAACTTTCGTACCATGTCACCTCACACCAGACACTCCATCACCATGCGCGCCTCCGGATTTCGTCCATGGCGTCAAGATGACAGCTCGTTGGCGGCAACCTCCAGCGCGCCGCCGTCTCCACCTCGCAGCACTTGGCCGTCGCGTAGTATCCACCGGCCACCTTGCGCGCGACGATGACGGAGTTGATCACCACCTCGTCGTCGCTGTCGGGGTGGTGCACGGCCAGCACCTGGAACCCGCCCCGCGCGACGTCCGCAGGCTCCACCACGGGGCACAGGAAGCCGCGGGCCCCGCGCGCGCTCCGCACGACGAGCGCCGCGCCGTCGGCCATGTGCTGGCCGAGGTGCGCGATCACGCGGGCCTTCCGCTCGACGCCGGCGCCGGCGG
Source organism: Poa pratensis (assembly GCA_947311845.1). Lineage (NCBI taxonomy): Eukaryota > Viridiplantae > Streptophyta > Magnoliopsida > Poales > Poaceae > Poa > Poa pratensis. Next base: position 85,884,212 of record CAMZMU010000037.1, on the reverse strand, counting down.
CAAGGAATACGACGTCGTACGCGGCGAGCTCGTGTGTGAGGCCCTCGATGTCGGCCGTGCGGAACGACATGCGCGTCGTGGCCACGTCGTCGGTGCCGGCGCGGCACAGCAGCCTCCGGGCGCGGCCGGTGGCGTCCCCGCACGGGTCGAAGCTGTCGACGACGGCGTCCGGCATGTGGCGCGCGGCGAGCAGGAGGGGGCTGAGCGGCAGCGAGCCGGACCCGAGGAACGCGACGCGCGCGGCGGCGAGAAGGAGGTTCGGCGCGTGGGTGGAGAGGAGCCTGTGCTCCAGGTCGCACAGGCCCGCGCAGCTGTCGTAGTAGGGGAAGAGCCTGAGGTGGCGGAGCGGGTCGTCGAGCGCGGCGAGCGCGTCGGAGCAGTGCACCTCGAGGCGCGCCACCGCGTCGGCGCAGAGCCGGACGAGCTCACCGCGCATCCAATCGGTCTTGCGGCCCGGGGTGGCCACGTCAAGGGGGCTCGGCGGGACGCACGCGGCCACGAGGGCGGTGAAGAGGGCGTCGGTCTCGGGAGACGGGCTCAGCGACGGCAGCTTCGAGATGGCGCCGTGGAGGCCGGCGATCTTTTTCACCAGAGCGGCCGCCGCCACCTTGTTCTGCTTCTCCATCTGATCGTCACTTACTCCTGCGGTGCGTGTTAAGAGCTAGCTGCTGAGCTCTGAAATTGACGGGTCATACAGAGGCTATATATATATATATACGGAGTATATAGTTAAGCTTGTCGTGCCGGCAACTGAATGCGTGGCTCGCTTCACGCGTCCATGCGTGCCCAAGGCTCGTTTCATGCCTCTGTTACCATCCATCGCTACCTACGTGTTTGCTTGCAGTCACATACATACACGGACAAAAGATCATCAGCAAATCGCGACAGCTCTACGGCCAACAAGAGTGTGTAGCATAATTACAAATTCTCACAACTCCATTTTAGTTCTTACTCCAACAAGACAAAACAGATCAACTTAATGAAATAAGATAATGGTTATGCTTCAGTTGAGCATAGCAAAATATGGAGGGATCAAGACCAAGTCCTTGTATCTTAGTACTAGTTAGCGTGCACGTGCAACGCACGACAAACCCCATGATTTATAAATACCAATACATCAAACACTTAAGAGAAGTATTAATTTGATTTAACATATATTTGCAAACTGGAATAAGACAGTGCATCTAATCTGAAAACTGTGGGTATCACATATACCTGGGCATGGGCAGCCCGACCCGACCCAAAAGTCTAAGGTCAGGCTTGGACATCGGGCTGGGCTCGGGCTGACAGTTATGTGGGGCCAAGCTCGGGCTTAACAAAAGTGGCAATCTAGCTAGGATCAGGCCTACTCGGCTCAGACTCAATTTCTACGGCCCGATGGTCGAGATGGTCCTATATTTTTTTTGCTCCAGGCTTTTTTAGACCCGGACCGAAGCCGGTGAGAAATGGCTAGATATACATGTCATCAACATTCCTATAGTTTATGTTGAAGATGTTCATCATAGCATAATAATGTAGCTGACCTAAGTTTGGACCGCCATACAACAAAAAAGGATAAAATGAGCTTGTGCTCTGAGCTCCTCTGCACCATCTAGTACATCTATGCATCATTGATGTACCTAAGAGAAAACCACCGGTTGAGGGTAATTCATGATGAAAGAATTTCACTAATTTAAAATATTGCTAGAATAAAAAGATGAACTTTAATGTACTTAGCCAAAAAAAAAAGGATACCATATTGCTAACGTAAAAAGGTACTTTGCTTTAACTCGTGTGAATATGTATTGCGATGAACGCTTCTTCCTAGTTCCTTCTCCTCTTTCTCCATTCTACTCCCTTGAGTTCCTCCTATTTAGCAAAACAAGATTGATTATCTGGCGAAAAACATTTATCATGCAATTTTAGGTAGAATGAAAATTTAAGTAGCTTCAAAGAAATACAGTTACATGAGAAATTCAATATTTCTGCATCATAAGCCAGTCAAAGTGAGTTCCTACCAAACTACTAAACAGACGTTTCATTTGAGAGACATGATTGTCGCTTCAAAATTATTTGAAATTAACCAATTTTATCTTAATTAGAAGAAACTGTTTAGAGCAAAGTATAGAACCAACGTAAAAGATACCGATGTAAGGATGTCAACATCACATGATGGATAATTATGTGACAAATAATATTTAAATAAATGAAAATTGTAATTGCGCTGTTCGTTCAACATCAGAAGCATTGTTGCCATATTAATTTTTTTGATTCAATTCCCATGTAGCTTGCTTGTCTTAATTCAGTCAAACAGCTGGCTCGGCAAAAGGATGCACTAGTGGAAAGCCCCCCTTTAGTCCCGGTTCTAATTATAGCCGGGACAAAATGGCCGAACGGAAGGGCCTTTTTCTACTAGAGATGCATGCAAATCTACTGGAATCGAGCACAACTGACGTACCAAAGGATGAACTTACTGAACGAAATGCATAGTCTAGGTACTTGTACAAATATCAAACGGGATCAGATAATTTTACCTTATCAATTACACGACAGCCACTGCCATGCCCTGTGTGTCGGCGCAACTGAAAACGATCCGGCTCACCGCCTGTCGCTGCCAACTCCTACACCACCATCTCCACGCGCAAGGGAGCGCACCGCCGACCGCGGCGGGGCAAGAGGAGGGAGGGGGAGGTCACGTCACCGGCAACGGGAGCGAGAGGCGACCGCGCTTCCATCGCAGGGAGAGGAGATCGCGGCCGCGGCGGCAGAGCGTGAGGGAGGACGATGATGGGGGTTTCCTGGATTCGTGCGTGCGATTGCTTGGGAATATTTTTCTTTCCTTTTTTCAGCGACAATTGGATGATGGGCAGCAGACGCGTGTCGTGCGATTGTGGCAGAGTTTTCATCCGCCTTGTTTAATTGCTACGTGCACAAATTGTGGGAGATTGGTTAATCTGGGTGGTTAATTTTAGTTAGGCAGGTCAGATCGTGTGGTGGGAGTCTGGCCGTGTACATCTATTGGGGTGGCTGTAGGGAATAATATGTTCGCTTGTTTAATAGTAGTAGAGAAGTAGTAGAGATAATTTTGTCAAACAGCTGGCTCGGCAAAAGGATGCATGCAAATATACTGGAATCGAGCACAACTGACGTACCAATGGATGAAGTTACTGAACGAAATGTATAGTCTACGTACTTGTACAAATATCAAACGGAATCAGATAATTTTACCTTATCAATTACACGACAGTCACTGCCATGCCCTGCGTGTCGTCGCAACTGAAAACGATCCAGCTCACCGCCTGTCGCCGCCAACTCCTACGCCACCATCTCCACGCGCAAGGGAGCGCACCGCCGACCGCGGCGGGGCAGGAGGAGGGAGGGGGAGGTCGTGTCGCCGGCAACGGGAGCGAGAGGCGACCGCGCTTCCATCGCAGGGAGAGGAGATCGCGGCCGCGGCGGCAGAGCGTGAGGGAAGGACGATGACGAGGGTTTCCTAGATTCGTGCGTGCGATTGTTTGGGAATATTTTTCTTTCCTTTTTTCAGTGACGATTGGATGATGGGCAGCAGACGCGCGTCGTGTGATTGTGCCAGATTTTTCGTCTGCCTTGTTTAATTGCTACTTGCACACATTGTGGGAGATTGGTTAATCTGGGTGGTTAATTTTAGTTATGCAGGTCAGATCGTGTGGTGGGAGTCTGGCCGTGTACATCTGTAGGATGGCTGTAGGGAAGAATATGTTCGCTTGTTTAATAGTAGTAGAGATGAATACACACTTGCGTACCAAAACTCCATAGGCAATTAAAGGTGCACCGGAAATTATTAGGCTTCCAAAAAAATATATTACTAAGGCTTTGCTCACCAAGGATAATCCTGCTAATTGTAATTGGCATGGATGTTACAAGTGTTGCTTCTTTTGCTCTGATCGGAGACTATAGAATACACATTTGTGTTTCAGCTTTATGTTATTTGGACATGTAGAAATAACATTGTTTTTAACAAACAAGGGTACTAAACAATATGCTTATAAATGATGTATCATGACCTAAATAGGCGATATGCTTATAAATGATGTATGAAGACACAAATCCATCAAAGTTTCTAGATGACAATGCGGGGTACAATCCGATCTTCACGACCGAAGATTTCTCAACCAAAATAGCCTTTAGGTTCCTGGGTGCATTGGTGTATTTCAGAGGACAATGATGACCTTGGAAGAATGACGACGTTGTATATTTGTCAGGGACCCTTCCTATACTCACCTTGGGCTGGCACATGGGCCATCAATTGGGCTTGGCCTACTACCAGGAATCGGCAACTGCGCTACAAATACAGAAGGAGCAGCAAGGAGCAAGGCATCCAGACGGATCAGGACGGACGGCTCTCTTCTCGATCCCCTTCTCTCTCGCCCCTGTTCCCTTGCTTCTTCTTCCTCGAACCTCCTTCTGCTACCAACCTGAACTCGCGGCTCGCGATTTGTATCCAATCCATGGTTGTAATCGAGTAAACCCTAGTAGATACCTTACACCTGGTATCAGAGCCGCAACACCACCCTTCCCAAAAAAATTCCCCACCCAATTCCACCCGTAGATCAGGAGTCATCATCGAAACTTGTCGGCAAAATCAACTGCGGGAAGAGCGAGAAGCATCCATGGGTGCGGAGGACATGACCAAACAGGACCTCTTCAACCAGCTCAAGGACCTCATCATCGCCACCGAGGATCGATTGGCGGCCCGCACGGACAAGACCGACGCGAGGCTGGACGGAATCGCCAGCGATTTCAACGCTTGGCGACCGCGGCTCGAGGGGCGCGTCGATGCCCTGCAGTCTGCCGTCGCCGCGCTGCAGCGGCAAGCGGCGACCAACGTACCACCCGCCAAGGTGCCTACACCAGCGAACCCTACCGATGAGGTTCCTGCGCCAGCGATCTCCGACTCCGACGCCAAGCTCGTCACCATCGACGTTGGTGGCCCCGCAGCACCCGCCCCAACAACGGCGCCCACGGAGCGCATGACCACCATCGACATCGTTCCCGTGCTTGCTGCACCTGCAGCAACCGACGGCACCCTCCACGGTCAAGCCGTCAGTGGCGTTCTATCGACGCCCGCCACCTGTTTGATGGTTTGCCTGGCCCGAGACCAAGTGGCATCGCCCGCACTGGTTGCGTCCTCGATACTTGCTCCGGCCGAGTGCGTCTACGGCACCAACACCGTCCTTGTTGCAGCGTTGTCCCTGGCCACAATGGGCGAGTTCCCAGCAGTTCTGGCGCCTACGGATTCCACTCCTACGGTTCAGTTGCAGCAACTCTACAACGACAGTGAGTTCTTCATGCTCCCAACTTCTAGTCAGTGCATAACAACCAAAGTTGTTGTACATCGTCCTATGCCATGGCCATCGTTCGGGGAAATCAACGGCTGTGAGTTTCCAAGTTATATCGTCACGAAGGCGTCTGGGTTGTGCATTTCAGATAGTTTCCATGCAGAAAGCTGTGTTTCTATTGAGTTCCAAATCTCAGAATTCTGTGGTAATCTCTTCACCTCTGCTGGTTACATCATCAACCGTGACTTCTGCAGTTTTAGTCAATGGAGATGTTCGGTTGATGTGCTCTTAATTCATTGGGGTCCGCTAGTGATTTGGTGCAGTCAGCTCTTACGAATCATACTCCTCATGTTTGCCATCGATGCACTATCTCTGGTTTCCAATTGCTAGTTATGGTCAGAAAGCTTGAACTGAAGCTTTTGTCAATTGGTCTTACACCTGAAGTTTTTGTCAACTGTGCAATATATGATGCCTCTTATTGGCCTGGGTATTTTGTCACTGGGAGTGAGATGTATCGAGTGGTAACTGCTGCTAGTGGAGGTTTGCATTGGCTCGTTTCTTCTATATGTGATGGCCCTGCAATGAGTTCTCTATTCACTGTTGTATGTGATGAATGGGTACTTCTTCCATCGGATTCTGGACAACAAGCTGCTGCCTCATATGATCAGCTCTCTGATGCAAATTGGTATGCTTCTTGTTGGCCTGGTTATATTTTCACCGGAGTTCTTATACCAGGCGTGATCAAAGTTTCAGTCCTGATGTTATGCTGGAAGTATTCAGTACAGTCTGCAACTCCTTACTCGCTTGCAAGTGCCTGTGTTTCTCAGCTACTTCGTACTATGAATTGTTCTCAATTGAAGATGCTGGTTACTGCTGCTGGTCACAGGATGCTAGTTGCCGGTTTTCCGAAGAGACAAATGAGCTCACATATGCTGCTACTTTCGTGGGTGTGGGAACAAGAGGAATTACACCTTGGTTTTCAGTTTCAGCTGCACATTATCCTGCATTGGTATGTTGGCAACCAGAGCATGATCGCAAGGATGTGTCCTGATTATTCCCTCAAGTATAATTCGTTTGCTCATATATGGAGGTTATGGTTCCTATGTGTGAGGTCAGTTTGTGCAATTGTTGATGCTGTTGTTTTGCCTGACGGACAACACAGTTGGAAGTGGCACAGTGCACAGCCTAGAGTTGCACGAGATGCTCTGCTATTCATTATCCAGCCTGATGTTCTAAACTACATGGAATATTGGTGGGTTAGAACTGTTATTTTGACGGACATTGTGAGCATATTCAGTGCTTGGATTCCTGTGCAAATGGAGGTATACAAAATTCATCCAGTAGCAATGCTTGAGCTGCAGGGGTCAACAGACAACTTATGTGCAAGTGGAACATGTCAAGTTTGCAAGATTCCGAGCTACATGAAGTACTTTTGTTCTGGTCATTATCAAGTGGAAACATACTTTCATGATGGGCACCTATCTTATCGTGTTATCAAGCACAATGTTCCTCACGCCTCTCGTTGTAGTGGTGAAGAACATCTACTGGAAGCATTCTTAAAACAAGAGCGTAGTGATGTTTCTTTCAATTCTAGCTTCCACATTTGCACTGGTATGAGGATGACGAAATCAGAGGGGAGTGGTGAACTTAGTCAGTGGTTGGCCAACAATCTTTGGGGTCCATATATCTGGTTGGTGGCATGGACTGTGGATGTCTTCGAACTTTCCACGAATTGCGGACAAGCTCCTTTTCAAGGAGGGAGGGAAGTCATCCGAGCAGCCTTTTCCATCCAAGTCCATTTCAGCCATGACTACTACATTGCCTTCATCAAGCAGATTTCGGCCGAAAACTACAACTACCTCAACCAAGCACTCTACTTCGACACAGTCGGCACCGACCTCATCTACTACCATGAAGGCAGCCGTGACAACTCCAGCAAGAGCAGGGAACTCCAATTGCCATGGGACCCCGGCGTAGCTGCAGCTTGGGGACAAGCTGCATTTCAAGGAGTGAGGGGTGTCAGGGACCCTTCCTATACTCAACTTGGGCTGGCACATGGGCCATCAATTGGGCTTGGCCTACTACCAGGAATCGGCAACTGCGCTACAAATACAGAAGGAGCAGCAAGGAGCAAGGCATCCAGACGGATCAGGACGGACGGCTCTCTTCTCGATCCCCTTCTCTCTCGCCCCTGTTCCCTTGCTTCTTCTTCCTCGAACCTCCTTCTGCTACCAACCTGAACTCGCGGCTCACGATTTGTATCCAATCCATGGTTGTAATCGAGTAAACCCTAGTAGATACCTTACAATATTGGAGGACAATGAACTTGATCTTTCATGATCAGCTAGGAGTCCTACTCGATATCTACATTGACGACATGATCGTTGAGTAGGACACCGAGTAATCTCATTTGGCTGATTTATGCTTAGCGTTTGAGAAGATGAGAACGTATGTGCTCAAAATGAATTCACTAAACTGTGCCTTTGGTGTATCAGATGGGAGGGGCTTCATTATAGGTCCACGTGGCGTAGAAGCTATCGGAAAGGTGCGAGCTCGACCTGCAAGGATATGCTGGATTTTTGCAATTTCAACATTGTTCTTGGTGCGCAGAACCTTGCGTTCATTGGCGCAACGTTCCTTGGCATCTTTTACTTCCACGCTATGCAAGAAAACCTAATCCGAGTGTCAAGTAAAAACACTCCGCAAAAGATATATGCTGAGTGCATTTCGTGAGATACTCTATAGACAATTTACACAAGTTTGTCACCACTTGTTTGTGCTCGCTACGGTTGATGCAGTGTAGACGGCGGTACCAACTTTTCCGAGTGTTGATTAAAAAAACTCGGCAAACTTGTCAGTCATTATTGTTTGACGAGTGTTTTGGCATATTTTTTTGGCCTTTTCTGTTTGGTGTGAATTGTTCTGTAAACCACCCATTTTTAGTTGATCTTTTAACTAGGCCTTTCATGTCATACTACCGGTAGATATAACTTGTAAGGCACAATTTTCTAGCAAATTCTATGCTAGCCAGCCGTGAAAATCTGGATCCATCTTTAACAACCTGCACACACTACTAGGAAAACCCTTATAGGTAGGTTGTATTCTGTGGCGCATCCTTAATTGGTGCGCCACAGAAATATATTTCTGTGGCGCACCAAGCCTGGTGCGCCACAGAAAGGTATCCGGGGGGGCGGGTTAAAATTTGAAAAAAATAATTCTGTGGCGCACCTGGAACGTGCGCCACAGAAAGTTGACATTCTGTGGCGCACCTGGCAGGTGCTCCACAGAAAGGCGACATTCTGTGGCGCACCAAGCTTGGTGCGCCACAGATTTTTTTTTTTCAAATCCCACCCCCCGTGGATCGCCTTTTTTGTCTTGTAGGAAGTAAAGAAAATGAAAAAAAATTCAATAAATAGAATCCTTTGACATGTAGTTAGGTTTGAGTGTCTAGTAGGTATAGAAATTTTGAAATATGAATTTTGACATTTTCTGCAACAAACAGGAAAAAAAACTTGTAACGGCAATAACTTTTGCATACGACGTCGAAATAACGCAAATAATATGTCAAAAAAATCATGAGAAAAATCCGAATTCGAATCCACCAGGGTTTACCCGGTCAGCAATTCACAGATTCCTCAAATTCCAAAAGAAAAAAAAGTTATTTCAAACAGACGATTTTTCGCAGCAAAATCAAAAAATTTCAAAAAATTCAAAATTTTCAAAAAAGACACAGAAATTTATAACAAAGAAGATTGTTGACTTTTCTTGACTTTTTTTTATTTTTTTCGATTTTTTAGATTTTTTGATTTTTTTTGGATTTTTTTGATTTTTTGGATTTTTTGAATTTTTTTATGTTTTTTGAATTTTTTTGGATCTTTTGAAACTTTTGAATCTCCTTTTGAAAGTTTAGAAGTTTTTGAAAAATCTGAAATTTAAAAACACACGTTTATAACATTTACATAACATATACACATACAAGACTTAAGAGGATTCATATGATATATATATCAATAAGAACTTGATTAGCACAAGGGTAGGTGAAGTGGGTGGAACTTAGAAGTTAAGCGTGCTAGGGTTGGAGCAATTTGAGGATGGGTGACCTAGCAGGAAGGTATCAGTTCAAAAAATTCAAAAAATCTGGAAATAATTTCAATAATTAGGATTTTTCATATTATTTCATATTTTGATTTTTCTGATTTTTTTTTAACTTTTTAATTTTTTTTGCTGTTTTTGAATTTTTTCAGAATTCTGCGCACGCCATCCACTTTCTGTGGCGCACCTGGCCTGGTGCGCCACAGAAAAAAAAAATTTAGTGGCGAGGATTCTGTGGCGCACCCAGCAATTCTGGGGGTGCGCCACAGAATTCTAATTTGGTGCGCCACTGATAACCCTTTTCCTAGTAGTGACAACTCTACAAGCTCACAACTGCACAAAAGCTATGTATATTTTGGATTGAATGATTTTCTTAGAACAAGACAAAACCAAAAGAAGGAGATATTTGGCCTATCTAGAAAGGAGCAGAGATTGAGTACACAAACTTGCAAAGTTTTTGCGTGCTTGCAAGGTACTAACTTCCATCAGTGCCAACTAATTTTGTTCTGTAAACAGTAGCACACAACGTCCGAATTTTTAATGTATAAATAGAAGGGGAGTTATTCGCATCTATATGCATCTCACAAAAACCACCACCATATATATCGACACCGTGAGGACCTTCTCTTTATTCTTCCTCCTTGTTCTCCTTTCCCTGAGCCTGGCAGCAAGCACCACCACCGCCTTTACGCAATGGAACGATGAAGTTCAAGGCGAGGGTACTGCCACAACTGGTTATGAGCAATGCCAGGACGCAGTGGTGGACCTTGAACGAAATCTAAGGGGGGGCCAAACTGTCATATGACAGTGCAAAATATACGGGTGCCTAATTGTACAAACCCACTAAATTAGAATTTCTAGCATTTAGCGAAATTTGGACTGAACTCGTTCACAAAATACATCTTTGCATCAATATGCATAGATAAATGTTACTTAGAAAAAGTGTACCAAAATAAAACTTAACTATGGAGGTAGTCATCATAGAACACTTGAATTAATTACCAACTTTTTTTGAGAAAATAATTACTAACTGTGTAACAATAAACTTTCCCTTAGCCATTCACATTAATCCACATAAAAACATAGAAATTTGTATAAAAAAACGTGTGCAAAGTCTGAGACCTAATTGGAACTTCCTCCACTTAAAATATAAGAACCAAAACTAAAAAACCATTGGGACTTTCGGTAGAACTTAGAAGGAGCTGGGACCTAGGAAACACAAGGAAATAATAAAATAACTTGTAGAGAGGAGTAGGACATGGGGATCCGCTGAGAGAGAGAGGGGAGTCAGGGACGATGCATATAGTAGTAGTGAGAGGTCACATGCGTAGGTGGAGTAAAAGCTTCTAGTCCAGACCAATGTTCAAAAGGCTCTTGATCGGTATAGGGATTTTCCACTAGTCAGTTGGCCCCCCCGGACTATCTTTGCCATACATTTTCTGTTGGAGATTCATGCGAGTTGACTGGTCAAAACTCTAGGATGTTTTGCATTTTAAACCCTGTAAAAGAGTAGATTCAACCCGCAGTTCATCATCCCTATATAAAGCCACCAAACCCTAACCCTATCCCAAATTCCACACCAGCTCCCGTACGAGCCGCCTCCTCCTGGAGCCCTGTCCCCGCCTACCGCCCGCCTCGCCACGGCCTGCCGGATCCGTGCGCTCCGGCCGCCGTCGTCCCTACGCCGGCCGAGGCCGGGTGCCGTGGTCGCCAAGAACGACCAGGAGCGTCACATCTCACCTTGCGAGCCTCTCGAGCTCCTCCCCGACGGATCCAGCTGCCACCGTCACGCGTGGTGGTCGACAAGGAGCACGCCATGGAGTTGGAGCGTCGCCATCGAGCTCCGTCGCCGAGCAGCCGGCCCTCTCCTGTGCGAGCCGGTCGTGGCAACCGCCCATGCAAGCCCGATCTGGCCATTGCGTGCTTAGGTCTTGGCTTGGTTAGCCTTGATCTGGCCTTATCTAGTTATTTGGATCTGAGTTTGGCCTGTGCAGATTCGTGTTTGTATGCCTTCTATTCATATATGGATCTGAGTTTTGTACGGCATCGATCTGGGCCTTTTTTCCATTTTGGATTTTCTTGGTACAGGTCTGGCCGGGTTGCACATGGACGGATCTATATTTTCTCTTTATTTTAGTTACTTTCTCGATTCTTCAATTTCCAGGGATGAACTAAATGATTCTTTCAAGTTTCTTTAAATTTCTCTCTAAGATTTTATTGCATCTTCTTTCTGTTCGATATTGATATGGGCAACCAGATCGAAAAATGAAAAAATTATCATTGGCGGAACTTTTTTGGATCTGCACTGAATCTTTTTGGGGTCTTTAAAATCTCAGTGGATTTTGTTTCTAAAGATCTTTCCTGTTTCTTTTTGTTTTTCGTCAAGAGAATTTTTTCATACATGTGATAATTCCATGTACATGTTCATACATCTCTATTGTGTGAATCATCTGTTTTTATTTTTGGTTATTTATAGATTCGTTTTTGTTCGTCTATTCAAGATCCAGAACCAGAGAGGATGGATCTGGTCTTTCTCGTTTTGTTTTGCATTTGTCATGTTCGATTTTGTGCTGTTGATTTTTGATTAGCTATGAATCATTGGGCTTCTCTCCCAGATCCGGACCAAAGTTCGTCAAGTTTCTTGAAATTTGTCTAGATCTAACTTTTTTTTTCTGATTCCCGATGATAAAGATAATCATTCATGTTGGAATTTTTTAAGGGGATCTGAATTCCTGTTGAATCATTTGTGAATCTGTGTATCAGAAAAATCCTGGATAAATAGATGTGCGAAAATGCATCTTCTGTTGAAAGCATTCAGTGTTGAATCCGTATTTTGTCTCTGTGAATCAATTGTGGATCTATAGTTTTCAGTCAAGACTTATTGTATATTTGTACATGCATGAAAACCAGGCTACTTTTGCCGTGATTGTATACTGATTGTGTGTCAAAAAGGATGAAGCTTTGTTTTATACTGTGAATCATTAATGGATGTTCATTGAACTTCTGTGAATCGTGTATGAGCTCGTGTTGAATATATATCATGATTCCTGTGTTCTATGAATTTGTGAACCGCGTATGACTTTGACGAAAATCAATTATGAATCATTTTGTTGTACCATTTTTTCTATTGTATTTTCTGAAAAATTATATATTCTGTGAAAAATTCTTGTATCACATACTTGAATTAATATCATCTGAAATTTTGAATCTGAATGTATAACAAAAATGTGTATGAAACTGTATTGAAACTTATGTGGAGTTTCGAATTTCGAGTAAAATATGTGTCTGAAAACTTTATGAAAACATTATTGAAGTATTGTTTGGAACTTTTCTAAATATGGTTGAATATTCTTGTTAGTATTATTTTTCATACTGTTGAATATTTCCTGAGAAGAAATATTGTTTGATAAACTCTTCAACAAATCTTCAACAAAACGAAGACATACAATTTTTTTATTCAAAATATGGGTAAACTACACTGTTGACACAGAAAAAATGAACGTGAAGAAAATGTGAATGAAACCACGCTACTCCACGTAATTCTGAAAAGACAAGGGGCATTGTGAAAAACTGAAAATGGACTCAGAAACTTGGGTGGAAGGGGTGCTTTGTAAAAATGTTCAACACGAATCTCCAACAAGTCAAAGGATTTTAACGGCACAGATAGACCCGTTGGGGCCAACGCGCTAGTGGAACTGCATTTTTCCTCTTGATCGAAACGTAGTATTCTGCAAAGTACTACAGGGTAATAATAGGAAACTTCTCATTTTGCTGGGGGGGCCACGGCCCAGGTTGGCCCCCGAGAAGGTCCGCCAGTGCCAGGACGAGACTATAAAGATGATCGATGTTTGCCAGGATTACATGAGGAGCCGGTGCGTGCCGGGAAAATATGGCCACAGATGGTGGAAGGGCTGCGAGGAACTGCAGAGCCTATGCTGCCAGAAGCTTGCGGAGACGCCGCAAGAGTGCCGCTGCAAGACCATCTGCAAAGGGTACCAGAGCGAGCTCAGTCTGATACTGGAACATGGTCACGTGTATGGTTCTTACCTGCAAAGCACTGTCTCCAGTCTGACGGAGAGGGCCCAGAGCCTGCCCTCTGTGTGCAACATGACTCCTCACTCCTGCAACATCCCAACCACCGCCACCGGTGGCTGCTTCTGATTATGTTATGCTATGGCATGTATGTAGCATAATTAATTAGCTTCCTTTGGTGACCAAACTGCCTTATCACCGTTCCACTCTGTATGGGACCAATAAATGTAGTCACCATGGAATAATATATGAATAAAGTTTTCTTTATGTGTGTTTCTCTTGCAAATATCTCACTACATGTATAATACTCCCTTCGATCCGAAAAAATTGTCGCTAGTTGTGTTACCGAACTATACGTTCCCTGCTCTTTTCCAGTGACACTTAAAAGGGATCATAGGGAGTAGTTGAATGTCCATACGTTGTCACTATTTCTCTGTTTTTTTCTCGTAATATATGTCAATATAATACATGCAAAAATTATGTGTATGAAAAAGAGAGCCATATTTTTTAGATAACAGGGTTCCCCCGATTTCATTTACGAAACCAAGCTACAAAGTGTTTTTTCAGCTTTACACAGCAACCACCAGCGACTTACAAGCTACCAAGGGCATCAGACCCAAACATGCAGGCTACAAACTGAAAAGAAGCTAGAAACAAAAAAAGAGAGCCAAATATCCTGAAAATCATTAAGATTCCACCTCGCTTGATGTGATGTTTAAATTAATGAAATAAGTGACCGACTAATTATGTTTTATTAACTAAATATGCCCTCCATATACCTTTTATATATTCTCTTACAATCTCAAGATTACGTGCAAGTAGGTGTTAATGCCATATTTGGATTGATATGCTAGAGAAAGGAATGAAGTGAGAGCAACGAAAAAAATAGCACGCTATTTCCCGGTTAATAGCACGATATAGCGTATTTGGAGAGGCTACGCTATATTTAGCCTAAAGTTGACGCTACGGCGCTATTTTCGTCTTATACGCTCGAAACCACACTAAACGTGATAACGTTATAGCTACGCTAACAAAAAGTCTGGAAATAACGTTAGGTGATGATGATGGTGGGCAATCTGGTGGTTCTTCTAGTTATTCTGAAGATGATGTCAATGATTCTGATTAAAGTTTAAAATATTTATATTTTAGTTTATTACTTTTTCATGGTTTTAAGCCTCATATTTGTATTCGTGCCATGGATTTGGCATTGACATTTTAATATGATTACCTGGTTATGCATCTATTGTTTCTGGAAAAAAAATAGTGCTGAAATCCTTAATATTTGGGCTATTTCTTACAACTTTTTCATCACCCTATTTTATATCTGACTTCGCTATATCACGCTATATCTTGTATAGCTTCTGGAGGAGGGTCACGCTATTTTTGATAACATGCTATTTTTTCCTTGAGTGAGAGCCATCTCATGATCACATGGGATTCGTGAGCCACATGCTGTGTCAGTCTTCTTGGATTTTGCGTGCCTGAGCAGATCAGCCGAGAAAAATAGCACCGTGGAGGTTTTTTTTTTTTTTTCTAGCCTCTCCTGAGGATACAAGCTGTAGTATCTGTTCGGACTCACAGGTACGCACACCACACACACTCACACCACACGCACACCCCACCTATGCGTCTAAACAAGACCTACAACCTAGACCCATAATACGTCTTGAGAGTCTTCCGAAGTCCAGCGCTCCGGGTCCGACGGGCACGTCGATCTCGCCTGTGGCATGTAGACGGTGAGAGGCATCTGCAATTAAACACTGTTCAATGAACAGTGCCTGCTACAGTGTCGTGGGTGAACAGTTTAACAGTGGTGAGACGCTCCCAGAAATTCGTCCCTCACCAGGGATCGAACCCGGGCGGGCAGGTTGCTCACCAGCAAACTCTGCCACTGCGCTAGCACGCGCGTCTCAGCACCGTGGAGGTTTCTGACACAGGTACTACATTCGGCCGCCGACATCATTATATGGGTGTGACATTGCTCAACACCGGCGTCATGCCGCGTAGAAACCGTCACCGTGGCTTACGGCGAGGAAATCTCCAGCGGTGGCCGCATGGTGTGGCGGAAAGCTGGTGGTAGCAGAGCCGGAGTCTCCGTCAAATAAGCTCGTTCATCGTCGACGTCTCCGAGCTGGCCGTCGTGGTGGCGGCGCGAGGAGGCTTTTTGCTGGATCTGGTGTAAGCTGCAGATTCCCCTCTGCTTGGTTCTTTGCGAGCTTCGTCGACGGCCTTCAATGGCTGTTCCGACTCGACATCCTGCGCGGGTCGGGGCGTGCCCCCGCCGATACTCCTTCTTCGACGTCAAGGCCTCGCTGCGTGCGGCGAGCGGCAGATGCGGTGACTTCAACGGGACTCTTGTTCCTAATCGACTTGTGCAGGTGAATCATCGGCCGATCTACTTCTTCTCGTTCTCCACTGGGCTTCCGGCGGTGCGACGGCGAGGACTTCGACGGCGACGGATCTTGAGCTGCAGAACCTCTCTGGGTTGCGTGCGTCTTTTTCTTTTTACTCAGGGTTGTTTCTGTAAAAGGGGTCTGGATAATTCCAGTGTACTGCCGATGCATTCCGTATAATGTTAATCCAGATGCAGTTTTCAAAAAAAAAAAAACGTCACCGTCCTCTCCATGCATGGCAATGGCTGTGACATGATAGGTGGTTCCATGCATTGGAGGAATATTTATCACGAGGCAACATATACATGTGCACGTGGACCTCAATGCAAGCAGATCGGTCAGATAAGTATGCATCTAACTACACTAATTTTAACGTGTATAAGTATGCATGTACTACACTAATTTTATCCAATTTAAATGTAGCCCATCGGGCAGATACCATGCGCGTAAAGTATTTGGTTAATTGACCATGCAAATTGCTCGATCGAGACAAGGATAAACGACGAGTGTTCAGCCTCTCCAGCGCTAAGAAGAAATCGGCGGCTCCACAACGCGTCTCGCAGAATTAGGCCCGCCTATAAATGGAGCTTAATCATGAACATCGTAAGGCGATCTCACGGTGAAGACGCCAAGATTTGCACTTTGCCGGCGGCCCGCTTTCGACATCCTTATTTGAGGAAGAGGAGCCCCATACCAAAACGAAATGGCAGAAACCAAAAACCATTGCACCGGCTAAACAAACTCACAATCTTACAGATTTATACTACCAGAACCATCAGAACAACAAAGTTTTAACTACTCCCTCCGTATTTTAATATAAGATGTTTTAACATTTGTCCACATTCATATGTATACAAATGTATGTAGACATGTTTTAGTGTGCATGTTCACACACTTTATCATGCATGTAGACACATGTGCGATAGCTAAAACATCTTATATTAAAAAACGGAGGGAGTACTATCTAAGATAAAACTAGCTTCGCGCTCCCTGTATCTCAGCATATTTCCTCCCATATTTGGTAGAATTAGCATATATGGAATTTCTCATTTATATTTTGATTTCCTGCGTACGTAGACATAAAAGTGCACGATGGCGCGATAAAATGCAAAAAATCCCTACCTCTAAACAATATAATATTAAAATAAAAATACTATAAAAAATGGATGCATCAACCGCCGCGTTTGACATGGCCACAACTAGTGATGATTGGTTTACTCCGTTCAAATTTGACACCCGGGAACTAGAAGTGTTCACTGGTTTATTTGCTAGGCATTTTGGGTGAATATTTTAGGATACAAATTTTGAGTTGGATTTGGATCGCTATCAAAGCTTGATAGTTTCCGTGCACACATTTTCGAGACGTATATAAATTGGATTCGGATCGTTATCAAAGATGATCATCTCTCCGCAGAAAATGTGGAGATGTAAATCATTTGGATTCTGGTCGCTATCAAGCAGATCGTTTCTGTGCAAAATTCAGACTTTCGGAGGTTTGATAACTTTCGTCTTGAAGTAGTTGTGTATGGATGAAAGTGTGTGTCTATTACACGTACTTAGTATCCATCCTCACAGAGAGGAATTCGTTGTGAAGTTTCATTACTCAATTACCCATTTTCTCGACCACCAACGAGGCATGTTTATTCTTGACTGACGAGGCTGGACTTATCTCCTTTACCGATGAGGCTAGGAAACTTTTCCCATTTTCGCGACCGACGAGGCCGGAATTAATCATACGTCCAGGCCGACGAGGTTGGATGTTCTTTCTTCATGACTGGCAAAGCCGAACATTTACATTGAAACTTCATGCTGTATCCGTGACCGATGAGGCCTGATAATCCATACCAAAGGCCGACGATACTTTGGTATTGTCACCATATGGCTGTTGTTGCCACTCACACATACTTGGAGAATAGGTCTACAAAAACACGATCACCTATTGAAGTCAGATATTTATTAAGGGCGCAATATTTGTAATTGTGGAAACCGCACATTGTAATTCTATACATAATCTCTACTATATTAAAGCGCAGTCGGTGGTGATGGTGATTGCGGTACGTCGTACGCGTCTCCCCGTCCCGTGAAAAGATCAGCGCAACAAAAAAAACATCGAGAAGAGACAACCGTTCCTTCATGAGCCACGCCCACCAGGCCACGACCCAGGCAAAAGCAAAACTGCTACTTCACGTTCCTCACATCCCTTCTGTGCAGCGCAGGGGCAAAGCCGCGCAGGAGATCAGGGACAGGGAGACCTGGGAGGGCGGCGGAGTGGAAGCAGGACGCGAGGCAAGCGCGGAAAGACATTGATGAGCGTCACGAGGTGGCCATGGTGCACTGGCGAAGGCAACCCTCTGGCTCCGTCTCCATCCAGTGCCGCCACACGTCGCTCCGCCGGGCGCCTCCCACCCTGAGTGCATCCTTATTCCTTGGGATCCCTACTCCACGCGCACGCCTCCGCATGACGCCGCGGAAGGGAGGACCTGAACGAGGTCGCCGCGGCTGCTGCACCCCCACTCCTCGCGGCGGTGCGGCGGCGGGCAGTGCCCCATCTCGCTCCTCACGTCGAGCCCCTTGACGACGTCGCTCCGGCGGCCAGTGTGGCGGTCGGCGCGGGATGCCAGTTTGACTCCATCTCACGGTATAATGAGAAATTGGTACGTACTTCTACCTCGCATCCATATATCTGTATGAACACCTACAACTTGTTTGACGAATTACCTTAAAGGATTGTTAGTTCAAAATTGTTACAGTGTAGGCTTTTATTCATGAAAGGTTAGTAAGAAATTGACACCGAACCTTCAACATGTATTAAAAATACTTGGTATGGTTGATCAATGTTGCTGAGTGATGGAAGCAGTGCTTCATAACATCTACATTTTCAGTCTAAAAAATTATTGTCTTTTCCAAGCATTGCATTGGTTTATTTCATGGTGACTTGATAATGATGGTACAAATGTATTGCCGAGAGATATTGTTTCCTTCCATTGTGAAGCCTTGCCATGAGATTTATTTGTGAGAAATATACTTCCGGGGCACACCAAGTCTTGAACTGAGTTAGTTTCACAGAGCGTATGTGCTCTAGACAGAATAAGTCGCATACTCAGATGGAGCTGGACGAGCTGCTTGGCTTGGAACTGCTCCTCCAGAGATCAGAGCCTGTCTCACTCTAACCACAGTGGGAGGATGTAGTCTCCATGGTGATAACTGATATACCGTTCCTTCCAGTTTAGAAAAAAAGCCTACTGATCAAGAGAGAGAAGATTTGGTGCTCCCGAGCACCAGTGATCCCGGTGATTTAAAAAAATTGAAAACACTATTTATGAGTTTTAAAAAATTCTGAAACAAATCACGGATATAGCCAATTATGTATCCCACAAACGTGAAAACAATCAACTTCAAATACGTTGTATTTTGGGCTACACGAAAATGATAGAATAGGAGATCTGAAAGCCCAAAGTACAATGTATTTGAAGTTGATTTTTTGCATGTTTGTGGATATCATTTGCTACATCCATGTTTTTTCAGAATTTTTTAAAATTCATAAATAGCGTTTTCGAATTTTATAAACCACCAGGATCACTGGTGCTCGGGAGCCGAAGACAGTATCCGATTTATCAATCTTTATATGCAGAAAGTTAGTATTTGAACTTGCATCCATAAAATAGGCAGTGTACCTATTCTAAAAAAAAATCATTACTAAAGCATTCGTCCGTGGTTGTCAATTAATTTTATCTTAGAGGGAGCCAATAGATATTGCCTTTAATGATTAACTGTTTGATTTGAGCAAGGCTAACTGTGATCCAATGGAAATAGCAAAACCTCTCAACCCTGATAATTTCTATTTCCTTTCAAAAATAATTTAAACTCAGACTGCACTAAGTGATACTAGGAAGGTGTTAGTAGATAAATGCAAATTATTACATCGGCAAATCATTCAAAAAAATTACTTACGCATGATTTTTTACACCCGTTTGCTCTAATGTTCGCACCTGTGGTCATAGGTGGGTCCAACATCCTTACAGCCTGGGCACTCGCCCAGGCTTGCTGGATGATCATTTCCTTTTCATTAGTGTATATTTAGGACGATTTCAACAAAAAATAGCATTTTAATCCTTGAAATTTGGAATTTTCCCAGGCTTCCAAAATTTTCTGGGTCCGCTACTAAGAGATCAAACTTCTTACTTTGGTTCTTTACAACTTACAACTCTTGGTACTACCAGTAGTTAGATCTGTTGGTGGGGTGATGGAAGGTAATGGGAAAATGGCTAACCGAATGATATAAAACAGTGGTGCCTTTTTGTGCTCACCTATCCAGATCGTGACGTCATGTTGATCTATTTTGTCCCAAACTATGGTGTATGTGCATTATGCCATGATAGATGTTGCTTGGTTCCGATGTAAGAAAAAAAGTCATCATGAAAGCCAATGTGGAGAAGGCAAGTATCACTATTGTTTCAAGAAAGATTCACTATGGTTTATGTTATGTTACCTAATTTTTTTTATGTCACTTTTGGTACTACTTTAATTTATCAAGTTGGTGGCATGTAAATTTTATGCAAGGTTCGTATGATACATATTTGTTCCGTCCAGAGTGGAGTCAGGCTGAAACTCTTATTGAGCAATGAAGACCATCAACCAAGTCCCATCCTTTGTTTGCACCCTATTAGTTTACTGATATCAGATAGGATAGAACTATAAATCAAAACTTATTTCTTAGTAGGTTTGTTCTTTATATAATTCATACTTAACATAATCATGATTGAATTTAGGCCTGTGATTTTGGAGGAACAAATACCCAAACCATGACTTGCATTAGCTATGTTTATGGTACATGGTACACACTACTATTTGTAGTTTGTCTTCCTTTATATCAGTAATCAGACCGTATTGTAGGTTGGGGAGCCACGAAAAACTTTATATGCATATAATTTGTTTTACAGAATAATAATCAACCATACGAGCTTTGTAAAAGGGTTTCCAAGTAGTACGCTGTTTCTTTCTATATAAAGCAGCGAGCTAAGATGTTTTTTCTCGAAAAAAATCTTCAAAAAGAACAAATGCTTAAACTCCTTATTTTTCCATAATAAATTTAAGGTCAAACACTTAATGCTCCGGTGATGTGGGAATACTATACGAGGAGCGGGGATAGGGAAGATGTAAATCGCGAAGGTTATATTGGGGTCATCTTAGTGGGATAACTGAGAGAGAAAGACGTTGTCATTTGTTGTGAAGCATTCAAAAGCTGTGCTTCACACTCATGTTCGAAAAATACAAATAGTCTTTTATGTGGGGTACCATTTTATCTTTCCGTCTGTTGGTATTTCGTTCTTTAATACTTTGTTATGCTTGATCTTTGTCTGCCTTATTCTTGGGTCATCACGAAAATACTTGTTCCGTCGCAACACACGGGCATTCAGCTAGTAAATAAGTAAATGTTACCCTATGTTGCTTGTCTTTTTTATTATTCGTATCCGACGGTATACTGGCACGCCCAAAATATTTTTTATTCACTGTTGCGGCATTAGTAAAACCCATCGAAAGAAACGTTTCTTATTCGCAAAACATTGGAATGCCGACGAAGGCCCTTGTCGCAGGCGAAGAGCCTGATGGTGTCGCCGGCGGTCACCGGCGGCAGTTGCTGTCACGGATGCCTAGCAGCTTTGATGCTGTAGTAATTGTAGCTTGTACGGACTGAATCTATCCACCCTGGTATCATGGTGGGTGATGCGTGGGTAGTAACTGGCCGGCACAAACACATGGGAAACGGGTGGCTGCAGTAATTCATGTGGATCCCATCCCTCCAACCCCAATCCGTCCTTAATTTCACCTTCATGTGGAATTGTGGATCCCACTAAGATTTTACCTTGATAAGGTTACACGTTGTAAAACCTAGAGTCATAAGAAAAGATACTACACTCGTACTACACGGGCTATATATATGGCCAACGAGATAGTACACACACGCGCGTACTAAGTTATTATAGCTAGCCACGTTGAACCTCGATCGCAATCACCAATGGCACAATCACTAGAGCAAGAAGAAGCAGCAAGCTCTCCGCAGCTCAGCGTCCTCGAGAGCTTCCTCGTAGCGCCCTCGCCGCCGGCGCCGGAGACGGCCTCGCTCCCGCTCACCTTCTTCGACGTCTTCTGGCTCAACTCCCCGCCGGTGGAGCGGGTCTTCTTTTACCGCCTTGCTTCCGACACTTCCGGCGACGACATCATCACCATCCTCTCTAAGCTCAAGACCTCGCTCTCCGAAGCTCTCCGTGCCTTCTACCCGCTCGCCGGTCGCCTGCGCGTCACGCCCGGGACCAGTGACCGCTACCAGCTCCACTACCAGACTGGCGACGGCGTCACCTTCACCGTCGCCGAGTACGACGCCGACGTCGACGAGCTGGCCGCGGACGAGCCGAGAGAGGTCGCCAGAATCTTGCCGCTCGTGCCGCCGCTCCCGGATGGCCGCGGCGCGGTGCTCGCCGTGCAGGCCACCGTGCTGCGCGGTGGCCGCGGCCTCGCCGTCGGGTTGACCCTGCACCACGCCGCCTGCGACGGCGCGTCCTCCACGCGCTTTCTCCACACCTGGGCCGCTATCGCCGCCGGCGCAGACGCACCGCCGCCCCCTATCGTCGACAGAGCTCTCGTAGACGACCCAAGCAGCGGTCGCCCCCTGTACGACTTGGCGAGCACCGACGAGATGGAGTACGTTAAGATGGCCGGCGACCAGCTCGTCGCCACCTTCACGCTGTCCAAGGAAGACTTACAGCGCGTCAAGGATGCCGTGGTCACCGCCAGTGCTGGCCAGGCGGGAGCGGCCCCGTTGCGATGCTCATCGCTCGTTGCCACCTTCGGGTTCGTCTGGTCATGCTACCAGCGAGCTAAAGACGATTCAGCAGGTAACGCCGGCGCTGGCGGCCAAACCTACTTCCTCTTTCCCGTCGACCAGCGCTTGCGGATGAAGCCGAATCCCATACCTGACGAGTACTTCGGCAACTGCATCGGCGCCGCCATGCACGACGCGCACAAGGGCCAGCTCGCGGCGGCAGGCTCCGATGGCCTCCTCGCCGGGTGCACGGCCGTGGCTGCGGCGATCGAGCGGGCGGTGAGTGAAGTCGCGTCGCCGGAGATGGTGGTTCAGTGGATGGGACTGATAAGAGAGGCCATCGCGTCCGGCGGCGGGCTGCTAAGCGTAGCGGGGTCGCCGAGGTTCCGGGTCTACGACGTCGACTTTGGGTTCGGGCGGCCGGGGAAGGTGGAGATCGTGTCGGTGGCGAGGACCGGCGCGATAGCGGTGGCGGAGAGCCGCCAGAGCACCGGTGGCATGGAGGTGGGCATATCTCTTCCGCCGGCTGACATGCATAGGTTCAGAGACTGCTTCCATGATGCCATTACGTGGCTTCATGAGCATTAAAATCCACTGAAGTGATGGTCATTGTACGAACTTTTTCTTTGGGGTGATTATGCCATGACATCATAAAAGGTTGAACCGACTGTTTCCACATCACTCCTTAAGATTTCTATTAATAATTTTGTAACTATAGAACTATTAAATATTGATTTCCAAGACTACATAACCACTCTCTCTTTCAAAACTAGAAACATAGCCCGTGCGCTGCGGCGGAAACTTTTTATAAATTTATAATATAAACGAAAGGACATATATATAACATATGCAACGGGAAAATTTCTCGAGAATATTCAGCAATCGATTTATAAGTCGAGAGTCTAGATTTAATCAATGTAGAATCTTTGCATATTTAACAACTCAAATTGATGAGGTATTGTATGGATAAAATAATTTATAATGCGAATAGTTTTCATTGATGGATAGCGAATAATTAATAAATGTTTGATGACATGGATAAATAATGGCTCAAATAGTGGATGATGTGGCTTGAGGAATAGATGATGTGTGATTAATAAGTACTAGCAAACGTGCCCGTGCGTTGCAACGGGCGTAAAATAAATCAATATTGTGTTTATTAATTTTGCTTTGAATCAAATCAATGTCATTCCTATACTGAGCTACAAATACACTGCATCCTCTCCTCCATCTTGCAACCAACACTTCCCATTCCACGTACCAACCAGCCATGTCTTGTGCTGCTGCTCACCCCGGTGATGCTCTCCCTTGCTCTTCTCCCCTGCATAGATTGATTTTTCGTGCCGGCGGCGATGACAACGATAAAGAACTCCAATCACTGTCACCCATATAGCAACGAGCAGATAATTAGCGAGAAGCAGAAACAACAGAATTCTCAGCGACAAGCAACAGTAATTCTCTCACAACAAACAACAGCAGACAACAATAGCAGCAGATAATTACTGCTTAGCTCATGTTGCGCAATCTGTAGGAAACACACACCGCTCGCAATCAGCAACAGCCGCAAAGCACGCGGAGCCGCACCAATCTTTCCGTCTCATCTCTCTCCCTAATCTATTTTCTTCTTACTGATAAGTTTTGATACAGTAGTGGGTAATGCCCATCTCAAACATTTAGCCTACAGTTAAAAATAAGTAATGGAAACTTGATGCCTTTAACCAATAATATCCTGGGAGGATGGGAGTCGAATTGGCTTCCTTCAGCATATCATTAGTGTGGACGGACTAACTAAAAGCTCTGATAAATTGTTATCTACACTATTCTTTGTTTTGAACACTGTCTTCCCCAAATTGTAGGCATATATTAGAATTTCCGTTGAGCTACGGAATGTTTGCCCTTCATGTATTTTAATGTTTTAGGTAAACGCATATGCAGATTTGCTTCTTTGACGTGATAAGATTGTAATTTGTAGCTACATTTTTCCAGGGGCAAAATCTATTAAATACACATGACAGAAACTCATATCAACTTCTTTTAAAATAAAATGCCATCACAGGGGACAGAGGTCTATCGAACCTTTCCCTTCGTCAGATCCTAACCAAGCAACAATCTCATCATCGATCAGTAATCATTTCATATGTCGTAGACCTCTGCTGCAACCCCGTCATTCAAGAGGGCGTCATTCATCCTCCAATCAACATCCTCCTGCAATCAACAAGTAAATAAGAAGACTGTAATCTCGTGAGCTCATCAGTGATCTGATCAATAAACACTCAACAGGTTTGCACGCCATGGTTACCTCCTTATCACTCGAGAGCTGTTCTTCCCCAAACTAACATCCTCTTCTTCCCCAAACTAACATCCTCCTAAAATCAACAAGCAAGACAGATAAAGTGCCAGCAATCTCACCAATCGTCAACCACCATTAAATTTAACGTAATTAGGTGCACACCTTCACTGCATTCTCGTTGTCATTCTCCCTAGTAAGGCTAGTACCAACATTCTCCTGCGATCAGCAATTAAATCAGACTAAGCAGAGTAGCAGGCATACAGGCTCGTTAGTGAGCGACCTGAAGCAAGGAGCAGCTGAAAACCTTTGCCTGGTGAGAGGTAGCAGCGGCGAGGGACTGCCCGAGCGTGCCGCGGGGGTCGATGACGATGCTGGGCAGCCTCAATAGGATTCACTTGATCTGAGGACCTATCCGGGCGGCCGATCGCTGCTAGCGGTGACAGCCGACGCTGCTGGACGCCCGGCGCGCCAAACCTCCTCCCCCTCCCTACCTCCCCTGCTGGCCGTCCCTTCCCTTGCTGGTGCTCGAAGATGCCGCGCGCGGCCTGGAGCTGTCGTGCGCTTGGTCGAGCTCGTATCCCCTCCCCTGATGGTGGCTCTCCCCTTCCTCCATGGGGTGGTGGGGAGATAGTGGCGGCGTTGGAGCAGGGGGCGCTCGGCGCTGTCGCCACCGAACGTGGGGGCGAAGTGGGGAGGAGGAAGGCCTCCCGCGGGAGCTGGGGTCGCGTGGCGGCGACGGCGGCGGCTGAGCTCCGTGCGTGAGGAGGACTGGAGGAAAACGAAGTGTTTAGGGAAAGTTATGGACTGCGGGTTGATTATCGAATTCCTTAGGGGGCTTTGTGCAAAATCGGCGCGACGTACGTACGTCCACTAAGAATATTATATAGTAGAGATTAGTGGAGATGACATGGACAATTGATTGGTTAAGAGAATAGATGATGTGGATGGCTTGCATGTTGAGATAGAAAATAATTAATGCAAGTTAGTGGGGTTTTGCTTTATAAGAAGTATAGATACGGTTTTGCTAATTCTCAATCGAATGAGAATTAGCTCAGTTCTCACTCGCATGACGTCATCAGTTGCAAGTGGACTTGCAACTGCTCCGGACCATTTGATTTGCTTCGTGATTCATGCATCAGTTGAAAGTCAACTTGCAACTGGGATTTGATGACGTCATGCAAATGAGAATTAAGCTAATTCTTATTCGACTGAGTTGCAAGTGGACTTGCATTTGCTCCGGACTATTTGATTTGCTTCGTGATTTGTGCTAATCATGAGTTGCAACTGGGATTGATGACATCATGTGAATGGGAATTAAGTTAATTCTCATTCGACTGAGCGCTAGAGAGACCCAACAAAATATATTGCGTTTTAGCCTTGGAGAAAAATATCGATATCTACAATATCAGATCATTATTATTAGAAACATAACAAATGTACATTCATATTATAAGCATTTAGTATTATCAAGTTCATAATTTTTACTATAAATTTTGTAAAATTATATGAAGTTTGTCTTTTCAATATATTTGATGATGTCTTAGTCCAAGTAGAAATATTTATCCTTTGATGTTAAATTTATAGGCAATAACATAGATTAGTATATGCGTGTTGCTAGTCTAATTTACTGTCCACTATGATAAGCCTAATACTACTTATTATACTTCCAATATGGGTAGATTGAGCCTCTTAACTCTAGACATGGACACGCACGGGCATGAATCACGTACACTAATCAGGGACCGACATATACTATACAAACATTAATCGAGGGCCGACATATATAGTGCTACAAGGACACGCAACATGTGACATGTTCGGTGCAGCAATTTTTAATTTGGTACCATGCATATGCATGCAAATCATTGCTCTTGCTCAAGTCTGTGGCAAAGACCAGATCAAGTGTAAACGTGCAGACATGCATTGAACTGGAAGGAATAGGCGCGCTTTGCCGCGCCAGTTGGTTTCTTGTTTTATCGTCATGTTCTACTAATCTGTTAAATTTGTTATTCAATAGTATCTTTGACGGAAATAATTTTTGGGTAGTAGCAGCCGAGGATATCACTACCTAAAAACCATATTTGAAAATGTCAAAAATCTCAGAAAAATCTCGGGTGTACAGTTAAACTTTTTGTGCGAACATAGATTGTCAGGGTGTACACCCGAATTTTTTCTTTAATTTTTTCCCACATTTTAAAATATAATTAGAAAACATTTTCATAATGGGTGTATCAACACCATGTCCCTTCTTCGGGGCTATTAATATTTTCTCCTAGTACGGTGAAGCACGTAAATGAAGAGAAATTTAGTTGACGGATGAGGCGACAACATGAACTGGCGGCGAGCTTACTTCATGAGCCAAAACACCATGTCCCAGCTTGATTAATTGAAGGATGAGGTGATTGCTTTATTATGGCCTCGTACTGCTCTATCGCTCGCCGCCAATTCACAGAAGAGAGTAGGAAGAGGACCGGGCTAAAACGCAAAAGTATGGTCGAAAGCAAGGACCACAAGTTGATTTTCAAATTCATGAGGGGCTAAAGTCAAAAACTGACCAAGGCAACGCACCACAAGCCACCAATCCTAGGGAGCTTAGTTCTTTTAAAGATTGAGTCGATCCCACATGTAGTGTTCATGATTGTGAAACTTCTCAATGACGATGTTATAGTTCTTCTTCTTACACTCGCGTCCACGCCCGTCGTCCCGTGAACACGCCGCCGCCGCCGGCCGGATCTCCTTGCTCCGGCCATCTCGGCACCTGCAACGTGCAGATCCGGAAGCGCAGCTGCTCCTTCCTCCCCTCCCGCAGGTAAGCTGGCTTGAAGATGTGACCCGCGCCGTCGACTTCGTCCGCGACCGCGCACGGCCGCCGCCGGCCGGTTCTCCTCGTCCTGGCCTCCCTTGCGCCCGGCGCGACCTGTTCCGGCCGCTGTGCTGGTCCCTCCTTCCTGCAGGCGCCGAAGATGGGCTCGGGCGTCCCCGCGCCGTCCTTCCCGTCCTCGCCAGCTGCGGCCCTGTCGACCAGCTTGTCCTCTGAGCTGCCTGCTGGTGGCACGCTGGCGGCCCCGTCCATTGCTCTCTCCGACCGGGCTCGGGAGGTCCTGTCCCCGCCGCCGCCGCAGCCAGCACTGGGCCGCTCCGTGGCTCCGACTCCGTCGACCCCCTGCACCGCGTTGTGCGTTGCTTCTTGGGCCCCTGTCGTTGAAGATGTGGAAGATGATGAAGAGGAGCTGGCCCCCAAGGCGGCGCCTGATGCTCTCGCCAAGACCTGCTCTACAGCTGAAGTGCTTTCCACGTCGAGAACCTTGGACTGGGGTTTCGGGATGCCCCGCGCTACCGTGACTCAGGCATCGCTCCCCACCGTCAACGCTGCGGCTGCAGCTCCCCACTGCCCGTATGCCCGCTTCTTCGCCGAAGAGGAGATGCCCAAGCCAGGGTTAATCACGCCGACTCCATCGACCACCTCCGCTGTTGCGTTGGCCGCAATCGTCCTGGCGTCTCGCAAGTCTGACCCGGCTATCGGTGGAGGTTTGGCTCATCCTCGCCGTCCTCATAGGACCATGGAGACGACGCCCACTCCGGCCCGACCGCTCGACGATGCTGCTATGACGGCTTGCTCCTTGCCGATGTCGCCCCCAGCGGGTCTGAGTACAAATGTTGCATCTGTCAACGGCAACGATGACTGGGTGTATGTGGGTCAGGGTCGCCGCGCCAGCCGAGGCCCTCCCCCCGAGCCATCAAGCGATGGTCTTGAGCGTTGCCTCTCCTTCAAGCGTTGGGCTCGAGGAAGGTGCTTTCGTTGCCTTGAGCGTGGCCACCAAGTCAGATCATGTCGTGAGCCTTTCAGATGTATTCGTTGTCGTCTCCCTGGTCATCGGGAGAGGTTCTGTCGTGCTCGCTCTCCGGTTGCTCGTGATCGCTCTCCAGTTGCCCGTGCTTGCTCTCCGGCCACTTGTGCTCCTTGTAAGCGAAGGCACTCTCCGTCTGTCCAGCCTTGTCCTTCGTTGAGCAGAAGTTGGGCTGGGGATATGGACCACTCGTCGATACGTGTGTCGGCGCCGCCAAGATCCCCTGCTGGGTGTTGCAAGGATTCCATTGCCAACGCCTTTTTGGTCTCTAATTTGGAGTTCCAGGTTGCCTTGTTGCGCATTGAGCTTATTCAGAAGGTTGAGTTGCTTCGCACTGAGCTCCACGAGGCTCTTGCGAAGCTTCAGGTTGGATCGGTTGTGCCTTTGCCGCCCGAGTCTCAGATTGTTTCCGTCGATGAGGGGGCTAAAGGTTTCTTTGGAGATTTTTCTCCCCGTGCTCTGCATACGTCTATTCTTGAGAGTGTTGTTAGCACTGAGGTTGTGGCTCCAGCTGGACAGATTTTGTCTGTGCTACAGGAGCCTAGTGGCGAATCATCTATGGTGCTCCCGTTGGAGCTGGACTCTGCAATCTTTGGCGATGGACATGGCGCCATCCCCACCTCCGTCTGAGTCATGCCAGCTGCCCTCCTCTGTGGATAGTAGAGGTTTGGTTGCTTCTGTCACTCTCTCATCTTTGAGTGATAAGGTTGATGAGACAACTATGGTGGCGCCTAACTCTAAGGCCCTCTTTGGGAAAGAGGTTTTAGACTTGCTTGTCGATTTGGAGACGGCTCGCCCTGGATATGGTAAGGATATTGTTTGTGTCTTGGCGGGGATAGCTTCAGACGATGTGTTCATGAAGGTGGAGAAGTCTCTCAGAAAGATGGCAAGAAAGAAACTTCGCATCCCAAGGACCGCTTGGGCTTGATTGTTGAGCCCATTTGAGGTTGTCGTGTTGTCAGTTCGTGGTTGTGCTAGGTTGGTGGTTGTGCTAGGTTGGGCGCATAGTTGCTTGTTTGTGGTTGTTGCTCGTTTTAGGTGTTGCTCTTTGTGGTTGTGTGGGCTCCTTCGTGTGGTGTTCGTTGTATGGTTTTTGTCCAGTTTCTCCCGCAAATAAACCGGACACCTTCTTCTTAATAAATCGATGGGCAACGCTTTTGCCCTTGTTTCAAAAAAAAATGTTATAGTTCTTGGTGTTTCTCTCTAGCTAAATTCAAGTGCACACAAGCTTCATAGTAAACAAGATTGCTCTCTAGCGTCTAATCGTGGCCACAGGTAGCGCTCGAGCCGGAGCTCTCAACAACACGGAGGAGGCGAGCAAAAATCTTAGGGTTGAAGGATGCGGGGTGCAGTCACAAGCGCCGTACTTAGGGTTGGGGTTCGTGGAGGACAAAGATGAAAGCAGTGGTAGGTGTAGTGGAGGATGGAGGGGGAGAGCTTAGAGGGATGGCGGTGGCGATGGACGAGGAGCTTTGGGAAGGATGGCACTAGTACATAGTGACTCTATGGATACAGATAAAAACCTCCGAAAAGACTTTCTGGCGGAGCCGGTGTCTACCGGTGCCTCCTAGACCATGGCGTCTTATTATTGCCTCCGAAAAAGAATTTCTAGCGAGAGAAATATGAGAGACACGGTGGGTGGCCAGCGTCTTGATATTAATGAATTGAGTGGGCCAGACAATTATTTTGTACGTATCTTGAGTCTGTATGCTACATGCAACAAGCAATACCGAACAAGAAAGAAAAATACCCCCGGTTCGCAGCCCGAATCGCGAGTGGCCAGCGAATGGTCGATCCTTAACCAGTAGTCCGCGGCGCTGCCAGAAAAACTGTGTTGTAAAACCTCACCTGAAATGGAAAAAGATTACATGTCCCGAGGCAGGTCAATGATGTAAGGTGCCTCATCCATAACGGTTCGTTCTCGCTGACGATGAGGGTACCTGCTCGCAACGAACATCAAATACCCTTTGTTACCAATGTTGGTGGTTCATCGTTAATGGTTATGTATATAGATCCATTTGTGATATGTTCTGCATGAGCGACAGTCATTTCTATTTCCCCCTTTGAGATGTTAATTGCAGGCTAAAGTGGCTAATTAGTCGTGAGTACACGTGCTACATCATTAATACATATTTTCAAAATTCCACGGGCAATCAACATATAGTAAGTTCACCTACATTCAATAATACACATGAATCGGCTGAAAATTTTACTGCAGTAGACAACAACATTTAGAACAATTGTCTGAATATACAATGTTTAACAGTTGTTGGAATACAAAGTCTACATCCATTTTTTGAATACAAAGTTTACAGTACAACAAAGTTGTTGGGATATGCCCAAAAGACAATAATAATAGTTATTAATATCTATTTCATAATTAATGTTAATATTTTTATGCTATAACTGATATGGTTCGTGAGTATGTGATTCATAGTAAAACTCATAAGCGCGTGTAGATTATTTAAAGTATAATTAAAACGTAAGTTTTGTTATCTAGCAACACAACGATGTTACTTGAACTTAAGATCTACGTGATATTGTGTTACTTTTTTCTCGTTCCTACTAAATTAGAGACCCATCCACAACAAGTTGACTTACAATCACGATAACAGGTTCAAATACCAACAAATACAAGCCCAGTCACAAGTTACGGAACAAACACAAAAGCAAGCAAAATCCCAAAATGATACATGAGGGAAACGGAGGAGGGATTCGACTCACACACACACGCACACATGTATGTGGGTGACATCTGTCGGCCGAGAATTATGTGAGTTCTCGGTCAGCCGATCACTAGGAGTCCCTTCATTATTTATTTGTGCAACACGCTGCTGCTACGTAGATGCATGCATAGCCACATGCATACATCATACGTAGACTAGTATGGAGTCTGCCCATCCACGTTTCCCGGCTGAAAGGACAAGCATGTCGCCTAGAGGGGGGGGGGGGGGTGAATAGGCGATTAAAACTTTTCCGGTTTAGGCTTGATAATTGCAGAATAAAACTATGTGTTTAAATTAACAAGCCAACAACTTAAAGAAACTAGGCTCACCTATGTGCACCAACAACTTATGCTAAGCAAGACAAGCAACAAGGTGATAGCAATATAGAATACTTCAAGCACGAAGGCTATCACAATGTAAAGTGCATAAGTAAAAGGCTCGGGTATAGAAATAACCGAGGCACGCGAAGACGAGGATGTATTACCGAGTTCCTCCTTTTTAGGGGAGTACGTCTCGTTGGAGAGGGGTGAACCAATACAATGGTTCAACAACCACAAAGGTTTCACCTTCTTCTCCGATGAACCGCACCACAAAGGTTTGGTTCACCTTCCACTATCGGAATCCTTCAAGGCGGAAATCCGGAGCCTTTCAACAACGATCCGGGGCACAACCCACAACGGGATTGGGGGCTCCCGAACAGCTATAAGTGACCACACAAGGGTCTCAACCACCACACGGGCGTCTAGGGTCCAAAGACCCAAGAGTAACAAGTTCACAAGCTTACAACTTCCACAAATCCTCGTGGAGAGCACAAACCGATGCAACGAAGCAATGGCAAGAGCACAAGGCTCAAATCCTTCACTCTCAAATCCCACCAAAAGCAACTAATGCTTATGGGGGGAGAAGAGAGGAAGAACAAGGTAGGAGAAACACCAAGAACTCCAAGATCAAGATCTACTAGGTTCCCCTCACTTAGAGGGGAGATGGATTGGTGGAAATGTAGATCTAGATCTCCTCTCTCAAATCACTCAAAGATATGCAAGAATAATGGGAGGAATTGGGAGAGGGGCAAGCTTTCCAAGGTCAACAATGGAGGAGAGAGAGGGGGAAAAACGTGCTTGGAAGAGCTAAGTGGCTGAAGGTAGGTGGAGGGGTATTTATACCCCTCCCAGAAAAAGAGCCGTTGCAGTCCACTTAGTCCGGAGTTTCCGGTCTGGGAAGCCGGAGACTCCGGCCCAGGCGGAGACTCCGGAACAAAAGGGTGGAGACTCCGGACGCAGAAAGTCAGGAAAAAGCCGATGCAGAAAAACTCATACCGGAGACTCCGGACCACGAGGGCCGGAGACTCCGGTAGGGGCGGAGACTCCGGGGATACTCCGGACCAACTCCGGACCCTATACCGCAAGCGCCGTCCGCGGGACTCTTCACTCCAAAACCAGGGAGGCCGGAGACTCCGGCCCTGAGCACCCCTGAGGCCGGAGACTCCGGATCGGAAAAGCAACACAGAACATCAAATCCTGAAATGCAATAACTTTTGCAAGGAAGCTCGAAACGAGATGAAACCAACGAGGTTGGAAAGGTAGCGACAAGAGATATCACACATGGGAGGTGTGGACCTTATCTCGAGGAGGACCGGTAATATTTACAACACCGAGAACGCAACAAGTTTTCCATCCGGACTCCGTTTTCAATGATCTTGGGCTTGCTCCGAAGATAATCACAAGCACAACAAGATCATGCATATATACATCATAGTCCATCATGTGAGGAGGATAACACAAGAGGAGAGTTTGACCTCTCTACAAGAGACGAACCGGTAAAACCTCCAACATCAAAAACACATCCTTTTTGATGAACTAGAGCTTGGTATGGAGATGAACACAACCTCTAAATTCTTACATGGATAAAAGCCAAATAAGAACCAAGAAAGATGATATGCCAAAAATGCAAGGGTTTGAGCTCTCCATAAAGATGCGATCAAGTTACTCACTTGAGAGCCCCTCTTGATAGTACGCCGTCTATCCTATAACCCGGTCTCCAAACTAACAACATGAGACCGGTAAAATACTGTTGCAGGCAAGGATCATGATTGTGGGCTTTCTATTTTGCATAGCACTTGTGAAACCTAATGGGGTCAAAACAACATGGGTTTGGTCGACATCATTCATGTCGCTTATGAGGCATCTATGAAGAACGGTGCACATAGGTGATCCAGATCGGCCTCAAATTGTTTGTGGGTGGTAATGCACACATACTAAGTGGGCTTGCAGATTTTGAGATTTTTCTGACAATTATAAGTGTGCATATCATTTTCTTTTAAGAAAAATGCCATAAATTGAAAAAAATGCATGAAAATTGGACAAATTCGTGTTAAAATCATTTTAAACTCACATGAGTCATGCAATGTTTGTATAATCATGTAGGAATTATGTACCACAGGATGTGACAGAGTTTTGGTCAAGTTGGATGCAAAAGGTTCAATTAGGAGGGTATTTTGGGCATTTTGGTCCAAAACATCGAGGCCGAATTGTGGATCAACCCTATCAAGATGTGTGTTTTGGTGTAGCATGAACACTGTTGCAGGCAAGGATCATGATTGTGGGCTTTCTATTTTGCATAGCACTTGTGAAACCTAATGGGGTCAAAACAACATGGGTTTGGTCGACATCGTTCATGTCGCTTATGGGGCATCTATGAAGAAAGGTGCACATAGGAGATCCAGATCGGCCTCAAAATTTTGTGGGTGGTAATGCACACATACTAGGTGGGCTTGCAGATTTTGAGATTTTTCTAACAATTATAAGTGTGCATATCATTTTCTGTTAAGAAAAATGCCAGAAATTGGAAAAAATGCATGAAAATTGGTCAAATTCGTGTTAAAATCATTTTAAACTCACATGAGTCATGCAATGTTTGTATAATCATGTAGGAATTATGTACCACAGGATGTGACAGAGTTTTGGCATTTTGGCATTTTCTTTGAAGAAAGGTGCACATAGGATGGCATTTTGGCATATGTGAAACATAGTGGGGTCAAAACAACATGGGTTTGTTGAAAACATCGAGCCGAAAGCACATGACCACAATGAAGAAAATACGAACTGCAGATGTACCTGCAATACATTGTCTTCAACAGCCCAACAAAAGCAACACACTACATAACTACTAAGATAGTCTTACTTGTTCATCCAAACACACTACATATATATTTACATAAGTGCAAGCACAGAAGAAAACTAAACTCCAGGAAGCATCCTACGCTAGCTTACGCCTCTTGTTCTCCTTTTCTGATTCTTCTTCATCTGATGAATCTTCAGGAATATCAGTGTCTGAATCTTCACAATCATCCTGAAGCGAAATCCAAGTGGCAGTCCAGCGTCTAGCCTCTCCAGCATCACCCGGTACAGCTCGAACGCCACAAAGCCATCAATGGCGGCGTAGTCCTTGTTGATCTTGGCAAGAGGTCTGCGCTCCCACATCCGGTGCGCCGTGTAATGGAGCTTGTTCTTCATATTTGCGTACAGGGATCAATCAGGTCCGCAGCCATCACACTCATGCCAACCGTGTCATTTCGAGGGAGCCGGTTCAGGTGTTGGAGGTCCACATAGAACTCTGCTAGAATGTTGACATTCGGCCAGGTTTGAGGATGAACCACCTTGTCTGTCTTGGTGTCTATGCTAGCAAAGGAAATACCTTTGAAGCGTAGAAAATCCGCAATATAGCAAGAACACTTCCAATGGTCAGAACTGCAATAACCAAGACAATGTAGAGTTAAGTTTAGTTAAAAGATGAAATTTCATAGGTGACAAACAAGTATATGATCATCAAGTCCACCTAATGAGTTAAGTTTAGTTAAAAGAATTGAAATATGATCAACAAGTCCACCTAAAGATTTGAAATATGATCAACATGAATTGATAGAAACACATGTGCTTACTTTATGCAAAACTATGCTGACTTGATTTGTTTTACATTTTCCTAGTTTGTATATAACAATTCTAATTTGATTTATTCTACTTTTTACTAGTTTTCATAAATATGAACACTTCTAATTGGCATGACCATCTGTTTGAGCCACAAGTGGTACCAAGACTAAAACAAAAAAAACCCATAACAAAATCAAGTCAGGTACCAAGACTGAAACAAAAAAACCCCACATGAATTGACAGATCCCCAAGACTGAAACTAATCCGTGGCATCGCAAGCACAGTTTCAAACTAACCCCGAAGACAGAAATAGATCTAGCAACTTCTGTCTACCGTAAATATGAACCAAATTAGTGACATCGCAAGCAGTTTGAGCGACATCTAGTACTAATAGTAGCACTAGTACCCTGGCAGAAGGGGTGAAGCAAAAAACCCTCAATACAGCAACATGCGTGGCCACGTTTGTTCATACCTGGCGTACTGGAAGACGAGTACATGGCGGCGCATGGCGAGTTGAATGACGGCCATCCTCTTGTCTTCCAGGGCGCGGTCCGAGGTGTACTCCATGTCCAGCCCCATGATCTTGGGGTCTCCAGCCGCGAACCACTTCTGGTACATGTCGAGCACCCGCTCCAGTTCTGCTGGATCGTTGGTGTAGACCGCCTCGATCTTCTGGTTGCCGTGGACGGTGACGTCGTACGTCTCGGAGAAGTACTTGACGGTGTCCATGGCGATGCCGCGGGGGAGAAGAAGCACAGATTGAAGTGGAAGCGGAGAAGACGAGACGAAGCAAGTGGTGAAAACAGAGGGGAAAAACAGAGGGGAAAACAGAGGAGGAAGATGGACGAAATGGGACGGGTGTGAAATCGTAACTGCGTGCGGCTGTTTGTACGCAGAAAACTAACCCACCGACTGACATACGGGCCCAAACACAGTTAGTATAATCGTCTATCCAACTGACAGGTGGGCCTCCTCGGTTATGTATTGTCACGTCAAAACCCCAGAACCGCCGCCGTGCCTCTCTCCTCTCGACCTACCGTGTAATTGACTGCACCAAAACCAAGCCCGACCCCTCCTCAAGCAGCCGCCACGTCTCACCACTTACGTCATTCACCGCCGCCACCTCTCTCGCCACCGGACCCAGCACGAACACACTAATTCATTACCAAAAATGCCCACGTACGTCTTTCATTTTCTGGCCTTTTTCTTCCAAGAAAATGATAGCAACACCTATACTTGTCAGAAAAATCTGGAAATATGCTGCAAGTGGAAAATTTCTAAATAGGGTAATGTACTTTTTGCTGCATGTGGATGGATACTTGGAACGGTACAAACTTGTGAGCACTTCATTTAAGTACCACATATGCACGCAAAAAACAACAAAATT
Organism: Poa pratensis; assembly: GCA_947311845.1. NCBI lineage: Eukaryota > Viridiplantae > Streptophyta > Magnoliopsida > Poales > Poaceae > Poa > Poa pratensis. Next base: position 85,847,401 of record CAMZMU010000037.1, on the reverse strand, counting down.
ACATGTAGGTACAAGGAGTTCATGTTTGTCAATTGTAAAGTACTATGTAAGAGCTATCTGACCTTTTGTGTTTTAGCTATCAGCTCTGTTTGTAAGCACTTTCAGTATAATGTGTGTGAGCTATCAGAAATGTGCTTCAGCTTTCATAACATGTGTGATCACTTTTAGAAATATGATTTTGATCATATCCATGCCACAGTTCATGACAATGTACTGATTACCTGAAATGCAAATCTTTGTCATGTAGCACTCATTTGTATCCTAGTTTGTAGGAAAAAATAGTGACAATCTGTTATTTGCTACATAGGTAAACAATATTGACAATCTGATTTTTTTTTAATAATGTTTTCTAATTTCTAAGTGCCAAAACATCTTTTTTTGTGAAGCAAGTACCAAAAATATTGTCAAAAATAGCATGAACACAAATTTGACACATGGCAGGACATATTTTAGTGATAACCTCAAAATATTTTGAATTTTTTCGAATTCTAAGTAATTTCGCCCATTTAAATGAATTTACGATGATTTATCGAAAATCGTTCAAATTTGAACTACAAGTGCATGATATTTTGCTCAAATATTTTTTTACAAATCATATTGGGGTACCCAAGTAGTGGTTTCATCATAGAATCGTGGATAGCTGTGAAAGATTCGACCATGGTAAACAATATTGACAATCTGTTTTTTTTATGTTTTCTAATTTCTAAGTGCCAAAACATCTTTTTTTTGGTTTTTCTCTACCAAGAATTGTCAAACCGTCTGCCTAAAGGGCCCACCTACAGAGGGCAAGTCGAATTGTCACGTCAAAATCCCACTACCAATTCACCCCCTCTGCCGCTCCACTGCACCTAAACTAACTTACTTCTTATCCAATCTCTGGCACAGCACCGTCGCCGTAGACCAATCGCAAGGTTCGCCGTACATCTATCGCCGGCGCATCTACTCACCGACGGCGGCAAATCGGTGTCCCTCTCTCCGCGCATCAACTAGTGTCAAGCGGCGCATTGATCCGCGTCGCGGCACTGAGAGGACAAGGATGGCGGCCACCGATGAGATAAGATTTATTTCCGTCCCTATCCCTATCCCCGGCTTCTCTTCCGATTTGGAAACTGATTTGTATTGTTTCGGTTTATAGTGTCTTACTTGTTTTGACACGAAGGGGCTGTGCGGCGGTCCTGACAGGAGGAAGAAGTTTTTTGTTCTTACTCTTCAAGAGGGATTTGAGGATAGAACGGTAATAATAAACTGTTGGAATGTCTTATGTTGCCTGATCTAGCCAGATCTAGCAAAACAAGTACTCAGCTATATGTGTGATACCTGTTTATGTATGTGTGTGTTTTATGCAATGCATGTTAGTTACTTAGTTTGATTGGTTTCATATGAAGATTAGCAAGATTTTGAAAGACTGGGACAGAGACAAATCTGGATTTTTTGATGGGTGCCATGGCACCCCCCACTGGATCAGCCACTTCATGTACCTACATGTAAATTAGTTAGTTGTAGGCGCGATGTGATAGTAAGAGCAACTGCTGTGATGTTTTGTAGCACTAGATCTGCTTGCTTTGTCATTCAAAGTACCTACTCTATTTATAGGAAGCACAATCAAAAAGCTACTCTTTCTGGAAAAGTTGCTACTTTTAGAAAGTCAAGTTTGGTTATTTTTTACAGGTCATCCCATGTTACACCAGAGTTCATTTTATTCAGAAGCATTATATCGCCACGTTACAACTATGCAAGTTCAGCGCAACTCTGGTTACGAATGAGGAATTCTCATTCGATGTTACATGCATCAACAGCAAAGGTTTTACCTTTTTTAGTGGTAGAACTTGGAAAGAATTTTGTAGAATCTACTCTCTTGAAGTTGGACAAGAGCTGTATTTCAGCTTTGGCAGCCATGGTCTAGAGATTACTGTTATTACTCAAAACCTACCAATCACCCATCCATGTAAGTTTCAAACTGGGTGCATCTTTTGTTATTCTGCGTTTTTTATTAGTACTATGAGTAGTGCTCTGATCATTTATGTTTACAAACTAACCTTTTACAATTGGTGATACATAATTAACTTTGTCCATAATGTAATGATAGTTCCTACATGTAATTGCACTTGAATCAATAACTGAGTTTGAAATATTAGCTAATTTAGTTCCTAACCGTAATTGCACTTTAATCTTACAGCTTACTTCAATTTGTCCCCTCAAAACCGTCTCATTCTGGACTCTCTTGATTCCACTGATGGAACCAAGATCAATTGGAGGATGATGGACACAGTAATATTACATGTGGAACATCTTGACCACCTTCTGGACTGTCGTGATGGAGGAGAGTATGTAGAAGGAAGGACTGTCGCACTTTTGCATTCCCTGAACTGGACAAATAGTCGCAATGCCAACATGCACCTGGTAAAAAAATTTAACATGCGATTTGTTCCTAATTTATCCCTTTTTTCCACAGCTATGTGTGCCACACTACGAAGTTATTGCCAATACATGTACAAACCTAACGTATTTTCAATATGGAACAGAAAATCCCATGCCGTTTTGTTCCCCAGGACATGGAAGCATACGGTGACATCACCATTGTTAAACATCCGGTCACTGAGGTTAAGGGGTCATACAGCATTTCTGCTGATGATGGTCGTCTGTGCGTCGGTGGCTGGAAGGAGTTCATGAAGAAGGAACAGGAATTGCACTTGGGTGACAAGATTCTGCTCTTGCTGTACATGGGAAACCAAGGGGTTTACCTGTTTGTGTCTGATGTTCCTTACATTGATCCAGAGTAGTTAGCTACTGAAAGCAAGTGTGGTATGTGTTATGAAGAACTGCAAGTAGTGTCGTACAAGACTGAAATTACGTGTTTTATATGTTATGAAGTACTTCAAACTAGTATCGTAGAAGACTGAAAGTATTTGTTCCTATTAAGTACTTTTGGTGGTGTCATCCTTATAATCGGTGGATCGCTCTCCTTATTCTGTCCATTTACTTGCGTATTTGGTCTAGATTCATGTCACAACCCATGGTGACCAAGATGCGAGAGTCGATTTTCAATTATCACTCTCACAATTTGGTGGGAGGAGATGTCAAGGAAATAGTACAACATGAATGCAGTATGCATGTAGTAATTTTGATCAGAACAAGGAATTTAAAATTCTATAATTCTCTCGATTTATTATGTTTGTAGCAGTTTTGTCATAGACATAGGAGTATTATTTATGTATGGCTGTTGTTAATCGGTGATCACGGATAAGCACTTAATTTAAAATGAAAAATGTCTTAAATCTTCGAACCTCTTTTTTAAAAGTTTTATTTAATTATCTGACATTTTGGTCCCACAAAATCTTGACAAGTCCATGGGCTGATCAGAATCTTTTACTTATAGTTTAGTGAATTTGTGCCACTGACTTGTGGGTCCCAAACTTATAGGGGCCACATGTCACCGCCTCAAAATGACGATGACATACGTCAGCCGAATCTTCAGCGTGCACGGGCTCAACGAAGAGTGGGACCCACGAGTCACACAGTTATCATCTCCCTACGCCTCGTCCTCGCCTCCATCTCGCCCAAATCGACCCTTCTCCCCCAAAAAAACCGATGGTTCCTACTCCCCCTACGGCGGCAGGCAACGGCGGCTTCGTCACCAACGCCATCCACGTTGTCAGCAACGTATCAGTGCTACTTCCTGCCCTTCCATTCCCTTCTGATGCCTCACAAATCTAGGTCAATCCACACAGACTTGTCCTCCGATGATATCCACGGCCGGGGTATCATGTAGGTTATATTCCGGTGAAATTAGTCCACGAAATTCCCCCGGCAATGGATCTATGTCGTCGTCTATCAATTTTGGTCACAGGCGATGGGTTCCATGTACTCACTTCGCATTTTGCTTTTACTAACTAAATTTTCAACTTGTTTTAGAACCCGTCGAATTGATAAAATGGCGTCAAAATGTGGTCGTGATGACTGTGTCATATGCACCCAAGTACGGGAGATAGTTTGCCCCGACATTGATCCCGCCTACGCTAGGTTCTTAGTGCATGAACAAAAGGCCTGCATGCTTCTTCGTCAGAAACCTGGCCCAAGTATGACAGGTCCATCAACGATGTCTTCCCCAACAGATGATGACACTCTTGTCACTGCTAGAATACGCATAGAAGCCAAGCCTGTACGCTCAGCCGAGGTAAATAACAAACGATTTAGTATCTCCACTCTACGTTCTACCTGCATCTTTCATTGTTACTGTTGTCATATTGAACTGCATACTTGTTTGTTCCTGGCCTGTACCGCTCAGCAAGTGAGAGCTTTCCGTCCTGAAACCACCAGTCGGGAGTCTCTTGTGTGGAGTGCCTCACACTGCAGCATGAAGTGGTGGCACACATGACAAGCTTTAGACGATTCCATACCAACTTCATGAAAATGTGGGATGAGAAGAATACTGTCGTGGAAGAGCTAGAGAAATTGAAGATGGGCAACAAGAGTAACACAGACGTAGTTAACCTAAGTGATGATGATGAGCAGGAAACCACAGACAAGAAAGGTAAGAAAGCTGTGGTACAGTCTCATAAGGATCCCAAGCACACTGGAGTGAAGAGAGCCAGGGGAGGAAAGATCACTCGTAGAGGTGACAACGCCTAATCAAATGTATTACCACTCTTGTAAGAATATACAGATTACTTCCTAATAATTAAATTTCTTGAATTGTAGGTCCTAACATCAGTGGGACCGAAGAGTTTGACATGTATTGCTTTTTGCAAACGACGTCGACCTGAATGAAGACCAAGTTGCACATCTCACCAGACAAGTTGCAGACTTCAAGCCATCGATACCCTTCTATGTATGCAGGATGACAAGGTCTACTGTCATCCATGGGAAGGCCAAGATGGTAAAGAATACAGTCTCATACTGTTGCTTTGCACATTCATCCTTGCCTTTAACTAACTAGGAACTTCTCCTGCAGCACTTCTCTTCCAAGTTCAGCATTGCACACCTCAAGGAGTACGCGCCAATGGAGCTTCCAGTTTTCTGCACTAGTGGCACCAATGTTACTCATGTAACGTTCCTCCTTGGCAGTAAACAAGATGCCAGATGTCAGGCAGTTGGCCGAAAATTGTGAAGGAAGCTGGAATCGGGGAGGGCGACATATGTGTCTTCACTTTCGTGCATACTGCAACATCTGGATTTATGTGTACTGTTGTTGCCCTCAACTGATGCCGAAGTCTGTTTATGTGTAACATGATGTAAACCTTTTTAAGTACTGTGTTCAGAACCCTAACTGATGCTCTATCGGTTGAATGAGTGCAAACTTTTGTAATGGTGATGTAAACCCTACTGTTCTATCATGATTGTATTGTGGAGAGTTTTTATAATTCTAGTAACATAAGAATGTTTGCAATTTTAAGTGGAAGCTCAATTTTTTTCTCAAAATTGTCAAGTGTTGATGTTTTAGAATGCGAACTAAATTATATTGTCGCCTGAACCGTGGAAACGAAAAAAATGGAAACTTGGTACACATTGCAGACAAGGCCTAAATTAAGTAGGTACTACTAAATACCACGACCTCGTACAACTTATCAGTAACCTTACTGTAACCCAGCGGTAGTCCATCTGTAGTTTTTTTCAGCAGGTCCCCGGTTCAAAATACAGCGAACCACTATTTTTTTCCCCGTTTTACTTAATTATCTGACATTTCGGTCCAAAAAAATCGGTGACGACCAGAGTGACGCCCTAAATCCGTCACCAGGAGTAATCCGTGACAAATTTAGTGACACGATAGTTGTACGTCATGCATTAAAACTAATGCGTGACAAAGATGAAAATTCCGTCACCTATTATGGATAATCAGTGACAAATTTGATGTCGTCAATAGAATTTTTGTCACAAAAGGTCCGATCGGTTGTAGTGGATGGGGAAGGACTTGGTGACTCGTTTGGCCTTGTTTTTCTTGCGTTTGGTCGTCTTTAATTCATTGTGATCTATTGCTGCGTGATGGTCATTCTCAAAGCAATATAAAAGTTGTGGGGAACGGGAGATCCATCTACTTGTGTAAGGAAATTTCAAACTGTCCGCCGAGTGCAATGAATTTGACAAAATTTATCGAAAATTGGTGCGGACTTTGGTCCAAAATTAAGAAGTCGAAACGTATATATTTCAAACTGTCCGCCGAGTGCAATGAATTTGACAAAATTTATCGAAAAATGGTGTCGACGAAACTCGAAACCGATTACGGGGATGGAACCTACTTATCGACACGTATATATTTCGTCTATATTTTATATCGAATCGAAACATGTTTGAGCTCTTTTCATTTCAACCCAAGCTAAAGGTGAAAAAGGGTAGGTTGGACCTATATGGTCGGTGCAACAATTGCTGACACAATCATTGCACATCTTGTTCTGAACCTTTTTTCTACTCTTGTTCCAAAACAGCTAGTTAGTAGCACCATCCATGGATGACATGAATAGATAAAATTCAGCCTGATTCAGCTCTTCCATACCAAAAACATGTCTATATGCTACTAAAATAACAATAACATGTGTATTAAAAGGGTGACATTCCATGTACACATGCGAAGTTAAAATTACTCAAGATAATGCTCTTGAAAGGTAGGCATGCCGTCTACGGTACTATCATTACCTTTGTCGTGGATAAAATTCTAATCTATAAATGTTAACCACATCCTAGGAGGGTCCTCAGCCCAGGTACTGTTCCAAGGCAGCTTATCCTGGCCGTTCGTTTCCACCGTCCTTTCACCCCTGTCCGTTGGATCATGGTTATTTCCGTTTTACACTCGCTGGCAGACCCGCTGAGTCGATGACATGTGGGCCAGTTTGCGGGACGGTCCCACCTGCAGCACGTCGCCTGCGTCACTCTCTTTTTCCCGGGATTTACTGTCGCGGTGCCGCGAGCACCCAATCCGCCCGAGGAGGGTAAACCCTAGCCCCCAATCCCCATTCACGCCTCGGCCCCGCGCCCTCCTTCTCCTCTCCTCTCTCTCTTCCCCGCGCCGCCGCCACGGCCTGCTCTTCCTTATCCTCTTCTCCTCCTCTATCGCCTCTCCCGCGACTTCTGCACGGCGAGCGGACGGAGCCGGAAGGGACGGCCGCGGTGGGGTGGGAGGAGGCGCCGATGCGCTGCATGAGCACATCCAAGAGGAAGGCAGCGGCGAGCGGACGGAGCTGGACGGGGTGGCCGCGATGCCGGGCGAGTGGAGACGCTGCAGGAGCGGGTCCCAGAGGAGGACGGCGGCGCGCTCTCTCCCCTCGCCTCCACCTTACGCCGGTCGTCCTCGTGCTGCGCCGGTCCGCTTGCTCCCCTCTCCTCGGAGCAGCGCCCGGAACAGCTGGATGGGTGAGGGCTGGACGAGGGCGTCACCGTCAAGATGCACGGCTCGAGGACGCCGAGCGACCCCGCTGACGGTGGCGAGGAGGAGCCCGCAAGGCGGCGCGGGCATGGAAGCCTCCATCGCCGGGTCGAGCACGGAAGCCGGCTGAGACCCGCCTCCTCCGCCTCCACCTCTCTCTCACGGCTGCATCAGTCTAAGACATAGGTAAGCTTTTGTTCTTCTTTTTTTGTTTGTTCATCTTCAGGTCAGGAATTAGTACCGTTCTGGTTTTTTAGGCACGCAAGGATGAACTCCTTGCTGTTGCTGCGGGTTCTCATCCCACAAGATGATACTTTAATAGCAGATAAATTCCATCTCCTACTCAATTCTCGCTCAGATCTGATGTGCCCATTTCCTTCCCCATTTTGCAGCACGATTCAGCCAATCTATGTTTGGGAGAGAGGTTGGGGGCACTGCTGGTTCAGATACGGACTCCATGGAGGTATGTCACCTACTCTTATTCATCTATTTTTTCTGTTTCCCAGTGACCTGGTGGATGTTTTGCTGTTTTCTGGAGGCAGATTATATATTGCATCGAAGTCACGAGAAAAAAAAACCCAATGCACGGCTGATTCCCAAGGTGTAATGACTGCTTCACCTTGATCTCTCATCCGCACTTGATTTGCAGCTCTTTTTTGCTCATGTTCACAAAACAGTTTCGTGTTTGCAGTTTCGTGTTTCGTGTTTGCAGCTGAAGACATCGAAATACACTACGCCCGAACACCACCGCGCCCTCAAGCCGCACTGCCGTACGACCTGCTTGCAGGTAACCCACTCGATCTATGCCATACTCCAGTTACTCAGTCAAAAGCATGTGGTAGCATGAACACCTACGATGGATTAGAGTAGTTTTGCATAGATCAGCATCTTCAATCTCAGTGCATCTAAGGTAATTGTTTCTAATATTGTAAATACTTTATCATAGATTTATCAATTACGTAGTGATATATGCAAGACTGCAGATTTTTTGTTTGCAATCTTCGATATGTTTATTCCTTGATGACATGACCATGATGTGAGGAATCATTTAGATTTGCTATGTATCCACGCATTCAGTTGTTTTCTGATTAATTGGTATAATCAAATTCTTATATTTTTCATGTGAGCAGAAATTCTTACTGAGCATGCGGGACATACAGGCGGCACTGATGGTGTACTCCAGTAATCAAACTATTCCGGGTTATAGTCAGATGTCGGGCATTTTCTCCAGGTACTTCACATTGGCAAGTAGTAGTATGCTGGAGCTTAGAACAAACATGTTGCTTGCTGCATATGCATCTTAGATCAGAATTGGCATTACCTAAGCTGTAGTGACGGGACATGGTGATTGCTTCATGGGTGTAACTTTCAAATTCTTGTGATGCCATCTACGTACAAATCTCCTCTCGGCATGAACTGGCCTCTGAAGGCTATGACTGATATTTTTCTCTCCCAATGTTTGTCATCCAAAGATTTATCTATTTATACATGGTATTAGCTGTTCCAAATGCAGTTTATTTGTTAAGCTTAAGAAACTTTATAAATTAAGAAAGAAAAAATCGAAGAGCTTCTACATAGGTGCCATTGAGCTGGCATGGTATGATTTTATTTCAAAGAAATCCCCTCAATACAAAAGTACTATGAACTGTAATAAAATGATACAGTTAAGTTGGATCACTTCATTCTTATTGTTTTCACCTTATTCCGTAAACTCTCCAAGTTTGCTTAAGAGTTTTGGTATTCACCAGAGTGGACATGCTACCACAAACTTTAATAATTTTGATTGTGACATATATCATATCCTTAATCTCTTATATTTTCTAGATTTCGTGCTTAGATACGCGAAATCTTCCTTTAATCATGGTTTTAATAAACCCTGAATATTTCACCAGCGACACGGAAGGATGATATGACAAGGAGGGCAAAGAGGAGCTTGCTGTTCCAAGACTGGTATCTCCGCGTGCTCGGGTGCTCGCGACTCATCTTCTTTTGGATCTTGTCTTGCCGCTTTTGATTCGCTTTCCCAGCTTGGTTGGTTATCTTAGCTGCAATCTGGTTGTACTTGGGATTGCCTTTTGCTTTTGCTGCTGTACTGCATAGTAAAAAGTTAACGGACTGTTAAATTTTGATGTGAAGTTCCTGCATTAGCTACATAGCCGTCTGCTGCTTTTTACTTGAAGCTTGCGTGTTCAGATATGGAATTGGACAAGAAATATGAAAAAGCTAATTTTCTTCGGTTGTCATGTTGCAGGATTCAGAATTGTTTATGAAGTTCAGGGAATAGCATTGTCCGGGCATACTGCTGTCAAGCTTGCTCTCTGGTTTTACTGCAGGAGTTCAGGGAATAGCATTGTCCGGGCATATACAAAGGTTTATATATATATTTGTATAGACAAAACATGAGCTAACTTTGAAACCATGGTAGCAAAATTATTAGGCATTGCAATTGTCTAAGAAATTTCAGCAAAATGACAGGGAAAGTGGAGTAGTGGGCACTGGTGGCGACCTCATGCGTGAGCAGGACATCTCTGATGGCTTGGCCAACTTCGTGTTCGCCGATGCCGGCGACGACCAGTAGCTCCCCGAGGTGAAGTCATCTCCTCTCTCATTCCCTCCCTCACTCCCTCTCTTATCTTTCATAGTTTTACTCGTGTATGTGAACATATAGTAAACCTTATTAATGTGAATATGTTCACATTGTTCAGTTCTAAAATTCAAGATATGTTTCTGATCTGTTTATTTTTTCCATCTCAGTAGGTCTCTTGTATGCTTCAGTGCTTCTCATTAAAATTAGTTTTGCATCCATATGGCTGCAGGCAGTTCTTACGGAAGAAGCTAGATTAGATGGGTACCTTATGGATTGGTGCCTCACTTTTCACCTTTGAACATGGATGTGAGTATCTCCAGCCTACTTTCACTCATCGGTTCACTCTGGTGGATACCCACGCCCCACGGTGAGTTGCAGATTTCTGATCTAATTTGACCTATTTTCACTTAAATTGATCTCCTTGCATTCCCCTTTTTTTTAATGGCGACTAACGATATACCACCAACAGGATTTTCATGCGCCGGTGTAATGCACCTCAACCAAGAAAAAGGAGTAGCATTACCAAGACAGACGTGAGAATAGGCGAAAGCAAGGTATTACTGTTATACTTCAGTTTACTAATAACGTGCGGCCTACTAATTTTTTTATTCTATTGTCCTGCTGTGGAGTTCATAATGCCCTATTGGTGTGGGCGTACAAGTTTCATTTGTTAATATTGTCGTGCTCTTTTATATTGTGTAACCAAACTGATTAGACTAAAGGAATCTTTGAACAAGTCTATTTGATTGTTTACTCTATAAAGAGTGCCTATTATTGAAAAATGAATTAGAGAATTCTTTTTTGTGCATGGTGTGGATTCTTGAGTTTGCACAATTGCTGGGATGGCATGTCTGCGCTGATCCCTGTCCTCTTCCAACTATTACATTATCTTAAATTCTTACTGATAAAACCTGATTTGACCTATTTTCACTTAAATTGATCTCCTTGCATTCCCTTTTTTTTTCTTATGGCGACTAACGATATCCCACCAACAGGATTTTCATGTGCCGGTGTAATGCACCTCAACCAATTCATTGAGAAAATTGGTGGGAACCTTTTAACGGTATGTGCCTAAAGCATGTTCTGGAATTTTTGCTTCTCTCGTGTTTTTGCTGATCAATGTCCTCTTGCCCGGCACTTTGTGAAGTGAAATACGTTAGACTACTGTAAGCAATGAATATATGAATGACATTGTTGCTCAGGTTATTGCTTCATATCTTTCTACAGTTTCACATGCACCATACTGTCATTTGTTCTCCGGGCAAAGCATGATGATTTAGTCAATAACTATTGCCTGGGATATTTTTGGTTTCATCCTGGGAGTGCCTCTGCGATTTCTATTTAATGCGTGAATTTCTTTCCTTTTTTCCTTGCAGGAGGATGTCGTGCTTTGTGCTCAGTTTGTGTGCACCACATGGGATTCACGTGCAGAGGCTACCGGCCCTTGAATAATGTACGACACTATGATCCAGCAGCGGCACTCCCATTGCCAGCCGTAATATGAGTAGTTTTCGCTGCATTGATGACTTGATATGGCCGAGACTCCTGGGAGAAAAGTTTCTTGAGTCGGTGACATTTCCTCCCACTCCCACCCCTCTTCGCTTCTACTTCACAATTCTCTGTACGAATTTGTCAGAAGCTCTTGGAGTTGAACGAGTTGTAGGTCTGCGGCGGCAGCTAGCACCAATTCTAATTTGTATAACATGCTTGAATTGCTTTCTGATGCTTCCATTATTTTCCTTGCAGGAGGATGGCGTTCTTAATGCTCAGTTTGTGTACACCAACATGGTGAGAGGTTTGCTTGCTTTGTAAATTGAAACTAAGGCCAATTGCTGGAATGGCATGTCTGCGCTGATCCCTGTCCTCTTCCAACTATTACACTATCTTAAATTCTTACTGCTAAAACCTGATTTGACCTGTTTTCACTTCAATTGATTTCCTTGCATTCCCTATTTTTGCTCTTTGTGGGAACTTTTGGCATGTAGAGGAAGCTGCCTTTGCTTTGCTGGCTGCAACGCAACTACAGCTTCGCCATCTTCCTGGTGACGATATTGTCTGCTCTCTTATTTTTCTTAGCCCAGGCCAAACCAGGGTAATAAATCCTTTTCTGACTACAGATGCCACACAACTTGGTTTGGCTATTACAAAAGGTATACCGGAATAAAATAACATGTGAGTTTTGTTCTAGGATCTCTGGTTATTCAGCTTTGTGATTTCCCAAGTAGTGGTGGACGGTGGATCGGTGGGTACTGACCATCATATCTTTTACTCATCAATGACAAGTACATATAAGAAACTCTTGACAATTGATATAATTTTAAATGTTTGCAGATAGCCGATATGTCATCGTTTAAATGTAGTTAGGCCAGGCTTTCTGTGTTTTAGAAAGAACAGCCTGCTGCTGGGTATAATTTTTTTTTCATCTCGAGTTGTTTGATAGGTGGTAGGTTTGCTTTGATCAGACTCTTCCAGTCAAAAGACTTGGTAATATTGTTTTGCTTGAGACAAGGATACACTTATCGGTGTCGTATAATAGGTTGTATATATTAGCGTAAGAGGATAATTCGACATGAGTGGAAACTAAGATGCTACCCAATTCCAGATCTTTCTCTCCCATGCACAGAGGCTCATGTGTCATGATATTGCATAATTTCTTGAGAAGTTGTGTTTAAATGAAGTGTGTGGGTTTATTTTAACGTGCTGCTTTCAGGTTGGAGTTTATTCTATTGGCATTTGTGATTTTGGGAAGGAGAGCAAGAACGGATCAGGGAGGATGTGCCATCCACCTCCGTAGTACCCAGCTTGGGATTCATTTTTTCTTCCGAGGATGGCACTGGAGCTCATGGAGAACATGAGTTCCCTGTTCGAGCTCGAGTGTTCGGCAATGGACTCGCTCACGATGTCCTGGTGGTTTTGGCTTGTCCTCTTCTCTGTTCCCATCTGGATCTGCGATGAGGTTATGCACCTGTCCTATTTAGATGCATAAAGATGAGGAGGTATTATGGTAGTAATCTTGGCATGAACAATACTAATGGTATATCTAAATAGCAAGCCTATTCATAGCATGCTCTGATGTTTGACTTTAACACAAATTTTTGAAGAGAAATGTGGTCAAAAGAGTGCTGACATGGGATGAAGATTACATTATTGAAATGTTGAAATTATCTGCACATGATGTGTGGATCCCTCGATATGTGCTATTTTTCTAAGAGATGATGTAGTTTTGTTTAAATCAATGTGAAATATACTATTTAGAACAGAATATAGGTAGTAAAAGCATACTTTGTGTAGATGCAAAATGGAACCTATAGTAGTAGGTAGAAACATCATTTGGTGCCACGTTCATATAATTCTTGTGTGGGAGATGGAGAGTCATGTCATCCAGATGTTGTAAACCTGTCACTTCATCACTTTGATCAGGTAATACTGCGATAAGCTTGGCTGGAGAAGCGAGCAAAGTAGTCAAAGAGGAGTTTGTACATGTAGAGGCTGTCATTGCGCGAAATGGCGGATGCCAGCGAGAACGGCAGCTCAACACGGCCATGCCATGGCATCGCTGGTTCACCACCCGCCTCAGCCGTCACGAGAAAATAATATGGGATGTCAAGATAGTAATCTAATAGCATAATATATGTATTTTCTTGATTAAGAGTTAGTTATTGACATGGAAGTGGATCAAAGCAATTTCATGTTCTTCTATCATGGCCACAAGATTATGCAACTGTTGTCTTCTTCGGGTACCGATAGTATTTGAAAGACATGTGTCGATGCTTAAACGAGATAAAATTTATGGCTCAAATTCAGGCTTGATTTTGTCCTTTGCGCCAATGGTGTGTTCACATATCAGATATAGTCGGCGTCCTGTTTTCCCTCTGCATTCAGTGGACGCGGAAATCAAAACGACATGGATACATAATTGTACGTCTTAAGTAGCCCACACCTCACCACCATCAACTTGAACTCCATTTTGCAAGTCCTCCACCTGGTGAGGGAAAAGATAACCGGGTGCAAGAAGATAACAGCGACACATTATGCCGAGCTCGAGGCAGAGAAACATGCGCAAGAAGCGGGCCGGACGAACCGCACAATGGTGAGTTCCTATCTGAGCTCTAACGAGGAAGAAACGAAGATGCCATGAGATAAGGTGGCTAAGGAGGGGTTGTAGGGAAAGCATTCACTCACAATTTCTGGAACCTCATCTCTTTCTACAGTGCACAGAGGAGCTTGGAGGGCGACTTTGAGGCGACCAGCGGCCGCCGGCGCATCCGGGGGATTCCTCACCCTCCGCCTGCCGCTCCGGCGGCGGGAGGATGGGGGATCCCCGGATCCGCGCTCCGGCGTGTAGATAGAAGGTGTGCGGGCGGCGCGGCCATGGCGGGAAGGACGGCGCCGTCGCGCTTTTGGTGCCCTGCGGCTTCCCCTCCTCGGCTTCGTCTCCGGCGAAGCTCCTGGGCTGCAGGTGCGTCTCTGCTCTGCCGATGTGCTCTCCGGCGTCGGCGGGAGGCTCGTGAGGGGTGTACAGGAGGTCGGGGCTCCAGGTCTTCAAGGTCGTCTGCGGCGTCGGTGGCGCTCGCGTTGGAGTTCAAGACGACGGCAAGGATCCAGTGCTCTTCCAGCTTTTCTCTGCTCCGCCGTGCGATTCAGAAGAATGAAGACGGCGACTTCCCGGACGCGGTGGTGCTGCGGATCGTCAAGGCGTGGCCGGCTCGGATGGAGCTCGGCGGCAGCGGCGGATCGGCGCGTCTCCGTCTCGCGGCGGTGTCGGTGGGAAGCTGGGTCCTCAGGGACCGGAATGTAATTTCTGTGTTTCTTGAGGGTTGTACTGGTGATCAACTGTAATGGATCTGGGGTCCTTTTTGCAAAAAAAAAGGAGGGGTTGTAGGGATTCGATGACCCGCTATCTGACTATTACAACAAGATCGTGGCGGAGGACGAGGACGAGGAAACAGATAGCATCGCCAAGCAGGTAAAGACGGCGGATCACAACAGGAGATGAGCCCGGCGAAGAAGCGTAAGCTGTTCAACGACAACAAAAGACCTGCTAAAACCCAGACCCAGGATCGAGATGTTCCGGTTGAGATCACCGGTGATGAGTCTCAGCCAAACTGCCCAAACAAAGAAGTTATCTACATTTATGACGATGAAGAGTAGGGAAGTGGTTCAAATTACATCATTGCTAATCAATTTCCTTTTTTATGAGATAATTCTGTAGAACGAGATTTTCTGCTCGACTATAACTGCAATATCAGTGTTTGTATGATGGTGTATGAAACATCGATCTTGAGGGCGACTTGGTTTTAAGACTGAAATATCATCCATATTAAGTTGAATCCTCTGGGCTTACTGGAATATGTAGGGGCTATGCTAAATGTATTCCTAATTATTTTTCGATCGATATATTTTATTTCCATGCCAATTCTCCAGAACATGCCTACTTGTACCGTGTTTTACAGGGAACAATGTTCACTCTAAAGTTTCGCTCTAAAGTTAGCCACTGTGGTGTTCCGTACTTCGAGATAATACTTCTTGAGATTGCAAAAAAATATTTAAATGCCTTCACTATTACAAGTGTTCACTTTGTAATAAGTATGAATTATAGAGAAAACCTGAAGGCATGTTAATTGTCAGTTATATATATACCGAGAATTAGGGAGTTCATCAAAATATCAGTACAAACCAGACAAACAATTTTTGTTATCTATTATCACGTAATTTATATTTGTGTGCATTCACCAATTTAAATCCACTTTTACTTTCTTGACATTCCATACATACAATATCGCCATTTGCAGGTTACTATCCGTATAAAACCGAGCTCAACGAACGCCGACAAAACGATTAGTTTTCACATACGGGTTCAAATATTATCGATCGACCATACCCTGCAGCATGAATTTAAAGCACGAACAACAATATGCGCAAAATATATAAAACTTAAGTCTACATGACGGTCTTACTTGCGGCACCTGCGCCAGTGGCGCAACCGGTCATCTAGTAACATATAAATAATGAACACGATCTTGAAGAGTTCAATTTATTCTAAAACCAGCCGCACGTCGTGGATGCAAGAAGATGCACACCACCAATTATTTCTACAAATGATATTCATGGCGCTAAGGCTTGACAGCTTATGGAATAAGGCAAGAATATGCTACGTCGTGGCTAAAAGTGATATTTTATTGACAACTAATTATCTAAAGAAAATAAATACCCTCTAAGTATAAATATTATTTAATTGAAATATCTTATGATGATCCGGATTTTCTAGAAATTGCTCGGTTCTGTCACCTTCAGCCTTAACGATAAAAAATGACCTCTCAACCACTCGGTCCTAAGATGCCATCAATAAGACACCTCACACTAAGGCTTGATCATAAATGTTGCGCCCACATGTACAAGAGATAATTGTATGAATAGTCTTCCTAGTTACTATTGATGTTCCAGAACACCTAGCTAGGCATGAGAACGTGTGTGTGTGTGTGGAAGGATACGATGTAATCCAGAATCTCTGGTTCACCTCCTTTGTACCGAAGAAATACAAGTTTATACAAATACAAAATATCTACAACATATGTGAAAAACGGATGTATCCCTTTGTAGACATGTGTTATTGTTATTGTCCACTAATATATACTATTTTTTCCATATGAAGGTAGAAATAATCAAAGATTCTGAAATTCACCTTCTCCATTCATGTACACTTGGTACGAGTAGTTATCTTGGTTGGGAATATTAATAGATTCAAGACATATATAATTGTATTTGTGGGTAGCACATAATGCAGATACTGGAACAACATTTATGTTAATGTCCGCTTATACTACCTAATAATTTTGTAGGTTACTATCAACAATTAAGGGAGAACGTGAGATAGCTTGCTCCTACCTAATGCATATCATCATAAGATATTATAATTTCAACTCAAGGAGTTTATACTTTAGAGGTTTTTTAGTTCTTTTAGTTTCTTATAAACTTGTAACAAAACCTTCAGTTATTTCTTGTGTGAGCTTTTAACCACCACATGTTATATTCCTGCCTTTTTATAAGTTGTTTGTCCTCGACGTCATGAATTGTTTTTGAAGAAAATCTTGTCCATGTCATCAAATGTCAGATGGTGTTACTAATGATATTTATTTGGCATTGTACGTGTTATGTTTATCTACAAACTTGATCAGATTTATATTATTTGACCTTGGAAATGATTTATAGGTCTTCTTTTCTGAAAATAGGGTTAATATATGTTTATCCAATCTCCAATCGCTGACCCTACTTCTAGCATATGTGAACCGATAAGGAGTGGAAGCATTTTTTATTTGCAACTAGTACAATGGCCCAGCATTATTCTAAGTAGGAGTAATAGTAGTTAATGTTCATTTAGAGAACCTTATTTTGCATGTCAACAAATTTAGGCTGTACAATATGACTGCGGAAAGCCTTAAGAGTTAACAGTGATAGTGTGCCTACTTTGGTTAGCATAAGAGTTGACTTTTATATATTTTCCTAATTAACCGGGTGCCCCTGATTTGGTCGTTGTAGTGTAAATTACAGTAGCTAATAATAATTATAATTTTGATAAAAAATATATGGAGTACCATAAGCATTGGGAGCATTTGTCTCGCTAAAACAAAATCCATTTTAGTTCTAAATTGTCCAAGGGGAATACAAGATTATATTGAAATAATTTCCAATTTGAAATTAAAGTAGTAAATAAATGCTTCTCTCTTGATTTTCTACATATCAACAATTTTCATCTCATCTATTTCACTATAATCAGGGTCCTTGCTCCGAAAAAATATAGAAGTCCTAAATCTAGGTACTGGGTGTCCTCATCACCCACCCCACCCCCCTTGGAAAGGTGTTGTCATCAACGCAGGAAGATCTTCTCTAGCGTGTGGCGTCACATCAGTAACATCACAACTATTCTTTGCCATCTTCAAGTCTTTCCGGCGTACCACAACACATCCTCCCGCTCGGCTAGCTGAACTTGACATGGTACTTGGGAGCCTCCTTCAATTTGACATGTATCATCTTAGCACGACCCTGCACAATTACACTAGTAGGAAAGTGGCTACACGAAGAGTGTCTGGCAAGAATTGCTCCAAAACAAGTACTTAGGTACTAAAACTCTATCACAAGTGCAAGTAAAACCTATAGATTCTCTTTTTTGGAAAGGATTAATGTGTTTCAAAGATGAGTTCTTTAACCGAGGCTTTTCTAAAATTGCGAATGGTTAAGGTGCACGTATTTGGAAGTCGTCTGGCTTGGGGTTACGCCCCTTGCACAGCGGTATCCGTCTTTATACAACATAGTTCGATGGAACAATGTTTCCATAAGGTCCGTATTATCTCAGAAATGCTCATACAATTTTTTTAAGCAATGGGCAGGAACTCCGCCTTTTCATTAAAATAATAGAATTCACCTGTTTACAATTATCTTTTGTATTTGTGGGCATAACAGTAATGACCAGGCATTAGTACGAGCTGTACAGGTTGATGGGGGATCTCGCATGAAGACAAGATAATTGGGCAATGGGTTCCACTTCATGTCATTAGAGATAACGTTAAGAACTTGGTACACATCACAATCTTTCATCTCTAATTTGTATCATCTCCATTTTATATTTAGGTAAATATACGAGAAGTTTTAGGTGCATATGACTTTAAACTTGAGAGATGGCACAGACTATGTTGGCAAGCTTATGCAAGTTGTCCCTGCTGCCGCCGTCGGGCGCGAACGCGCCGGCCGCCATGCCCTTGAGCTCTTGCATCCTCTCCCATATCCGGTCTCCTTCCTCACCGGTGAGCAGCGACGACACTGCCGCGGCTATCCCTCCGCGCGTCACCGGCTCGTCGAAAGCCATGCCCACGCGCCAGACGTGCGCCACCAGCCGCGCGTTCATCCTTTGATCGCTGAAGAAGGGGCGGCATGCCATGGGGACGCCGCGGCACACGCCCTCCAGCACGGAAGCCCACCCGGCGTGCGTGATGAAGGCGCCCACCGACGCGTGCCGCAGCACGTCCGCCTGCGGCGCCCACGGCACCACCTTCGCATGAGCTGCGGCCAGGAACCCCGGCGGGAGCAGCGGCCAGGAACCCTCCGGCAGCGACCACAGGAACGGCGCGCCGGACGCCTCCATGCCGGCCGCGAGCTCATGCAGCTCCTCCGGTCTTGTAAAGGCTGAGATGATCGTTCCGAAGCTGACGTACACCACCGCGCGGGCGGGCTGGCTGTCGAGCCAGGCGAGGCGTCCGTGTGAAATGCAACTCCGCCCGTAGGTTGGCCCCCGGTCTATCCATGCCGTCCATTGTTCTGAGATTCGCACCAAAAGTCAGCAGTTAAGTTTTTGCATTGGAGCCCCTAGAACTATGACGAATCAACCCGCAGTCACCACTTACCTTCCACTCGTTACGCTCGCTGTTTTCCCTCGGTACCTTCCTTCCCCATTTCATTCCTGTTCGTACTCTGCAGTCGCCATTGCCGCCGCACCTCCCAGCTCTCACGCTCCGCGCCCCGGTGATGGAACACAACTTTTCTTACCTCGAGCTCATGGCCGCTCTGCAGCCTCCAGATCCAGAAGGAAGGAACAGGTTAGATTCTTCCACGGAAAATCTCCGTTGATTTTCAGTTTTCTATTGTTAAGTTCATACACAGATCTAGAAATTTCTTTCCGGTTGGGATATATTCCTTTTGGCCTGATTGAAGGTTGAACTTGTAGCACTCTATTAATCTTTCAGTACCCTTAACAATCCAGAAACAAATCGCGCCCCACCCCATCCCATCCACCAACCCCGCCCCTTCCTCGCCGTGGGCCGCCCCGGAGATGTCGCCGGCGGCGGACGGCGCGGCATCGTCGAAGCGGCAGGCGGAGCTACTCAAGCAGGAGGGCAACTTCTTCTTCAAGAAGGACCGCATCAGCGCCGCCATCGACGCGTACACCGGGGTAAACTGGCCCACACACGGTCGCCGCCTCTTCTTCTTTTGTTCGCTTGGAGTCTCTCTAGGCGCTGTTTCTCTCAGTCGATTCCGTGTGGCGCGGAGCGATTTCGAGGTGTGAAATGATGTAGCCCATTCCGTGGAGGCTCGTGGGTTGTTTTGGTGATGAATCGGCTTTAAATTCCTGCCGAATTCTGTCGATTGCTTCCGGAGTACCAACTTTGGCTTGCTAAATCGTCTCACATGGAAGGCTATGGCATTGCATACTTGTGCGTGCTTTACTTATGTGCAGTTGGATGGCGTGGTTAGTCAGTTAGTGATTACACATATTCAATTCTGTCACTGAACGAAGAAGAAATGCACGATGGATTACATTTTAGCATCTAGCTTAGTCAATGACGAGAAGAGAGGATTCAGAAAATGTGGGATCTGTACCATGTTTTACTAATTTTCTGCCAGTGCATTGAAACTAGAAACCTCTCACGTGCCTACAGCAGTGTTGCCCATGTGAACCCGTTCCACTAAGGTCTTACGGGCATGGAATGTCTCAGTGTGCTAAACATGTTTGCAATTCAGCTAAGACTACAGTTTAGGTCTAGTTACATGGGAATTCCTCTTCTTTTGCCTCTTTAAATCATGGTGACAGTTGGATGTATTTCATTGACTTGGCAGTGCCTTTATATTTAGCATTCATGCATTATTTACGCCTTCCTTGCTAACTTCAGTATATTATGGTTAACAGGCGATAGCTCTCTGTCAAAATGTTGCAGTATATTGGACCAACAGAGCACTATGCTATAAGAGGCGGAAGTATGTACAACTCCTATTTCCATTTGTTTGTCGCGCATATTCATCAGTTTGATGCATGGTTCAACTTCTTACATTATACTGTATTGCTATTGAATTTG
Source organism: Poa pratensis (assembly GCA_947311845.1). Lineage (NCBI taxonomy): Eukaryota > Viridiplantae > Streptophyta > Magnoliopsida > Poales > Poaceae > Poa > Poa pratensis. The sequence goes on along the minus strand of CAMZMU010000037.1, from coordinate 85,826,619 downwards.
ACAGTGAGTGGGCTAAGGTTGAGGAAGATTGTAGAATGGCTATCCATTATGACAACCATTCCGTTAAGGTGAGTTTGTGTCTTGAGCTGTTAGTAGTTAGACACATTAAGTGCTTTGAATATTTGTTCCAAGCTCACGCTGCACATCATTCTAAATAATCGAGAAATGTAATCCGCTTTACTGTTTTTCAGGGAACTTTTCCTGTAGTGAAAATAAATTCCATTTCCCATCACAGTTTTGCTTTAACCAAAGATGTAAAGGATTGCATTTATTACCCAGTTTTCGACAAACACACTTATAGCATGTATCCACCCTCTAGTTGAGTTAGGCTTTATTCTGCAGTACAGTAACTTTTAATATGTACTTTATTCTGCAATTGGAAACTGGACTTAGTCATATGAACAATATTAGGTTACATGGCGTTGAACCCCAGTTGGGAGGTTTACTTGAGATCAGTATGTGCTTATGTAGTTATGCTCATTGTTAACTTGATATTGAGCTTTTGTTTTGTTTGGTTCATTTGACTAAGACTAGATTTTTGAGAGACGTGATTTGCCAAATCATTTAGGAAGTCATGTATCATTTTTTTCGATTGTATGCTGTAGTGCATGTTCTTACTATAGAAAATGACATTAAATGTATTTTGACATTTATCAGCACTGGAAATAGAAATATGAATTGCCTCATGAATCTGTAAGCAAACCTGTAGTGATGCTGCTTTAAGCATGGTTTTTAAGGCGTCCCTAAGGCGACGCTTAGGCGACGCCTAGGCGTCAAGGCGCCCCCCCTCCGCTTTGCAAAAACGGCCGCTTTTGGCGCCTAGGCGTCCAAAGCGCCCGCCTAGGCGCCAAAGCGCCCCCTCTTGTCAAGGCGCCAAAGCGTCGCCTTAAAAACCATGACTTTAAGTAGCTTGGTAGAAAAGTTAACTACAAAAGTACCTGTCTAGCATTTCAAGCGTATGTAACTTTCTTTTTAAAGAGAGAAAGTAAGACATGATTGCTTTAGGTTTGACCATTTTGAAATGGGCTGTCCAAACTTGATACTACACAGCATGCAACATACATTTGTTTGGTTGAACAAACATCATATTTGCGTATCCTTGTAATGTTAGTATGTTTAATCTCTTGTTTGTAGTGACAATAACTTATTTACTCTGTTGGCAGGCGCATTACATGCTTGGGCTTGCACTACTCAACAAGCAACAATTGGCTGAAGGAATAAAAGAACTACAGAAGGTTTCTCTATTGTTATAGCTCTTTGTTAGTCCAACTAGCAACAAATCAGTCACTCCGCTTTGTTTTGCTCGTCCAGATCAAGAGAAGGCTCGCGCAGAACAGGGGGGCCGCTCGCAAGAGCCGGCTACACAAGAACTACTTGTGGCATGTTTGTTGACTGGATTAGCTGTGAAGCTAGCCATGAATCTGGCTTTTCTTTTTTTTCATATTTATAGTACAGATTTTTATATGCACCTTAGATGACACATGGTTAGATACTTAGATTAGTTAATTTGATAGTGCTGGTTCTTGTATGACTCTAATGTGCGGGTTCTTGTATTAATGTGGTAAAATCATCAAATATCCTATCTGGTATGGGTCGTTCAGATCGTGTGACTGAATCTATCTTTTTATTTTCAAGTAATATGAATTCCGATATGGATCTTGTATGGGATGTGGGCAGTCTAGTTCTTTCAATTTCCAAAAAAAGATGTTCAACTTCCTTAGTGATGTATCAGTCAAGTTAATTTCTGGTTTTGCTAGGGTTTCACATAGGAGCCACACCCTTTCTTACAAGCAAAATTCGCACATGGGCAGGCCAAGTCATGTAAACATTTTTTGATGATCCAAAATCAAGGATAAAATCCCGTGGCCCCTCTTGAAGATGTAACCACTTGTCTATACAGCAACTCAAAAAACAACTCTTGGACATCCATTGGTTGAGCATCCTAGTGTTTTGACCTACTTTAATCGGCAATGTAGAACCTCTATTTTGAATACTTTTTGTCTCATACACCTACTCAATGATTCCGGCCTCGCACCTCATAATAGACACACAATTCTGATTGTTGTTGATTTTCGATAGAATGAAGTTGTCACGACTTTTGTGTTTTGGCCTACATAGTTTTCGTTGGTGGCAACCGGGTTTGTTTACTGGTGATAGATGGTTATTTTTGTACAAATTTTAGGAATCTTAATATGGGTTCCATTTTTTTGAACTTCATGTATGATAAGTTAGGGGGTTATTGTTTCACTAGAGTTTCATTGAGGTTTCAACGAAGTTATATTGAATATACAAAGGTTTCACTCAAGCTTCTTATTTGTTTTCTATTGTTGAGACAGGCCGCTCGATACGAGCAAGATGACTAGACTAAGTTGTTGCTCAGTACTACCATTGCCAACAAAACTTGATAGTGTAACATGACGGAAAACCTCTAGAATCCCAATATGTTTTATTAATTTTTGGAAAATTTGTGTCGTTTTTGTTTGATCAATTATTTAAATTATTTGACAGTGGTTTCACTCATAATTCTTTTTAGTTTCACAAAAACAATTCAACATATATATTGACTGCTCGGTACGAGAAGAGCAAGAAAAGCACGAGAATAGGTATTATTTTTTCCATTGTCGATAAACCCTTCTTTATTAACATCAAAATTCGAAAGTTTATGGGATGTGGGTTGTGGTTCTTTGAGGGTCCACGAAAATGTTTTCTTTCCTTAGATGATTCACTGGAAAATCATCAAGTTCTAGTAAGGTTTCTTTGATTCTCCGGTGATTTTTCAATTTTATTAGATGATTGGCTACAAAATCGTTTAGTTCTAGAGACGTTTTTCTAGATTATTCACTTGTAAAATTAGACGACACGTGCAGACATAGCTTACTAGTTCCGTACGAACTATTTTGTCAATATAGGACGACAAAAGAATTCTGACCGCATTTTTGTTGGTGATGGTCATGATATTTTTTTATCAAAATTCCGTATGGATTTTACTAATATGTTCCATCGAATATTCACAAGGACTTGATGGTTCCTATAGTTTAATTAAGGTTTTAAATTAATAATATTTTCTCGAAAAATAACATATAAAAGCCCTGGCCACTTTTTTAGCCCAAGATAAACCACGGACAACCATTGGTTGTGCATACTGGTAATTTTGTGTTACTTCACTTTGTAGTGCGGACCAACCACTCTTGTATACGTCATTTCACATACACTTAGTTTATAATTCCAACCTAATAGCTCCTAGTAGTTTTTTTTTCAATTCTTGATGATTTTTCATGAATCTGTGATTTAATTCAGTTGATGAAAGTATATTTCGATGGTGGACACCTATAAATTTCCTTGGAGAAAGACGCTTACTTTTTTATCAAAACTTAAGAATTTTCACATTGATTGTGCAAATGTTTCACTCTAGTTTCTATCATGATTCGTCAAGGTTTCAAAGGGTTTCATGTTTTGCTGTTTAACCAGGGTTTTAACGAAGCTATAATGGTTTGACGCTGGTTTCACTTAATTTTCGTATAAGTTTCACAATTGTTTCTCAAAGTTATAATGGTACCTCACACTACAATATAAGTCTCTTTCTAAGTACGACGACTTGGTACGAGCAACAGCAAGAACATATAAAGCCCTTGCCACTTTTTTAGCCTAAACATAAACCACAGACAACCATTTGGTTGAGCATCCTGGTGTTTTCTTGCTACTTCACTTTGTATTGCGGACCAACCAATGTTGAATACTTTCTTTCGAATACACTTCGTCGATGATTTCAGTCTAATGGTTCCTAGTAGATTTTTTAAATTCTTGATGATTTTCTTACGAAACAAAGTAGATTTCGAAAATCAAATCACACGAGTCACTATCCGAGAACACTTGACTAGAAAAATGTTTAGTTATGGTTAGATTTTATAGACGACTCACGAAAAAATCAGTAATTTTTTGATGAAAGACCTATTAAAAACTATGACGAATAATGTATACACACTGTGATGATCTAAAATACTTAGTACTGTACTTTCTAAAACTCTTCTATGATGATCTTAATATTATCATATAAAAAAGAGTGAGAAATTGTTGGTTCCATCATGGATTTGAATCAAATTAGTAATATGTGTTTCACTATTGTCTCGGTCAAGTTATCTTTTCGTTTCCCTATGTGAATCAAATTATCTTTTCGTGTGAATCAAATTTTAAGAATGTTAATATGGGTTCCATTTCTTTTTCTTTAACTTCACGTATGATAAGTTAGGGGTTTATTGTTTCACTAGAGTTTCATTGAGATTTCAACGAAATTATATTGGATATACAAAAGTTTCACTCAAGTTTCTTATTTATTTTTCATGGTTGAGACACGCCGCTCGGTATGAGCAAGATGACTAGACTAAGTTGTTGATCAGTACTACCATGTCAATAAAACTTGATAATGTCACATGACAAAAAATCTCTGGAATCCCAATATGTGTTATTAATTTTTGAAAAGTCGGATCGTTTTTGTTTGATCAATTATTTAAATGTTTCGTATGTGTTTCACTGAAGTTACCAATATGTTTAATCAAGGTTTCACATGGGTTTCATTTTCCCAAGAGTTCCACTAAGGTTTCAAGGAAGTAATAATTGTGTCATTGATTTTCTAATTATTCATGTTGCCATCCCAAATGTTTGTGTTGGGTGTTGTCGAGAAGTTACACATGTTCATGGTTCACTAGAGTTCAAACTGGTTATAGGGGTTAAAACTGATTTATTGTTGCTAACCTCGTGGGAAAAATTATTATTCTCGTTGGCGCAAACAATTTGTCGTCAAGCTCGTACCACATACTTCTCTTCTATTCTCGACTTGTCCTTAATTATATTAGATAAAATAGTATTAGATGGATTGTCATCACAACTCAACAATGAACCGTATGTAAATCTTATAAGAATCATGAATGAATATATGAATATATAAATGTATAACAACGAGAATATTCAACAATTTGTTTTCTGAAACAATGTTATATAATTTATTTTCAAGAAAAAATCAACATTTTTTCGCAGATTTTTTCATATAGATCTTTTTTCAAGATTCCATTTCACAAAATATTCATACAAGTTTCAGAAGTATGGTATTTACACATATTTCGTTCATGTTCGATCCCAGATTCAAAATTTATGATTTTTTTCATATGGTTTTTTCATCTGAAGACTAGTTGGAGATTACTTTATGAAATGATTTTGGAATATTTTCGTACGAGATTAAATCAATGAAGATTTTGTAGAAGATTAATTAGTTGCCAGCATATTTCACACTCGCTGTTCTCCAAGAATGACATCCATTATGCCAAATCTGCCGACATAACAGTGTGGCTCGGTGACTTGAACTACAGATTAGAAGGAATAACATCGATGCCCGCAAGGCAGATGATTGAGGAGAATCGTCAAAGTGTAAGTCTGTACTATAATTACTCATAATTTACATAACATAAACGCCTCACATGCATGCATTGTTTCAGAAGCTGAGAAACAAAGACCAGCTTCTGCAAGAAGCTGAGAAGGGTCAAGTGTTCAATGGGTACTGTGAAGGGACCTTGTTTTTCAAGCCAACATACAAATATAATGTTGGTAGTAGCAACTACGATACAAGTTACAAGGTACCTTGAATTAGTATCATATTAAGATGTCAATTTGTCTATATTTATCTGAAAAAAAACTTGTATACATTTTGGAAGCTTAACATGATATTTACTTCCTCAGATCAGAGTGCCATCTTGGACAGATAGGATATTGTTCAAGGTTGACCATACTTCTGGCTTGGATGCGGTCTTAAGTTCATATGAAGCACTTGATTGTGTTCGGAGCTCAGATCACAAGCCTGTGAAGGCTCATCTTTGCCTGAAAGTACATGGCAGCGATTCACAGATTTATGTTTAGAGTTGACATACCGCAAGTATGCCTAAATAACTGATTTCCTATAACAACAATTGTAAAGGCATTGCACCCATCGTACTACCAAGTACCACCAATCTAGATTTGTATGCCTGAATTTATTTGGTTTAAATCTTCAAGTAGCGGCTACAGTATCGGATGGCCTGTGGCAGCAACTAGCAGCTAGCAATGAACAATTTGATGCAAGTATATTCCATTCAAGATTTCAACAGGTCCACAATAGGTTCGCATCTCAAACTACAAATCTCAGGAAATGTTCATCGGCAACAAAGGAAGCTTCCGAGTTTCAAGAAAAACATCTTCCGGCTTTCAGTTACAAAAAATGTAAGTATGGTACAGAACGAAATAGTTTTACCCATCACACAAATTCCATGGACAGAGACAAGGAAACTTGATGGAACCCTGTTTTGTGTGAGTCCTTAGCCACCCCTGCCTAGTGTGCACTTCCAGTTATAAAACTCACGCCATAGATACACATTTCTCCACTACTTAATTAAATTTCTTATGGGCTTTCAGTTACAAAAGAATGTCTAGTAAAGATCGTACAGATCAAAATAATTCCACACAAGACAGAAACAAGGAAACTAGGTAGAACCTTGTTGGTGTGAGTTCTTGGCCACCTCCTCCTCAGTGTACACTTCTAGTTAACCAAACTCAGGAACCAATATGACGCCGTACATACACATTTCATCTTGATGGAGCAGACACAATATAATCGTTGTCTTTTCCTCCCTTTTGCCGCGTGTTCTAGTCAAGCCGCTGCCGCCTGGAGCCTGGATGTTTTCACCGAGGTCTTCCCTTCTTTCCCAACTTGAGAGGCTGCTGTGAAACCACTAAACACAGGGAAAGGAAAATATTTACATGATGTTAAATTCAGAAATCAATGACTGGCTGATTGACTGAACTAATTTTGTTTTGCACACCTTGTTATCTTCGTTGTAGTTGTTGATGGTGCTGTCCTCGCAACTCTCTGTGATTTAAAAACAATAATCCATATCGAAGTTCTAGAAAATAATCGACGCAGTGATGGCTCCGAGGCGCTCTCCTGCCCGCTCCTCTCCTAGCGCCGCCGCCACTCCGGCGCCGGCGTCCCCTAGCCCCCTGTTGACGGCCACTCCGGTCCCGACAGCCACTCCCTCGGCGTGCCCTTCCCGCTCCGGCGGCCGCCTCCACCTCTCCGACTCCGAGGCGAGCGGGGCGAGCGGTGGTTCCTCCGGCGCCAGATCCGCGCGTCAGCCGGCGCGTCTGCCGTCGCCACCTCCGGTGCCGCGTCCCCGTCTCCGCTCCATGGTCGTGGTCCCTGACGCCGCCCAGCTGGCCTCCAGGCCGCCGGCTGCTGGCGGCTGGACGACCGTGTGCCGTAAGAAAAAGCGGCCCATGTTTGAGCCACTGCCGACGGCGCGTCCGAAGGCGCGCATCCCGCCGGAGATGCGCGGCCTCTGCTAGAACTGCCTCGACGACGGCCACATCTCGGCGATGTGCACCAACAAGGTCCGTTGTCTTCGATGCTAGGAGGAGGGCCATCAGTCCAACAAGTGCCCGCAGCCTCGCCCTCCGGCGCCTGCTGTGGACACGGTGCCGCCGGCGGCGCAGCGTCAGCGCACGGTTGCTCCAAGGCCTTCGCCCCCGGCCTCTCCTCCGGCTTCTTCCCAGGGCCAAGCGTCCGCCGCGCAAGAGCTTCCTTTGGGTAGGGATGGGCGTCCCCCTAGCCCCCGTTTCTGTGGACTGCGGGTTAAATCAATCTTTCTCGAGGGCCTAAATAGAAATGTTACCTAGCTTTGACCGCTCTGTTAGCACGAATCTCCAACGAGAACTGAACGACGTAGATAGGCCGGCGGGCCCAACATACTCGTGGAATTTCCGGACGGGCATCCGTAGGGGTCACCCTCGGTGTCATTTCCAGTGACTGGAAGAAGGTGGAAGGGGCCGACGGGGAGGCATTCCGGGAGCTCGGCGGCCAGAGCGGCGGTGACGTCATCGGGGACGAGGCCGGGGAAGGTGTTCAGCGCGACGGCCGCGGCGGCGCGGGGAAGGCGCTCCGCTATGCGACGGAACAGGACGACGATCGGAACTTTGATGTCGGCGTCGAGGACGCCGTCGGGGAGATCCCGGACGCGGTAGCTGCCTAGGCCCGGGTGCGAAGTTAGCAGCTCGTCCACCCGCTGCCCGGCTGCGTCGCCGACATCATCGCGGAGCGCATGGGCGTGGAGGTGGACCAGAAGCGCGCTCGGACCGCCGGTCCAGACCGGAATCCACGGCGCCGCCGCCGCAGCGGCCGCCTCAGCGGCCATCCAAACGAACGCGTCCCCAACCACGCAGCTCACCCTGGCTCCGCCCGCCGACGCGCGGGCTAGCGCCAGCGCCTCCCTGACTCCTCCAGCCTCAGCAGCAGCCAGGAAGAGCTCCAAACGCATCATAGGATTTGGCGGCGCCGGCACTGCTTCGGCGTCACTCGTCGGCGCGGGTTGTAAGCCGTCCGCGAGCTCGACGAAGCGTACGTTCCCCTCGACATTCTGCTTGCTGAGCTGCGCGAGGGAGCTGGCGGTGGAGAGGAAGGAGAAGGTCGCCGCCGGTGCCAAGGCCGCTAGTGCTCGCGCTAGACGGAACAGCTTGACGGCGTGGGAAGCGAAGGGAAACGCGATCACCACCACGTGCGGCACCGAGGCCTCCATCGTCGACTTGTCCTGTATCTGCAGCTAGCAAGATCTTAGTTTGTACGAGTCAGTGACTCAGTGTACCTTTCTTGTGTGCCCGCTGCAATGCTCCCTCGTTATATAGCCGTCGGTCACCACAAATGACAATAAGTGTGTATTGTTTTCCTAGTTCTCAAGTGAATAAGAATAATATATACAGAAAAATACAGTACGCCCTCCATTCCACAATATTATTACTAAGTATATCAAAGACGTGCAGTTTCTCGGCCTGGGAGCGATCCATCTACTGTAGCAGCTACAGTAGTTGCTGTAGAAATGAACAGTGTTGAACAGTTACACGATCCCGGCCGTTCGACGGCGATCCAACGATCCAGAGGACGTGTCCGTAACGTTTTTGCAAAAAGGCCCTTCCCTAGACGGGAAATCAACCCGCAGTCCAGACCTCCCCGTTACGTTGTACCTGTTTGCAATAACAGAAAATATCAGGGATTTTTTTGCAAAGTACCCCGCAGAATTCCTCTTCCCTTTCTCTTCCCTCGCTCAATCCCTTTCTCTCACGGCGCCGCCGCTCTCCCCACCCTCGCCGCTCCAGGCCGTCATGGCGGGCTTCTACCACTCCACGGACCTGCAGCACGCTGGAGATCCATGGGACCTCACGGGTCGACGTCGAGGAGGAGAGCCGGAGCCCCATCTGCTCGCACCTCCAAGATCCGCCGCCTCCTAGGCCTGAACCCGGCAACCGCCATGGACAGGGCCTGATATCGACAAGATCCGCCGCCTCCTAGGTCAGTTCATCCACCTCCCTCCCTCCCCATGCATTCTTCTTTCCACCGCCGCTCTGCTCACGCAGTTTTGGTTCCGAGCAGGGGACAGCAGACTATGGCGTCGGCGGCTGGATGGACGTGCGCGACCGCAGCCAGCGGGCCGCCGCCGTACGGCCGGAACCGCATCTGCTGCACGAGTGGCAAGGGGAGGCTAGCAGCGGGCCGCCGCCGTACGGCCGGAACCGCGTCTGCTGCACGAGTGGCAAGGGAAGGCTAGCAGCGGGCCGCCGCCGTACGGCCGGAACCGTGTCTGCTGCGCCAGTGCCAAGGGAAGGCTAGCCATTGACCTCAAGGTATCTCTTATCCTTCTCTACCTTTTCCCCTTTACTGTTTTGCGATCTTCTAGCTTTCTCTCACTCGCGGTCATTTGCACATAGAGCGGTAATGTTCTCCCACGTGGATCATGCAATATATGTGATAGTAGCTCACAAACCTTACAATCGTTTTTTCTGTTATTAGGGCTTCGAACCTTGGTTTGTTACTGAAGTAAGAATTTCTGGCGATTTTGAGCTAGCAAGTGCAATTGCCTGTGGCTTGCCCACGTCAGAATATTTGGAGAACAGCTCTGATCTTGAAACGTTGAAGTCATCACATATTTCAGACGGCAAAGACCTCGACCTTCTGATTGGTATATTTTCAACAGCGAACAACTTCAAGCATAGAATGGTGATTCGAAGAACATGGATGCAGTATGATGCTGTGCGTAATGGGACAGTAGCAGTCCGTTTTTTCGTTGGCCTGGTAAAAGACTAAAACATCAGTAACATAATTAACTTACAAGATTTTCAAAGTGATCTTTGCTTTTCTTTTCAAACTGTAAACATTCAGTTCAGATTCCTGACACTAAAGTTGGTGTTGTTTTGTTTAAAGCATACAAACTTGATGGTAAATATGGAACTCTGGAATGAGGCACGCACATATAGTGGCATTCAGGTTTTGCCCTTTGTTGATTACTACAGCTTAATTACATGGAAGACACCGGCAATATGCATCTACAGGGTAAACATCGTTGTTCATAATTGATATATGCTTCTCCATTTCTTTTACTTTAGTGTGCTTAACTGTCATTTATTTGAACAGACCGGTCCTATATAGGCCAAGTATCTGATGAAAACAGATGATGATGCTTTTGTTCGGGTACACGAAATTCATCCCGCAGTTAAAAAGCTGAATGCCAGCAACGGTCTGCTTTACGGTCGTATCGATTCGGACTCAAGCCCTCAAAGAAATCATGACAGCAAATGGTACATATGCCCAGAGGTAATGTCTCAGAAAAATGGATTCTGTACCATCAAATCCTGCTTCCGTCCCTTAAAATGATAAAACATGAACTACTGCACACCTTTTAGTCTGAATTCCAAAGCCGGTAAACTAAGCTATAATATGTCCAAGGGCATACCACCAAACTAGCATAAAGAAGGCTAGAGGGTGGGGAGTTACTTTTATGTTATCAGCTGGAACAGTCTCGGTAACTACTGCCAGACGATAGCTGGTCAGCATGGCATAGGGATTGCGAAATAGTAGAACATAGGTTAGGAAGGAAGATAACAGGTTGTTAGACTATTCTGTATTGCTTGATTGCCCCAGACTACACGTTGGGCTCCTTATATTATAGGACTATACTCTGGACTCGCAGACACACCACCACTCCAATACTGAATATAAGAAGTGCAAACATTTTATGTTCTTAATTTCTTTTGCTTTAAGTATTTAAGAATTTATGTGTGTAAGAATATAAATTTGTAGTTCAGTGTGTAGGATCTCAGTCCATCCTTTCCTGCAATGGCTAATATTCTTGCAACAATTCTTCAGTGTGACTTCTTCTGCTATAAGTGCTCTGTTGGCATCATGAAATTGCTCTCCTGCCATATTTTTCTCTCTAATAAATGAAACATGCAGCCACAGTTTGAATTTATTTATCCAGTTTAGATTTATTTATAAACTTTTGTTGAATTTGATTGTACCAAGATTTCTTTGCAAAGATTTCATTTTAACATGATCTGTTACTGTCGATGAGTTGGCATTACTGTTTTTGGTTAGCAATGTCTAGAGAACATCATGTTTACATGAATTTTGTTTTGAGTTATCGTGTGTGTTGGACCACTCAACTCTTGCTGGCATATTGGATTCAGTAAGTACAATGATTGTGTGGTCTGTTTACACTTTTCTTCTTTTTTTTGCAGCTTTGGAACATACATTAATGGAAATAGTGCCGGAAATTGTTATGCCTTGGTTGATCTGGATTCTTGGCCACCGGGTCGCACATATACAACGACGTCGAATTGGAAAAATACGAGGTGGTTTTCTCTTATTATGGTCGGAGGTATATGTAATTTTAGTAGGCTTAAATGGTGAATATTCATTACGTAAAGGAAAACAATCATAATTTCAAAATTTCTTACCATCTACAATATCAGATATATTATCCTTAAGAAAAAAAAGGATATTGTCTTCTTAGCATCTACAAAAAAACAAACCATCGACAAAATGTCTCATCAAGGGCGCGGCGTCATACCTTATGACTGTGTAAGGAACTCCACTGTCTGCCAGATACTGTTCAGACTTGCGCATCCAGACCTAAAGCAGATAAATAGAGATATGCTCATCTCATTGGTAATTTGACTTGCAGATTTGTTTCACATGATTGGCTTAGTATACTAATTTTGGATCTTTACCATGCTAGCAGTGAAACACTACAGTTTAAATTAAACATGCTCTGTAGTTCTGTTTTAGCAAGCCATCTGCATATTCGTAGACCTGATAGTATAACATATATTATTTCAGTTTGGGCATGTTAGAGATATGCCTTTCATTTCCATGCCTATGAAGTTGTATAGACTCTGTTTTTGGGCGTCTGATATTCTTCCTATTGTAATTACCAAATTGTTTCCACATGTAAAAATTCACATAGTACATACTAATTAATGTTTGTCCTTCCTTTTTGCTACTTCCAGATGTAACTGGAAGCATGGATGTTCTCTGATGCTTGCCGTTCAGACTGCAACCATTTGCTTCCACACTATAATATACTTACAGTGAAATTTCATAAGGCTTGGCATACAATTTTAGTGGTCAATATGGTTCAGATGCATTATCCTGTTAATTTAATTTCCTTTTGGGCTGTGAAAGGCGCATATGGCATAACAGCTCTTTATCATGTAGCTATGTCTGATGGGTGCTTTATGTCGTATTTATTTCAGTGATACAGATTGTGAGAAGTCGCTGATGGCATTGGCAACAATGAGGAAAGCAAACCAGGTGTTTTTCTTTGCTCACTAAGTAAGCTCTCGGTTCTCATGTTCTGTCAATCTTTTCCTTGCTTCTCATATTAATTAGCACACACAGTTTAGCTCTTGGATTGTTGCAGCTAAGTACATAAAATGAATTTTAGCCTATCATTTATGTTTACATTTCCTTTTCTTGCAGATGTTACCTGCTCAATAAAGTGCAAAAAAGCAAAAGGTACCATCTAAATAGCTACTTAGAGTGGAAGGTTGCGATTGTTTCTCCGCATGATATTCTCTGTCTTTAGCAACTATATTGCATGATTTTAGGTGATGTATATGAACATTGTCGAGTTTCTTATCAGACACTTACTCTGACATGCTTTAAGGCCGCTGATCATTTCCTGCCCAAGGCACACAAAATGACTCTTATTTTAGTTAGGATATCTGATGCTCTCAGGGCACTGATCACTTACTCTGAGATGCTTTCAGATCACTAATCACTTTCCCGTTGTATTGGTCATGTAGGACATTTTGCTCCAGGAATCGTTTCTGAAGTTAAACATAGAGAAATGCTGCATCTATAGCAGAGAATGGGTAGGATGTCAGGATGATTTACTGGTATTTCATTAGTTCTGATAGCAAAAGCCAGCAAGAAACTGAACCAGTAACTGATTTTGGAAAAAGTAATTTTTGTACTATATTTCAGATGTATATATTTTTATCAAGCCGGCCCCCTTTTAAGGCCATTTATTTTGCAAATGAATACTACATGCATGCATTTTTTATATTTACTCAGGAAATCTTAGCATTTACTTCAACATATTCATATAGGAAATTTTGTTCGATGTTTGCAAAGTTTTAAATTTTTTGGTTCTTACAACTTCTCATGTTTGAAAATGTGGTACCTTAGTTTACAGATTAGTTGCTTAATTGCATGGGTTTGTTCTCACTGTAAGTCACATCAGCTGCAACGCTCGATCTCACTAAAAATATACCGTCCGCCTTAAACATAGAAACAACCCGACAACAAAATTTCACACCAAGAGCGCGGCGTGCCGCCGCGCCAAATTCAACTAGTAAGACTTTTTAGCAAGCAAAACTAGCTTGCTAAAAAGGCTTACATTATGGAACAAAGAAAATAATAAGAATGAGTGAGATAATTTATATCAATTTCCACTGTACAATAACGCAACGCCCACATCGCTCCTCTCTAGGGTGGCACGGGTGGAACCCGCTGCCTTAGCCCCTCTCCGTGGTTTCTCTCGTGCGTGGACGCGAGACGGTCGTCTCGTCCTGGTGGTGGACAAAGTGGCGTTGTGGACTTGTGGTCGATGGTGATCGTCATTGAGGCGGGATGTATCTCCCTTTTCTTGGATTCGACGGTCTTGGCTGGAATCTCGAAGTAGGGAAGGGCATGGGCAGCGTGCCACTCGTGGACGGTGCGCCGGCTCGCCTTTGGCCGGGAGTGCATGGTGACCGGAGGAGCTCCTTCAGCGCGATGGCAGTCATACTCTGACCAGATTTGGTCGTTCCGTTCCGGTCAAGGATCTGGCGATTTTCTGTGGCTCAAGCGCAGTGTCCGGTCGACGGGGGAAATCCCCTCATCGGTTTGACTCGTGTGGGTTAGCCATTGCTGGTTGGAGGTGTGGCCAACGGTGGTTAGCGTTCCCTACTTCATGGGTGACAATCTCTTGTCCTCTCTACGGCGGTAGTGCAAAGCCTGCGACTCGCCTCCTTGTCTTTGGCAGGTCTGGTCTAACGGGTCACTAGCCATGGTGAAAACCCTACTCGGCACGCTCACCAGAGCGACGCCTACGGGTCTCCTTCGAGACGTATCATGGCTTGAATGTGTCTTCGCCTCCTCGGGTGCTAGGGGCTGGGTCCGTCTCGCGGCGGCGGCTTCACGACGCTTCCACCATGGAGGCGCTGCCTTGACTGTGGCTAGTCGAGATGTCGGCCTCTCCGGTTCACCGGCGAGGCCTCGTGCTGATGTGTTGCTGGTATTGGCTACTGCTCACTGCGTGGGAGCTAGGGCCACAATAAAATTTTGGTGTTATGACCATATAAATGTCGACACTACTAGTAGCTAGTACAACACACTTAAATATGTCGGTTGAGCCCTGAACGCCAGGATGGATCCAGTGAGAAGGACTGGACTAGCATCTCCATCATGTCTTGTCCACCACCGGTCAGTGAAATAACAGAGGAATCATGGGCCCTTTTGACGTAAGCTATTTATATGCTTGGTTGGACCAAAACTGCTCATCTCTTATCATCTTTGCAAGTAGACATTGGAATCCGCTGCTCATCTCGTATTTCATTTGCATTTGGAGGGTCATCTGAAAATTGATAAATTACTGGAATTTGCTTGTGAGGCAGCCTCAGTTAAATTTGTACTTACCTTTCTCTGCTCTTGTCCTGTAGACCTGTACAGTTATATGAAGGCGAACGATGTGAAAGCTAACCAACTTTCTCTAGTAGATGGAACTGAAGAGCCAAATCCTAGCTAGTACGTAAGCTAATTTTTCGAGGAAGACAAGTCCTACCCAGTACGTACTACGTACACAACGGGTGAGACTTCACTCTCACTCAATTAATTGAATGAAAGCTAGCTAAGTTTCAATCTTGAAATCACTAGGATGAATCTCATTTTCCATGTTGCCAATCAGTGAGTTGAAGTGATGAGGTGTCATATGCAAATGTAAAGTACTCACTCCGCCCGTAAATAAGTGTACTTTTAGGCTTTGTACTAAGTTAAACTTTTAGGTTTTGTGCTAAGTCAAGCTTTGCAACCTCTGTGCAGGGCAGCCGTCCTACTTCCATGCTCTCGATTGCATCCGAAATGTTTATATCAGAGATGGGGAAATCCGCTGGATTACAAAACGGCTAGTAACACTTAGCAACTTAGAAGTATTAACCGCCAGGGATGGGAAGACAAAGCACCAATATGTTTCTATGGTTGGACGCATGCCTTACTCAACTTTTTTTTTTAATAGAAGGCTCGAAGAGCCCAGCTTTGAATTAACGAATCCAGTTCGGCAGATACAGTGTATAAACAAACGGCTTAGAATCCTCACCGAATAGGCAAACATAAAATAGGAAGAAGAAGCTTCGCTTGGACCACCAAGGCCATCATCTTCCACAGCGGACACTACTGGAGCGAGGCGAGACGAAGCAGGAGGCACGAGCAACAGGAGAGGGCGGACACTTGGCTACCAGATAGGTCAATGGTGCTACCTCTCTATCTCCGTTGTTGAAGAGGGAACCTTTCCCTCTCGCCCTAGATCGAAGGGCGCCACACACTGTTAGCCGACAGAGAGGTTCACCCGAGAACGCGCAAGTGCAGCAAACCCAAAATGGACATCGGAGACGACAGCCGCGCCGAAGCTCCACATGAATGCGGCTATCAACTGTAGCACTTCCACACAGCAAGACGCAAACTACAGATTAAGCGAGGGCACACAGTAGGAAGTCCGGCACCAAGAGGACAACAACACCACAACACGGCACCCACTGAACTGAAGTGTACTACTGCGAGTAGACTGAACTTTGTACAGCAAACGATTCTACGAGTAGACTGAACTTTGTGCAGGGCCAAACGGAGGCCCGTCGTCGTACACAGAAATCTCCGGGCCATCTTCCTGCACATGCATGTCCTTTTCGGCCGGGTCACCCTGAATAGCAAAGCATTTCAACCAAGGAAAAAGAACGTGGATCGTATTTGGGTTCGACTCGCTAAAGGCGAGATATAGAGCGACCCTAGATATAGTCCACGTTCTCTATTTTTCTGGAAAACATTCCTCTCTCAGTGCAGCCCACTAAGGTGGCCCATTCAGTGGAGAAATGGATCGATCCATGGACTGACCGGAAACCCTCTCAGTAGTCAGTACCACGCTCGGTGGCTGCTGTTAGTAGCTCTACGGCACCTTCCTCTCTAAAAGAAAAGCTCTACGACATCTTTTATCAAAACAAAATGAAAACGGCACCTTTACACTAAGACTAAGTTGCTGACTTCTAAAAAATAAATCCACAGCACGCAGTCTAGCAATTACGTGATTTTCAGAGATTGAAGTGCCGCAGTTCCATTACAATTTTTCATCGAAAACATGATGGAGAAGTTTTATCCATCCTTGTCAACATGATTTGTATCTCCATGCTAAGTACTATTTACTTCATTTACTTGTTGAATCGCCCATCGAGCTCAAATTCAATAATAATTATGTAATTAAAAAATTCTAACCCATCCGCATGTGTCTTTTTAAAAAGTAATTACCTTCTAGTTTTTGGCTCAGGGTTCGCTCAATCCTGGCTCCGCCACTCATCCGGCTGCATCTCACACGAGGATGCCATCGTTGACATCAGCACATTTTTCTTCCTTTCACCGGTTATTTTGTAGCAACAAAATGTTGTGGTTAGGATGCACATATTGCAACCATGTAGCAGCATCGTCTTGGCTAGAGGGTCTTCATTGACAGAGTACATGTCAAATCCGGACATGAATCCAACTCGAACATACATGTTTCTTGGCGCCTCCATGTCAAAATACAACGTGAATCCAAATGAAAAAATACAACGTGAAGGAAGTTTGGAATTAAATGTGGCAAAACGTGTGCCTGATTGTAACCACACGGTCCACACTAGGAGGTGGTTTACCATTCTAAACTTATAACAAGCGTGTAAAAATGGAAACACAAATGTCCATCGAGTCTGCCCGTACGTCTTCATTACAAAAATTATGGTTGATCAAAACAACAAAAAATGTTTTTTCTAATTCACCAGTTGTCCAATAATTTATTGTTTCTCAGTTGCTGCTAAGAGCCTTTTATACAACATTGAATTTTATTCCTTTGAACAACAAAAACAAACATGATACTGGATAAAAATTATTACAACAAGGTGTTTGTTCTTAGATATGTATACAAAAATTTATAATATCCACTAAGAATTACTTGTGATTCAAATGACATAATAATATTTTTATGCAGTAGATACACAAAGGATAACCACCAGTGAATATTTTATAGGTCAATATAAAAAAATTAATCGACATATAATTGATTAACTCTCAGTCTACTAAGACATATTCACGTCCAAAATAATTCCAAGGATAATTAGGAAAGGCTTCATCAAGTTCCTTTCGAAGCAACATACGTATCTGGATTCACATTATAATTGACGCGACTCTATGTCTTTAGTGACTAAAGTAAAGAAGGCCATAGATTTTAAATAGTCGTGCACACCGAAGAATCAGAGTGTAAATTTGTTGAGCACCTTAAGAGGATTTAAAAGAGGCTCGGGAGATAGGAGGGACCTCGCAAGGCAAGCTGCCAATCCACTATGTAGAATTGCCGAGAAATATACCAAACATGGGAAAATGGAAGCCACAAGAATCACTATATGAGGAGTGAAGTATGGCAAGAGAGATTGGTCAGTGATGTATTTACTTACTAAACCGGGCAGCAAAAGCGATGCAATGACAACGCTGCAGTTTTTTTTCCAACTAGGCTATCCCTTTCCATTAATTGCTTAACGGAAATACATTGTTCAGCTACAAGCACCAAGCCAGCAAAAGGAAGCTGGAAAAGGAAGTAAACAACAGAAGGAAAACAACTACTGGTAGGAAAAGCCGCAACTCAGCTCCCGGCCTCAAAAAGCTGAGTTACGGGACAAAAACCCTACCCCTAACCAAGTTCAACCAAACAGGAAACGAAGTACCAACAGGCCCAGTACAAAAGCACAGGTTTACGATCCACATCCATAGCACTATCCACTGTTAGAGTTTGTAATATGATCAATACGTACTGGGTACGGTGTAGTACACCGACCCACATACGTCTCCTTGTACGCCACGGCAAGGGCTATTCTTGCCTCATATAACACGAACCCCGGGCCTCCAACGAGGCTAAGGTTTCCGCTACGTAACTTTGACATGGTATCAGAGCACGCGTTCCTCGAGACCTAGCCGCCGCCGCCGCCGCTTTCATAGCCGCCGCCGCCGCCGCCACAACCACGATCTCCTTGATCGGAAGAACACAAGCCTCCCACGATCTCCTTGATCGGAAGAACATAAACCCTCCCACGATCTCTTCGATCGGAAACCCAAAACTCCCACGATCTCTTCGATCGGAAAACCCAAAACCCAACACGATCTCTGATCGGAAGCACTTCCCTTGACGGATCAATGGCGTCCTCCTCTTCGGCGACCCCGTTGTCTGCGTCCCTGGGAAACCCTCCCTCTCAAAAGCTGACTCGGGGGAACTACTTGTTCTGGAAAACCCTTGCCGCTCCTGCCCTGCGTTCTGCTGCGGTCCAAGACCTCCTGGACGGGATCGAGACAGCGCCGGCAAAGCTTGTGGAGGTGGAAGATGAAGCCCAAAAAAAGGTCATCGTCGCGAATCCAGCCTATGCTGCGTGGGTTCAGAAAGATGCCACGGTGTTGACTTGGATTCTTAACTCCTTGTCACCAGAAATTCTAGCTCATGTCGTTGGTGTTGATACCACGGCGGGTGTTTGGGCTATTATCACAAAGATGTTCAGTGCCGGCTCTAGGGCACGAATCAACCAGCTCCGAGGAGAGCTTCAAGGCACGAGGAAGAACGAACTGCCCGCGTCGCAATACTTCGCGACGATGAAGGGTTTTGCCTCTGAGCTTGCAGCCCTGGGCAAGCCTGTCGATGACGACGAGATGATTGGCTATATTACTAATGGCCTTGACGGCAGCGACGACTCGGTGGTCTCTGCCGTGAACAACAACAGTTCCATCACTCTTGATGATCTATATGCACAGGTGTGTGCCTACGACATGCGCCAGAATATGCTTGCACAAACAGGACAGGAAACAAGCTTCACGTCCTCCGCAAATGCTGCAGCACGTCGTGGCCGTGACAATGGACAAAACAGCCGTGATGACTGGCGTGATCGTGGACGTTCTGAAGGCTGTGGTGATCATGGTCGCTCTCCTGATTACGGTGACCGTGGCCGCTCTGTAGATCACGGTGACCGCGGTGATCGTGGCCGTGGCGACCATTATGAGTCTGAACGTCGTCGTGATGGATGGAACGATGGACGCCGTGATGATCAAGATGCATGGCGAAGGGAGGACCGTCGCCGTGACAACTATGATCGCAGGGACGATGGTGGTCGTCGGTGGGACGACCGTGACCGTCGTGACAACAGAGACCGTCGTGATGACAGAAGCCAAGGGCGCCGTCGTGGACACGGCCGTGCCCCCACTCCCTATGTCAATGTGACATGCCAGATATGCAAAATACATGGGCATTCTGCCAAAGCCTGTTGGTGGCGCGTTGAGGATGATCCCAAGGACAATTCTGATGATGAAGGTGGCCGGAGTGACAAGAAGAAGGGTGCTAATGTTGCTGCTGCCTCATATGGAGTTGACACTAACTGGTATCCTGACAGTGGTGCCACAGACCATATCACAAGTGAACTTCACAAGCTGACAACACATGACAAGTACAAGGGTCGTGATCAAGTACACACAGCCGATGGCAAAGGTATGCCTATAAGTCATATTGGTCATTCAATGTTGCATACTCCCCATAGTACTTTACATCTCAACAATATTCTCCACGTTCCTAGTGCCTCCAAAAATCTTGTTTCTGTTCATAAGCTTACACTTGACAATGATGTTTTTATTGAATTTCATCCATATTTTTTCTTGATTAAGGACCAGGCCACACGAAGAGTCATGTTTAAAGGGCCATGTCATGGTGGTCTCTACCCGCTAGTGCCTTACTCTACCGGGTCTCCCAAGCAAGCTTTCGTCACAATAAAGCCGTCGTCTTCTACATGGCATCACCGCTTAGGTCATCCTTCCTTGTTTGTGGTGCAGCAAGTCCTTAGGAAAAATCAGATTTCGTTTACTCCAGAAATAAGTCCTTACATTTGTGATTCCTGTCAGTTAGCTAAAAGTCATCAACTGCCATACCATGTTTTCTCTAGTGTATCCACTGTTCCTTTGGAACAAGTATTCTCTGATGTATGGGGTCCTGCACCTGCTTCTGTAGGAAAACATTTATACTATGTAAGCTTCATTGATGATTTTAGTAAATTTACACGGATCTATTTGCTCAAGAACCGGTCTGATGTACATCAAGTCTTTCTTAATTTTCAAGCCTTGGTTGAGCGTAAATTTGATAGAAAGATCATCACCATGCAAACTGATTGGGGTGGCGAGTATGAAAAGCTTAATGGTTTCTTCCAGAAAATTGGCATCACACATCATGTCTCTTGCCCCCATGCTCACCAACAGAACGGCTCTGCTGAGCGTAAACATCGACACATTGTTGAAGTTGGCCTTGCCTTGCTTGCACATGCCTCCATGCCATTAAAATTTTGGGATGAAGCATTTCTCACAGCCACCTTTCTTATCAATTTACTTCCTAGTAAGGTAATTGATTTTGAGACCCCTGTAGAGCGTCTTCTTCACACTAAACCCAACTATGATTCTCTTCGTATTTTTGGGTGTGCTTGCTGGCCAAATCTTCGTCCATACAATAAACGAAAGCTTGCTTATCGCTCTACACGATGTGTGTTCTTGGGTTATAGTCCCCGTCACAAAGGTGTTAAATGCCTAGATGTCTCCACTGGACGCGTTTATGTCTCTCGTGATGTCGTATTTGATGAAAATGTGTTCCCTTTTGCTGAGCTTCATCCTAATGCCGGTAGACGTCTCCGCAATGAAATTCTTCTTTTGCCTACACATTCATCTTCTAGTACTAGTGGGGATGTACAACTTGATGATTATATGCCTTTGCCTGTTGTGCCAATTGTTACTAACCATACTCAGGATGTTGAGCAACCTGCTGATGCGGATGAGCCAGAAAATTCAAATTTCAGTGAAAACGGTGAAGAAAATGAGTCAAACAGTGAAGAAACAGATTCTGTACAAAACAACGAAACTGACGCTGAATCCCAGGAAGATTCTGCCTCGGATCATGCTCCCTCTGATCCCGAGGTTGATGCTTCTGCGCAGACTGACGAGCAGGTAGAAGATGCGGCCCTGTCCCCGTCCGTGTCGTCTGCCGGGTCCATGCCCTCCTCTGCGTCATTGGCCGACCCCGTCTTTCCATCTGCGCACCAATCCCCGCATGCCGCGTCGCCCATCGGGTCCATGCCTTCCTCAGCGAACCAGCCGTCGCCAGCCACGTCGCAGGCGCGCCCTGGCCCTCTCCTGCACAGCATGCAAGACAACGAGCTGCAATCATCAGCTCATGATGAGCAGTCTGGATCCGCTGTGCCCCGTGCTCCTGCTGACCCAGATGTGCCACCAGCCCGAACAAGACTCCAAAAAGGCATTGTTCAACCAAAAGAATTCAAAGATGGGACAGTTCGGTATGGTAAACAACCAAAAATTTATGATGATAATAGTATTCGTTTCAGTATGCTTGCTTCTACAGGTGAACCTAGTTCTCTGTCTGAAGCTCTTGAAGATCAAAATTGGCGCAAGGCAATGGGGGAAGAATATGATGCATTGCTCCAAAACAAAACGTGGCGTTTAGTTCCACCCAGCTCCAACAAAAATGTGATTGACTGCAAATGGGTATACCGTATCAAGAAACATGCAGATGGCACAATAGACAGGTATAAAGCTCGACTCGTTGCAAAAGGTTTTAAGCAAAGGTATGGTGTTGACTATGAAGATACTTTTAGTCCTGTTGTTAAAGTGGCTACTATCAGGACTGTGTTGTCTATAGCAGTTTCTAGAGGATGGAAATTGCGACAGCTTGATGTGAAAAATGCTTTCTTACATGGTATTTTGGAGGAGGAGGTTTATATGAAACAACCACCAGGGTTTGAGGATTCTAATGCTCCACACTATATTTGCAAGCTTGATAAGGCTCTTTATGGTTTGAAGCAAGCCCCTAGAGCATGGTATTCTCGGCTCAGTTCTAAATTATCTGTTCTTGGTTTTGTTCCTTCCAAGGCAGATACTTCCCTGTTCCTCTATCAAAGGTCTGATATCACTATATTTATGTTGATTTATGTTGATGACATAATTGTTATTAGCTCTTCAGATAATGCCATCTCTGCCCTTCTTAAAGATCTCAATGAAAATTTTGCCATTAAAGATCTTGGAGAGTTGCATTTCTTCCTCGGTATTGAGGTGAAGAAAATACAGGATGGGATAATATTGACACAAGAGAAGTATGCTTCAGAACTCCTTGAGAAGGTGAATATGCACCAATGCAAGCCCGAACATACACCATTGTCTTCAACCGATCCTCTCTTGCTCAATGCAGGGGATCCTCTCGGTCCTGAAGACAGCACAAGGTATCGTAGTATTGTTGGTGCCCTACAATATCTTACCATAACACGGCCAGATTTGTCTTACTCTGTTAATAAGGTGTGTCAGTATTTACATGCTCCTACATCTGATCATTGGGCATCTGTGAAAAGAATTTTGCGATATGTCAAGGGTACAACAAAACTTGGTATTACTTTTCAGCCATCTTCTTCTACATTGTTGAGTGCTTTCTCAGATGCAGATTGGGCTGGCTGTCTTGATGATAGAAGATCTACTGGAGGATTTGCAATTTTTGTAGGTTCAAATCTGGTTTCTTGGAGTGCCAGAAAACAAGCCACAGTCTCTCGATCCAGTACAGAAGTTGAATATAAGGCCCTTGCTAATGCCACAGCAGAATTGATATGGGTTGAAGCACTTCTCAAAGAGCTTGGAGTTAAGTTAAAAGAAAAACCTTGCTTATGGTGTGATAATCTTGGTGCAACATACTTGTCAGCAAATCCAGTTTTTCATGCACGTACCAAACACATTGAGATTGATTTTCACTTTGCAGAGAGAGAGTTGCAAGCAAACTTCTGGATATTAAGTTCATTTCTAGTAAAGATCAGGTTGCAGATGGTTTTACCAAAGCTCTCCCTGTTAAGAGTCTTCATGAGTTTAGGCGTAATCTAAATCTTTGTAAGAGTTTAGATTAAGGGGGAGTGTTAGAGTTTGTAATATGATCAATACGTACTGGGTACGGTGTAGTACACCGACCCACATACGTCTCCTTGTACGCCACGGCAAGGGCTATTCTTGCCTCATATAACACGAACCCCGGGCCTCCAACGAGGCTACGGTTTCCGCTACGTAACTCTGACATCCACCACACCGACACCTAGCAGCACAACAACTCCAAAGACATCTTTTCTTCTTTCCTGAACTCAGCTACCATCAGTAATGTAAAGGATCTTGTTAGCATCCGCAGCCTTTCTGGAGTTAGATGACGACGCAGAAGCCAGTTTGGTCGCGAACTGCATCAGCTGGTCAGCACCGCCACTGATCAACCTGCCATCCTCCTCTCCATATAGACCTGCCCAATAATGTAGCAAGGAACACATGTAGAAAGATAGTTACCATACGAGACTTGACCACCAGCTTTTCAAAAGTCATTCTGTTTCGGATAATCCAAATAGCCCAGCATGCAAAAGCAAGGAGTAACATATGAAAAAAATTGCCATTTGGAAAATAAGCATATAACCATGCGAAGCTTTGCCAAAGTGAAGTAGGGCAGTGAGCAGTTCCAAGAACAAAACCCAGGACTCCCCACAACACCTTAGCATGTGCACAAGTAAAGAACAAATGCTGCGCAGTTTCCCATTGATCACAAAAAGAACAATTGGGATTGCCCAGCCACTTTCTCTTCTTCAGGTTATCCCTGGTAAGAATGGCATTTTGAAATAATTGCCAGAGAAAAACCTAAATTTTCAGAGGTATCTTTTCTTTCCAAATCCATTTGTTATGAGCTCCTGATAACCCACAAGTATAGGGGATCGCGTGTAGCCTTTTCGATAAGTAAGAGTGTCGAAGCCCAACGAGTAGCTAAAGGAAGGATAAGTATTCTCTCAAGTTCTATCAACCACTGATACAACTCTACGCACACTAAACGTTTACTTCATCTAGGAAATAATACTAGAGTAACAATACGGGTATGAGAGATAACTTTGCGAGATAATAAATACAAGAAAGTAAAAGTTAGTGCTGCAGCAATAAAGTACACTAAGTAACCATAAACTAACAGTACCATGAGTGTGGAAAAGTGGTGGTAATTGTGATGGCTTTGTCCAAGATTAATTAGTGAAGATATTTAGTTCATTATCTTCGATGTAGTTTTCTATGTGGGAGAGGCTAAATATACATGCACTCCACTACTTGGAATTACAAGTACTATATGATTGTATTGTTAGCAAACATCCGTAAATACTAACAATGCATTAAGTTTTCCCCAACCATAGCCTTAAGTTCATGGTCCTCTTACTCCCATACGTGCAACTAACCGGTTCGAGTTCTCAGGTTTCTGTCACTCCGGCAGGCCTACGTACCCCCTTCGTTTACAA
This sequence comes from Poa pratensis, assembly GCA_947311845.1. Lineage (NCBI taxonomy): Eukaryota > Viridiplantae > Streptophyta > Magnoliopsida > Poales > Poaceae > Poa > Poa pratensis. Next base: position 85,801,635 of record CAMZMU010000037.1, on the reverse strand, counting down.
ATACTACTAACCCTAGGGTGTTGATCCATGCGCGCACAAATATAATGGACACCAAATGATAGTACCATATCAACATACAACTCTAATGAACCAAAGACATTCAACCTTTCAATCTAAGAACAAATAAACTACGGAAACATGACATAGATCATAGGATAAATATTATAGCATCAAACACCATGTTTACATAGGACGATACAGAGGTGTGTGGGAGGATGAACCACTGTATACAAAGAGGAATTGGCGATGGAGATGGCGGTGAAGACGATGAAGGGGACAGCGAGAGGCACAGGGCGGCGGCGGCGGTGGCGCGGGAAGCTCCACCCGCGCCGCCGACATGGAGGGGATGCGCCGCCCCTTAGCCCCCTTCCTTCATGGCTTCTTGGGAGCCCTCCCCCATGGAGATGAGGTCCATGGAGGAGGCAAAAACATGACTTTGGTGGCTGGAAATTCGTGGGTATGGGGTGTTGGCCACGACCTGGGTTTCCTTCCTTTATATAGCTTCTCGGATTCCCGTCATCCCATCTAGGGTTACAGTGGGACGGCGATATTTGAAGCGTCCGGACTCCAATTGAGCCGAATTTTAAGTCTAGATCGTTCGGCAGAAAATTTCCTACAAATTTCGCGACTAGACTTTTTCCATTGGACGTCCTATTCTATCCGTAACGTGACCATCTCCGAAAAACGTTTCCAGACAGATTTCAGGAAAGTCCCAATTTGACTCCAACAAGGTTTCCTCTTGTATTTTTGATAATTCCTACACATCAAAGAGTAAAACAAGAACATTGTGCACTTTTGCAACTATTAATAGGTTAGTCCAAATTAATCATAGACTTAATATAAAACAAGTGTCAAAAGCATAAAAGTAGCATGAAACAATCAAAAATTATAGATACGTTTTGGACGTATCAACATCCCCAAGCTTAATTCCTGCTCGTACTCGAGTAGGTAAATGATAACAAAATAATTTTTGATTGTAAATGCTATGATCAGATCTTTAACAATTGCATGATGTATGGATAATAAAACTTGGCAATCATGTTACCTAATGAAAAGTATCAACGAACTAAGAGCTTATAACATGAAATTTATAAACATCAACAAGATTGTAATGATCATAATAAAGCATGATAGAGTGGAGCAAAACATAAATGCCAAGGCACATCTGAAGTTCAAGTGAAGACTAGATATAAAGATATCAAAGATAAGAGCATCATAGTTATACCGCAGTTAACCGTATTCTGGGACAAGCACATTACACTAAGAATGACAGTTATGCTCTCGAAGAAGTGCTCAAAGAAAAGGTGGTGACTCAACATAAAAATAAAAGATTGGCCCTTCGCAAAGGGAAGTAGGGATTAACATGTGCTAGAGCTTTTTATTTAAAACAGAAATAAAATTGTTTTGAGAGGTGGTTGTTCCTGTCAACGAATCAGCAATAGAGTTCTTGTTATCTTCCATACTAAATAAGTTGAGAGCGGTTCCGAGTTATTGATATTAGACATTTATAGCATGCACTTTTATATAGTATGACACTCCTCCCAACCTTTGCTTACACAAACCATGGCTAACCGAATCATCGAGTGCCTGCCAACAATCACATACCATGTAGGAGTACCTAATTATTTTACTTTTTAGATGTTATAATGGTCTAACCAGCTCTTTGCAAAATTAATGACGAGCAGATGAAGCATGCAAGTCGAGGACTTAATTTAGCATGGAAGATAACAAACCCAACTACTACGTCCTCATGAGCTAAAGACATTGTCACAAAATGAGAAGTATTTTGAAGGTTTTAAAGGTAGCACGTGAAAATTTACTTGGAATGGTTCAAAATACCATGCATAGAAATTTATGGTGGACTCTTTGGGATAACTTGGTCTTAAGGATTTTGGATGCACGAGCAGCATTCCCGCTCAGTACAAGTGAAGGCTAGCAATAGACTGGGAAGCGACAATCAAGAGAGCAATAACCGTCATAATCATACTTGCGACAGAATAAAATTAACGGAATCGTAAAAATGATACTAAAACTCTGAGGCAAAATAGATCATCAAGGCTTAATTGACTTTTATTTTTCAGTCATAAACATGTGTGAGCATGTGCCAAGTCGATTCAAATAAATCATTCAGAGGAGGATACCACAATTCCATACCAACATATGAACATGACAATGCATGTTAATATCAAAATAACATAATATGCACTATTAGCTAGTTGGGACTAACCATACATCGTATCTCTGTTTAAACTCTTGTGCCATCATTACCCATAAATTTTTGCAAATTTAAAAATTATCTCAAAATATACTACAGTTGAATCAATTTTGTGTCCACATAATGGTTGACAACTGGTAATGTTATTAACTTAATAGATAATCTCGACAAGGGTGGTAAACTCAGATACTTTTTAAGATAAAGAAGTAAATGAGAAATACATGGTTCTGTCCCAAAAGACCATGACCATACGAGCATCATCAGAGCGAAGTGATCAAGCAGCCCAGCCCATACAAGCTACCCAGTTTACTTTGCACGAACCACAATATAATAGTGCGCTAGTGGAGCCAGGAGAATGGAAAACAACAGCAAAGGTATACATCAGACGAAGCTCAGCTCGCGTGAAACCCTCAGGTCAAGAGGAAGAGAGAACAGATCACCAGCAAGTCAACCATCCACCCCGTCCATTAAGCAACAAGATTGCTGCCCTCCACTTTGGTTTGTCCACGTGCGGATGCTTGCTCTCGATGCCGAGCGCCTTTTAGAATATTCTGCAGAACACGCAGTTTCCGGTTCACAAAAAGGCAGAGGATGCGTCAAGGAGTAATTTTTTTGGTCAAGTGCTAGTGGTAACAGATTACAGTTGTTTAGTGAACCCCGTAAGAGAAATGATGCTAGATCTAGTAAATTAAGTCATCTAGTAAAGTAAAGACTGAGTCAAGGATGACTACACAATCTACAATGCAGTTTTTTTGTACTGAAGGTGTCCTTGAAAATTGGCCAATTGACTTGTCAATAGGTTACAAGAGGCAGCCAGTAGTGGAATAATGTAACGTCAGTGTGAACTAGGAAGCCGAAGGTGGGCTGGTGTGACAGTTGTGTAAAATAACTTAAGCTCTTCATATACACCAAGTGGACAAAAACAATATGGGAGCAAGATCTGCTACTTTCTTTCCCCAATCTCTTTCATGATTAAACCACCATTGATGCATCCAGTCAGGGCACAACTTAAGCTCTTGTTTGGATGCTAGTTTCACCGGAAAACCATGCACACACTCAATTTATCCAGCAAGACATGCAGCAAGATATTGGGCATACCTTCCCTTGGCCTTGTTCTTGTGCTGCTGGTCTGCTTGCTCTCTCCCGCCAGTTCCTGCACACAGCATGAGGAGGCCTCCCTTCTCCAGTTCCTCGCCGAACTCTCACAAGACGGCGGCCTCTCTGCGTCATGGCGGAACGACACAGATTGCTGCAAGTGGGAAGGGATCACCTGCAGGCAAGATAGGAAGGTCATCCATGTCTTGCTGCCCTCCAAGGGCCTCGAGGGGCACATCTCGCAGTCCCTTGGGATCCTCACCGTGCTGCAGTACCTTGATCTCTCTGGAAACTCGTTGTCCGGTGATCTGCCGCTGGGATTGCTATCGTCCAACAGCATTACTACCCTTGATGTGAGCTTTAACCAGCTCAACGGAACACTCCACGAGCTGCCATCTTCAACCCCTAGTAGGCCACTGCAGGTACTAAACATCTCAAGCAACTTATTTGCAAGACAGTTTCCATCCACCACATGGAAAGCAATGGAGAATCTGATTGCACTCAATGCCAGCAATAACAGCTTTACTGGGCCGATACCAACTCTATTCTGCAAAACCTTGTTATCCCTCGTTATGCTTGATCTATGTTTCAACAAATTCAGTGGCAGCATCCCCCCAGGACTTGGCGATTGCTCCAAGCTGAGAGTGCTCAGGGCCGGGTATAACAACCTTAGTGGAAGACTCCCAGATGAACTCTTTAATGCAACCTCGTTGGAATACCTGTCTTTCGTAAACAATGGTTTATATGGAGTTCTTGATACTGCCACCATACACAACCTCAGAAATCTTGTAGCCCTTGATCTCGGAGGGAACAAATTCAGTGGAAAGATTCCAGATTATATAGGTCAACTCAAGAGACTGGAGGAGTTTCATTTGAACAACAACAACATGTCAGGGGAGCTGCCATATTCTCTGAGCAACTGCACAAATCTGATGACAATTGACCTGAAGAGCAACAAACTCAGTGGAGAACTTACCAATGTCAATTTCTCCATCCTGCCCAATCTCAAAACTTTAGATCTTTTGACCAACAACTTCACCGGTACAGTTCCAGAAAGTATGTACTCATGCAGTAATCTGACCGCACTGCGGTTATCTAACAACCACCTACATGGTCAGCTCTCATCGAGAATAGGCAATCTGAAACATCTGTCCTTCTTGTCACTTGGTAGAAACAATTTCACAAACATTGCCAATGCGCTTCAGAACCTTAAGGGCAGCAAGAACCTTACTGTGACACAATGAGCAACTGAACTATTCCAGAGGGCAAAGCCCAGTACATGTACAGGTATGTGAACAGTAAATATACACATCTAACACCCCCCCTCAAACTCATGGTGGGTCAACAACACTGAGTTTGGAGAGGAAGAACCCATGCTGCGCTCGAGTCTGTGCCTTCGTGAAGAAATCCGCCAACTGTAAGTCGGAGGGCACATAGTGAAGAGCAAGAATCTGATCCTGCACAGCAGCACGCACAAAGGAGGCATCCACACCGATGTGCTTGGTGAGCTCATGCTTCACCGGGTCACGCGCAATGCTGATGGCACCAGTACTGTCTGACAATAGAGAAGTCGGTGCAGCAGCAGAAACACCAAAGTCTGCTAGCAACCATCGCAACCAGGTCACCTCAGCCGTCAACATAGCCATCGCTCGCAACTCAGCCTCTGCACTGGAGCGGGAAACTGCCTTCTGTTTCTTCGTCTTCCAGGCAATGAGAGACCCTCCAAGAAAAACACAATAGGCAGACAGGGAGCGGCGATCAGAAGGATCACTGGCCCACGTAGCATCAGAGTAGGCCTGGAGCTGGAGAGAGCTGGAGCGAGGAAAGAAAAGGCGGCGAGAGATCGTGCCACGAAGATATCGTAGAACACGGAGAAGGTGACTATAGTGGACAGAACTGGGAGCAGAACGAACTGACTCAGAATGTGGACAGGATATGATATGTCTGGACGAGTGACAGCCAGATAGACAAGACTCCCAACAAGATGGCGATAGCGTGTCGGGTCTGTGAGGGGATCACCATCGGTAGCACGAAGCTGAACATTGAGCTCCATAGGAGTCTCAGCAGTGCACTCATCACCAAGAGCGGCGCGAGCAAGAAGATCCTGAATATATTTTTCTTGGGAGATATAGAAGCCATCAGAAGTCGAAGAAACCTCAATCCCAAGAAAATAGCGAAGAGGGCCAAGATCTGACATCAGGAACTGCTCACGGAGGCGGGCCTTAACAAAGGCAATATACTCAGAGTCATCGCCAGTAATGATCATGTCATCAACATATAAGAGGAGGAGCGTCCGACCACGAGGTGAGGTGTGGACAAACAGCGCAGGGTCATGGTCGCTAGGCACAAACCAGCAGCAGTCACCACAGAAGCAAAACGCTCAAACCAGGCGCGAGGGGCTTGTTTAAGGCCATAGAGAGAGCGCCGAAGACGGCAAACCATACCATCAGGAACAGAGTACCCCGGTGGTGGCTGCATATAAACCTCCTCACGCAACTCACCATTGAGAAAGGCATTCTGGACGTCAAGCTGAGACACAGACCAATGACGAACAGAAGCCACAGCGAGAAGAGTGCGAACAGTGGTCATGTGGGCAACAGGAGCGAATGTCTCATCATAATCGCGTCCCTGCTCCTGCTGAAAGCCACGAGCCACAAGACGAGCTTTGTAACGCTCAAGAGAACCATCGGAGCGAGTCTTGATCTTATAGACCCACTTGCAAGTGATGGGACGAACACCGGGAGGAGGGGAAACAAGATCCCATGTGCCAGTGCGCTCAAGTGCAGCAATCTCCTCAGCCATCGCAAGCTGCCACTCAGACTGAGCCATGGCATCCCGATAGGAAGTGGGCTCAACAGTAGCAGAAAGACCGTACTGGGAAGGAGAATAGCGAGCAGGAGACCGTAAGGAAGGGCGAGAACGAAGGTTATGAACCGGTGTAGACGGGGAAGGTGGCGCCCGGAAGTAGAGGGTATGTCAGAGGAATCATCCACAGCACGAGGACGACGAGTGTAGTGGAGAGGAAAGGGAGAAAGGGGAGGACACGCCGGAGCGTAGGTGGAGAGGCAGGTGACGAGGGAGGAGAGGAAGGAGGAGGGAGGGTGGTGTCGGAGGTGTATCAGAAACCGTGGGACTCGGCGGAGGTGGAGGTGGAGGAGGAACAATAGGCACAGAGGGAGATGTGTCGGGGAGTATAAGGAAGGAGAGATCGTCAACTGAAAAGAGGAGGTGGTAGGACGCGGATAGTATGGACGAGACTCATCAAAAGTCACATCACGTGAAATACGCAGACGACGACCGACAGGATCCCAACATCGGTAACCCTTGTGCTCATCACTGTAGCCGAGAAAGACACACTCAACCGACTGAGCAGTCAGTTTGGTGCGTTCGCGGAGCAAGAAGGACATAGCACACACACCCAAACATACGAAGAGCGGAGTAGTCAGGAGAATGACCAGAGAGACGCTCCATAGGAATACCACCCTGTAAGGCAGCCGAAGGCTGGATATTGATAAGATAGGTGGACGCAGAAATAGCCTCAGCCCAAAAGTGGGGAGGAAGAGAGGCAGCGATCATCATTGCACGAGACGTCTCAAGCAGGTGGCGATGCTTACGCTCAGCAACACCATTCTGAGCATGGGCACCAGGACAAGAGAACTGGGCAAGAGTACCCTGCTCGGCAAGAAAACCACGCAACATCTGGGAGATATACTCACCAGCCGAGTCAGCACGAAAAACACGGATGGGCGTGGAAAACTGGGTGTGAACCATGGCAGCAAATCGCTTGTATATGGAGAGAACCTCACTGCGAGATTTCATCAAATAGAGCCAAGTATAGCGAGAGAAGTCATCAATAAAAAGAACATAGTAGCGATGACCACCTTTCGAATCGAAGGGAGCAGGACCCCATACATCAGAATGAACTAAGTCGAAAGGGCGCTGAGAGACTGACTCACTCGTAGGATAAGGTAATTGAGTCTGTTTGCCAAGTCTACAACCATTACAATGTAAAGATACATCGCCAGAGACAGACCCTAAGACACCTTGATGCACTAGCGAGGACAAGCGAGAGCCACATATATGACCAAGTCGATGATGCCACTGTTGGAAGGACGCAGAGGAGGAGGTAGCAAGAGCATGCGAGCTGGCGGGTGTGGTAGGAACACAAAGCCAGTCGACCTCCCAAAGGCCCTGAGCCTCACGGCGCCGAGGGCCAGCTCCAACTAGAGCCTGGGTGCGACGATCCTGAACAGAGCAAGAGTCGGTATCAAGAATGACACGACAGCCAGAATCAGTAAGTTGAGCAGCGGAAAAAAGATTCATGGTAAGACGGGGAACATGCGAAACACTAGGAACAGAGAAGGACGGAGTAGAAAGAGTGCCACGACTAGCAACAGGAAGAGCTGTGCCATCGGCAGTGAGAACATTGAGAGGAGAATCAAGAGGTCGAAGAGAAGACAGAGCAGAAGAATCAGAAGACATGTGAAAGGAAGCTCCAGAATCCAGAACCCACGGAGATGTACCTGACTGAGTAGGCGGTGGTGGCGAAGTAGAAGCAGTCAGCGAGGCAACGGTGCCCGTCGAAGAAGAGCCAGAGGAAGCCAGCATACGCTTGAGCTGGGCAATATCCTGAGCAGTGAAGGACTGTGCAGACGGAGACACACGAGCCGCAGGAGAGGAGCGACCCATTTCACGCTGCTTCTTGAAACATCAGACTCAGGATGGCCCGGCTTCTTGCAGTAGTCGCAGAACATGTGAGAGCGCCGACCCCCCCCTGCAGAGGGCCGCCCACCCACCCCCCGCGAAGGAGTGGGTAGTAGCGGTGGAACAGACGACACCGGAGCACGGGCAGCAAGCACAGTGGGAACCACAAGCAGCCCAGCAGAACGGAGCCGAGTCTCCTCAGCGCGAAGCTCTGCAAGTACCTCTGAGATGGGAACACGTCGACCACGGGCAAGCAAGTGTGCACGCCGAGGCTCAAACTCGGGACGCAGGCGAGACAAGAACTCATGGACACGCTGAAACTCCAAATCTGACCTCACTGTCTGACAGCAGCGACAAGTACCACAAACAACAGTCCGCAGAGAGTCAAGCTGACGCCAGATGGCAGAACACTGTGTGTAGAACGCATCCACAGTAGAGTCACCCTGCTGAAGATCATGCTCCTGACGGACCACAGATAGGTAGAGAGCATCACCCGAGGGCTGATAGCGCTGACAAAGGTAAGTCCACATAGCAGCAGAAGTGCCTAATCCCATGAACTCAGAAGCAAACTGAGGCAGAACACTAGCAGTGAGGACAGCAGCAGCACGAGCATCATCATTGCACCACTGAGTGTAAACAGACAGAGCATCCCGATAGGAGAGAGAGATCCGAGTAATCCGATACCTGCTGGTCATAGGCTTTAACTGCAAGATCATCAGCATCTTGGCGGCAGCACGATCAGCCTCAGAAGCATCAGCGGCAAGAGCGGGTGGCACCGGTGGAGTAGGAGCCACAGGAGCAACGGGGCACGGCGGACAGGAGACCTCGCCAGAGAGAACGCCCCACAACAGGAGGCCGCGCATGTGGATGCGCATAAAGCCCACAAACTCGGCGTAGTTGGTGCCATCAAAGATCACAGAGCACCGGGGAACAGCAACATAGCCCGAAGAGGACATCGCGGGCTCTCTGATTTTTTTTTTTTTTTTTTTTTTTTTTTTTTTTTTTTACACTAGCCGGACTGGAGACCGGTCAAACCGGGCTGAGAACCGGGGCACTAACAGATCCAACCGGCACAGAGGCCGGTCCAGGCCGGGCTGAGAACCGGGCCACTCACAGACCCAACCGGCACAGAGGCCGGTCCAGGCCGGGCCTGCGACCGGGGAAGCGTCCCCGAGCTTCTCCCCACGCGATGCGACCGGAGCTTCTCCCCACTCGATGCGCTCGATGCGGCTGCGGGAGCTCGGCTCGGGCGGAGGAGAGGGCGGCCGGAGGGCGGTGGCCGCAGGTGAGGGCGGCCGGAGGGCGGGGTGGCCGCAGGGGCGGCGGCGGCCGCGACGAGGAGAAGAGCGAGGCCGCGACGGACAGGGGCGGCGGCGGCCGCGACGGAGGAGAGCGCGACGGGGCCGGAGAAGGGCGGCGGCGGCCGCGACGAGGAGGAGGGAGGCCGCGACGGACAGGGGCGGCGGCGGCCGCAGGGCAGCAGGCCGCGACGGGGTTGGAGAAGGGCGGCCGCGACGGCAGCGCGCAGGCCGGGAATGGCGGCGCGGCAGGCCGTGGACGACGGCCGAAGGCGGCGGCGGCGACGGTGCAGGCCGGTGACGGCGGCAGCGGCGCGGCAGGCCGGCGACGGTGGAGTTGCTCCGGTCCGGTGGGTGCGGGAGGAGGAGGAGAGCAACGTGGCTCTGATACCATGTGACACAATGAGCAACTGAACTATTCCAGAGGGCAAAGCCCAGTACATGTACAGGTATGTGAACAGTAAATATACACATCTAACACTTACCACCCTGCTTATCTCGTACAATTTCATGGGAGAGCTCATGCCAGAGGATGACATGATTGGTGGCTTTGAGAATATTCAGGTTTTGGACATGGATGCTTGCCAATCATCTGGGAAAATACCTGTATGGATATCAAGAGTGACAAAACTGAAGATGTTAATTCTAAGAAGCAATCAACTCACTGGACCAATACCAGACTGGATCAACTCCTTAAGCCGTCTCTTCTATATAGATGTGTCAAACAACACACTTACAGGAGACATCCCGTTAACATTTACAGAAATGCCAATGCCAAAATCAACTGACAACACAACTCATTTGGACCCAAGGGTCTTTGAGTTGCCTGTTTATACGGGCCCATCACTTCAATACCGTGTGGTTACATCTTTCCCAACGATGTTGAATCTAAGCAACAACAACTTCACAGGTGTGATTCCCCACAGATTGGTCAGTTGAAAATGCTTGTAGTACTTGATTTCAGCTTCAACTAGTTATCTGGACAGATCCCTCAATCGATTTGCGACCTCACAAACTTGTGGATGCTAGACTTGTCCAGCAACAATCTCACAGGTGCTATCCCAGCTGCACTGAACACCCTGCACTTCCTTTCAGCATTCAACATTTCAAGCAATGACCTAGAAGGGCCTATTCCTTCTGGAGGCCAGTTCAATACATTCCAGAATTCTAGTTTCGATAGGAATCCAAAGCTGTGTGGCTCTATGCTCACTCATAAATGTGGTTCAGATTCAATATCTCAGTTCACCAGAAAAACACGAGCTAGGAAGGCTGTTTTTGCAATTGCATTTGGTGTGTTCTTCGGAGGCATAGCAACTCTTGTGTTGCTGGCGTGTCTCCTTCTCTCAATCAGGAAGAAGATTTTTAGGGCAAACAACAGAAGGGAGAGTAACGAAGAAGTTGAAGCAACTTCATTCTACTCTAATTCAGAGCAAACATTAGTGGTGATGCAGATGGCACAAGGCAAGGGTGAAGAAAACAAGCTCGGATTCAATGACATTTTGAAAGCTACGAACAACTTTGACAAGGCGAGCATCATTGGATGTGGAGGTTATGGATTAATCTACAAGGCAGAGCTGCCGGATGGCTCCAAGTTGGCAATCAAAAAGCTGAACGGTGAAATCTATCTGATGGAAAGGGAGTTCAGTGCAAAGGTTGATGCACTCTCGAGGGCACAACATGAAAATCTTGTACCACTATTGGGATACTGCATCAAAGGAAACTCAAGGTTTCTTGTATATTCTTACATGGAGAATGGTAGCCTGGATGATTGGCTTCATAACAGGGATGATGATGTTAGCTCATTTCTTGACTGGCCGACTCGGCTCAAGATTGCACAAGGAACAGGCCTAGGAATTTCTTATATCCATGAAGCCTGCAACCCACAAATAGTGCACCGAGACATCAAATCCAGTAATATCCTACTGGACAAAGAATTTAAAGCTTATGTTGCAGATTTTGGGCTAGCCAGATTAATCCTTCCCAACAAAACTCATGTTACAACTGAACTGGTCGGCACTATGGGTTACATTTCTCCCGAGTACGGGCAAGCATGGGTAGCTACGTTAAGAGGTGATATGTACAGTTTCGGGGTAGTCCTGCTTGAGCTGCTCACAGGGAGGCGACCTGTTCCAGTCCTGTCTACGTCAAATGAACTTGTCCCATGGGTTCTACTGATGAGGTCTGAGGGCAAGCAATTTGAGGTCCTGGATCCAACGCTCAAAGGAACATGGTATGATAAGCAAATGCTGAAGGTGCTTGAAACCGCTTGCAACCGTGTTGATAATAATCAATTCAGGAGGCCAGCTATCATGGAAGTAGTCTCTTGCCTGGACAGTATAGACGCCGACCTGCAGACATAAAAGTTAGTCAAGATTGGATGGATTCCACACGATATGCATAGATTATGTGTAGTTTTCCCAGCTTGACTTGCTACTGATTAGCCATACAGTTTTTTTAGAGCGCCCAACAGATTGTCATTTTAAACTTGATATACTTTAGTAAGAAAGCTTTTGTTCTTCATCTTCCTATCAGATATTTCTTGAAGCATTATTTTCGATAGTAAGATTTTCTTACTAGGAAGTCAAGGGTGTTTGCACCAAGAAAGTGTATGTCAAAACAAATAAGAAATGACCATTTGAACACTGTTGGCTTCAGCTGTGCTTTCTGAACTCTAGGAACAAAATAACCACAATGAGAACTGCACTCAATTTAATATTCATTATTTACAACATTTGACAATCTTCTGATAGTTGCATGTTATCCTGTGTATTATGCATGTTGAAAATTCTACAAGGTGTGCTCCTGTTTGAGGGAGGAGGTGCCAACAGACTCTTTGCAGCCTAGAGCATCAGCTGCGTACTTTGTGGAGTCCATGGTGAGTGCTTAATCCCAGTATGCAATGAGGCCACACCAAGAAGATTGTGTGTGGTGAATTAAACCACCGAGAGGAGGGCTGTGGGCATGACTTTCATGGTAGTAGCAGGGTCCACTGCAGTGACATAAGTTGGCAACAGTGAGGTGATGTCGTCGCTGCCCTCAAGCAGGCCGCCCACAGCTGCACCCATGAACACAGCCATGACAATAACTTACGATTCTGGGAGGATGCTGATGAAGCAGTTAACACCGCTGGGGACGATGGAGCTGACATCAGGATCGTGTCAACTCCTAGGCATACTGTCGAGCAGGTAGTGGCCATCACGGAACAGAGGTCGATTGATGGGGACGTGTGTGGATGTGGCCGCAGGGTCCATCTGATGCATTGCTGTCGCAGCCTGGGCACTGGCCGGTGTGCAGTCCAACGCCACCACTGTGGGGAAGTGTGTGGATGTGGCCGCATCCGTAGGCTGAGCTGGTAGTGGAGATGGCGCAACCTTTTTATGGATTTTCCATACGTCCAGCGCGAAGGTCGGGGTCTTGGTCACAAGCCGCTGGCTCGGGAACAAGGAAGCAGCGCTCTGGACGAAGTTGGTGTTGCCAACGATGCTCAAATGAAACTGGACTGAGTTTTTCTTTTTCCACTACGAAAGCCCTACGTTCAGACCATAGCCAATAAAGAGAAATGGACAGAGATCTATTTTTTTCAGTACTATGTGACCACACTGTTGAGCTCTACTATGTGTCGAGCATCCAACAATTATGTTTCTGAATCTCTCTCCTATGGCCAGTCCACTTGCCTCACACTTCTCTGGATCTCTATCACTTGGACCGACAGTCCACCCACCATGCTTCATGCATTTACCCCTCATAGCAGTAGTAGTGCTCTTTTTAGATGGCTCCTATCCCATATTTACTGGCATGCACACCTTGGTGGGTGGTAATTATGTATAAAGACAACTATTATGGTACTATTTGCCAAACCGAAAATATCAAACTTGATAGGAGGGAGTCAATTCATAACCAGTATAGCAAACAAGAATGCAAATACGTAGATACTTAGACGCGTCATTGGATGATAAATACAGTTAACCCCATTCGTAAAATTAGGGGCATAGCCGAATTATAAATTTTCAAATGACTCTTCACTAATTCCAACTCTTGACAACCTAGCTAGCTGACCCTCTGCCTCTCTAGCACCGGAAACCACTCTGGCTCCGGCGGCAACCGTTCTTCTCTTGCGTGCCGGCGACCACCTCATCTTCCCTCAGAACTAATAAAGGATATGGTCTCGAACAAAACATTCAGAGAGTTCTCTCAACAACAACAAAAACTTTCAGATGATCACATTGAATAAACAAGCTAAGATGGTTGTGTCTTCGGAGGCACTTTCTTTCTCTTAACAAGCTGACATGGTTGTTGACTACGAACTATACAATACTAAGTTACAAACACAGCTTAACTGAACGTTAACTAACAAAAATCAATCCTGCTATTGGATAATTAAATAGTTAGTTATTTACCATCGATAGGACACATGATAGCATGATTGGAATACTTCCATTACCTGAAAAACAAGCACGAGCGAGGGAGCTTCAAAAGCACGGTGAAGCAGTGGTTCCTAAAACAAACGATGGAATACTACTGAATCTACTATGCGTGGAGACTGACAAGAAAAGAAAATAGCAAAAAGGCCCAACATCCCATCCCAGCAATTATGTTTCTGAATCTCTCTCACTCTCGTATGGTCAGTCAGTCCACCAGCCCTGATTCATTTCTCTGAATCTCCCTCAGCTGGTCGGTCAGTCCACCAACCATGATCATCCCTCTCTCATACTTACTGAAATGCAGACCTTTGGCAAGCTGAATGGAAGGCAGGTAGTTCACAACTAGAGTACTCCGGTGGGCGAGAGGGGCACGACAGCAGCACGCGACAAGAAACGAATCAACGGCAGAGGAGACTCACTGTGCGCTGGGAACGTGGCGAGGAGGCGGTCCTCCGGGTCTGCGTAGGAATCCGCTGATTCCGCCGTCCCGGTACGGCGGAGGTGGCCGGCGTCGCCTCCCTCGCATCATTCATGCGGTGGCGCGGCCGGCATGTGGCGTGCGCGCGGAGCGGCGGGCTAGACCGGAGGCGTGGCGCCAGGATTGGGAGAAAAGAGGACGGCGGCTGATTTTGCAGGTGGAGGAAGAATGGGGAAGGAGTGACGTGGCAACCAAAGTTGCAAAAATCAGGGTGACGTGGACACCAGCTGGAAAAGAATCATACAGTCCCATGTTATTTATTTATAAACCCTTTATACAGAATCATGCAAGATGGTAAAGGGGTTAACCGAGCACAACATAATCATGAAGATTAGGGGCATCATAGACACCAACAAGCTCGCCGACAAGCGCTTCATGATCGAGTTCTCCGAGGAAGGGGACTTCGAGCACGTCACGCGTCGCGATCCCATGGAGATACAGAGATGACGCGGTCCTCGTCCGTGCCCTCAAGGAAAAAGAAGACTCAGCTTCGACACGGTCCCCATTTTGGACTCAATTCACGGAAATCCCCTTCTACCTCCTGTCCAAGGAGATTGCGAGGGACCTCGGACAGAAGCTCCGCGCTCGTCTCTATCAACAACAACGCCCGTGGAAACATGTGCAACATGTTCGTCCGGGCTAGGATTCTTCTCCCCCTCGATGGAGCACTCCAGATGGATCATGTTTGAGGACAAAAGCTCGGACAAAGAGGTCGTTGTGTCCGTCTACTACGAACGACTCACCTCGTTCTGCCTCTTCAGGCTGGGAGATGCAGGCGACAAGAGGAGACGCAAAGAAGAGGCACATGGACATGGAGGAAAGTTGGACACCGAGGAGGTAGGTTGATAAAAGGATGCGACCAGCCTCGGGGCTGCTGGTCTACTGACACCCGCGGAGGGGTGTGCTTGCACTACAACATTCCCGCTACTCTATGACGGATTGTGGCCACGGTTCTCGTATCCGTGGATGATCTCAACTTTTTTGACGCCCTCGGTGTTTCTCGTCACGGATCTATGGGAGGCCTGCCCGGTCCTAAAAAAATCAGACGAAAAAGCCATATTGTCACGGATCTCAAGGGGCCTTCTGTGACAAGCAATTTGGCGGGCTGAACAGGGCGAACCCGGACACAAACCGTCACAGGCCACTGGGCTTCGGCAGCCGACACACATGGACCCCACCCAGTGCGCACGTACATCTCTATCCGACGCCTCGCTGTCAGATTTGGACCCACACTTTTCCCACACCAGTCCAAGAGATGTTGCAGACGGACCCATATGTCAGGCCGAGACAGACAACCTCTGTTCCGCACGTGTACTGGAACAGTCCCAATGGGGGCCACCTGTCAGCAGTGCAACCAATATTTTGCGCACGTACTCTTACACGTGTCCACTGGCCATCACGTCGCGCCGGTGGCGGACCCACATGTCAGTTTCGGGACCCATGCATTATTTTATGCAAGATATATATAAATCATGGAAAAATAATTTTATTTACTACAAATTTATCAAAAAATATAGAAAGAAATTATTTCAGACGGGTCCTAACATTTTTTCAAGATATATATTAATTGTAAAAAAATATTTAAAATATTACGAATTTAACAAAAAGATATACAAAAATAAATGATTTCACCATATATGGACCTGCATGTTAGCTTTGGGCCCATCTTATTCTCACACTTGCGCTTCCACATGTCTAACATAGGCAGAGATTGGGCCAAATCATTGGGATAATTGGGCTGAACCTGCAAAATAAGCAGATCTGACCCAGATTATGTACCTGTTTATTAAGATCACATGACTCACGTTCGGTCCGGCGAGTTTGGGCTAGATTCTTAGCGGGTTGGAGAGAATGGGTCATATTCTTCGTGGGATAATCGGCCATATTCGCATGCCTGGTAAAGGATAGCTACATCGTGTGTGATCGGCCCACCTGGACTGGCCATATCTACATAGGGCATTTTCATCCCACGTCGGCCATGAATCAAAATGTGCTGAGGCGAGTGCAGTGGTCTTACTATACTTAAACTTATTGGGCCTGTTATCCCAATAACCCAATGTACAACTAACTGATATACAAACTAATGGCCCAAATTGTTTAAATTTGATAATTCTATAGCACGCACAGTTGCCTAAATATGCGAAAGACTGACCACAACATACCAGTTCAAACTCACAACAGAAGATGCATCACAACTATGATCAGACAACATCGGATCTAATGCTTTCTAGGCAACAACATAACATCAGGATCTGCTACCAAATAAACATAGTTCATATAGTTCATGCACCATGGGATAAACAAACGAAAATCATCAATCTCCCTGGTACTGATGAAGTGATCTAGCAAATAAGCAAAGGTCTGTGTATGAGCTTGCAAATAAAACAAAATCATCAAATCCTTAATAATGAAAGCCATTATACACAGCCATGAGTACCATGCATCTTATGGTGATGCATGTCTCCCCAACACATGTTAGTGATAATCAAATCGTATAAAAAAAATGAAGCTCTCTGAGAAGTATGCCCATCATCTTCCATGATTCCAATACAATAACCGAAGGGATAGAATTGCAACAACGCATGTTGCATGTTCTCTAAAGACATATATTCTCCCTTGTGCTGCTAAAACTTCTTAGCCAACTTTCTGTTTTTCTTAACACTAAAGGGACTTCTCCAGACTGTAAAGTACAAAAGGGAAAGGACATTGTCTAGTTATTTACTCTAATTGAGTCTATTGCTCCCAACAGACCGCACCAAAAGATGATCCAGATGCCCGGCCTTTGTCTCCGTCCACACCACCACATCATGTAAATTTCCAAAGTTGCCAATACAATAAGTGAAGTGATAAGATTGCACCTTCCGTGGCTTCGATCGATGCATACTTTCTATTTAATGAAATGCAGCGTGAAGAAAATTTATATAATGTACTGATAGAGTATTATAATGCGGATTGATTCTTCGCTATCTTCACCATATAGCTAGACAAACAGCCAGAGTCCTTCAGCCCACACCACCACTGCATTGCCATGGGATCCGTCTTGGGAAAGCTAGGAACCATGTTGAGTGATGAATACAAGCTGCTCAAAGGTGTCCGTGATGACATCAAGTTCCTCAAGTCTGAGCTCCAGGCCATGCATGCATTCCTCATTATGATGGCGGGAGTTGAGGAGCCGGACGAACAAAGTAAACTTCGTTTGGATGCTGTGCGAGAGATGTCATACGAGATTGAGGACACCATTGACAAGTTCATGGTGCTCGTAGAACATGAGCCCCCCAGTTCCCAGTCTGATTGCTTCCGGAATCTGTTTAACAAAATCATGAAAAGATAGACGACATGAAGACCCGCCATAAGATCGCCAAGGAAGTCAAACAAATTAAGAGCCAAGTCAAGGAGATCAGCGAGCGATATGAAAGGTATGATGTGTAACAAGGGCCTTGGCTCCCCTCATGCACCCAAAACTTTATACCAAATATTATCGTCTTTCTCCGCCATTAACTTGTGTCTAAAGTCCTGTTTCATACCTGAAGGCACATGATCAGTGAGTGTTCCCAGACCCAAACACGAGAAAGTTGATCCTCGGGTTCGCGCCATTTATAAAGATACATCAGAGCTTATTGGTGTTGATGGCCCTAGAGATGAGCTTGCGAAGTGGATAAGCAACAAAGAGTGTGAATCATTGGATAAACAAAAGTTATCTCCATTGTTGGATACGGGGGGCTAGGCAAGACGACTCTGGCGAGAGAGGTCTATGACAAGCTTGAAACAAACTATGAATGTTGGGCTTTTGTGTCAATTTCACGAAAACCTGATATGACTCAGATCTTGAGTTCTATATTATCTCAACTCCGTGGCCAAGATTATGCTCATGTGGGGAACCACAACTCATCATTAGCCAAATCAGAAACTTCCTCAAAGATAAAAAGGTTCGTACATACTCTAATTTGTGTTCAAATAGAGTATTTAACTATTTATGCACATACTCTAATTAACACTCATAATTCAAATTGTTAAAATCATAGCTGCACTATCATTTATATGGATCTATAATGGTTTGATTGCTAGAAGTAGGAGCTTTTGTTTTAATTAGTGAACTCTGATTTAAAATAAAATAAATCCCTTGCAACTTTTTCAGTTTTGTATGCTACACTTTTGCCATGAACAAATTGATCCCGTAGTTCTTGTCATAAATCAAGATCAAAAGGCCAGAAATGAAGATCAACATCATAAATCACTGTTTAAAATAATTTAGAGCAGTTTTTATAGATTAGATGGCTTGGAGGAAAAAACGTGTATATTAGAGATAAGGTAAGAGACGGATTACAACTCCTATCTATACCACTAAATAACTATGCCACAAGTGTGTGTATTCTAAAATTCTAAACTTCAATTACTGTTCTGTCCTCGTAAGTTTTGTCATGGAGTGACTCAAGGGTCAAACATGGCTATGAATTAATTTGTTGTTAATTTAAGACCACTTCTTGTGCTGTTAATTTTTGTGGTAGACAAGATATTTTGTTACTGGTGTACCAGTTATCTATAATTTTGATATAACAGGTTTATTTGGCCTGCTAATTATTTCCTTATGCCTGTTTTGTTGCTTCATTCATAGCCTCAACAAAACATTTCGCTGTATTTTTTTTTTGCAATTCATAGTCATTACTATTTAAAAAAAGGCTTACTTCTAGGATCTCATCGTATATAACTTTTTTTTGAAGAAATCGTATATAACTATGATTAATTGGAATCTTTATTTGGACCATCGGTTCAGAATTTAGAGATAAGTTTTCATTTTTGAAAAATAAAAGCAAATGTGCTCTGACTTTCAATATGACCAGTGCCTAAGTACAGAATAACTCTATTTACTCCTTGATAGTTACTCTTATTCTATCCTGAAAAATTCAAGCGAACAAGGTGATTTCCTTGGAACACGATACTCTCTCGAAATGTTAACAAAAATCTGGATGAGACTTGTGGGAGAAACCGATACCCAAGCCCACACTCACTAAACTTAGTTAGGTTTAATGTTCTACGAAACATGCTTCCATACTTATATTATCATATATTTGATTACATAAATTGTTTTCACCAAACCAATATCATTACAGGTACTTTGTCATAATTGATGATGTCTGGGATGTACCAACATGGCAAATTTTGGAATGTGCATTTGTCAGAAATGGTTGTGGAAATGTAATATTGACGACAACTCGTATAAATGATGTAGCTAAATCATGCGGCTCTTCTAAAAGGGATCTTGTTTACCAAATGAAACCACTCAGTGTAGATTACTCGAAAAAGTTGTTTTTCAAGCTGATTTTTGGTTCTGAAGAGAAGTGTCCTCCAAACCTAAAAGAAGCATCAGAAGGTATTATAAAAAGATGTGATGGTTTACCATTGGCCATCCACGCCTTATCTAGTTTATTAGCTACTGGGAAAACAAAAGAAGAGTGGGACCATGTTCAAAGTTCAATTGAATTTTCGCAAGGCAAAAATTCCGAGGTCAATGCCATGCACTACATATTATCACTGAGCTACTTTGACCTTCCCCTTCATCTTAGAAGTTGCCTATTGCACTTGACTATGTTTCCTGAAGATGGTGAGATTCAAAGGGAGCCATTAGTGCACAAATGGATTGCTGAGGGTTTGATCTGCAATAAAGATGGAGAAGATCTTGTTGAGCTAGGAGACTCATATTTCTATGAGCTTATTAACAGAAGTTTAATACACTCGGTGGACATAGGGTATGATGGCAAGGCATCGAGTTGCCAAGTCCACGACATCGTCCTTGATTTTCCGATTCACAAGTCTACTGAAGAGAACTTCTGCACTACGTTAAGCCATCACCCAAAGACAAACAGAAGAATTCATCGGCTCTCACTAATGGGAAATGAAGATCAAGAAAGTGTTCAGCGATTGGATTTATCACATGCTCGCTCACTCTCTTCTTTTGCCCATGTTGTCCAATTGTCATCCCTTGTGAAGTCAAATGCTCTATGTGTGTTAGACCTGGGTAACTGCTATGACCTGGGAAATCATCATTTCAAAGATATTGGAAGACTGCATCATCTGAGGTACTTGAACATCTGCAACGCATCTATAACTGAGCTTCCTAGACAGACTGGTGACATGGAATTTCTAGAGACGCTAGATGTGTCAAATACAAGATTAGTTGAGCTGCCTGGATCAGTTACTCGGCTAAAAAGACTGGCTCGTCTGTTTCTTCCATCAGAAACTAAGTTGCCCGATTTGATTGGGAACATGAAGAACTTGCAAGAAATTTGGAATATGAACTGCTCGGTGCAATCACTCAACTTTATAAAAGAGCTTGGCAAACTAACAGATCTGAGGAAGCTGGGAATTATTTGGGAGTCACTGAGTCAGGTGACGAGCGTGTCAAGAAAGGAAACCTAGGATCATCCCTCAATAAATTGGAAGCGTGCAAGCTTCACTACCTCTCTACTACATTTTATCTTGGGGAGGATGACAAACATTGGTCCTTCCCTGTTCTCAATAGCATCCGAGAGGTTTCACTCTATGGTGGGCAACTCAGTTGGATTAGCAAATGGCTGGTTTCACTTGACAACCTAGAAATACTAAGTGTAAGGCATACAAAGATAGAGCAGCAGGATATAGAGACGGTTGGAAGCATACCCACTCTCCAAGAGCTTTGTTTGCTACTGGCTACTAGAGGACTAATGTTTGAAGCTGGAGCTACGCCAAATCTGAAGAAGCTTCACCTTCTGATGATGCTAGCTGATTTTCAATCTGCAGGCGCTGGTGGTGGTTTTGATTTTGGCATCCAGCACCTCTCTGGCCTTATTTCGTTGATTATACAGATTAATATTGATGATAGGAGTGCTGCAGACGTGGAGGCTGCGGTAGTCTCTTTTGAGAGAATGGCAGGGGCACACCCCAACCTCCCAAAGTTGCGAATACTTAGGGAATACACGATGACGAACATGCCACAAGATCTGTGATATAGAAAAGCATGTTACACACACTACTTTCAGGACAAATTTCATGGAGAGAAACATCACGCATGTAAACTCTGCAATCAAGCCTTGTAATTTTACTGTCTGATAGATAATCCAGTTACATTTTTTTGTTGACTCGTGTGAGGCTGCAGTAGTATTTACGAGGATAAACAAGTGTATGTGACACCTGGCCAGCAGTGGAGGCTCCATGTATCTCACAGGCGATGGTGCCTTCGCTGGCCTATTATACATCAACCACACTAGCCAGTGTATGCCAAGTGTTTATAAGTAGTGTGCTGATGATTATGATTATAGTTTTCTCAATTTATACAGACACATATGCTTACGCATGTCTTGGAGACCTCCATATGATCATGTACTAAAAATAAATAAATAAATAAACTGTGCATGTATATTCATTTTTGTGCCATGCAAAAAGTTATACCTGGTCCATGATGATCCAGCGCATTCACCAAAGTGATCATATTTGGAGTCCGTCTCTTGTTGCATCGCAGCAGCCCAACAAAAACATGCCTGTGTAAATGCTAACCTGCATCCAGCCACAATTACTGGATTGAGATGATCATGACACCCCAGATAAACCAATAAACAATTCAGCTCAGAAATAATTGAGATGCATTGGTCAAGTGCATGGTGTCATCTATATCAGGACCGGCACGAATGGAAATAGGAGGCCATTAATTGATACTGCAAGGAAATGGAACTAGTGGAATACTACAAAATGAGACGAACCTCTTCACCCTTGAACGACTTGAGAAAAAGATGCCAGAAGCTCAAATGTGGTAGATTCCCGAGGATTTGTACGTGGCATCGTGCTCTGATATCCTATAGCCCCGTAGCTTCAGTTTCACCAGATTAAATTAACCCCTTACTCCATTCTGACAATTTGATCGAGTTGCCCTAAAGCTTGAGGCTGTAGATTATCTGGAGGCAAGGACATCCTGTGCAAGGAACCACATTAATCTTGGCATCGTGGCTCTCTGTCCGACCGGATTAACATCGAGTCCAGGCTGCTGAGAACAACAATTGCTGAGCAGTGAGCACAACTCAACTAGTCCAGGTTGTTGACAATTAGAGACAACAGACAACAAGCGCAACGAGACATAATCAACATATTCTCATCATGACGGAGATACTCTTAAGCAATTCAGATGCAACACCTGCACAGAACATTTATAAGTCAACACAGTGTACAACAAAGGACAGAAACTGTGTCGAGATCGCCCTCTCAGTCCCAGACAGACGAACAATAACAGAGAAATAGTAACAGGCGGATTGACAATAAATCCAGGCGGCTCAGACCAACAATTGCTGTACACAACTCTTTCAGTTTTTCTTACTGAATCCGGTAACTGTCAGCAATGTTGACAACCCCGAGTGTGAATTTCAGTTTTCTCATCCCTCTTGGTCTTGGCATAGGTTCTGTAGTGGCATAGCTTCCTCATCTCACTTGGCACTGCTTCTTGAGACAGACGGCGAATTCCTGAGACGGATTTATACGCCATCGCCTTCTTGACAAGCACCCCGCTCTTCTCCTTCAACGAATCCGACTATTCTGGTGGGCGAGAAGTGCACGGCAGCAGCATGCGACAAGAAACGGATCCACGGCAGTGGGGGCGCGAAATTGACGCGAAGAAACGACGAGGAGGGTCATGTTGGGGCTCACCGTGCGCTGCGGAACAAGCGGCTGACTCCACCGTCCTGGTACGACAGAGGTGGCGTCGACAGGGGGCTCTCCTTCCTCGCATCCTCCGGCAATCGAGATCTGCCGGCTGACTACATGCGGCGCCGCGTCCGGCATTTGGCGCGCGAGCGGAGCGGCAGGCTAGGGCGTAGGCGTGGCGGCAGGATGCTGATTTTGCAGGTGCCCAGTAACGGCGGTGGAGGTAGAGGAAGAGACTGGAGAGAACGGGGAGGAAGAAGGAGCTGACATGGCAACAAGAATCAGGCTGTCGTGGATGCCACGTGGAAAATAATCAGCTCCACGGTTAGCCAAGCTCAAACTTTTTTCTCCCAAATGTCAAATTTTCAATTTTTTACAAAGTTTCTCTGTAAAAAAAAATACAGTAGTACAGAAGATCATTAAATGTTTTCTTATTCTGAAAAATAGATACTTTTTTTTCGAGATTGGGGGGGGGGGGGGGGGGGGGGGGAATCCTCACCGCTTGTTGCATTCACTCGAAAGTAGCCTCGCGGGCCATATTCTTACAACGGATGGAGAATTACAGGGGGATACAGAGGAATAGAAGACAATGAAAATACAAGAAAAAGACTACTAGAAAAGAAAAAAAGCAAGAACCACCATGAGATGCACAAGTAGATGAGGGGTGTAGTCGAGGGATCACAAATACCAAGCACTGGCAAATAACCTAGCGCGCCGCCCAGCGAGCGTATCGAACCCCACAGCACAACTCAGGAGCATCCACTGTCATCATCGGCAAGCGCCAAGCCTAGCACCCAGCACTAGCCTAGGCAGGGAGCTCCGCCACGGGAGGTCGAGACGAGCTCAGCGTCCTCCAGCAGCTGCATCCCCGCCGCGCAATCCCCGTGATCTCGCTCTACGCCGACGACGTCATCCTCTTCTGCCACCCCTCGCCGTGCGATACGCTCGCTGTTCGAGAAATTCTCCAGCTTTTCGGCCGTGCGTCAGGCCTAAGGGTCAACTTCCAGAAGAGCACGGCGACGCTGATTCGCTGTGACGCCGACACGGTGGCCCCTGCCATTGCGAACCTCGGATGCCCAATCGTGGAGCTGCCCATCACCTACCTTGGCATCCCACTCACGCTGCGCCGTCCTACCGCCGCTCAGCTACAGCCGCTCGTGGACAAGACCGCCGCCAAGCTCCCTACTTGGAAAGCGCATCTCATGGATAAGGCGGGCCGCCTCGCCTTCATCAAATCTGTGCTGAGTGCGATTCCCATACACCAACTCATGGTGCTTGCCCCCCCGAAGCGAATTCTTAAGCTGCTCGAGAAGATTCAAAGGGTTTCCTCTGGGCTGCCCGCGCCGACGCCAATGGCGGCAACTGCCACGTCAATTGGCGACGTGTTTGTCGCCCAATCCACCTGGGCGGCCTTGGTGTGCGTGACCTCGAACGCACTGGCCTCGCCCTACGCACACGCTGGCTGTGGTTCAGTAACATGGAAGATGGCAAGGCTTGGTCTGGGCTGGACCTGCAGTTCTCCCACGAGGAACGCGCCCTCTTCTTCGCGTCCACGACCATGATCCTCGGCAATGGACAGCGCGCGCGTTTCTGGGAGGACCGATGGCTCAACGGGCGTTCAATCTCGGCTATTGCGCCCTAGCTCTACGCCTTGATCCCCAAGAGGCGCCGCAAGATCAGAACGGTGGCGGACGGCTTGCTCAACCACCGCTGGGCCCTCGACATCCACGGCACGCTCGGCATTCACGAAATCGGCCAGTACTTGTTGCTGTGGCGCGAGATCGAGTCTGTCGTCCTCACCGCCGAGCCGGATCATCTACATTGGACCTGGACTGCGATGGGCACGTACACGGCCCAATCCGCCTACCTCGCCACCTTCCAGGGATCGCTCAGCTGCCCGGCTTGGAAGCTCACCTGGAAGAATTGGGCACCTCCGCGTGTCAAATTCTTCCACTGGCTCGCCAACCTCGGACGCTGCTGGACTGCCGATCGCCTGGCACGCCGCGGTCTGCCTCACCCACCTCGATGCCCTCTCTGCGACCAGGCGGTCGAGACGATCCAACACCTGCTCCTTGGCTGCCCCTTCGCCAAACAGGTGTGGCATGAGATCCTGTCTTGGCTACGCCTCACCTGCCGTGTGCCCGACGACGAGGACACCTTACTGGAATGGTGGTGCACAGCGCGCCAGCGCACGCCGAAGCCAATGCACAAGGGCCTCGGCTCCGCGACACTGCTGGTCCCTTGGATGATTTGGAAGCACCGCAACGACTGCGTGTTCAACGCCGCGACGCCATCCATCGACAACCTGGTGACCATGATCAAAGATGAAGCTGCACTTTGGGCAAAAGTTGGCGCATTGGGCTGCGAGCCATCTTGCCAACAACCTAGGATGTACACTGAATTCTATTTCTTGTTCCAGATTTAACCTCCTAGGAGGATGTAACCAACTCTGTCTTTCCAAAATAAAGAAACGCAAAAGTCTTTTGCGTTTTCTCTAAAAAACAAGCAGGATGGGGAGGCATCAATTGCGTCGTCATTGAGCAAAGATGAGCCGAGACGACACCAAGAGCTCGAGGCTCGCCACACCACAACGGCAACCATGGGGAGTTCTTGGGTAAACACATCAACCGGACCGAGACCCCGTGAAGGCCAGCCGAGGAGAGAGACAAACCACCGTCGGCCCCAAGCTGGCCGCACCAACACCACCAAACGCAACATCATCACAAGCTTTCCCTAGACACCAGGACGCTCGCGAACCCCCCTTGCCATCCCCGAGCAGCGCCTCCACGGAGGGGAGCGGCGTCGTAACGCCACCGATGCCCAAGGAGGGGACCGGGTTTTCACCCGGCAGGGGGTGGGTGATGGGGATGGAACTTCAACGAAGCCTCCGAGGAGGGCACCGGCACAAGGGCGTCGTCAACGTCGTGGCCGAAGCCGGCCAAGGGTTTCCCCCAATTCCGTTCCCACACCACCATCCACCCGTCCAGGGCACGGATCGACGAGGATGAAGCCTCGAGCACCAAGGACGGGGGAGAACACCAAGCAAGTCGGAGAAGCAAAGCCGAGGAAGCGTCACGGAAGGTCTTCAGCCAGGAGCCGCCGCACAGAGCGGCCGCACCAACGGGGGAGAGGGGCATCACCATGATGCCTCGCGCCATGGACCTCCGCGCCGCAAGAGCCCGCTGCCAGGGATTTGGCCGCGCCGCCGGGTGAGGTCGCGCCGCCACGGTGGCCGTTGACGGTAGAGGGGCCGCCGCGGCGCGCAGGAGAGAGCCCGCGCTAGCACCGTCCGCCGTGGGGCAAGCCCGTCGGCATCCTCCGACGATGGCGCAGGGGGGTGGATGCCAGCGGGGGGCACAGCAGGGCCGCCGCAGCCGTGCCGGAGTGGCGCGAGGAGGGCGGACGCCCGCGCAGCAGGCGCGTGTCGACGGGCGGCCGCCGCCGGTGAGGGGCCCCCACCCGAGCAGTTTTACCTCCAAACTGCACGTAGGGGAGCCGAGGGTGCAGATCCCTGCCGCCCCCTTCACCGGCGCTACACGGCCGTGTCCGGCAGCCGCCTCTGGGGGCGAAGAGGGGAGGGGGGTGGACGGAGAAGGTGGCGGTGCGGGGCGGCTAGGGTTGCGCCCCTCGGTCGCCCTGAGGAGACGACGCGAGGGACGCTAGGGTTTCCTTGGGCCAATTGTTACCAGGTGGCTAATGTCGTTGTTTGCGCCTTTCAAAAAAAAAATAGATACTTAACCATCTTATTTTCTTAAGTGTTTCTAGAGCTTGAAAATACGATTCCAATTGTTTCTAGAGCTTTTCTTCGTGGGTTGTGGCCGTTGGCGGGAGCCGCATCGCCCAGGTTGTTTTGGCCTCTGTGTTGCGCCTCCAATCCCCCACCCCGGTCGTGTCTAGGCGACAGCGGCGAGCTGTTGGCCCCAAGACGTGCCATGTCGATGGTGCGGTACCCGGCGCATGTATTTTTTAACAAAACGGGCAACATTTAGCGGGGAACCGACGAAAAAGTGCACCAATGTAGTCATGGAACACCACATTGGGCAGACCCGGCCGACCTGGCTACCCAGATGGAACACACACGCCGATGAGGAGAAAAACATCACCAAGGTCATCATCGAGCGTCATTGTCGTCACTCCTCCCCGAGCAATCGATTCCGACTTCACCTTCGGCGACCACCGACGAAGTCCTCGCCGCAGTCGACGCAGAAAATCATGTCGGCCTATGCCAAACAGTCGACCCAAAGCGTCGAGGAAGAGGCAGCTCCGACTTCGACGAAGAGCTTCATCCAAGAAAGATGCACACCTTACACCCACGGAATCCGTGAGGCCACTGTAGAAAAAGTGGCATCGTTGCCAGCCTGTCCGCCCCGAGACACGCAGCTCCGACTTGACAACTTCACAGCGGACACAACACGGATTGTCGGTGACTGATACGTCCATTTTGCATCACTATTTTATATCATAATTTGTCATTATCTATCCTTATATTTCATATTAATACATGATACTTATGTTATTTTGCCTTATTTTGCATGTTTGATGATTATTGGGAATTATCCTTCCGGAGTCAGGTTTCTGCTGGAAAAAGCGTCGTCAAGTCAACATATCAGCGGAACTCCAAAAATCACGAAACCAATTCTGGGGGTCTTATAATGTCAGATGCCGGAGGCAGCCAAAAGGAGGCAGCCAGGTGGGCCAGGTGGGCCCCACGCCACACCTGGGCGCGGCTGGCCTGTGGGCCGCGCCCAGCTATGGCGTGGCCACCTGGGTCCACCCCCAGGTTGCCTCTTCGCGTATATCTGCCTCCCGAAAACCTAAGCACGGGGGGGGGGGGGGTACGTCCACGAAATATTCCGCCGCCTCCACGGGACGGAAACCACCGAGAGAGAAATAGCTCTCTGGCAGGGAGATCCTGCCGGGGAAATTCCCTCCCGGAGAGGGGAAATCATCGCCATCGTCATCGTCATCACGCTGGACTTCATCGGGATCATCATCACCACCATCCACTGCGCCATCACCATCATCTCCACCGACTCCACATCCATCTTGCTGTAACATCTAGGGCTGTACCTTGTCTAGTTCATTGGGGAGACTCTCCCGGTGTTGATTACTCCTTGTTATTGAAGCTATTGAGTTTGTTTGGTGGATTAGTGTTCATGTCCAGATTGTTATTCATTGCCATATCATCTCTGATCATGATCCATATGATGTCTTGTGAGTAGTTTGTAGTTCTTGAGGACATGGGGAAGTCATGTTGTTAGTAGTGAAATAATGCTGCGTTAATATTTAATGGTTTGATATTTAAGTTGTGGTGTCATTCTTCTAGTGGTGTCATGTGAACGTCGACTACATGACACTTCACCTTTATGGGCCTAGGGGAATGCATCGTGTACCTAGCTTGCTAGTTGAGGGGTTGCCGGAGTGACAGAAACCTGAACCCCCGTTAGTAAGATAGTGCACGAGGGAGCGTAGGGTCTCAGAGTTTAAAGCTGTGGTTAGATTTATCTTAATTACTTTTCTGCATTCGCGGATGCTTGCAGGGGGTATAATCACAAGTGCGTATTAGTCCTAGGAAGGGCGGTGCGTTAGCATAGATTCACCCACACAACACTTATCAAAACAATGAAGATTAACCAGTTGCACGAAGCGAAAGCACTTGACGAAATTTCCATGTGTCCTCAGGAACATTTGTCTCTTTTAAGTAACACACTCGACTTGTCCTTTGCACCCAAAAGGATTGGGCCACTCGCTGCATTTGTTGCCGCGCTCGTTTATTTACTTGCACTGTTTTTACCTGCTGTTTCGAATACTACTGAAAACCTGTCTGCTAGCTTTTATAGTGAATTCTTGATCAAAACTACTTGCCAGCACCTTCTGCTCCTCGTTGGGTTCGACACTCTTATTTATCGAAAGTACTGCGATACACCCCTATACTTGTGGGTCATCAAGACTATTTTCTGGCGCCGTTGCCGGGGAGTGAAGCGCTATTGGTAAGGAAATTGGTAAGGAAATTATTTACTGTAATGACTGTTATGGAGTCAAATCCATTTGGTTCGCTGTTTGGGAGGACTACTACCACTGCTACGGTAGTAGATGATCCTCCATCTGCTGAGATTGTTCCATTTAAAATACCTACGAAAATTGTTAGACGTATTATGGATAACCACTATGATGGAACTGTTCATCCTGGTAATCATTTGCTTTATATACATGAACTATGCGGTTTGTTCAAGTGTGCAGGTATTTCGATGGACATTATTAAAAGGAAATTATTTACTCTGTCGCTGGATGGCTGATAACCCACAAGTATAGGGGATCGCGTGTAGCCTTTTCGATAAGTAAGAGTGTCGAACCCAACGAGGAGCTAAAGGCAGGATAAGTATTCTCTCATGTTCTATCAACCGCTGATACAACTCTACGCACACTAAACATTTACTTTATCTAGGAAATAATACTAGACTATAATACGGGTATGAGAGATAGCTTTGCGAGATAATAAATGCAAGAAAGTAAATGTTAGTGTTGCAGCAATAAGTACACTAAGTAACCATATACTAACAGTACCATGAGTGTGGAAAAGTGGTGGTAATTGTGGTGGCTTTGTCCAAGATTAATTAGTGAAGGTACTTGGTTCATTGTCTTCGATGCAGTTTTCTATGTGGGAGAGGCTAAATATACATGCACTCCACTACTTGGGATTACAAGTACTATATGATTGGATTGTTAGAAAGCATCCGCAAATACTAACAATGCATTAAGGTTTCCCCAACCATAGCCTTAAGTTCAAGGTCCTCTTACTCCCATACGTGCAACTAATCGGTTCGCGTTCTCAGGTTTCTGTCACTCCGGCAGAACTACCCCCGCTTCGTTACAAATACTACCAACCCTAGGGTGTTTGATCCATGCGCACACAAGTATAATGGACACCAAAGGACAGCACCATATAGACATACAACTCTAATGAACCTCATGCATTCAATTAAGCAATCAAAAGACAAATAAACTACGGAAACATGATGTAAATCATAGGATAAATATTATAACATCAAACACCATGTTTACATAGGACGGTACAGAGGTTTGTGGGAGGATGAACCACTGAATACAAGGAGGAGATGGTGTTGGAGATGGCGGTGAAGACGGCGGAGAGGGGCAGCGCGGCGGCGCAGGGCGGCGGCGGCGCCGGCGGTGCGGGGAACTTCTTTCCCCGCCGCCGGCAAGCTTGGGGAGCGCCGCCCCTTAGCCTCCCTCCTTCATGGCTTCTTGGGAGCCCTCCCCCATGGAGATGGGATCCATGGGGGAGGCAAAAACGTGGCTTTTGTTGGCTGAAATTCGTGGGTGGAGGAGTCCTCCACGAATTAGGTTTCCTCCCTTTATATATCTTCTCGGATTTCCGTCACCCCCTTTTAGGGTTCCACCGAAACGGGCCTACAGGCCGCGTCCGAACTCCGATTGGGCTGATCTCGGGCTTAAAATCTTCGTATGGAAAATTGTGACAACTTTCGTGTCAGCCAGGTCTCCATATAACGTCATCTTCGATGGTCAAACTGGCAATCTTCGTAAAAAGTTTTCAGACAGATTTCAGGAAAGTCCCAATTCGACTCCAACAAGGTTTCCTCTTGTATTCTTGATAATTTCTACACATGAAAGAGTAAAACAAGAACATTGTGCACTTTTGCAACTATTAGTAGGTTAGTCCAAATAAATAATAAACTTAATATAAAAAAGTGCTAAAAGCATAAAAATGGCATGAAACAATCAAAAATTATAGATACGTTTTGGACGTATCAATGGCAGAGCTGCTGAATGGTATAGTCTGCTGAAGAATGGTCCTTCATTGAGCTGGGCTGAAATTGTCCCTCTCTTTTATTACAAGTTTTATCCTCCAAGTGAGATTCATAAGGATCGGAATTCTATATTCACTTTTTGGCCTTATGAGGGAGAAAGTATTGCCCAAGCTTGGGGGAGATTGAAATTATTAATGCTCAAATGCCCTGTTCATGGGATTCCAAGTAATATTGTCATCAATAACTTTTATGCAAGACTTTCCTATCATGATAAAGATTTATTGGACACTTCTTGTTCTTGGTCATTCACTCGTATGAAGGATGAAGATAAATGGGATCTTCTTGATCGTATCCAGGAAAATACTGAAGGATGGGAGAACGACAAAGGTAGGGAGTCAGGTATAAATTATGATTTCGAATGCATTAAATCCTTTATGGAGACTGATAGTTTTCGTAATTTTAATGCTACTTATGGTCTTGATTCTCAAGTTGTTGTTAATTACTTTAAGGCCTTTGCCTCGTATCTCGATATTCCTAGACAAGGTTGGGAAAAGTATCATGAACCTTATGAAGATAATGCTAATTTTGCTCTTGCTAAAAATGTTGAAGTTCAAACTGTTGATCGCATTATACCAGAACCCTATATTGAAAAAATACCTTTTCCTGTTAAAGTAAAAGAACACTCTATTTTGGCTAGTGTGGTTAGCAAAAGTGAACGTAAACCTAGGGAACCTGATGAGCAAATTAGTGTAGAACATGAAGTAGCTATGGTTAAGGAACTTGTAACTGAAAATGTAGAAGGAGGTCATATTGTGTTTTGTGAAGAAGCTTCTAACATGGTTACACATCCTAAAAGAGCTCGAAAGCCTAGTGTTCCTGTGCTTTCTGTTAAAATAGGTGAGCATTGTTATTATGGTCTCTGTGATATTGGTGCTAGTTCCAGCGCTATCCCTTATGCTCTCTACAAGGAAATCAGGAAGGAAATTGATCCTTGCGAATTGGAAGATATTGATGTGGTTATTCAGCTTGCTAATAGGGAAACTATCTGTCCAGTTGGCATTGTCAGAGATGTTGAAGTTTTATGTGGTAAGACTAAATACCCTGCTGATTTCTTAGTTCTCGGTTCTGCTGCTAGTGACTCTTGTCCTATTATTTTTGGTAGACCTTTCCTGAATACTTGTGGTGCTATTATTGACTGTCAAAAAGAGAAAAATTTACTAGATTCGATGGAGAGTCTTATGAGTTTAATTTTTCAAAATTTGCTAAGAATCATTATGAACCTGAAATGCCTAATGAGAACTTTCAAGTTGAACAGCTTGCTTCTATTGCTGTTGGTCCTAACAATGCTTTGCAGCAATTTTTGGAAGACCACGAAAGTGAAGTTTTTGCAGAAGAAAGAAGGGAGATTGACGACATCTTTCTGCGTCAACCTCAAATGCTTAGGCATGATTTACCTGTGGAGGACCTGGGAATTGCGCCCCCTCCTAAAGAAGACCCTGTTTTTGATCTTAAGCCTTTACCTGATAATCTTAAGTATGTTCATATTGATGATAAGAAAATATATCCTGTTATTATTAGTTCTAAACTTTCAGGAGATGAAGAAGCAAAATTATTGCAAGTTCTGAAGAAACATAGAGGCGCAATGGGCTATACTCTTGATGATTTAAAAGGGATTTCTCCTGCTATATGTCAGCATGCTATTAATATTGAGCCTGATGCCAAGCCTGTTGTTGAGCATCAACGTCGTTTAATTCCTAAGATGAAGGAAGTGGTAAGAAATGAGGTATTAAAACTTCTTGAAGCAGGTATAATTTATCCTATTGCTGATAGTAGATGGGTTAGTCCTGTTCATTGTGTTCCTAAGAAAGGAGGAATAACTGTTGTGCCTAATGAAAATGATGAGCTTATTCCTCAGAGAGTTGTAGTTGGTTATAGAATGTGCATTGATTTTCGTAAGGTCAATAAGGTTACTAAGAAAGATCATTATCCTTTGCCTTTTATTGATCAGATGTTAGAAAGGTTGTCTAAGAAAACTCATTTTTGTTTCCTTGATGGTTATTCTGGTTTTTCCCAAATAGCTGTTAGAAAGGAAGATCAGGAGAAAACCACTTTTACCTGTCCTTATGGTACTTATGCTTATAGACGTATGCCTTTTGGTTTATGTAATGCTCCTGCTACTTTTCAGAGATGCATGTCTGCTATTTTTCACGGTTTTTGTGAAGAAATTGTGGAAGTCTTCATGGACGATTTCTCCGTCTATGGAACTTCTTTTGATAACTGTTTGCACAATCTTGACAAAGTTTTGCAGAGATGTGAAGAAACCAATCTTGTTCTTAATTGGGAGAAATGCCATTTTATGGTTAATGAAGGCATTGTTCTTGGGCATAAAATTTCTGAAAGAGGTATTGAAGTTGATAGAGCTAAAGTGGAAGCAATTGAGAAAATGCCATGCCCCCGAGATGTGAAAGGTATTCGTAGTGTTCTTGGTCATGCTGGTTTTTATAGAAGGTTTATTAAAGATTTCTCTAAAATTTCAAAGCCACTTACCAATCTTCTTCAAAAGGATGTTCCATTTGTTTTTGATGACGAGTGTAAAGAGGCATTCGAAATTTTGAAGAAGGCTTTAATAACTGCTCCTATTGTTCAACCACCAGACTGGACTTTACCATTTGAAATTATGTGTGATGCTAGTGATTTTGCTGTAGGTGCTGTTTTAGGACAGCGAGTAGATAAAAAGTTAAATGTTATTCATTATGCTAGTAAGACTCTTGATGCAGCTCAAAAGAATTATGCTACTACTGAGAAGGAATTTTTAGCAGTAGTGTTTGCTTGTGATAAGTTTAGACCTTATATTGTTGATTCTAAGGTAACTATTCATACTGATCATGCTGCTATTAAATACCTTATGGATAAGAAGGATGCTAAGCCTAGACTTATTAGATGGGTTCTCCTGTTACAAGAGTTCGATTTGCATATTGTTGATAGAAAAGGTGCTGAAAATCCTGTTGCTGATAATCTGTCTAGATTAGAAAATATAATGCATGATCCTATTCCTGTTGATGACAATTTTCGAAATGAGCAGTTGGCTTCTATAAAGGTAAATTCGAATGATTGTCCCTGGTATGCTGATTATGCTAACTTTATTGTTGCCAAGTATTTGCCTCCAACTTTTACTTATCAGCAAAGGAGGAAATTCTTCTGTGACTTGAGGCATTATTTTTGGGATGACCCACATTTATATAGAGAAGGAGTTGATGGTATTATGAGAAGATGTGTTCCAGAGCATGAGCAGAAGGAAATATTGGATAAATGCCATGGTAGTGCTTATGGAGGACATCACGCCGGAGACAGAACTGCACAAAAGGTTCTACAATCAGGTTTTTATTGGCCTACTCTTTTTAAAGATGCAAGAAAATTTGTTTTGACCTGTGATCAATGTCAGAGAGTTGGGAATATTAGTAGACGTAATGAGATGCCTATGAATTATTCTCTTGTTATTGAACCTTTTGATTGTTGGGGATTTGACTTTATGGGTCCTTTTCCCGCTTCAGATGGTTATACTCATATTCTAGTTGCTGTTGATTATGTTACTAAGTGGGTAGAGGCTATACCAACCTCTAGTGCTGATGGTAAGACTTCCTTAAAAATGCTTAAGGATGTTATTTTCTCGAGGTTTGGTGTGCCTAGATATCTCATGACTGATGGTGGTTCACACTTTATTCATGGTGGTTTTAGAAAAACTCTTGCTAAATATGGTGTCAATCACAGAATTGCTTCACCGTATCATCCTCAAACTAGTGGTCAAGTAGAGTTATCAAATAGAGAAATTAAGTTGATTTTGCAAAAGACTGTCAATAGGTCTAGAAAGAATTGGGCTAGAAAGCTTAATGATGCTTTGTGGGCTTATAGAACAGCATATAAAAATCCTATGGGCATGTCTCCTTATAAAATGGTTTATGGAAAAGCTTGTCATTTACCTCTAGAATTAGAACACAAGGCCTATTGGGCAATCAAAGAGCTTAATAGAGATTTCAAATTAGCTGGTGAGAAAAGGTTGCTAGAGTTAAGCTCTCTAGATGAATGGAGAAGTGAAGCATATGAAAATGCTAAACTTTTCAAAGAGAAAGTTAAGAGATGGCATGACAAGAGAATTTTAAAAAGAGAATTTTGCATAGGTGATAAAGTTTTATTGTATAGGTCTCGTCTCAGATTTTTTGCAGGAAAATTACTCTCAAAATGGGAAGGACCTTACATTGTGGAAGAAGTTTATCGTTCTGGTGCAATAAAAATTAATTCACTTGACGGTGACAAACCTCAAGTTGTTAATGGGCAGAGACTTAAACATTATATTTCTGGAGAATCTTATAATGAAAATGTTGATATTATTCAAATGGTATCTCCGGAGGAATTTATTAAAACTCAGAAACAGGAAACTGCAGAGTCTGATTTGAAGTAGGTATGATTTCGGTAAGAAAAAGTCCGCGTTTTACTTCGAAACTTTTATATTAGTTATATTTATACAATTTTGGAAATATCAAGACGAATAAGTGCCGGAGGAGGTGCCCGAGGGCACCACGCCACAGCAGGGCGCGGGCCCCACCTGGGCCGCGCCCAGCTATGGCGTGGTCGCCTCGGAGACCCCCTCCGACTCCGCTTCGCCCTGTGCTTTCCTTTTCACGCGTTATTTTCTGCTATATATTTACCCGGATCTCCCGAGGTCCGTATCTCGTGTTTTCGTCGCGTTTGTTTTCGAGCTGTTTCTGCCAGGGTTGTAGAAGTCTAGAGCACCATGGTCGCCTCCAACAACCCTGACAAGGAGGGCCTGAAGAAAGATCTGAAAGACCAAGATGCTGAGGAGGAGAAGGAGAAGACTGAAGCTGTCGGTGAAGAAGAGGAAGATCCAAGTCCTATTCCCACCGCTACCGTTGCAAGCATCGGAGTGGTGCAGAACAAGCCCAGGGCCAGGCAGGGCGCGAGGATGAGCACTGGTGGGAGAGTTCCTCGTCGCTTCCTAGCTCCAAGAACACTTCCTTCAGATACCAAAAGGCCTTTTCACACTCTCATCCATAAGTATCCCTTTGAAAAAGTTCCAGAATCAGAATTGCCCAGTAGCTGGGATATGGATCGTTCTGACCATGCAGGAAAAGGGAGCTCCAAAGCTGAAGAGAAGTGGGGTAACAACTCCAAAAGCTGGGATTCACCCTCTGACAGGATGATGAACCGCATTGAGCAGAATTCAGAGCTTGTCCGCACCCTCATTGGTAGAGTTGATGAGTTAATGGAGCTTGCCGAGAAGCTCATTAGAGGGGCGCCACCACCATCACCGCCAAGGGAGTAATTCACCATGGGTAACAACACACTCCCAGCTTGTTTCAAGCTTGGGGGGGGGGTGTTTTCAGTATCACCATCTTTATCTTTATCTTTATCTTTATATTTTTGCTTAGTACCATGAGTAGAGAAGTTATCATATGAGATAGTTTGCAATGTGGAGTATCACTCCTTAGTTGGTTATCGTTGTATCCGTTGGTGTGAGGTTTATTGTGATGGAATATTAATGAGAAGCTTTATCTTTACTTTCTGCACACTTTATTTTAGCCAGCAAGTCCTTTGTCATATGCTGATCTTGTTACATTAGTATTGGCATCACTTTGGGTGCAGCAAGTAAATTTAGTTGGTTGTGGCAAACTTAGACTGGTCAGTAGTATCAATACTTTTTACACTTAAGTAGAAAAGAGGGAACTGGTTGCAATAACATTATCCCTATTGTTTTCCTCTTTGTTGGCCAATGAGTTTATTATTCTTGAATTAAAGTGTTTTGTGCCCACAAAGTAGATAGCATGGTTGTTCTATTAGATCTATAAGTGTTTGTCTCTCTCAATTCTTGTGCTTGCTACTAAACCTTGCTAGCCTAAAACCTTGTACTGAGAGGAGATACTTCTCGTGCATCCAAAACCCTGAACCAAAGCACTCCATTCGTGTCCACCATAACTACCTATCATGTAGTGTTCGCACTACTCCAAGTACATTTTCTCGTGTGC
Source organism: Poa pratensis (assembly GCA_947311845.1). Classification (NCBI taxonomy): domain Eukaryota; kingdom Viridiplantae; phylum Streptophyta; class Magnoliopsida; order Poales; family Poaceae; genus Poa; species Poa pratensis. The sequence goes on along the minus strand of CAMZMU010000037.1, from coordinate 85,764,938 downwards.
TACCTTTAACTATTCAAAACTATTATTATATCCCTTTTTGTGTCACTGTTCACCAAGCTCATAAGGACGTGGTAGCAGATGTGTCATCTTCCATGCTAACTGATTTACAAGGATTGGCAGCTTCATCTGCTTCTCCACCTTTTATTTTGCATTAAAAGAGCTGGTTAGTCCACCCTATAAATAAATAAATAAATAGACACTCCTCCACGGTGATTGTTGGTCGGCAACCGAGGATTCGGTCAAGCCATGGTTTGTGGAAAGAAATGGTTGGGAGGAGTGTCATCAATAAGTGCTTGTTACAAGTGCAGTTCTATAAACTCTCGGAACCGCTCTAAAAGTTAATTAGTATGGAAGATGACAAGGATTCTACCACTGATTTGTTGACCAATAGCATACACCTCTCAAAGCAATATTTTTACACTCTCTATGCCTTCGGGAACTAAAAAGCTCTAGCACACGTTTTAATCCCTGCTTCCCTCTGCGAAGGGCCTATCATTTATTTATTGTTGAGTCAGTAAACCTATTCCCTCTATCCCGAGCAAGCACTCGAATTGTTATAGATACAATCATTTATAGTTCATAATATTTCCTATCATGTTTTGTCTACTTTGCTTGAGCACATGAAGTTTTATCTTTGAGAATATGACTTTGACAGTTTTCTTTGGAATGTGAAAGGAACAGTGATGATTGAGCAACTCTATTTCTGCAATATAGCTCTAGTATAAAGACTCTTCTTGAAAGATAAGTTAGAATGTTGATTGTTCTCTGACCAAGAACACAGTTTGCCACATCCAATTGGTTTGCTTAATGTACCTTTATTTGTGGTTGTTCCATTACTTGTTCCAAGTTAAGTAGAATGTGTAGAGACTGCTGTTTAAAATGACTTGTTTAGCTGAGTAAATACTGATGCTTCTTGTCCGTATTCTTTATTATCGACACTTCACTCCATAAACATGTGGACTTGTTTACTGAGCTCAGTTTTCGCTTGGGGACAAGCGAGTCTAAGCTTGGGGGGAGTTGATACGTCCATTTTGCATCACTATTTTATATCATAATTTGTCATTATCTATCCTTATATTTCATATTAATACATGATACTTATGTTATTTTGCCTTATTTTGCATGTTTGATGATTATTGGGAATTATCCTTCCGGAGTCAGGTTTCTGCTGGAAAAAGCGTCGTCAAGTCACATATCAGCGGAACTCCAAAAATCACGAAACCAATTCTGGGGGTCTTATAATGTCAGATGCCGGAGGCAGCCAAAAGGAGGCAGCCAGGTGGGCCAGGTGGGCCCCACGCCACACCTGGGCGCGGCTGGCCTGTGGGCCGCGCCCAGCTATGGCGTGGCCACCTGGGTCCACCCCCCAGGTTGCCTCTTCGCGTATATCTGCCTCCCGAAAACCTAAGCACGGGGGGTACGTCCACGAAATATTCCGCCGCCTCCACGGGACGGAAACCACCGAGAGAGAAAGAGCTCTCTGGCAGGGAGATCCTGCCGGGGAAATTCCCTCCCGGAGAGGGGAAATCATCGCCATCGTCATCGTCATCACGCTGGACTTCATCGGGATCATCATCACCACCATCCACTGCGCCATCACCATCATCTCCACCGACTCCACATCCATCTTGCTGTAACATCTAGGGCTGTACCTTGTCTAGTTCATTGGGGAGACTCTCCCGGTGTTGATTACTCCTTGTTATTGATGCTATTGAGTTTGTTTGGTGGATTAGTGTTCATGTCCAGATTGTTATTCATTGCCATATCATCTCTGATCATGATCCATATGATGTCTTGTGAGTAGTTTGTAGTTCTTGAGGACATGGGGAAGTCATGTTGTTAGTAGTGAAATAATGCTGCGTTAATATTTAATGGTTTGATATTTAAGTTGTGGTGTCATTCTTCTAGTGGTGTCATGTGAACGTCGACTACATGACACTTCACCTTTATGGGCCTAGGGGAATGCATCGTGTACCTAGCTTGCTAGTTGAGGGGTTGCCGGAGTGACAGAAACCTGAACCCCCGTTAGTAAGATAGTGCACGAGGGAGCGTAGGGTCTCAGAGTTTAACCATATACTAACAGTACCATGAGTGTGGAAAAGTGGTGGTAATTGTGGTGGCTTTGTCCAAGATTAATTAGTGAAGGTACTTGGTTCATTGTTTCGATGCAGTTTTCTATGTGGGAGAGGCTAAATATACATGCACTCCACTACTTGGGATTACAAGTACTATATGATTGGATTGTTAGAAAGCATCCGCAAATACTAACAATGCATTAAGGTTTCCCCAACCATAGCCTTAAGTTCAAGGTCCTCTTACTCCCATACGTGCAACTAATCGGTTCGCGTTCTCAGGTTTCTGTCACTCCGGCAGAACTTCCCCCGCTTCGTTACAAATACTACCAACCCTAGGGTGTTTGATCCATGCGCGCACAAGTATAATGGACACCAAAGGACAGCACCATATAGACATACAACTCTAATGAACCTCATGCATTCAATTAAGCAATCAAAAGACAAATAAACTACGGAAACATGATGTAAATCATAGGATAAATATTATAGCATCAAACACCATGTTTACATAGGACGGTACAGAGGTTTGTGGGAGGATGAACCACTGAATACAAGGAGAGATGGTTGGAGATGGCGGTGAAGACGGCGGAGAGGGCAGCGCGGCGGCGCAGGGCGGCGGCGGCGCCGGCGGTGCGGGGAACTCCTTTCCCCGCCGCCGGCAAGCTTGGGGAGCGCCGCCCCTTAGCCTCCCTCCTTCATGGCTTCTTGGGAGCCCTCCCCCATGGAGATGGGATCCATGGGGGAGGCAAAAACGTGGCTTTTGGTGGCTGAAATTCGTGGGTGGAGGAGTCCTCCACGAATTAGGTTTCCTCCCTTTATATATCTTCTCGGATTTCCGTCACCCCCTTTTAGGGTTCCACCAAAACGGGCCTACAGGCCGCGTCCGAACTCCGATTGGGCTGATCTCGGGCTTAAAATCTTCGTATGGAAAATTGTGACAACTTTCGTAACAGCCAGGTCTCCATATAACGTCATCTTCGAGGGTCAAACTGGCAATCTTCGTAAAAAGTTCTCAGACAGATTTCAGGAAAGTCCCAATTCGACTCCAACAAGGTTTCCTCTTGTATTCTTGATAATTTCTACACATCAAAAGTAAAACAAGAACATTGTGCACTTTTGCAACTATTAGTAGGTTAGTCCAAATAAATAATAAACTTAATATAAAACAAGTGCTAAAAGCATAAAAATGGCATGAAACAATCAAAAATTATAGATACGTTTTGGACGTATCAACATCCCCAAGCTTAATTCCTGCTCGTCCTCGAGTAGGTAAATGATAACAAAATAATTTTTGATTGTAAATGCTATGATCAGGTCTTTAACAATTGCATGATGTATGGATAATAAAACTTAGCAATCATGTTTCCTAATGAAAAGTATCAACGAACTAAGAGCTTATAACATGAAATTTATAAACATCAACAAGATTGTAATGACCATAATAAAGCATGATAGAGTGGTATCTCGCTTGCCCTTAATTGTGGAGCAAAACATAAATGCCAAGGCACCTCTGAAGTTCAAGTGAAGACTAGATATAGAGATATCAAAGATAAAAGCATCATGGTTATACCTCAATTAATCGTATTCTGGGACAAGCACATTACACTAAGAACGACAGCTATGCTCTCGAAGAAGTGCTCAAAGAAAGGATGGTGACTCAACATAAAAATAAAAGATTGGCCCTTCGCAGAGGGAAGCAGGGATTAACACGTGCTAGAGCTTTTTGTTTTAAAAACAGAGGTAAAAATGTTTTGAGAGGTGTTTGTTAATTGTCAACGAATGGTAGCGGGTGAGAACAGTATTCTACCTGTCAAACGGACTTTTAAGAGCGGCTCCCATGAAGGACGTTATTTCTACCAGCAAGGCAGATCATCCCTCTTTCTCTTTGGTTTACACACATTCAGGTATTTCACTGTTTGTCATTGCTTACTGATGAATCAGGGCAAAAGTGTGAAGAGAATTAATTGGTTAAAGTTGTAATTAATTGGGACTGGGCACCCCGTTGCCAGCTCTTTTTGCAAGTTATTGGATAAGCGGATGTATATGCCACTAGTCCAGGTGTAAAAGTCCATTTGACAAATAGAATAAAGAATAACCACACTAATTCCTCATGAGCTAGTAAACATTGACACAAAAAGAGAAATATTTTGAAGGTTTTAAAGGTAGCACATGCAAATTTACTTGGAATGGCTTGAAATACCATGCATAGGAATTTTTGGTGGACTCTTTGGGATAACTTGGTTTTAAGGATTTGGATGCACGAGCAGCATTCCCGCTCAGTACAAGTGAAGGCTAGCAATAGACTGGGAAGCGACAACCACGAGAGCGATAACGGTCATAATCATGCTTGCGACAAAATAAAATTAACGGAGGCATAAAAACGATACTAAAACTCTGAGGCAAAATAGATCATCAAGGCTTAATTGACTTTTATTTTTCAGTCATAACATGTGTGAGCATGTGCCAAGTCGATTCAAGTGAATTATTCAGAGGAGGATACCACAATACCATACCATCTTATGAACAGGACAATGCATGTTGATATCAAAATAACATAATATGCACTATTAGCTAGTTGAGACTAACCATAAGAAAACATAAACTACTAAACAGTATTATTCACACATCATTTTTAAGTTTCAACAAGTAATCCATTAACCAAGTAAACATTGAAAACAGAGGATAAATAAAATATGTGACGATCCACTTATTAATGTAACTGGTGTTTGATGCTAAGATAAATAGATAATAAAATACAGCCGCTTCAAGTTTAGTTAAGTTCCTATGTTGCTCAAAAAACAAAGTTTAAAGGTTTGCAAACCGTGGGGTTATTGATGAAGAGGGATGCGGGGACATCCCCAAGCTTATGACTTTGGTAATTCTTCAATATTCCATAGTTTGGTGTTCCTTCATTCTCTGTGAAAAAACTTCAACACAAAAACTTTCCCATTCTTTTCTGCGGTTAGACATTAGTACAATAGATAATATTTCCCAAGTGCTACTATTAAACCAAATAAAATTTTGTTTTTAAGTTACAGAAAGGTTGCTTAAATGGCCAACTTATAAATGAAAGGTAAGAACCATTAAAAATCAAATGAAAACGAAAAGAGGCCACTCTTGCAACAAAAGTCAGAATCTGTCCAGAAAAACAGCAGCTGGAAAACGCAATTTTTAGGTGCACTTAAACATGCCCGAAATTTTAGCCAATTTTTGTACATGCAGAGGATTAGGTGCTACAACATCAGTAATTTTTCGTGATTTTTAGAGCTTCCAGTAAAATATGAAAAATCGCGCAATAAGCAGTAGATACCGAAAACAGAAAATCACTTTTTACATATGTATCAACTAAGCTAAATGGATAAAACTTGGTACTTTATTTTTGATAAACTAAAAACCAGAGGCTAAGCAAGACCTAAACATGCTAGCTACAGCAAGGAAAACTCTAAATAAAAATCAAAAGTAAAACCCAAATAAAATTAAAATAAAGAACCAAACAAAGAAGCAAAACAAAAGAAAATATTTTTGTTATTTTGAATTTATAAGTGAAAGTAAAGAAGCAATCGAAACCAAATAAGGAGCCTAATAAAACTAAAGAAGGTAAAACCAAGACATATAAAAGCAATTATAATACAAGTTAAGACAATACATATCATGTGGACGGGTAATATAGAGTATGAACGAGACAACCTCATGTTAGTTGATGAATAGGGGGATGACTCGGGCATCCCCAAGCTTAGATGATTGTATCTTCTTGAATATGTTCTTGGGATGCACCTACACATCCCCAAGCTTGAGCTCTTGCGTCTTCTTATTCATCTATATCACCATATTGATTAGATCTTATAAGCTACATCCACATAAAACTTCACAAAACTCATTAGTAGGGTTAGTACTCATTAAATAAAATCCACTCATGTTCAAGCATTGACAAGTTTTATAATTTTACTCAACATTAGCCACTGTATATACTAAGGTGTTCATGATTTCCGTTGTCCGTCGAAAAACTAATGAAACTAACAACACCAAGTACAATATTGAATAAACAAAGAAATCTGTCAAAACTGAACAGTCCGTAAAGATGGCATTCAACGAGATAGTTAAGTAGCTCAAATCGAAAAACTTTAGTCTAATGAAAGAAAGATAATAATCTCAGGTTTATGCACAAAAAATTTCAAGTCAAAATACTATTCTGAGATTTATCACGATTTTATTTACAGAGAAGCACAAAATCTGTCTAAACAGAACAGTCAGTAAAGATCGAATTTTTCGACCTATCTACGTACCTTAAATCAGAAAAAGTTAGTCTAATGAAAGAAAGCTAATAAGCATCACTTTGCACTCAAGAAATTTCAGATCAAGATCACGTTCTGGTGATTTTAAACATTTAATACGGTGGAGCACAGAAAATCTGTTTCTGGACAGCAAAGTAAAACTATCAACTTTCAATTAACTAAAGACTATAATTAGCATTTTATTTTTATGTACAGAGGTATATACACAATATTTACAATATTTACATGTTTTTAATGAAAAGCTTCCATGGAAAGATTTGTTTTGGTTTCATAGGCATGAACACAAGTGTTCAAGGTCGACCCCCATTTAACCATTACTCATCTTTCCAATCACTTTTCTTTTTGAAAACGTTTTTAGATAACAACTACACCTAATTTTTTTTGTAATTCGCATTCCCTATCCATAGTAAGATAAAGAACAACTTAATACTGAAAATAAAAACTACTTAGAGATAAAGCAAACAAGTGCACACAAGAACATTAACCTACGCTATGGCTCCCCGGCAACGGCGCCAGAAAAGGTCTTGATAACCCACAAGTATAGGGGATCGCGTGTAGCCTTTTCGATAAGTAAGAGTGTCGAACCCAACGAGGAGCTAAAGGTAGGATAAGTATTCTCTCAAGTTCTATCAACCACTGATACAACTCTACGCACACTAAACGTTTGCATTATCTAGAAATACTACTATAATACGGGTATGAGATAGTTTTGCAAGATAATAAATACAAGAAAGTAAATGTTAGTGCTGCAGCAATAAAGTACACTAAGTAACCATATACTAACAGTACCATGAGTGTGGAAAAGTGGTGGTAATTGTGGTGGCTTTGTCCAAGATTAATTAGTGAAGGTACTTGGTTCATTGTCTTCGATGCAGTTTTCTATGTGGGAGAGGCTAAATATACATGCACTCCACTACTTGGGATTACAAGTACTATATGATTGGATTGTTAGAAAGCATCCGCAAATACTAACAATGCATTAAGGTTTCCCCAACCATAGCCTTAAGTTCAAGGTCCTCTTACTCCCATACGTGCAACTAATCGGTTCGCGTTCTCAGGTTTCTGTCACTCCGGCAGAACTTCCCCCGCTTCGTTACAAATACTACCAACCCTAGGGTGTTTGATCCATGCGCGCACAAGTATAATGGACACCAAAGGACAGCACCATATAGACATACAACTCTAATGAACCTCATGCATTCAATTAAGCAATCAAAAGACAAATAAACTACGGAAACATGATGTAAATCATAGGATAAATATTATAGCATCAAACACCATGTTTACATAGGACGGTACAGAGGTTTGTGGGAGGATGAACCACTGAATACAAGGAGGAGATGGTGATGGAGATGGCGGTGAAGACGGCGGAGAGGGGCAGCGTGGCGGCGCAGGGCGGCGGCGGCGCCGGCGGTGCGGGGAACTCCTTTCCCCGCCGCCGGCAAGCTTGGGGAGCGCCGCCCCTTAGCCTCCCTCCTTCATGGCTTCTTGGGAGCCCTCCCCCATGGAGATGGGATCCATGGGGGAGGCAAAAACGTGGCTTTTGGTGGCTGAAATTCGTGGGTGGAGGAGTCCTCCACGAATTAGGTTTCCTCCCTTTATATATCTTCTCGGATTTCCGTCACCCCCTTTTAGGGTTCCACCAAAACGGGCCTACAGGCCGCGTCCGAACTCCGATTGGGCTGATCTCGGGCTTAAAATCTTCGTATGGAAAATTGTGACAACTTTCGTAACAGCCAGGTCTCCATATAACGTCATCTTCGAGGGTCAAACTGGCAATCTTCGTAAAAAGTTCTCAGACAGATTTCAGGAAAGTCCCAATTCGACTCCAACAAGGTTTCCTCTTGTATTCTTGATAATTTCTACACATCAAAGAGTAAAACAAGAACATTGTGCACTTTTGCAACTATTAGTAGGTTAGTCCAAATAAATAATAAACTTAATATAAAACAAGTGCTAAAAGCATAAAAATGGCATGAAACAATCAAAAATTATAGATACGTTTTGGACGTATCAATGGCAGAGCTGCTGAATGGTATAGTCTGCTGAAGAATGGTCCTTCATTGAGCTGGGCTGAAATTGTCCCTCTCTTTTATTACAAGTTTTATCCTCCAAGTGAGATTCATAAGGATCGGAATTCTATATTCACTTTTTGGCCTTATGAGGGAGAAAGTATTGCCCAAGCTTGGGGGAGATTGAAATTATTAATGCTCAAATGCCCTGTTCATGGGATTCCAAGTAATATTGTCATCAATAACTTTTATGCAAGACTTTCCTATCATGATAAAGATTTATTGGACACTTCTTGTTCTTGGTCATTCACTCGTATGAAGGATGAAGATAAATGGGATCTTCTTGATCGTATCCAGGAAAATACTGAAGGATGGGAGAACGACAAAGGTAGGGAGTCAGGTATAAATTATGATTTCGAATGCATTAAATCCTTTATGGAGACTGATAGTTTTCGTAATTTTAATGCTACTTATGGTCTTGATTCTCAAGTTGTTGTTAATTACTTTAAGGCCTTTGCCTCGTATCTCGATATTCCTAGACAAGGTTGGGAAAAGTATCATGAACCTTATGAAGATAATGCTAATTTTGCTCTTGCTAAAAATGTTGAAGTTCAAACTGTTGATCGCATTATACCAGAACCCTATATTGAAAAAATACCTTTTCCTGTTAAAGTAAAAGAACACTCTATTTTGGCTAGTGTGGTTAGCAAAAGTGAACGTAAACCTAGGGAACCTGATGAGCAAATTAGTGTAGAACATGAAGTAGCTATGGTTAAGGAACTTGTAACTGAAAATGTAGAAGGAGGTCATATTGTGTTTTGTGAAGAAGCTTCTAACATGGTTACACATCCTAAAAGAGCTCGAAAGCCTAGTGTTCCTGTGCTTTCTGTTAAAATAGGTGAGCATTGTTATTATGGTCTCTGTGATATTGGTGCTAGTTCCAGCGCTATCCCTTATGCTCTCTACAAGGAAATCAGGAAGGAAATTGATCCTTGCGAATTGGAAGATATTGATGTGGTTATTCAGCTTGCTAATAGGGAAACTATCTGTCCAGTTGGCATTGTCAGAGATGTTGAAGTTTTATGTGGTAAGACTAAATACCCTGCTGATTTCTTAGTTCTCGGTTCTGCTGCTAGTGACTCTTGTCCTATTATTTTTGGTAGACCTTTCCTGAATACTTGTGGTGCTATTATTGACTGTCAAAAAGAGAAAATTTTACTAGATTCGATGGAGAGTCTTATGAGTTTAATTTTTCAAAATTTGCTAAGAATCATTATGAACCTGAAATGCCTAATGAGAACTTTCAAGTTGAACAGCTTGCTTCTATTGCTGTTGGTCCTAACAATGCTTTGCAGCAATTTTTGGAAGACCACGAAAGTGAAGTTTTTGCAGAAGAAAGAAGGGAGATTGACGACATCTTTCTGCGTCAACCTCAAATGCTTAGGCATGATTTACCTGTGGAGGACCTGGGAATTGCGCCCCCTCCTAAAGAAGACCCTGTTTTTGATCTTAAGCCTTTACCTGATAATCTTAAGTATGTTCATATTGATGATAAGAAAATATATCCTGTTATTATTAGTTCTAAACTTTCAGGAGATGAAGAAGCAAAATTATTGCAAGTTCTGAAGAAACATAGAGGCGCAATGGGCTATACTCTTGATGATTTAAAAGGGATTTCTCCTGCTATATGTCAGCATGCTATTAATATTGAGCCTGATGCCAAGCCTGTTGTTGAGCATCAACGTCGTTTAATTCCTAAGATGAAGGAAGTGGTAAGAAATGAGGTATTAAAACTTCTTGAAGCAGGTATAATTTATCCTATTGCTGATAGTAGATGGGTTAGTCCTGTTCATTGTGTTCCTAAGAAAGGAGGAATAACTGTTGTGCCTAATGAAAATGATGAGCTTATTCCTCAGAGAGTTGTAGTTGGTTATAGAATGTGCATTGATTTTCGTAAGGTCAATAAGGTTACTAAGAAAGATCATTATCCTTTGCCTTTTATTGATCAGATGTTAGAAAGGTTGTCTAAGAAAACTCATTTTTGTTTCCTTGATGGTTATTCTGGTTTTTCCCAAATAGCTGTTAGAAAGGAAGATCAGGAGAAAACCACTTTTACCTGTCCTTATGGTACTTATGCTTATAGACGTATGCCTTTTGGTTTATGTAATGCTCCTGCTACTTTTCAGAGATGCATGTCTGCTATTTTTCACGGTTTTTGTGAAGAAATTGTGGAAGTCTTCATGGACGATTTCTCCGTCTATGGAACTTCTTTTGATAACTGTTTGCACAATCTTGACAAAGTTTTGCAGAGATGTGAAGAAACCAATCTTGTTCTTAATTGGGAGAAATGCCATTTTATGGTTAATGAAGGCATTGTTCTTGGGCATAAAATTTCTGAAAGAGGTATTGAAGTTGATAGAGCTAAAGTGGAAGCAATTGAGAAAATGCCATGCCCCCGAGATGTGAAAGGTATTCGTAGTGTTCTTGGTCATGCTGGTTTTTATAGAAGGTTTATTAAAGATTTCTCTAAAATTTCAAAGCCACTTACCAATCTTCTTCAAAAGGATGTTCCATTTGTTTTTGATGACGAGTGTAAAGAGGCATTCGAAATTTTGAAGAAGGCTTTAATAACTGCTCCTATTGTTCAACCACCAGACTGGACTTTACCATTTGAAATTATGTGTGATGCTAGTGATTTTGCTGTAGGTGCTGTTTTAGGACAGCGAGTAGATAAAAAGTTAAATGTTATTCATTATGCTAGTAAGACTCTTGATGCAGCTCAAAAGAATTATGCTACTACTGAGAAGGAATTTTTAGCAGTAGTGTTTGCTTGTGATAAGTTTAGACCTTATATTGTTGATTCTAAGGTAACTATTCATACTGATCATGCTGCTATTAAATACCTTATGGATAAGAAGGATGCTAAGCCTAGACTTATTAGATGGGTTCTCCTGTTACAAGAGTTCGATTTGCATATTGTTGATAGAAAAGGTGCTGAAAATCCTGTTGCTGATAATCTGTCTAGATTAGAAAATATAATGCATGATCCTATTCCTGTTGATGACAATTTTCGAAATGAGCAGTTGGCTTCTATAAAGGTAAATTCGAATGATTGTCCCTGGTATGCTGATTATGCTAACTTTATTGTTGCCAAGTATTTGCCTCCAACTTTTACTTATCAGCAAAGGAGGAAATTCTTCTGTGACTTGAGGCATTATTTTTGGGATGACCCACATTTATATAGAGAAGGAGTTGATGGTATTATGAGAAGATGTGTTCCAGAGCATGAGCAGAAGGAAATATTGGATAAATGCCATGGTAGTGCTTATGGAGGACATCACGCCGGAGACAGAACTGCACAAAAGGTTCTACAATCAGGTTTTTATTGGCCTACTCTTTTTAAAGATGCAAGAAAATTTGTTTTGACCTGTGATCAATGTCAGAGAGTTGGGAATATTAGTAGACGTAATGAGATGCCTATGAATTATTCTCTTGTTATTGAACCTTTTGATTGTTGGGGATTTGACTTTATGGGTCCTTTTCCCGCTTCAGATGGTTATACTCATATTCTAGTTGCTGTTGATTATGTTACTAAGTGGGTAGAGGCTATACCAACCTCTAGTGCTGATGGTAAGACTTCCTTAAAAATGCTTAAGGATGTTATTTTCTCGAGGTTTGGTGTGCCTAGATATCTCATGACTGATGGTGGTTCACACTTTATTCATGGTGGTTTTAGAAAAACTCTTGCTAAATATGGTGTCAATCACAGAATTGCTTCACCGTATCATCCTCAAACTAGTGGTCAAGTAGAGTTATCAAATAGAGAAATTAAGTTGATTTTGCAAAAGACTGTCAATAGGTCTAGAAAGAATTGGGCTAGAAAGCTTAATGATGCTTTGTGGGCTTATAGAACAGCATATAAAAATCCTATGGGCATGTCTCCTTATAAAATGGTTTATGGAAAAGCTTGTCATTTACCTCTAGAATTAGAACACAAGGCCTATTGGGCAATCAAAGAGCTTAATAGAGATTTCAAATTAGCTGGTGAGAAAAGGTTGCTAGAGTTAAGCTCTCTAGATGAATGGAGAAGTGAAGCATATGAAAATGCTAAACTTTTCAAAGAGAAAGTTAAGAGATGGCATGACAAGAGAATTTTAAAAAGAGAATTTTGCATAGGTGATAAAGTTTTATTGTATAGGTCTCGTCTCAGATTTTTTGCAGGAAAATTACTCTCAAAATGGGAAGGACCTTACATTGTGGAAGAAGTTTATCGTTCTGGTGCAATAAAAATTAATTCACTTGACGGTGACAAACCTCAAGTTGTTAATGGGCAGAGACTTAAACATTATATTTCTGGAGAATCTTATAATGAAAATGTTGATATTATTCAAATGGTATCTCCGGAGGAATTTATTAAAACTCAGAAACAGGAAACTGCAGAGTCTGATTTGAAGTAGGTATGATTTCGGTAAGAAAAAGTCCGCGTTTTACTTCGAAACTTTTATATTAGTTATATTTATACAATTTTGGAAATATCAAGACGAATAAGTGCCGGAGGAGGTGCCCGAGGGCACCACGCCACAGCAGGGCGCGGGCCCCACCTGGGCCGCGCCCAGCTATGGCGTGGTCGCCTCGGAGACCCCCTCCGACTCCGCTTCGCCCTGTGCTTTCCTTTTCACGCGTTATTTTCTGCTATATATTTACCCGGATCTCCCGAGGTCCGTATCTCGTGTTTTCGTCGCGTTTGTTTTCGAGCTGTTTCTGCCAGGGTTGTAGAAGTCTAGAGCACCATGGTCGCCTCCAACAACCCTGACAAGGAGGGCCTGAAGAAAGATCTGAAAGACCAAGATGCTGAGGAGGAGAAGGAGAAGACTGAAGCTGTCGGTGAAGAAGAGGAAGATCCAAGTCCTATTCCCACCGCTACCGTTGCAAGCATCGGAGTGGTGCAGAACAAGCCCAGGGCCAGGCAGGGCGCGAGGATGAGCACTGGTGGGAGAGTTCCTCGTCGCTTCCTAGCTCCAAGAACACTTCCTTCAGATACCAAAAGGCCTTTTCACACTCTCATCCATAAGTATCCCTTTGAAAAAGTTCCAGAATCAGAATTGCCCAGTAGCTGGGATATGGATCGTTCTGACCATGCAGGAAAAGGGAGCTCCAAAGCTGAAGAGAAGTGGGGTAACAACTCCAAAAGCTGGGATTCACCCTCTGACAGGATGATGAACCGCATTGAGCAGAATTCAGAGCTTGTCCGCACCCTCATTGGTAGAGTTGATGAGTTAATGGAGCTTGCCGAGAAGCTCATTAGAGGGGCGCCACCACCATCACCGCCAAGGGAGTAATTCACCATGGGTAACAACACACTCCCAGCTTGTTTCAAGCTTGGGGGGGGGGGTGTTTTCAGTATCACCATCTTTATCTTTATCTTTATCTTTATATTTTTGCTTAGTACCATGAGTAGAGAAGTTATCATATGAGATAGTTTGCAATGTGGAGTATCACTCCTTAGTTGGTTATCGTTGTATCCGTTGGTGTGAGGTTTATTGTGATGGAATATTAATGAGAAGCTTTATCTTTACTTTCTGCACACTTTATTTTAGCCAGCAAGTCCTTTGTCATATGCTGATCTTGTTACATTAGTATTGGCATCACTTTGGGTGCAGCAAGTAAATTTAGTTGGTTGTGGCAAACTTAGACTGGTCAGTAGTATCAATACTTTTTACACTTAAGTAGAAAAGAGGGAACTGGTTGCAATAACATTATCCCTATTGTTTTCCTCTTTGTTGGCCAATGAGTTTATTATTCTTGAATTAAAGTGTTTTGTGCCCACAAAGTAGATAGCATGGTTGTTCTATTAGATCTATAAGTGTTTGTCTCTCTCAATTCTTGTGCTTGCTACTAAACCTTGCTAGCCTAAAACCTTGTACTGAGAGGAGATACTTCTCGTGCATCCAAAACCCTGAACCAAAGCACTCCATTCGTGTCCACCATAACTACCTATCATGTAGTGTTCGCACTACTCCAAGTACATTTTCTCGTGTGCTACCTTTAACTATTCAAAACTATTATTATATCCCTTTTTGTGTCACTGTTCACCAAGCTCATAAGGACGTGGTAGCAGATGTGTCATCTTCCATGCTAACTGATTTACAAGGATTGGCAGCTTCATCTGCTTCTCCACCTTTTATTTTGCATTAAAAGAGCTGGTTAGTCCACCCTATAAATAAATAAATAAATAAATAGACACTCCTCCACGGTGATTGTTGGTCGGCAACCGAGGATTCGGTCAAGCCATGGTTTGTGGAAAGAAATGGTTGGGAGGAGTGTCATCAATAAGTGCTTGTTACAAGTGCAGTTCTATAAACTCTCGGAACCGCTCTAAAAGTTAATTAGTATGGAAGATGACAAGGATTCTACCACTGATTTGTTGACCAATAGCATACACCTCTCAAAGCAATATTTTTACACTCTCTATGCCTTCGGGAACTAAAAAGCTCTAGCACACGTTTTAATCCCTGCTTCCCTCTGCGAAGGGCCTATCATTTATTTATTGTTGAGTCAGTAAACCTATTCCCTCTATCCCGAGCAAGCACTCGAATTGTTATAGATACAATCATTTATAGTTCATAATATTTCCTATCATGTTTTGTCTACTTTGCTTGAGCACATGAAGTTTTATCTTTGAGAATATGACTTTGACAGTTTTCTTTGGAATGTGAAAGGAACAGTGATGATTGAGCAACTCTATTTCTGCAATATAGCTCTAGTATAAAGACTCTTCTTGAAAGATAAGTTAGAATGTTGATTGTTCTCTGACCAAGAACACAGTTTGCCACATCCAATTGGTTTGCTTAATGTACCTTTATTTGTGGTTGTTCCATTACTTGTTCCAAGTTAAGTAGAATGTGTAGAGACTGCTGTTTAAAATGACTTGTTTAGCTGAGTAAATACTGATGCTTCTTGTCCGTATTCTTTATTATCGACACTTCACTCCATAAACATGTGGACTTGTTTACTGAGCTCAGTTTTCGCTTGGGGACAAGCGAGTCTAAGCTTGGGGGGAGTTGATACGTCCATTTTGCATCACTATTTTATATCATAATTTGTCATTATCTATCCTTATATTTCATATTAATACATGATACTTATGTTATTTTGCCTTATTTTGCATGTTTGATGATTATTGGGAATTATCCTTCCGGAGTCAGGTTTCTGCTGGAAAAAGCGTCGTCAAGTCACATATCAGCGGAACTCCAAAAATCACGAAACCAATTCTGGGGGTCTTATAATGTCAGATGCCGGAGGCAGCCAAAAGGAGGCAGCCAGGTGGGCCCCACGCCACACCTGGGCGCGGCTGGCCTGTGGGCCGCGCCCAGCTATGGCGTGGCCACCTGGGTCCACCCCCCAGGTTGCCTCTTCGCGTATATCTGCCTCCCGAAAACCTAAGCACGGGGGGTACGTCCACGAAATATTCCGCCGCCTCCACGGGACGGAAACCACCGAGAGAGAAAGAGCTCTCTGGCAGGGAGATCCTGCCGGGGAAATTCCCTCCCGGAGAGGGGAAATCATCGCCATCGTCATCGTCATCACGCTGGACTTCATCGGGATCATCATCACCACCATCCACTGCGCCATCACCATCATCTCCACCGACTCCACATCCATCTTGCTGTAACATCTAGGGCTGTACCTTGTCTAGTTCATTGGGGAGACTCTCCCGGTGTTGATTACTCCTTGTTATTGATGCTATTGAGTTTGTTTGGTGGATTAGTGTTCATGTCCAGATTGTTATTCATTGCCATATCATCTCTGATCATGATCCATATGATGTCTTGTGAGTAGTTTGTAGTTCTTGAGGACATGGGGAAGTCATGTTGTTAGTAGTGAAATAATGCTGCGTTAATATTTAATGGTTTGATATTTAAGTTGTGGTGTCATTCTTCTAGTGGTGTCATGTGAACGTCGACTACATGACACTTCACCTTTATGGGCCTAGGGGAATGCATCGTGTACCTAGCTTGCTAGTTGAGGGGTTGCCGGAGTGACAGAAACCTGAACCCCCGTTAGTAAGATAGTGCACGAGGGAGCGTAGGGTCTCAGAGTTTAAAGCTGTGGTTAGATTTATCTTAATTACTTTTCTGCATTCGCGGATGCTTGCAGGGGGTATAATCACAAGTGCGTATTAGTCCTAGGAAGGGCGGTGCGTTAGCATAGATTCACCCACACAACACTTATCAAAACAATGAAGATTAACCAGTTGCACGAAGCGAAAGCACTTGACGAAATTCCCATGTGTCCTCAGGAACATTTGTCTCTTATAAGTAACACACTCGGCTTGTCCTTTGCACTCAAAAGGATTGGGCCACTCGCTGCATTTGTTGCCGCGCTCGTTTATTTACTTGCACTGTTTTTACCTGCTGTTTCGAATACTACTGAAAACCTGTCTGCTAGCTTTTACAGTGAATTCTTGATCAAAACTACTTGCCAGCACCTTCTGCTCCTCGTTGGGTTCGACACTCTTATTTATCGAAAGTACTGCGATACACCCCCTATACTTGTGGGTCATCAGTGACGAAGGACATGCCGCGACTCGGCTCGACTCACCACCGTCATCGTTGCCACACAGCTCGCGACGCCACCATAGCACCCAAGACATCGTCAGTCGCTACCAACCACGATGTTGTGTGAGTCCAGCCCGCGAGCGCGCACACAGGAACCAACATCTTCAAGATGACGCCCTCAAGAGGGGAGGCGACGAAGATCGACGCCGTCGTCCGACCCTGCACAAACGGGGTCTAGGTCTTCACCCGAAGAGGAGGTCCAAGCCTGAGGAGAATCGAGGAGCTCCAAGACGACCCCCCAAGAGGGAGAACGGCGTCCACGGACGTCGCGTCGTTGGGCTTTCGCCCGGTGCACTCGAAACTCACCAGCCCCACGCAGCCGGGTCAAGGTGGGGAGACCTCCGGCACCGCCGGCCTGCACGCCCACTGATCCAAACACCTCCTGCGCGACGGCGGCACAACCATCGCACAGAGCCTTCCAAACCTTCTCCGACCTCGCCCAGACGTAGCCTTCCCCGCCGCTGCAGCCTCACCAGCATACCCGAGCAGCCCCGCAGGCCGCAGCCCTGCCGGCCACTCCGAACCACCGCCGCACCAACCTGCCCCCGCCAGGAGCCGGACCTCTCAAGGCACGGCCTCACCGCTGCCTCCATGCCACGCACTCGTGGCCGCACCAGACACCTCCGTCGCACCCAGACCAAACGAGCCCAGATCGGGCCCGCCCGAGCCAAGCCCACGAGCGCGCCGTCCGCGCCTCCCACTTCGACCATCTTCACGCCCTGGTGAGCCTCGCGCCGCTGGCGAGCTCGCCTCCTTGGCACCGGCCCGCACGCCAGCGAGGCCAGCCACCCCTCGAAGTTCCGCGCCAAGAGCCGCCACGGGAGAACCAAAGAACGCCCCACCGCCACCTTCCCGGCGCGTGCAAGTCTTTGCCGGCGCCCCCTCCGCCGGCGGCGAAGCGGGGAGGCGGATGGGAAGGCGCAGCGGCCGGCGGCGCTAGGGTTTCCCCCGTGTCGGCCCAGGGTGACACGGGGGGGGGGGGGGGGGGCAGAATCTTTCGGTCTTTTTTTTTCCCGACGCATCTATGGGCACGGGATGGCGATCACGCTACCTTCCTGAGAAGGATATGGTACCGTTGTTTCCACTACCTCAGCTCAAGACCCCGTGCCGCCTCCTGTCGTGACCCTCAGGCTTGTTGGTGTTGTGGGAGGACGGGCACTTGGCCAGAGGCTGCAAGGAGCCACCAGATCGGCCGCGGCCGGCAAGCCTTCCTCGACACTGCTCGTCGCCGGTCAGCCTGCTGCGCTCGTTCGCGGAGGTTTTCATGGTGAGCCCGGAGCTTACGTGTGCTACACCAAGACGAATGATGGTGCTCTCTCTCGGAAGAGAACGAGCGGGTTGGCCAGATGCTGCTGCTTTTGCAGGGAGAGGATGGCGACCATGAGACGATGGAGCCGGAGGTGTGTAGGGCACACTTTCCCATGCAGAGTTAGGGGAGGTGATGTCGAGGCACGAGATGCTCGGTGAGACCTTGGAGCGGGTCTCGCGTCCGGCCTCGGCATGCTCCCTGCTTCCGGCTAAGCGCGACGAGCTGCCTTCTCCAAGGTGCTCTTCTACCCAAACGATGTGTCATGCAAGGGCAGCATGTCAGCACATATGAGGAGGCTGAGGCTGCTTATGGGGAGATGCAGCAGTTCGTGCCACGCCTCGCCGAGCTGGGTGGGCAGGTGGTGCTGCTGGACGACGATGAGGTGGAGGATGAAGAGGTGGGCATTGTCGATCCCGGTGCGGCTCCGGCCTATTGTCCGATCAGGGTGAGGATGCTACGGAGAAGGAGGCATGGTAGCAGTACAATAAGGATACTGTCTCGCCAGTGCAGGCTGGCCCTGGACAGTAGGACATGGACGTGGGTGCATCTCTGTGGCCCGTGTTAGGCTTCTTCGCCTAGATCATGGTGCTCGCGACCACCGTAATGGGCATGCCGGCCACGACGTTGGTCCGCGAGATGGAGGTGGAGGCGCCGTCTGTTTCGGAGGAGTGGCAGGATTGCCAAGTTGCACCTCGAAGGCGCCAACATCGAGCTGCTAGGAAGGGTTGTATGTGCGTTGCTGATCGAGGCATGTTTTTTTCATGGCGAGCACTCGCGGGATTCCCACCCGAGACTAGGAGAACGGCTAGCAGGGCCTTCATCCACTCGATGTGGGGGTTATGTAAGGAGAGGAACCGAAGGACCTTTTGTAGTGTGGCGATCTCGCCTACTGAGGTGGTGGCATTGGTGCACGAAGAGTTGGCTCTGGGGGCTTTCGCCCAAACGCAGGATACTAGAGACTATTTTTTTGGTTTTTGTCTGTAAAGAGATTTCCCCTTGCTCAAAATTTTGTACATAAATTTCTATTCTATCTAATAAACTGAGGGGTTAAATCCTCAAAAAAAAAATAAACTGAGGGGTTAAATCCTTTCCGGATGCTAGTAAAACACATTAGTCTTTCAATCCAAGGTGTAGATTGTTGAGGAGTTGGATTTATGACAGAGGTCTGGCAGTTGCATTCCCAAGAGTACCGAATGCTGTAATTCCATGCCATCCCCCGGTCCATCTGTCATGTGATCAGATATTCAGATCAGTGCATGAACGTTAACAACCCAAGGAAAAATAATAATCGATGCAGCAGGACATGTAATTGATCTATTTTCATCACAAACTGGCATAACTTAGTTGAGATGGTCCTCCGCTCCGAGATACTAAATACAGTATACAGTACAAGGCTACGTCTGTCCCGAGCCAAAAGCAAATTCAGATACATTACTCAAGCGCGTGGTGTTCTAGTAAATAATCACAAGGACATCGACCTGAGGTGCGACCTCAGCAATTAACAATATTTTGTCCAGCATAAACATAAATACAACGATTAATCAACGCCGTCAGCAAATGAAAACCCAAACTGTACTACTCGCAGGCATCGAATCGATGTGCACAGCTGACTCTGGATGGAGATCAATCCGTCTTCAGGACTGGTCTGTTTGGATTCAGTGCAAGTTCGGCCCTCACATGTTCCAGTCCCTCGTAGTAGACAGCACTGAGCACAACTTCCTTGAGGCCAGCCAGAGATGGCAGCCCCGAAAGTAAACTACTATAGACCACCCCAACAAACAACTTCAGCAGCTGCAGCTTAGGGAATGCCCCTCCTTCAAACTTGACTGATTTAAGACTGTCTCCGATTTCCAGCTGCAACACCATTAGGCTCTGAAATGTATCCAGACGGAAACTGAGATGGACCTCTTTACTCTCAAACGATTTCTCAAACATATGCAGCGATGCCAGGTTTGGCAGATTCCCAAGGACCTGCATGGCACCATCGTGATCTGATATCCTAGAGCTCCGCAACTTCAGCTTCACGAGATTTCTGAGACCCTTGATCCAATCCGGCAGTTTGACCAGGTAGCCGTATAGCTTGAGCTTCTGCAGGTTTTCTGGGAAGGAGAACGTTCCATCCCAGCAGCCAGATAAACCTGGTTTTCCTTCTGACCGAATTGACAATGACTCCAGGCGGCTGAGAGCAACGACTGCCGAACACAGCTCTTGTCCATTTTCCTTACTGACGCCCGTCACTGCCAACTTGCGCAACAAGGTGAGCCCTTTTATGTCCTGTAGAAAGACCTTTCCCCGTGGTGCGATGTTCACAACACCAAGTGTACGTAGGGCTTTCAGCTTCCTCATCCCTCTTGGCACTAGAACACCGCCCCTCCCCTGGCGCATCGTGAAAATAGGGTTTATTGTTCTGTGGTAAAGATAAGTGCATACATCACTGCGGCTCCAGTCACCTTCAAGGAGCTGAGGTCTACACCATAGTAAACAAGATTGGATCCAAGTCTCACGTAACAAGTGCATGTGCGTCCTCAGTCCCATTTGCATGTTTCCATAATACTCCTCGGACTCTACATTCATACCAGCACAAAGATTGTTCAGCTTCTGAAGATTAATGACACTCTTCGGCAGCTTGATTATTTGTGTATCTCTGATATCTAAAGTCTGGAGTTCTCTCAGTTTACCCAATGAATCTGGCAGGTGATAAATGTCATGACATCCTCTTAGTGAAAGATATCTCAGGTGAAGAAGCTTCCCAATATTCTTAAGGTGATGATCATGTACACCTGTTGTGTCTTCCAAGTCCAGCACTCGCAATAGATTCATCTTGTCAGAAATGAAAAATGATCTGCACTCACCAAAAACTGTTATTGATCGGACATGGGACATGTCCACTATGGTCTCAAATTCACTCTGGTCTCTTTTCCAATTGCCTTTTATAGCAAGGTGGCGCATCATGGCTTGGTTGTTTGAGCTGCAACCTTCCTCGAGTGTTTTTTTTTTTTTAGAAAAGGGGGTGTGGATCCCCGGCCTCTGCATCGAGTGATGCACACAGCCATCCGCAATTATTCAATCAAGCCTTACAAGAGGAATACAAGGATTAACCCGAAGTGACCAAACTAGCGACAGCTCGCTATACCTATAACCCGGATGAAGGGGGTGATACACACCAACGCACATCATCAAAAAACCAAAGACCACACCAAGCCGCCCGAAGCGACCAAGGGGCACAACCAGTTCAGCAGACCCTCAGCGGCACCGATGCACCTGCTACAGAAGTCGCCGCCACCGTCTTCCTCAAAACCCATCATCATCTTCAGGACAGGGACCAAGCATCAACCTTGTCAGGCATGTCGTCGATGTCGCCACGACGCCAGACGACATATCCAATCTGCGTGTTACCATCATCACACGTCCAGCGCCGAGACTCCGTTGCCCCGCGCCGCCAAGACTCACCGTCGTCGGCGTGCTAGATGCCTCAACACGCCACCTCCTCTTACCCGTCTCAACCCTTAGCTGCTCCAAAACGATGCCCCCAGGAGGGAAAACGACCCTGAAAGGGCCGTCATCGTCCGATCTGGGATACCCAAATCTAGGGTTTCCCCCGAAGCAGCGCAAGTCTCCTCTATTCAGCAACTGCTCAAAAAAACGATGCCCCCATGAGGGAGAGCGACACCGAGAGCGCCGCCATCGTCCGATCCGGGATACCCAGTTCTAGGGTTTCCCCCGAGCAGCGCAAGTGAGTAGACGGTGGCTGCACAGCGATGCCTTCACCAAGGTAAGAACGCCTAGACGCCGCCATCGCCTGCTTGAACGGATTCGAAGCTCGGTTTTCACCGGCAGCCACGCCTCCCCAACTCGCCGCCGGAGTCAGCCGGCCGACCATCTCCGGCGAAGGAGGAGGCCACCACCACGTCCAGGGCTGCTGCCCTAAGCGTCCTCGTGCTGCGGGAGAGGCCCAAGACCATCTCTGCGTGTCGTTGCCGGCGCACCAACAGGAGGAGGCCGGGTTTCCGAACCGTTCGGCCCAAAGAACCAGATCGGGCCCAGTCACCGCCGCCGCCACCCACGGGCGCCGCCGTCCCCGGCCGTCGCAGCTATGCCTTGGTCGCCGCCACCTCCCGCAACATCGTCGCCGGAGAAGGCCAGAACGGAGCGCCTCCGCCCTAACCCTCCAGATCGACTGCCGAGGAGGTCCGCCGCCGCCGCGCCACACGGGCCATGCCCGGCGACGTCCTCGGCGGCGGCGGTATGGGGGAGGCTTAGGGGGAGGCTTGAAGGCGGCGAGGAGGGGGCACCCCGGGGCGGCGCGGCGCCGCCGCCTCGGGGGTGGGAGTTGTTTCGGGGGTGGGAGTGTAAAAACAAGATTTTCTTCTATCGACTTTGACATGCCGATTTCTCGCATGAGATCATGAACTTGACAAGAATGAATCCCTTTTGTGCTATGGATTGATTCTTTAGATGCTAGGATCAGACTCCTACTTATAAGTTCCATGAAGTAACCATCTGAGATTTCCTCCGCAGACTTGCCTCGAACCTCCCTTGAGTAACCCTCTGCGGTCCACCGACGTACCAAGCGCCCCCGCCCAACTCTGTAGTTTTCAGGAAAGATCGGCATATATAGGAAACAAGACTTGAGGTGATATGGTAAACCATCATAGCTTCTCATAAGTACGCTTCTAATGGTTTCAAACTCTGGATTCATCTCAAACTCGGGACTGATATGGTCATTCAATTTCCTCCATTCCATAATGGTTTTTTGTTGATTTGCCAAAAAGCCCCCAATAGTGACAATTGCAAGCGGAAGTCCATTGCATTTCTTTAGGATCAAATTTCCTTGTTCAACCAACTCTGGATACTCCTCATCCATATTGGTACTCTTGCCAAATATCTGAAATTAATACAAGTTCAAATTTTCAGTACTTTGAAAATGAAACTAGTTCAATTTAGAATTTTCTAATTTAATGATGAGAAATATGATGAAATATAAATTGTCTACTTTAGGATGTACATATTCCTACTAAATTAATTCTCTGGGTTGCTCGGACATCTTTGTATAGTTGAAAGATCGAATGTTTAATTCTGAATACGTACAGATATGGCCAGTGGCGAACCCAGAAACTTCCGGAAGCCTGGGCGAACAAGTTTAACATGCTAATTTTTTTTGAAAAAATCACTACAGAATATCTTAAAATACAAGTTGTGCACCGTCGCAGGCCTGGGCATTCGGTTCCCCCGAACCGATCGGTTCGGTTTCTCGGCTTTTAAAATATTTCGGTTTCAAGATTTTGGTGACCGATCGGTTTCCTAACATTTCACTAACCGAGGATTCGGTGCGGGCATATTTCGGTTCGGTCCTCGGTTTCTGACCGAACTACCGACCAGAAGAAATCCAACAAGGAACACGACACCAGGATCGATGGCAAAAAGCAATCAAGCACATATACAACTGAACCAAAGAGAATGTGAGGATAAAATCGGAGGCAGGTTCAGGTAGGCGTTCTCCTCCTCGCCAAAAATCATGGGTCTGTAGGTCGTCGGGCGCTATGGCGGCCAGCTGGGATTAAACTCTAGTCGATCTTTGAGGCGGAGGCGGTTGCTGTGGACAAGAGGTAGGAGGAAGAGGGAGGAGATGCCACTGCGGCAGTGCTGGTCGCCGGGATCGAGCAGAGAATGCCTCATCGTCAGGCTGGCGGCTGCCATGTTTGGAGCAAGTCGATAAGGTGTGGCGTTTGGGCCCTAGTGGTGTGCGTGCGTGCAGACTAAAAAGTTGCCCTCGTGAAGGCCTATATGGATTTGCATGGACAGATTTACTAGTGGGCTGTGGGCTTAATACGTGGAGTTTGCATCTACATATTTATCTCGGTTTCTAAGGTCTTTTCGGTTATGCATGGATTGAAACCGAATTAGCCGAATAAAATTGGGTTTTCAGGAGATCCTGACCGAACTAAATATTTTTTTTTCGGTTTCGGTCTGTTCGGCTTCGGTCCCGGTTCTTTCGGTTCGGTAGATCGGTCTTCGGTTAAAATGCCCACCCCTACACCGTCGGCAAGCCCAGGTGGCCTGCCCACCCCTACACCGTCGGCAAGCCCGGGTGGCCACCCGGGCTGGAGGGACGCTACGTCCGCCCCTGGATATGGGCATTTAAAATAAAATAAAATAGATGTTGGCCAAATGGCATTCCTTAGTAAAAATATACATAATCGTTCATATACTCAAATGTGTATGTTGTTGATCTACAAATATCAATTTTTTATTCAAACAATTTGAATACGAGCTAATACACTATCTATACCTTTTCGGTGAATAGGTCAAGTGCGTAGTTGCCTTCCAGACTCTGGAGTTCGTATATTTTGTCTTGTTTTTTTGAACAATGTGTAGCAATATCCTTTACCCTTGTGGTAACTATGATCCGGCTTGATGTCTCCGTTGCAGGAAAATGTGGTATTATAGTGTCCCATTCTGCATTGGATGATAGATCATCAAAAACAATTAAATATTTCTTTCCTGGTAATTCTATGCACATTTCTGGGACATCTTTGTAGCCAAACTGCGAAGATAAATTCTGGAGGAGCTCGTTAACATTGAAAGGGCGCATAATTGTGGCACAAGCACGCTTCTCAAACTTGCCACCCAGCTTTTCATCTTGGTAGACATCTCTGACTAGTGTGGTTTTTCCAAGACCACCCATTCCCCACACGCAGATCACTTCAAGTTGGCTATCTTCAATTGTAAGTAGTTTGATGATATCTGATTTTTCTGTCTCTCGCCCAATGAGCTGATATTCCTTATAAGCCGCAAGCATAGTCTCTGTACGACTGAGCATATTCCTATTTGCAGAACTGTCAGTACCAGTTGTATCTGCATTTAAGCTAGTCCCAGCCCCCGTTGAATCTGATCCATCTTGAGAACCCTAAGCACAAGGAATAAATTAGATGTTGCTTTCTACGTATTGACTAAGACGATGTTTAGTTGGATTATAAACAGTACAAATGTTTATATGATATTTTCCATTCATCATTGACAGGTGATCCTCTGGCCAACTCTAGTCTTCTCTGATTAGCAGCTCAAAGAAGTTAAAATTCAGGCGACCATGTTGGTATACTGGATATGGTAAATCTCAAATGTTGGTGGTAGATGCATCACGTGCCCTCATGCATCACATTACGTGACAGTTGACATTTGGCAAGTCGAGGCCCCAGATATGAGCGGGGCAATCATTTCAGTAATCATGCATGATCTTACCATAAAATCCTTATGTGAAGAAATACCAAATGAAATTTATTACTAGCGAGTGAATTATATTTAGCTTGACTTTCTAACTTGGAGGGCAATATTAAAAGTTGGTTACTTTACGTTTCAAAAAAAATTTTGGTTCCTTTATGAAAAATAAGCCATACTTCTATTGCAGATAAAATGAAAGTAGTAACCACAGTCCACAATTGCCTTTTTTATACGTATGTCCTGATATTATAACATAGCTTCCTGTTTTAGTTAGATATGATGGGTACATTAACTAGTTAGTAAGATACATAAAAGGTTATCATTTTGGGGCTTGGGCTATTTGGAAATCAAGGAATTCTTCATTTTCCAATAATAAGGTGTTACACCAAATTAATGATCATACAGATATTAAAATCAATGATCATGGCATTAAAAGAATGAAATATTTTACAATACACAAAAAGATTATACACAAAATCTATAAGTTTCTATTATTATGTATGTAAATTTTAAATTATAATAAGATTATACAAAAATATATATGCAGAAAAGAAGTCAAACTTTAAAGCTCTAATTTGGAAATTCAAAAAGTATAAAATATTTTATTAGTTCTACATAACGTCCGCTGTGAAACTACAATACTATGAGAGTTCAACTGAGCAAGAAAGGCCCTGGTACTCAATAGGTTGAGAATGTATGAACAAAGGATGTGTGGATCTCGATACAGCTGGCAAGTTGAATGTAAATACTACAAGTAGGCAACCTTTTCTTTCTGATGTTGTTATTAGCTATGATAGTTCTCATGAACCTAGCGCAACTCGAAATGGGATTTGATAAGCAAATAGTTGAACAAAAAGAACAAAAGGAGGGAGCACTAGTTAAATGGTTTTATGGAGTGTGTTATACCTTCTCGTAGAAAGCAAAAATATTCTCATTCATGAACAATCGCTGATGCTCTGGCGCTGCATCCTTCAGCCCGACGCATAAGCTGGCAACTCTAACTTGTTGCGCAGAGATTATGATGCGGCTTCCTTTCTTCTTGTTCTCGAAGTATTGTTTAATATGACCCCACTCTTCAATGGTATGTATGTCACTAAATACGATGAGGTAACTCTTTTCATGAATGAATCTCATGAACTCATCAACCAAATCGTTTTCCTTCATCATCTCCATCTTCCTTAGAACTTGTACCTCACAAGTTGGCTCTTCTTTTTCCCGAGAAACTTGAAGACAATTTAAATGGAATTGCTCAATAATAGTTAGCAAGAAATCTGTTAAATTGATAGGAAACATTAACCCGGGGATCCAGGCTCGGCACTCGAACTTCTTGTGCATCTTTGGATCTTCATAAGCCCTTCTGATGATAGACCTCTCACCCAGCTCACCCGCCCTTGTTCCCGACACCGCGATCACTCTAAGGTTATTGTCCTCCTTGTTGATCAATCGAACAAGATCCACTTTTGCTTTGTTCCACTGCCGCCTTGCTTCGTCGATGCCAGACATTGTCTGACCAGTGGTGGCAAGCTCCTCACCAGTGGTGGCAGGCTTTGAGCCAGCGCCCTTGATGAGGTTGTAGCGCACGTTTCTCTGGCTGACATCCTCAACATTGGCTCTGAGCTCCTTCATCTGCTTCGCCACACGACGCCGATCTAGCAGTGTGCGACGAATACGCCACCAGGACTGCTTCTGGAGGTGGACAGCAAATTCCTGGAGGGTGTCCTCGACGTCGTACGCCACATCGCGGACTTGCTTCACCCAGACCTTGACCACCATGTTTTCCACTCCCTCGTCATGGGAGGCCATCAGAAAGGCCTGCATCATCTCCAGCTCGTTGGTGATGAAGAGCTGGTCACGCCGGACTCCGAGCTGCAAAGCCACCTCCTCCGCCAGAGCGGATTTGGCGTAGCTGAGAGCTCCACCCAGCACGGACTTGCCAAGGCTCAGCGCAGTCGCCTCCATTGGTTAGCTCGGTGGTTGGTTTGTGTGTACTAGCTGTGATGGTTGGAGGCAGCAGTGCAAATGCAAGGTGGAAGAAGATAACAAGGAGTAGCTCGCTTGGCTGTAAGGATGACTCCAACGGGGCGACGCATCGAGTCCGCGCGCATCCGTTCGTGTCCGCGAGGGCCAAAAACACGGCCCAACGGGGCGACGCAAACGGACCGCGGTCCGTTTTTTGGTCCGCCGCGACGCATCCCTGGCCCAAATTTGGGCCACCGATGCGTCGGCCCCGGACGCGAAACGGAGCTCTTTTGTGTCCTCCCCTGATCCGCTTTTGGAGGCAAAATCCACAGTCCAGACCTACCCCATGGCCGCCGCCGCCTCCAGGATCGCCAAGGCCGCCGCCAAGACCGCCGCCGCCGAGAGCCTAGAGCTGGCCGACGACGCCGCCGGGCTTGCTCCCCGGCTGAAGAAAGTGAAGAAGGAGCTCACGGAGGAGCAGAGGGCCAAGGAGACGGCCAAGCGGGGCCAACGGAGGAGGAGGCTGAAGCAGGACAGGCTCGACGCCGCCGCCAGGGCCGCCGCCGAGGAAAAGGGCGACGACGACAACGCCGACCTCGTGACCAAGACCGCGACAGCTGCCCTCCTCCTCATTGGACTTACCCCGTCCGCGGCGGCGGTTGGGGTAGCGACTGCGGCAGCGGTCGGGGTTTCCTCTACCGCGGCCAGCTCCAACGCTTCCACGGCCCGACCTCCAAGGTCGAAACCGCTCGCGACCGCGCCATGTCCTGCGCACGGGTTCGTCCCTGGAACCATGCCGCCGCGGGTTTCTCCTACCTCCGACGAGTCGGGCGAGGTACCTGCCCTCGTTCTCAACCCGCCTGCGACACCCATTGCTACCGGGAGCTCAAGGACCAGGAGAAGTGGAAGGAGCTATACGCCTCCCTCAAGAAGGCGGGACAAGCGGGACATCTTGGTGTTGACAAGGGAGAGGGCACAACGGAGAAGGAGAAGGACGGGAGGCCAAGGGGGAAGAACAACTCCAAGGCCGAGCAGAAGCGCGATGCAACGACCCTTGCGTTGCAAGAGACTTTGAGCGGGTTCCTATCCCAAAAGGATAAGACCCGTGACAAAAGGGAAGAGAGGAGAGAAAATGAACGCCTCGAGAGAGAGGCGGCTTCGAAGCTCTACTTCGAAATGCAAAAGAAGAGGCTTGACATAGAGGAGGAGAACGCTTGGACCCGGGCGGCGGAGGTCGAGATCAGGGGCAAGGAGGCCGAGGCAAGGACCAAGGAGGCCGACGTGAAGGCCAGGGAGGTGGAGCTCAAGGCCAAAGACCTTGAACTCGCCCTACGCGCCGAGGAGGCCAGGATCATGGACATGGACATCTCCACCTTCACCCCTAGGAAGAAGGCCTACTACGAGAAGAAGCAAAGGCAGTATATGGATCAGGTTTGATTTATTCTTGGTGAAATTTATAATATTTTGGGCACACCTGGGGACATGGCCGATGGCCGCAACTTGTAATGTTTTGGGGGCGTGGAAACTATGGCCACCATGCCCGAAAATGATCAAAATGATAAAAAACCCTGGCCGGGCGGACTCAATGCGTCGGCCCGTTGGGGGCAGTGGCCGGAAAGGGGCGGACGTGGGCCGGACAGGGGTCCTTTTGGCGACGCAAACGGACCAAACGCGGACCAAACGCGCGTCCATTTGCGTCGCCCCGTTGGAGTCATCCTAAGAGCGCATTCAAAAGTTGACTTTGCTAGATTCCCAGCTTTGCCAGGTTCAAGCCCTTATAATTATAAAGTTTTGTTGAACTGGTCCGACTAGGGCATGTGCTGCGAATTAATTGTGTCTCCAAGTTGAGCTCCCGTTGAATATATTAAGGCCAGAGAGATATGCATTCAAATTACAGCACGGATGGGACAAATGTATGGGGTGCTAGTAGCAGCGTGGAACCATTCGTTGGACCGACTTGAACCTGTTCTGCTTGTTCAGGGTATAGATGGATTTATATGAAACCTTCGTCAGAATGAGATATTTTCTGTAAATTCACTCTATCCATTAGCTGGTGGTTGATTCGTGTGGATCAGTGATTGGGGCAGGTAGATCCAGAAGCCAAGAATAGCGAATTAAAGGAGGGACTCCAGGGTAGCTGTGCTATGCTCGATGGAAGTCCTAAAAACTAAAATGTTCAGTTTACATGGGAGGCATGTGCTATGTAACGTGGCCCGAGGCTGAGCTATTCTTGAATCAATCCAGGTTAGAGAGAAATTCATTTTGAAATTAGACATGGGATGGGAGAACGTGAGGATGCTACCTAGAACATGAAGAGCCTTGTAAGAAGTATAAACAAAAGAAAAGAGGTTGTACTCCAAAAGTTTCTTACTCAGATGACAATGAAGGTACAGGATCTGTCACTTGCGTATTCAAACATATACTGTCCAACTAATTCTTTATAAAGTCTACAGACCTTGGGTGCATATGTGAACCCCAAAGGCCACTCTTTGTTTAATCTGTCCACCGTGAACCCCAAAGGTCACCCTGTTATATGTCATCTGTATCATTATTGAATAAATTGAAGGGTACCCTCTGCATTCACCATCTGTAAACCCTCAAACTAATGGCAATTCATTTGGTGAAACACACATCTGAGATGACTTTGGAGATGCATGCATCAGACATAACAAGAACTTGGATTGGTGGAACACACATCTGAGATGACTTTGGAGATGCAAGACCTAACAAAACTTGGACAGTATATTTGCATGCACATTAGGGTTTACCGGACGGCTTTGTATGGAGCATGTGAGTTCATGGACCGCTTAAGCAGTACAGAAAATGTTGAGCATTCAGAATCCAATACCAGTCACCGGTTAAAATGACAAAGCTCGGGAACAAAACAGGGCATGCGGACATATTTTGAACCTTAGAATCGACATCGCCATGATTATGCATTCTAGACTTGAAACATGTTTTAGGGCCTGTTTGATTCATAGGAATATGGTAGGATTTTTGGAGGATTGATTCCTATAGTAAATTTTGCTATTGAAGTTGTTTGATTCATAGGATCCAATCCTATAGGAATTATTCCCATAAGAATCTTGTAGTACAAATCCTATAGGAAAAAAGCATTAGGTCCAACCTCTTAGAAAAATTCCTTCACACAATCAAAGACAATCTCTATTCTCATAAGATTCAATTAGACATGCCACTCCAATCCTTTAGGTTTTCTATTCCTACACTTTTCTTATCCAATTAATCAAATGAGCCTTAGTTTTAGCCCATAGCATCCATAAATTATTTTTCTTCGTAATGGGGACTGCGCTGCTAGAACCTGGAGGCACATGGCTTCTGGTAACGTGGATCTAAGCTGAGTTACTTTTGAACAAATGAATGCCAGAGAGAAATCAATATGCACACAAAGCATATTCGTCCAATGACAGAGCTGATATGTCAAATAACAAATTCATCTTTAATCAGGCCATTGCAAACCCCAAAGGCCACTTAATTATATATTCCCTATAAAACTAATAAGCATCATGCCTGCAAATAAGACCATGTGGGATGCCTCAACAGCACTGTAGTTGGGAAGTTGACTTATTTAAATAAGTAAGAACGAGCTAGACTCCAGGCTGTGGTATATGTACAAGCCCTCACAAATTCATTTTAGTATTAGCTTGGACTGCGTAACTTGATGGCAAGTTACTTGTTCATCGTCTCCCACAGGTTCGATTGATTGGATGCAGGCAACTTTATATTTTTTAGATAAAGAGTATATATTAATATCACGGACATATCAATTATACCCAGCCTCTAAAACAACGCAATAACCGAAGGTATTACGGATGCACACAGCCAAAAGACAATAAGAAGAAGAACTAAAAAAAAGAAAAGTCCCGCTACATAGTTACAGTCCTTTCAGCAGCAGCAGCACAACCACCACCAACACAACACCTGATATCCAATCTCTCCAAAAGCAACACCTTCATGAAAGAAACAGTGCACAAGCAGCGTCATCGCCCGATCAAGATCTTAGGTTTTCACCCTGGAGATAGTCCCCACTCTCAAAACAATATCTTCAACAAGTCCATTGCCAGACAACCAATTAAGGCCAGACCTTGGATTTTCACCCTGAAAGGTAGGAGTTTGAACGTCAAATGTGTTGTCCCCCACTTGCATACAGCTGCATACTAGTTATGAAGCTCGAAGCAAGTTCTTCATCGCCGCCAAAGGCTCGAATCACCATTAGTGGTCCTCCAATCTCGCTTTCATGCCATTCTCCGTCTCTAACTTAATCATGGATTTACCATGATGGTAACATAAGCAGAGCTTCACATCGCTCCCATGGCGACCGCCGCCGCCCCGCCGCCGTGGGTCGCCCCCCCCCCCCCCCCCCCCCCCCCGCGAAGGGATCCCGACCCCGCCCGCCGCCTTTGACGGCCGAGCACGGCCGCCACCGCCGGCGCCAGGATGCGGCAGCGGCCAGGCAGACTCGCCCGAGCGTGCCTCTACTCTAGGGTTTGGGCCCTCCGGAGCTGCCCGGGGGGATTCAGAGGAGAGGGTGGGGGAGAAGAGGGGCGGCGGATGAGAGGGGCGGCGGAGCGCCGGTGGCGGCGGAGGACAGGGGTGGCGGCGGTGAAACCTAGAGTCGCGAGAGGAGAGCCGTTGCCACACTTCCTGACTGATTAGTCACTGTCATCATCCGAAGAACCCAAGATATAACAAAAGAGATAACCTTGGCAGTTGGCAAAAGATGTCAAAAACCAACCAATTGCGAAAAATTCACGTTCGACTGCATCTACTATGGAAGTGGCCTTAAAAACATTGCAGTTGTTGCATACCAACATGGATTAAGGAAGGGGATGTTAGTTGAATAACTCTATAGTTTCTGTGAACAATTAATTTCATTCGGTTCCATATTAATGAAGAAAATTAGTTTTGGTAGGCTCATCTGCAGAGAAATTTTCTTCCCGATAATTTATTATGGTGAGAACATAATAAATCCAAAGAAGGCCGTATTAGTCATCAATTATTCGTATCCCCTGCTTTTAATTCAGATATCAACCTTAGTTTCTGTATCGTCACAGCGATCAGCATTCGTAAACTGAGGTTATATTAGTCATCAATTATCATCTCCACGGCTTGGCGGAAACCTTGGAAACTGAGGTTTACAGCATGGCACTCCTTGCAGTTGCCTCCATAAATTAGCTCCTGGTTGGTTTGTTTGGAAACGTTTTGAATTTGTGAAGAAGTCAGTTTGCGAATGCTGATCACTGTGTCGATAGGGAAACTAAGGTTTAATTATATATGAATTAAAAGCAGGGGATCGCTTGGCTGCAAGGGCTGCTTTAATAAATTGAGCAATTGCTGTTACTATAAGATGAAGACCAAGACTTGAGGCTGGGTTGGGTCCAGGTCCGATTTTTTTTAGCACGGAGGGCATGTGCTATGTAACTCCTCCCCGAGCAATCGATTCTGACTTCACCTTCGGCGACCACCGACGAAGTCCTCGCCGCAGTCGACGCAGAAAATCATGTCGGCCTATGCCAAACAGTCGACCCAAAGCGTCGAGGAAGAGGCAGCTCCGACTTCGACGAAGAGCTTCACCGGAGAAAGATGCACACCTTACACCCACAGAATCCGCGAGGCCACTGTAGAAAAAGTGGCATCGTTGCCAGCCTATCCACCCCGAGACACGCAGCTCCGACTTGACAACTTCACAGCGGACACAACACGGATTGTCGGTGACGAAGGACATGCCGCGACTCGGCTCGACTCACCACCGTCATCGTTGCCACACAGCTCGCGACGCCACCATAGCACCCAAGACATCGTCAGTCGCTACCAACCACGATGTTGTGTGAGTCCAGCCCACGAGCGCGCACACAGGAACCAACATCTTCAAGATGACGCCCTCAAGAGGGGAGGCGACGAAGATCGACGCCGTCGTCCGACCCTGCACAAACGGGGTCCAGGTCTTCACCCGAAGAGGAGGTCCAAGACTGAGGAGAATCGAGGAGCTCCAAGACGACCCCCCAAGAGGGAGAACGGCGTCCACGGACATCGCGTCGTCGGGCTTTCGCCCGGAGCACTCGAAACTCTCCAGCCCCACGCAGCCGGGTCAAGGCGGGGAGACCGGCACCGCCGGCCTGCACGCCCACTGATCCAAACACCTCCTGCGCGACGGCGGCACAACCATCGCACAGAGCCTTCCAAACCTTCTCCGACCTTGCCCAGACGTAGCCTTCCCCGCCGCTGCAGCCTCACCAGCATACCCGAGCAGCCCCGCAGGCCGCAGCCCTGCCGGCCACTCCGAACCACCGCCGCACCAACCTGCCCCCGCCAGGAGCCGGACGTCTCAAGGCACGGCCTCACCGCTGCCTCCATGCCACGCACTCGTGGCCGCACCAGACACCTCCATCGCACCCAGACCAAACGAGCCCAGATCGGCCCGCCCGAGCCAAGCCCACGCGCGCGCCGTCCGCGCCTCCCACTTCGACCATCTTCATGCCCTGGTGAGCCTCGCGCCGCTGGCGAGCTCGCCTCCTTGGCACCGGCCCGCGCGCCAGCGAGGCCAGCCACCCCTCGAAGTTCCGCGCCAAGAGCCGCCGCGGGAGAACCAAAGAACGCCCCACCGCCACCTTCCCGGCGCGTGCAAGGCTTTGCCGGCGCCCCCTCAGCCGGCGGCGAAGCGGGGAGGCGGATGGGAAGGCGCAGCGGCCGGCGGCGCTAGGGTTTCCCCCGTGTCGGCCCAGAGGAGGGTGACACGGGGGGGGGGGGGGGGGCAGAATCTTTCGGTCTTTTTTTTACCCGACGCATGTATGGGCACGGGATGGCGATCACGCTACCTCAGCTCAAGACCCCGTGCCGCCTCCTGTCGTGACCCTCAGGCTTGTTGGTGTTGTGGGAGGACGGGGCACTTGGCCAGAGGCTGCAAGGAGCCACCAGATCGGCCGCGGCCGGCAAGCCTTCCTCGACGCTGCTCGTCGCCGGTCAGCCTGCTGCGCTCGTTCGCGGAGGTTTTCATGGTGAGCCCGGTGCTTACGTGTGCTACACCAAGACGAATGATGGTGCTCTCTCTCGGAAGAGAACGAGCGGGTTGGCCGGATGCTGCTGCTTTTGCAGGGAGAGGATGGCGACCATGAGACGATGGAGCCGGAGGTGTGTAGGGCACACTTTCCCAGGCAGAGTTAGGGGAGGTGATGTCGAGGCACGAGATGCTCGGTGAGACCTTGGAGCGGGTCTCGTGTCCGGCCTCGGCATGCTCCCTGCTTCCGGCTAAGCGCGACGAGCCGCCTTCTCCAAGGTGCTCTTCTAGCCAAACGATGTGTCATGCAAGGGAGCATGTCAGCACATATGAGGAGGCTGAGGCTGCTTATGGGGAGATGCAGCAGTTCGTGCCACGCCTCGCCGAGCTGGGTCGGCAGGTGGTGCTGCTGGACGACGATGAGGTGGAGGATGAAGAGGTGGGCATTGCCGATCCCGGTGCGGCTCTGGCCTATTGTCCGATCAGGGTGAGGATGCTACGGAGAAGGAGGCATGGTAGCAGTACAATAAGGATACCGTCTCGCCAGTGCAGGCTGGCCCTGGACAGTAGGACATGGAGGTGGGTGCATCTCTGTGCCCCGTGTCAGGCTTCTTCGCCTAGATCATGGTGCTCGCGACCACCGTAATGGGCATGCCGGCCACGACGTTGGTCCGCGAGATGGAGGTGGAGGCGCCGTCTGTTTCGGAGGAGTGGCAGGATTGCCAAGTTGCACCTCGAAGGCGCCAACATCGAGCTGCTAGGAAGGGTTGTATGTGCGTTGCTGATCGAGGCATGTTTTTTTCATGGCGAGCACTCGCGGGATTCCCACCCGAGACTAGGAGAACGGCTAGCAGGGCCTTCATCCACTCGATGTGGGGGTTATGTAAGGAGAGGAACCGAAGGACCTTTTGTAGTGTGGCGATCTCGCCTACTAAGGTGGTGGCATTGGTGCACGAAGAGTTGGCTCTGGGGGCTTTCGCCCAAACGCAGGATACTAGAGACTATTTTTTTGGTTTTTGTCTGTAAAGAGATTTCCCCTTGCTCAAAATTTTGTACATAAATTTCTATTCTATCTAATAAACTGAGGGGTTAAATCCTCAAAAAAAAAATAAACTGAGGGGTTAAATCCTTTCCGGATGCTAGTAAAACACATTAGTCTTTCAATCCAAGGTGTAGATTGTTGAGGAGTTGGATTTATGACAGAGGTCTGGCAGTTGCATTCCCAAGAGTACCGAATGCTGTAATTCCATGCCATCCCCCGGTCCATCTGTCATGTGATCAGATATTCAGATCAGTGCATGAACGTTAACAACCCAAGGAAAAATAATAATCGATGCAGCAGGACATGTAATTGATCTATTTTCATCACAAACTGGCATAACTTAGTTGAGATGGTCCTCCGCTCCGAGATACTAAATACAGTATACAGTACAAGGCTACGTCTGTCCCGAGCCAAAAGCAAATTCAGATACATTACTCAAGCGCGTGGTGTTCTAGTAAATAATCACAAGGACATCGACCTGAGGTGCGACCTCAGCAATTAACAATATTTTGTCCAGCATAAACATAAATACAACGATTAATCAACGCCGTCAGCAAATGAAAACCCAAACTGTACTACTCGCAGGCATCGAATCGATGTGCACAGCTGACTCTGGATGGAGATCAATCCGTCTTCAGGACTGGTCTGTTTGGATTCAGTGCAAGTTCGGCCCTCACATGTTCCAGTCCCTCGTAGTAGACAGCACTGAGCACAACTTCCTTGAGGCCAGCCAGAGATGGCAGCCCCGAAAGTAAACTACTATAGACCACCCCAACAAACAACTTCAGCAGCTGCAGCTTAGGGAATGCCCCTCCTTCAAACTTGACTGATTTAAGACTGTCTCCGATTTCCAGCTGCAACACCATTAGGCTCTGAAATGTATCCAGACGGAAACTGAGATGGACCTCTTTACTCTCAAACGATTTCTCAAACATATGCAGCGATGCCAGGTTTGGCAGATTCCCAAGGACCTGCATGGCACCATCGTGATCTGATATCCTAGAGCTCCGCAACTTCAGCTTCACGAGATTTCTGAGACCCTTGATCCAATCCGGCAGTTTGACCAGGTAGCCGTATAGCTTGAGCTTCTGCAGGTTTTCTGGGAAGGAGAACGTTCCATCCCAGCAGCCAGATAAACCTGGTTTTCCTTCTGACCGAATTGACAATGACTCCAGGCGGCTGAGAGCAACGACTGCCGAACACAGCTCTTGTCCATTTTCCTTACTGACGCCCGTCACTGCCAACTTGCGCAACAAGGTGAGCCCTTTTATGTCCTGTAGAAAGACCTTTCCCCGTGGTGCGATGTTCACAACACCAAGTGTACGTAGGGATTTCAGCTTCCTCATCCCTCTTGGCACTAGAACACCGCCCCTCCCCTGGCGCATCGTGAAAATAGGGTTTATTGTTCTGTGGTAAAGATAAGTGCATACATCACTGCGGCTCCAGTCACCTTCAAGGAGCTGAGGTCTACACCATAGTAAACAAGATTGGATCCAAGTCTCACGTAACAAGTGCATGTGCGTCCTCAGTCCCATTTGCATGTTTCCATAATACTCCTCGGACTCTACATTCATACCAGCACAAAGATTGTTCAGCTTCTGAAGATTAATGACACTCTTCGGCAGCTTGATTATTTGTGTATCTCTGATATCTAAAGTCTGGAGTTCTCTCAGTTTACCCAATGAATCTGGCAGGTGATAAATGTCATGACATCCTCTTAGTGAAAGATATCTCAGGTGAAGAAGCTTCCCAATATGCTTAAGGTGATGATCATGTACACCTGTTGTGTCTTCCAAGTCCAGCACTCGCAATAGATTCATCTTGTCAGAAATGAAAAATGATCTGCACTCACCAAAAACTGTTATTGATCGGACATGGGACATGTCCACTATGGTCTCAAATTCACTCTGGTCTCTTTTCCAATTGCCTTTTATAGCAAGGTGGCGCATCATGGCTTGGTTGTTTGAGCTGCAACCTTCCTCGAGTGTAAAAACAAGATTTTCTTCTATCGACTTTGACATGCCGATTTCTCGCATGAGATCATGAACTTGACAAGAATGAATCCCTTTTGTGCTATGGATTGATTCTTTAGATGCTAGGATCATACTCCTACTTATAAGTTCCATGAAGTAACCATCTGAGATTTCCTCCGCAGACTTGCCTCGAACCTCCCTTGAGTAACCCTCTGCGGTCCACCGACGTACCAAGCGCCCCCGCCCAACTCTGTAGTTTTCAGGAAAGATCGGCATATATAGGAAACAAGACTTGAGGTGATATGGTAAACCATCATAGCTTCTCATAAGTACGCTTCTAATGGTTTCAAACTCTGGATTCATCTCAAACTCGGGACTGATATGGTCATTCAATTTCCTCCATTCCATAATGGTTTTTTGTTGATTTGCCAAAAATCCCCCAATAGTGACAATTGCAAGCGGAAGTCCATTGCATTTCTTTAGGATCAAATTTCCTTGTTCAACCAACTCTGGATACTCCTCATCCATATTGGTACTCTTGCCAAATATCTGAAATTAATACAAGTTCAAATTTTCAGTACTTTGAAAATGAAACTAGTTCAATTTAGAATTTCTAATTTAATGATGAGAAATATGATGAAATATAAATTGTCTACTTTAGGATGTACATATTCCTATTAAATTAATTCTCTGGGTTGCTCGGACATCTTTGTATAGTTGAAAGATCGAATGTTTAATTCTGAATACGTACAGATATGGCCAGTGGCGAACCCAGAAACTTCCGGAAGCCTGGGCGAACAAGTTTAACATGCTAATTTTTTGGAAAAAATCACTACAGAATATCTTAAAATACAAGTTGTGCACCGTCGGCAAGCCCGGGTGGCCACCCAGGCTGGAGGGACGCTACGTCCGCCCCTGGATATGGGCATTTAAAATAAAATAAAATAGATGTTGGCCAAATGGCATTCCTTAGTAAAAATATACATAATCGTTCATATACTCAAATGTGTATGTTGTTGATCTACAAATATCAATTTTTTATTCAAACAATTTGAATACGAGCTAATACACTATCTATACCTTTTCGGTGAATAGGTCAAGTGCGTAGTTGCCTTCCAGACTCTGGAGTTCGTATATTTTGTCTTGTTTTTTTGAACAATGTGTAGCAATATCCTTTACCCTTGTGGTAACTATGATCCGGCTTGATGTCTCCGTTGCAGGAAAATGTGGTATTATAGTGTCCCATTCTGCATTGGATGATAGATCATCAAAAACAATTAAATATTTCTTTCCTGGTAATTCTGTGCACATTTCTGGGACATCTTTGTAGCCAAACTGCGAAGATAAATTCTGGAGGAGCTCGTTAACATTGAAAGGGCGCATAATTGTGGCACAAGCACGCTTCTCAAACTTGCCACCCAGCTTTTCATCTTGGTAGACATCTCTGACTAGTGTGGTTTTTCCAAGACCACCCATTCCCCACACGCAGATCACTTCAAGTTGGCTATCTTCAATTGTAAGTAGTTTGATGATATCTGATTTTTCTGTCTCTCGCCCAATGAGCTGATATTCCTTATAAGCCGCAAGCATAGTCTCTGTACGACTGAGCATATTCCTATTTGCAGAACTGTCAGTACCAGTTGTATCTGCATTTAAGCTAGTCCCAGCCCCCGTTGAATCTGATCCATCTTGAGAACCCTAAGCACAAGGAATAAATTAGATGTTGCTTTCTACGTATTGACTAAGACGATGTTTAGTTGGATTATAAACAGTACAAATGTTTATATGATATTTTCCATTCATCATTGACAGGTGATCCTCTGGCCAACTCTAGTCTTCTCTGATTAGCAGCTCAAAGAAGTTAAAATTCAGGCGACCATGTTGGTATACTGGATATGGTAAATCTCAAATGTTGGTGGTAGATGCATCACGTGCCCTCATGCATCACATTACGTGACAGTTGACATTTGGCAAGTCGAGGCCCCAGATATGAGCGGGGCAATCATTTCAGTAATCATGCATGATCTTACCATAAAATCCTTATGTGAAGAAATACCAAATGAAATTTATTACTAGCGAGTGAATTATGTTTAGTTTGACTTTCTAACCTGGAGGGCAATATTAAAAGTTGGTTACTTTACGTTTCAAAAAAAAATTGGTTCCTTTATGAAAAATAAGCCATACTTCTATTGCAGATAAAATGAAAGTAGTAACCACAGTCCACAATTGCCTTTTTTATACGTATGTCCTGATATTATAACATAGCTTCCTGTTTTAGTTAGATATGATGGGTACATTAACTAGTTAGTAAGATACATAAAAGGTTATCATTTTGGGGCTTGGGCTATTTGGAAATCAAGGAATTCTTCATTTTCCAAAATGGAAGGCATAATCTCTATTCAAGAATAAGCTGTACTTGCTTAAGTAAAGAGCAAATGGAAGGCTTAGAGCATCTCTACAGAGGCACCGATCTTCCTCAATCCGCCCAATATGGGTCCGACAGACAAAAAAAATGGCCTCAAGCTAAGCCCCCATCAGTTCGGACCCTTTTTTTTTTGTCCGGACAAGGTCCAACCCCAAGATTATGGGCCGACTAGGGGTGTCCGGATACGCCTGCCACGTCGGTCACCCGCCCAACCTTTAGCGGTGGTCCCGCATGGCAGCGAGAGACGACGGTCAACCTAGTTTAATGTCCCCAAGTAGCATTAATATAGGGGACCTGCCTCGCAGCGCCACCTTTCTCTAGCCCCACTTCGCCCCTTTGCCTCCTCGCCTCCTCGTCCATGCCTAGCGTCTCCACGCGCCATCGCCCGTTGCCACTACCACAAACCATGTTGTGCAATGACTAGGAGGGCGGCTCAAGCTACGCCGTAAACTGTGGTCGGTCAAGCCTCATTGTCGACCAGGCGTGGAAATTCACCAACCTTGGCATACTCGTGCCGCCGGACTATAGTTGTCGTTCGGCTGAATAATAAGTTGTGGCTGGGCCGTGCCACCGGTCTCCATCCGATGCGTCTGCACCAACGAAGTCACTCGCCGATGGACACTCTTGTCGTCGGAGGACGGGGATCCTATTTATGCGCCAACGTCGTGATGGTGGGACGGCACCTTCGTGGATGAGCACGAGACTGCGTGATAGTCCTACCAAGACGGCCATCCACAAGTCGAGTTGGGCAATCCAGAAGCGCGGCGCTTATTTTGGAAGGTGCTCGACCAAACAATTGAAACAGTTAGCCACCGGCTGCACGCCTGCTGTGGCTGGTCATGCGGGAGAAGTGGTTGTGCCAGCACGAGGACGAGCCAAAGGAGGAGTGGTCGTGCCAACACGAGTAGAAGCCGGAGGAGGAATGGTCGTGTTGGCATGAGGAGCCCGAAGAGGAGCGCTGGCCACGCCTAACCCTAGCCAAAGCCAAAGGAGGAGCCCGAGGACGAGTGGCCGAACTTGGTTGGCAGTTATTCTCTTGTTGCAGGCGGACACACATGCTATCAAGGAGGCCAACAAGGATTGGTCCATTTCCAGCGAGGACATCGTCGCCGCCGATGGGCCACATGGCCGCCGTGTGTGCGCACGTCGTTGTTAGAGGACACCATCGTCGTCGACTCCAACTCCGATTTGGTAGAGGCCGCCATCGGTCTGGACATGCTTTTCGTTTTGTTCTTTGTACAATTGTAACCAGTAAACTCCAAAATTATAAAATATGCAATAAAATGCTACTGTTTTCCTTCTAATAAATAGTAAGATAAATAATTGAAAATTTAAAATTGGTCAAAGGAAAAAAATCAGGTGGATGGTCGATCATCCAATAACTTATATATTCAGATTTGTTTAGAACAAATATGATAATTACACTCATATTTTCAGGTGGGACCAAAAGGTTACCACACAGTCGGCACAAACTATTTTTTCTATACTGAAAGGTTCTCTGTAGAAGATATTATTGCCCTATCTATACTTATTTTATTCTTATAATAATATGATTATTCACAAAAAATTTATGTAGAAGAAAATCATATATTGAAAGACATGATTAGGAAATTCAAAAAGTATGAAATGTTATGTTTTACATGACGTCGGCGGGCAAAATCCTATAAGTCTTTTAATAATATGTGAATAATAATAATAATAATAAGGTGTTACACAAAATTAATGATCATACAGATATTAAAATCAATGATCATGGCATTAAAAGAATGAAATATTTTACAATACACAAAAAGATTATACACAAAATCTATAAGTTTCTATTATTATGTATGTAAATTTTAAATTATAATAAGATTATACAAAAATATATATGCAGAAAAGAAGTCAAACTTTAAAGCTCTAATTTGGAAATTCAAAAAGTATAAAATATTTTATTAGTTCTACATAACGTCCGCTGTGAAACTACAATACTATGAGAGTTCAACTGAGCAAGAAAGGCCCTGGTACTCAATAGGTTGAGAATGTATGAACAAAGGATGTGTGGATCTCGATACAGCTGGCAAGTTGAATGTAAATACTACAAGTAGGCAACCTTTTCTTTCTGATGTTGTTATTAGCTATGATAGTTCTCATGAACCTAGCGCAACTCGAAATGGGATTTGATAAGCAAATAGTTGAACAAAAAGAACAAAAGGAGGGAGCACTAGTTAAATGGTTTTATGGAGTGTGTTATACCTTCTCGTAGAAAGCAAAAATATTCTCATTCATGAACAATCGCTGATGCTCTGGCGCTGCATCCTTCAGCCCGACGCATAAGCTGGCAACTCTAACTTGTTGCGCAGAGATTATGATGCGGCTTCCTTTCTTCTTGTTCTCGAAGTATTGTTTAATATGACCCCACTCTTCAATGGTATGTATGTCACTAAATACGATGAGGTAACTCTTTTCATGAATGAATCTCATGAACTCATCAACCAAATCGTTTTCCTTCATCATCTCCATCTTCCTTAGAACTTGTACCTCACAAGTTGGCTCTTCTTTTTCCCGAGAAACTTGAAGACAATTTAAATGGAATTGCTCAATAATAGTTAGCAAGAAATCTGTTAAATTGAAAGGACACATTAACCCGGGGATCCAGGCTCGGCACTCGAACTTCTTGTGCATCTTTGGATCTTCATAAGCCCTTCTGATGATAGACCTCTCACCCAGCTCACCCGCCCTTGTTCCCGACACCGCGATCACTCTAAGGTTATTGTCCTCCTTGTTGATCAATCGAACAAGATCCACTTTTGCTTTGTTCCACTGCCGCCTTGCTTCGTCGATGCCAGACATTGTCTGACCAGTGGTGGCAAGCTCCTCACCAGTGGTGGCAGGCTTTGAGCCAGCGCCCTTGATGAGGTTGTAGCGCACGTTTCTCTGGCTGACATCCTCAACATTGGCTCTGAGCTCCTTCATCTGCTTCGCCACACGACGCCGATCTAGCAGTGTGCGACGAATACGCCACCAGGACTGCTTCTGAAGGCGGACAGCAAATTCCTGGAGGGTGTCCTCGACGTCGTACGCCACATCGCGGACTTGCTTCACCCAGACCTTGACCACCATGTTTTCCACTCCCTCGTCATGGGCGGCCATCAGAAAGGCCTGCATCATCTCCAGCTCGTTGGTGATGAAGAGCTGGTCACGCCGGACTCCGAGCTGCAAAGCCACCTCCTCCGCCAGAGCGGATTTGGCGTAGCTGAGAGCTCCACCCAGCACGGACTTGCCAAGGCTCAGCGCAGTCGCCTCCATTGGTTAGCTCGGTGGTTGGTTTGTGTGTACTAGCTGTGATGGTTGGAGGCAGCAGTGCAAATGCAAGGTGGAAGAAGATAACAAGGAGTAGCTCGCTTGGCTGTAAGAGCGCATTCAAAAGTTGACTTTGCTAGATTCCCAGCTTTGCCTGGCTCAAGCCCTTAT
The DNA here is from genome assembly GCA_947311845.1 of Poa pratensis. Classification (NCBI taxonomy): domain Eukaryota; kingdom Viridiplantae; phylum Streptophyta; class Magnoliopsida; order Poales; family Poaceae; genus Poa; species Poa pratensis. The sequence goes on along the minus strand of CAMZMU010000037.1, from coordinate 85,721,550 downwards.
AATTATAAAGTTTTGTTGAACTGGTCCGACTAGGGCATGTGCTGCGAATTAATTGTGTCTCCAAGTTGAGCTCCCGTTGAATATATTAAGGCCAGAGAGATATGCATTCAAATTACAGCGCGGATGGGACAAATGTATGGGGTCCTAGTAGCAGCATGGAACCATTCGTTGGACCGACTTGAACCTGTTCTGCTTGTTCAGGGTATAGATGGATTTATATGAAACCTTCGTCAGAATGAGATATTTTCTGTAAATTCACTCTATCCATTAGCTGGTGGTTGATTCGTGTGGATCAGTGATTGGGGCAGGTAGATCCAGAAGCCAAGGATAGCGAATTAAAGGAGGGACTCCAGGGTAGCTGTGCTATGCTAGATCCAGAACGTGAGGATGCTACCTAGAACATGAAGAGCCTTGTAAGAAGCATAAACAAAAGAAAAGAGGTTGTACTCCAAAAGTTTCTTACTCAGATGACAATGAAGGTACAGGATCTGTCACTTGCGTATTCAAACATATACTGTCCAACTAATTCTTTATAAAGTCTACAGACCTTGGGTGCATATGTGAACCCCAAAGGCCACTCTTTGTTTAATCTGTCCACTGTGAACCCCAAAGGTCACCCTGTTATATGTCATCTGTATCATTATTGAATAAATTGAAGGGTACCCTCTGCATTCACCATCTGTAAACCCCCAAACTAATGGCAATTCATTTGGTGAAACACACATCTGAGATGACTTTGGAGATGCATGCATCAGACATAACAAGAACTTGGATTGGTGGAACACACATCTGAGATGACTTTGGAGATGTAAGACCTAACAAAACTACGGGAAAGCCACACTACGCCGACGGCCGTACAGTACGCCGACGGCTAAATGTCGGGGCCGTCGGCGTACAGCACGAGCTAGGGCAGCCGCCCACACAGCCGTCGGCGTACGAAGCGCCGTCGGCGTATCCAGGTAAGGCCGACGGCAGCCGTCGGCGTAAACCGTGCCGTCGGCGTACAAAAAGACGCCGTGACTTTAACGCCGACGGCGGCCGTCGGCGTATAGCTGAACCTTTTTTTATTTATTTCTCTATATAATATTTATTTATTTATTTATTTCTCTATATAATATTTAATGTAGTTATAATTTATATATATATTGGACCTATAATTTCCCTCCCAATTTCAGTATCCCACCCCCGTAAAATAACGGTTCGAGTTTCCCGGAACCCAACCCTACAACATATACATGTAAAATAAATAAAAACAACACATGTAAAATACCTTCCTATGGCCTAACCTAACACAACCAATCAAAAAAGTCCACTTTCCTACCCCCTTTCGACGCACGTCTATGGGGGTAGACGAAAACGTTAGGGTTTTCCCAGCGGATTCGGGGTTTCGCCGAAGCGGGGCCTCGGAGCGTCGGAACCCCACCAAAACCTAGGTTGTGCCATACCATATGTATACAAGTGTGTTGTGTGTTGTAAATGTGCAATATCCTACTCCGGGGTGTGACCGGCTTCACCGACTTCACTTTCTCTCTAGTGAGTTTCTGCACTTAGAGGTGAAAACTCCCGTTTCGGGAGAACCGGATGGAATCTTGTGTTGATTTGGGGTAGACTTTGGTTTCTCACCTTCCTATGGCCTAACCTAACACAACCAAGCAAAAAAGTCCACTGGCCTACCCCCTTTCGACGCACGTCTATGGGGGTAGACGAAAACGTTAGGGTTTTCCCAGCGGATTCGGGGTTTCGCCGAAGCGGGGCCCCGGAGCGTCGGAACCCCACCAAAACCTAGGTTGTGCCATACCATATGTATACAAGTGTTGTGTGTTGTAAATGTGCAATATCCTACTCCGGGGTGTGACCGGCTTCAGCGGCTTCACTTTCTCTCTAGTGAGTTTCTGCACTTAGAGGTGAAAACTCCCGTTTCGGGAGAACCGGATGGAATCTTGTGTTGATTTGGGGTAGACTTTGGTTTCTCACCTTCCTATGGCCTAACCTAACACAACCAAGCAAAAAAGTCCACTGGCCTACCCCCTTTCGACGCACGTCTATGGGGGTAGACGAAAACGTTAGGGTTTTCCCAGCGGATTCGGGGTTTCGCCGAAGCGGGGCCCCGGAGCGTCGGAACCCCACCAAAACCTAGGTTGTGCCATACCATATGTATACAAGTGTGTTGTAAATGTGCAATATCCTACTCCGGGGTGTGACCGGCTTCACCGGCTTCACTTTCTCTCTAGTGAGTTTCTGCACTTAGAGGTGAAAACTCCCGTTTCGGGAGAACCGGATGGAATCTTGTGTTGATTTGGGGTAGACTTTGGTTTCTCACCTTCCTATGGCCTAACCTAACACAACCAAGCAAAAAAGTCCACTGGCCTACCCCCTTTCGACGCACGTCTATGGGGTAGACGAAAACGTTAGGGTTTTCCCAGCGGATTCGGGGTTTCGCCGAAGCGGGGCCCCGGAGCGTCGGAACCCCACCAAAACCTAGGTTGTGCCATACCATATATACAAGTGTGTTGTGTGTTGTAAATGTGCAATATCCTACTCCGGGGTGTGACCGGCTTCACCGGCTTCACTTTCTCTCTAGTGAGTTTCTGCACTTAGAGGTGAAAACTCCCGTTTCGGGAGAACCGGATGGAATCTTGTGTTGATTTGGGGTAGACTTTGGTTTCTCACCTTCCTATGGCCTAACCTAACACAACCAAGCAAAAAAGTCCACTGGCCTACCCCCTTTCGACGCATGTCTATGGGGGTAGACGAAAACGTTAGGGTTTTCCCAGCGGATTCGGGGTTTCGCCGAAGCGGGGCCCCGGAGCGTCGGAACCCCACCAAAACCTAGGTTGTGCCATACCATATGTATACAAGTGTGTTGTGTGTTGTAAATGTGCAATATCCTACTCCGGGGTGTGACCGGCTTCACCGGTTTCACTTTCTCTCTAGTGAGTTTCTGCACTTAGAGGTGAAAACTCCCGTTTCGGGAGAACCGGATGGAATCTTGTGTTGATTTGGGGTAGACTTTGGTTTCTCACCTTCCTATGGCCTAACCTAACACAACCAAGCAAAAAAGTCCACTGGCCTACCCCTTTCGACGCACGTCTATGGGGTAGACGAAAACGTTAGGGTTTTCCCAGCGGATTAAGGGTTTCGCCGAAGCGGGGCCCCGGAGCGTCGGAACCCCACCAAAACCTAGGTTGTGCCATTCCATATGTATACAAGTGTGTTGTGTGTTGTAATCAAGTGAGAACTTTTGATAAAAGTTGGTTTCACGTGTCCCGATGGCCTAACCTAACACAATCAAGTAAATAATTCCACTGTCCTACCCCTTTCAACGCCGTTCAACGGGGTAGACCGGAAGTTTGACTTTTTTCCTACGGATCTAGAGTTTCACCGAAGCGGGGCCGCGGAACCCCACTTAACCATGCATATGTCCTATTATATGTATAAAACGTTATATAAATTAATTACAATTGTTTTAGAAAATAATATTTGATTTGTTTTTAAAAAAGGAAAAAATTCAAAACCCATACGCCGACGGCAATGCCGTCAGCGTATGCTTATCCACTTAACCAAACGCGCGGCCCGCACGGTCGTCCCCAACCACACAACACCCAGCCCGCATCTCATCCCCACCCGTCTTCGACCTCACCTCCACCCGATCCGCCGCCCCGCCGCCGGCAACCCCCGCGCCGCCACAGCGCCGCCGCCGGCAACCCCCGCTCCGCCCACCTCTGCTCCGAGCCCCCACGCTGCCCTGAGAGCCCCCACGCCGCCTCCCTCCTCTGCGTCCCGAGAGCCCCCACGTCGCCTCCCTCCTCTGCTTCCCGCTGCGCCGGGTTAGCGCGGAGGAGCACTTCCACGGCCGCCGTCTACTTCCCGTCTTCCCCGACATCGACCGGTCGCCGTCCTCGTCTCGGGCTGACCCACGACACCGGCTGCCCCTTGGTGAGCACCACCGCCGCTGGGCTACCCTCTCCTTCCCACCCCCCACATGCTCTGGATGCCGCCGTCGTGCGCATCATTCTCACCGTCGACCGCCGTGTCAACCACATCCACGGGCACGAGCACGAGCTCTTCTGCCCCAGCCATCTCATGCACACAAGCACGCACACAAGCATGTCCACGGGCACGAGCACGAGTAGTTTAATTTTCTAGTTGGTAGATGTAATGTGTGTCATGGCAGCAAGTAGTGGATTGGTTCCCTGTAGGAAATAAATTGGTACTAATTATGTGTTTGGCTAGGTTTAGTTTAATGGATTGATTCTGACTAATTGTTCTATGTGTGGTTTACAAATATGGTGTATGTCTAGCTGTCATAATTGTTCAAACTTTTTATTTTGGTGTACCAATTAACATTCTTTATTTTGTTTCTCGTGCAGGAGTATGTGTGGAGCGTGAGAGTGGGGATTGTCGACGGAGGGTGTCGGCGGAAGATCTTCTTCGCCGTCGATCACGCTTCGAGGGTAAGAAATCACGTAGGCCTGCTTTTTTTTATCTATGCTTCCTTGACTAACCCGTGTATCAAATGCTTTTACTTAACTAAGTATCATGTCGGAGCCGGAGCGAAAGTTTCGTGGTGTTCATCGGAGACCCACGAAGATCCCGACTTGGGCAGCTCAGATCACAGTGGATCACAGGAAGATCCAGCTTGGTACTTTCAGGTGCCCGTGGCAGGCGGCCCGCGCCTACGACTGCGCGGCGGTCCAGCACTTTGGGGCGAGAGCGATCCTCAACTTTGAGGATGAGCGGAGCGTGGCGCATATGTTAGCGCCAGATGGCATGAGGATCGCGACGAAGGCCGAGGAGAGGGAGCACCGGCAGGCAGAGAGGCTGCTCAGGGCGCGCCACCAGCGCGAGGAGGATGACCCCTTGGTCAAGGATCTCCTCCTTGATCCCCAGGTGATGGCGGTCCAGTACCAGGTCTTCAGCGAGAGCCGGCAGCAGCGCGGGCAGGGCGAGGCCGGCCCCTCCGGCACGCAGCAGCAGGGCGAGGACTCTAGCAGCAGCCTGTCCTCTTGTTGGGACCGCTTGGACGACGTCACTGACACCGGCGCGAGTCGAGTTTAGGATGTCTATCATCCTACCTGTCGTACTACTAGACTTATCTTGCTACCTGTTGTACTGCTAGACTTATCATACATGCTACCTATGTATTATTGTGCTACTTGTCTATATGTGTTATGTTTAGCTAATATGGTTACATCGTTCTATGGTTTATTCTGTTTTATGTTTAATTATTAGGTAAAATGGAGGGATATTTGCTTATATATTTCGATTGTTTGTACTTTTTAGATGACGTAGCTTCCCGCCAGCCAGCACCGTCGGTCCCGCGCGTCGTCGCGGCTTCTCCAGCTGAGGAGGGGCCGCCTCGGTGCCCTTTGTTTTGTCGCCCTCTTCCGGAGCACGTCCTCGACCTTCTCCGGCCACCGATCACGCTTCGAGGGTATAAATCTTTCGCCTCTCTTGCTGCATAGGTTTATTTTGGTCTAGATCACCAAGTCAGTCGCGTAACCCGAGTCAGATCCCATCCGGAAGGGTTACAAATTTATAAATATGCAGGATTGTCCATCTTTGCATATTTATAACCGTAACACTTCCGGGTTGTCCTGTTGGACAGTCCGAGTACGTGTAGATCGGGTCGTGTTCCACGTTCTACCCCTTCCTGAGACGGAATTTCGGCAGCACCTCCCTGTTGTTCTTCGGATGCACACCCTCTCGGCTTGACAAGCTCGAGACGTGTATTCTGAAGAACAGCGGGGAGGTGCTGCCGAAATTCCGTCTCGGGTCGGGGTAGAACATGGGACACGACTCGATCTACACGTACTCGGGCGGGATAGGCCCCTACCTATTAGAAGTGTATGTGAACCCTTGCATGTTGTAAAAGATAAAATTTGGCCGTAATAAAATGGTGACATTGCATGCAAGAAAATAAAAATATGATGCATTTAATTTCATGTTATTATTGTTTGGCTCACAGTAAAGCAGCAGAGGATGGCAGATAATGGGTGGATGTACAGTGGCCGAACTAGTTTGGTTGACAAAACAGATGAGTGGGTATGGAAGACGCATTTGTTAGTGAAGGAGTTAGCGCGTAAGGGTTCAGAGTCAGGCGCTCGTGGACAGTGCCCTTGCCCTCGTTGCAAGTTTCGTACACGTCAGGGAAAGGATGATATGATTAATTAAACACCTCTTCTCTCGTGGGTATATGCCGAACTTCGTGACGACAGTCAACTTTGATGAGTACGAGCGCGAGAGTGGCAGGGTGATGCGGCAGCGGATCAATGGCAATGAAGATGATGGGATTAGAAACTGGCTAGATGATCTCCGTGCTGGCGACATGCCAGATTCGCCACCATCACAGGAGGAACCGGAGGAACCTCCAGAACCGGAGGAACCGCGTGAACCGGAGGAACCGCGTCAACCAGAGGACCCAGAGCCAACCGCGAAGGCCTTCTTTGATATGATGGCCTCGTCTCAGAGGCCTCTGTACGAGGGTGCAAAAGTTTCTCAGCTCGATGCCATCTCGCAAGCACTAGCCAACAAGCTCCAGTATGGCAGCACCCGTTCATGCTTTGAAGCGCATCTGCAAACAACTGGTAACCTGTTGCCTGAAGGGCATTGTCTGCCTCAAAGCATGTACGAAACGAAGAAAATCCTGCGAGATCTCAGCATGGATTATCAGAAGATAGATTGTTGTCCAAAAGGATGCCTTTTGTTTTGGAAACAGTTTGCCAATGACAAGTACTGTATCTTGTGTAAGGCCTCTAGGTATCATGTGGTAAAAGGAGCCGATGGTACGAAGACGCAGTCAAATGTCGCCGTTAAGATTCTTCGTTACCTCCCATTCATACAAAGAATCAAGCGGCTTTACATGAACAAAGAGTCTGCCACACATATGCAATGGCACAAAACGGGGAAGAGATACAAGGATGAGCACGACCGGGAATTGATGGGACATCCATCTGATGGTACGGCATGGAAGAACTTCGATGGTGCAGCTGTTGACGCCGAGCTAAGTGCTCTCGTGCCTGCCCAGGGAAAAGGCCCACGATATGTGGGATATGGTGTGGCGCACAACTGGACTCACGTGGCAGGCTTGACGCAACTCAAATATTACAAGGACCTCGAACTTCCCCATAGCATCGATGTGATGCACACCGAAAAGAATGTTGGAGAGTCCCTCTTTCACACAGTCCTGAACATTCCTGAGAAGTCGAAGGATAATGTTAAGGCTAGAGTTGATGTTAAGAAGCTCTGTGATAGGGAGAGAATGCACATGAAGCCTCCTGAAGGCCGTCAAAAGAACTGGTTCAAGCCGCATGCTGACTTCTGCCTTAATAGTATGCAAAAGTCTGAGGCATTCCACTGGCTCAAATTCGTCGTGATGTTCCCTGATGGCTATTGTTCGAATATAAGTAAGGGAGTCAATATACAATCGGGAAAAGTCACCGGGCTCAAGAGTCACGACTATCATATATGGATTGAGCGGCTGCTACCGGTGATGGTTCGAGGGTATCTCCCGACAGTGTCTGGCGAGTGCTCGTGGAGTTGAGCCATTTCTTCCGCACGCTCTGTGCTAAGCAAGTTTGTCCCCTGATTATTCAGAAGCTGCATGAACTAGTGCCGGAGTTGCTGTGCAACTTAGAGACGATATTTCCGCCAGGCTTCTTTACTCCGATGGCACATCTTGTTGTGCATCTTGCGAACGAGATACTCTTGGGTGGACCGGTACAGTTTCGTTGGCAGTTTTGTATTGAGAGAGAGTTTAAGTATATTCGAACAAAATGTGGAAACAAAAATAAGATTGAGTCATGCATAGCCGAGGCAACTATCCTCCAGGAGATGGCAGACGCCAGGCTAACGTACTACCCCGATGATGTTCCCACTATGCATAACCAGGCCTGTCGGTACAATGTCGACGAGCCCAAGCGAGACCCCAAGCTCGTCCTCTTCCAGTGTCCGGTGGCAAGAGGGGTGGCCCAACAAGGTATAACTTGACCAATGATGAGCTGGAGTGCATAATGCTCTATGTGCTTATGAACATGAAGGAAGTGACCCACGACGAGCAGGGAGAAGAGGGCAGTTTCCTTAGGTAAAATGGGGAACAAATTACTTTGCAACTACTAACATGATTTCGTTCTAATACGTATTTTCTCCTTTTAGTCAATTCACGGATGAAATGTGGTCGGGAAAATCAGATGGACCCAATGAAGCCGCGTTGGACACTCTTTTGAAAGAGCCTGCCCCTGGAAAGAAAAAAATCACGGTTTGGTTCAGGGAAAAGGTAATTTCAAACCTGACCCTTGTACCTTGCAATTCGTGTCTTATCCCTCTTACTAATGCACAAAACAATTTGTACTTGTAGGGAGCTGATGCCAACGTTGTGATGTCAGATGAGTTGAGATGTGTCTCCCAAGGTTGTAACCGTAGAGTCGAGAAGTATGAGAAGTATGATGTGAATGGGTACCGCTTCCAAACAGAGCATCACCAGAACAGTCGGCCTAATGTAAAGACTATAAATACCGGGGTCTTCACCAAAGGAGCCGGTAATTATGATTACTACGGAAGGTTACAGAACGTATACGAGCTGACGTTCAATAACACGAACATAGAACTCAAGCTTGTTGTGTTCAAATGCCACTGGTTCGACCCTGAGCATGGAACCAAAAGTACCCCTTCCATTGGGTTAGTTGAAGTTAACCCTTCGACCACCTACCATGGATCCGATGTCTTTGTTGTGGCTCACCAAGCCTTTCAAGTTTATTATTTGCCCTACCCATGCAAGAAAGAGGGACTCATTGGTTGGGAAGTCGTGTTCCATGTATCGCCACGTGGTAAGCTACCCATGCCCTCCGAAGACGATTACAACAACATTGACCCTAAAACATACGAGGGGATTTTCTATCAAGAGGAACAAACCTTTGGGGACTTTGGCATACAAGGTCTTGAGGACCGCGAGGACAATGCACAAACAGGTGGTGACGTAGTGGTGAATCTAAAGGATATGGATATGCTCAACAAGTTACAGAGTGATAGTGATGACGATGATGAGCCTCCATCGTGCGAGGAGGTTCCAATATACAACACTCGTGATAGTGATGTTGATAGTGATGATGAGAGCCCAGGACTTAACTATGAGAGTGATGATTAGGGGCGAGGGTCTTTTATGTCCTTTTGCGTACTATTTATTTTTCAACATGCTTAGTCTTTCAACATGCTTCTTCTTAATTGCATTACGTCTTTATTCTTATTTACTACATTTTCAACATGCTTAAAAGTTTATCCTTTCTCAATGCAGGTGATTGACCAAGATGAGCCAAGGCAAGGAATCATCGGCCTCGGGCTCTCGGGAGGTGTAGGATGTGTTCGGGTGTAGCGTGTGTGAATTCAAACTTGTTTGGGGTTTGTATGAATGCTTGGATGAATTTGAATCATGTTTGTGTCATTTTGGATATCTATGTGATGTTTCTGTGATGTTTTATAATTTATGCAATTTTAATTGTATTTAAAATGTGCTAGAAACCAGCAGCAACAAGCAGCTAAAACTGGAAATTATGGTCAAGGCTACGCCGACGGCATTGCCGTCGGCGTAGGGCAACTCCCAGCGCACAGGATGATGCCACGTCGCCTAAAAAGGACCAAATGGTCAAGGATACGCCGACGGCATTGCCGTCGGCGTAGAGCGCTTCCCAGACGCACATGATCACTCCACGTGGCACGCAGAGGCCGACGGCACTGCCGTCGGCGTGTGGGTGTAGCAGACGGAGACGGAAGGATGCCGTTTTGTGGGTCCCACTGCAGCGTCGCCGACGGTTACGGATACGCCGACGGTTATTCATCTACGCCGACGGGCTGCTACGCCGACGGCAAACGTTCCGGCCGTCGGCGTATCGACTGTTTCCCGTAGTGATTAGGGTTTACCGGACGACTTTGTATGGAGCATGTGAGTTCATGGACCGCTTAAGCAGTACAGAAAATGTTGAGCATTCAGAATCCAGTACCAGTCACCGGTTAAAATGACAAAGCTCGGGAACAAAACAGGGCATGCAGACATATTTTGAACATTAGAATCGACATCGCCATGATTATGCATTCTAGACTTGAAACATGTTTTAGGGCCTATTTGATTCATAGGAATATGGTAGGATTTTTGGAGGATTGATTCCTATAGTAAATTTTGCTATTGAAGTTGTTTGATTCGAGGATCCAATCCTATAGGAATTATTCCCATAAGAATCTTGTAGTACAAATCCTATAGGAAAAAAGCATTAGGTTCAACCTCTTAGAAAAATTCCTTCACACAATCAAAGACAATCTCTATTCTCATAAGATTCAATTAGACATGCCACTCCAATCCTTTAGGTTTTCTATTCCTACACTTTTCTTATCCAATTAATCAAATGAGCCTTAGTTTTAGCCCGTAGCATCCATAAATTATTTTTCTTCGTAATGGGGACTGCGCTGCTAGAACCTGGAGGCACATGGCTTCTGGTAACGTGGATCTAAGCTGAGTTACTTTTGAACAAATGAATGCCAGAGAGAAATCAATATGCACACAAAGCATATTCGTCCAATGACAGAGCTGATATGTCAAATAACAAATTCATCTTTAATCAGGCCATTGCAAACCCCAAAGGCCACTTAATTATATATTCCCTATAAAACTAATAAGCAATCAGGCCATTGCAAACCCCAAAGGCCACTTAATTATATATTCCCTATAAAACTAATAAGCATCATGCCTGCAAATAAGACCATGTGGGATGCCTCAACAGCACTGTAGTTGGGAAGTTGACTTATTTAAATAAGTAAGAACGAGCTAGACTCCAGGCTGTGGTATATGTACAAGCCCTCACAAATTCATTTTAGTATTAGCTTGGACTGCGTAACTTGATGGCAAGTTACTTGTTCATCGTCTCCCACAGGTTCGATTGATTGGGTGCAGGCAACTTTATATTTTTTAGATAAAGAGTATATATTAATATCACGGAGATATCAATTACACCCAGCCTCTAAAACAACGCAATAACCGAAGGTATTACGGATGCACACAGCCAAAAGACAATAAGAAGAAGAACTAAAAAAAAGAAAAGTCCCGCTACATAGTTACAGTCCTTTCAGCAGCAGCAGCACAACCACCACCAACACAACACCTGATATCCAATCTCTCCAAAAGCAACACCTTCATGAAAGAAACAGTGCACAAGCAGCGTCATCGCCTGATCAAGATCTTAGGTTTTCACCCTGGAGATAGTCCCCACTCTCAAAACAATATCTTCAACAAGTCCATTGCCAGACAACCAATTAAGGCCAGACTTTGGATTTTCATCCTGAAAGGTAGGACTTTGAACGTCAAATGTGTTGTCCCCCCACTTGCATACGGCTGCATACTAGTTCTGAAGCTCGAAGCAAGTTCTTCATCGCCGCCAAAGGCTCGAATCACCATTACTGGTCCTCCAATCTCGCTTTCATGCCATTCTCCGTCTCTAACTTAATCATGGATTTACCATGATGGTAACAGAAGCAGAGCTTCACATCGCTCCCATGGCAACCGCCACCGCCATGGGTCGCCCCCCCCCTCCCCCCCGCGAAGGGATCCCGACGGGCCGCGCCGACCCCGCCCGCCGCCTTTGACGGCCGAGCACGGCCGCCACCGCCGGCGCCAGGAGGCGGCAGCGGCCAGGCAGACTCGCCCGAGCGTGCCTCTACTCTAGGGTTTGGGCCCTCCGGAGCTGCCCGCGCGAGCAGCCCGGGAGGGATTCAGAGGAGAGGGTGGGGGAGAAGAGGGGCGGCGGATGAGAGGGGCGGCGGAGCTTCGGTGGCGGCGGAGGACAGGGGTGGCGGCGGTGAAACCTAGAGTCGCGAGAGGAGAGCCGTTGCCACACTTCCTGACTGATTAGTCACTGTCATCATCCGAAGAACCCAAGATATAACCAAAGAGATAACCTTGGCAGTTGGCAAAAGATGTAAAAAACCAACCAATTGCGAAAAATTCACGTTCGACTGCATCTACTATGGAAGTGGCCTTAAAAACATTGCAGTTGTTGCATACCAACATGGATTAAGGAAGGGGATGTTAGTTGAATAACTCTATAGTTTCTGTGAACAATTAATTTCATTCGGTTCCATATTAATGAAGAAAATTAGTTTTGGTAGGCTCATCTGCAGAGAAATTTTCTTCCCGATAATTTATTATGGTGAGAACATAATAAATCCAAAGAAGGCCGTATTAGTCATCAATTATTCGTATCCCTGCTTTTAATTCAGATATCAACCTTAGTTTCTGTATCGTCACAGCGATCAGCATTCGTAAACTGAGGTTATATTAGTCATCAATTATCATCTCCACGGCTTGGCGGAAACCTTGGAAACTGAGGTTTACAGCATGGCACTCCTTGCAGTTGCCTCCATAAATTAGCTCCTGGTTGGTTTGTTTGGAAACGTTTTGAATTTGTGAAGAAGTCAGTTTGCGAATGCTGATCACTGTGTCGATAGGGAAACTAAGGTTTAATTATATATGAATTAAAAGCAGGGGATCGCTTGGCTGCAAGGGCTGCTTTAATAAATTGAGCAATTGCTGTTACTATAAGATGAAGACCAAGACTTGAGGCTGGGTTGGGTCCAGGTCCGAATTTTTTTAGCACGGAGGGCATGTGCTATGTAACTCGCCTCGAGGTTGGATACGTTAACTGTGCTTGCACCGAACATTTTGATGGGAGGAATAGGATGTCCCAACAAGACTGCCAAAATACCAATTATTTCAATTACACCTTGTTTCGTCAAAAATAAAACAGAGTTAGCTTGATCAAGACCGTGTCAAGTAGGTTGGCTCGTTTTTTCAATAATCCTGATCAAGACCGCGCCACTATGACATTGAGGACTCGCACAACGTTGTTGCCCGCGCCGGCTGCGACAACAGGTTAGACTAGTCACAATGGGGAGTATCATATACTAGTATCATGCACATGATACTAGTCTATGTTACTACCTCCACAATGGGTAGTAACATATTTGTGGTATCATATAATACTGCATTTATTAGGTTGTAGATTCATATTGCATTGGAATCCGTTATGTTACGGTATCTACCTATGATACCACTATCACCTCTCTCTTCATTAATTGGAGTGCCATGTCATCTTTTTGCCAACATGGCATGCATGATACTATCTATGATACCCCATTGTGAGTAGTCTTAAAAGGAGGAACTAATTTGGCTCCAGGAAAGCATCGACTAGTTGCTTTAATAAATTGATCAACTGCTATTATTAGAGGAAGAAGACGACCAAGACTCAAGGCTGTGCTGGTCCAAGTCCCAATAAATATGTAGTTATCTTCCATTGGGATGAGGACAGAACATGTGGATGTGAATGGGATGCCTCAACAAACACATCAAAATATAGATTGCCTTGATTACGCCTTGTTCGCCGGCAAGTTGATCTATTTTAGAATGACGAGAACTCCATATCTTGAGTTCATTTCAGTAATTATTTCTATTCATATTTTAGAATGATGGTAACATGTCAACGACTGCTTGTGCTATAGGGGCATGGAGGACTTGCGCAACTCAGACGGATCAGAAGGTCTGAAGTGACGATGAGAGGGAGGAGGATAGAGGAATTGGCGAGGGGCTCACCGTGCGATCAGAACGGGGCGACGAGGCGTCCGGCCGGAACTGAGGAAGATTCCGCCGGCCTGGTACCCGCCATAGGGACGGGGGGCGGGATTTTCTGGCCGGCTCCATGCGGCGGCCGACGCAGGAGCAGAGCGGCGGGCTAGGGCGACGCGATGGGTAAAGGGAGCAAGAATCAGGGGCCACCTGGACAAATTAACGGTCCATGTCGATACAACATGATCCCCATCCTTTAGCTAAAATTATTATTAGTAAAATGATCCCCATCCTTTAGCTAAAATTATTACATGATCAGGTACTTGATACGCGCGAAATAGAAATAGGGACTGTCTAACCAACAGATGGCTGAAATTACTATTCGGCATCAGATAGATTTATAGCTGTATTAGACTCAGTAAGGTCATTTTTCATTCTCCCGATCAGCCACCTTCGGTCCCCCACCCAAAGAAAGCCCACGTCAGTCCCCTTCAGTCCCCCTCCCAGAAAAGCCCACGTCAATCTGGTTTTTTCCTCCGCACGGTTTTTTCTGTCTGCAGCTCTGTCCGGTTCTTCCTTCCCTCTATTTCAGCCCGTAGGTAGAACTAGCAGACACACCGATTAGTTCCTGGGCCTAGCTGTCGCATGTGTTAGCCCACATGAGACCATCTTCTTCCTCAGCACGCAAAAGCATCTGCCCCCCTCCCCCAACCCCCGAGGCTAAACCCCCAGATCCAAAACCAACTCAAAAATGCTGCCTGATCGAGAAGAGGCAAACAAACTCTATAAGGCAGATTCATGGAGGGGAATGAGGAAAGAAGACATCCATAAAATTGTGAGGGATCCAGGTGATGTACCTCATGGATCTCGAAGGCCCTCTGCCCAGGTACGATCCCCCTCTCTCTCTGATCCCACCCTTCGTACTGATGTTCCAGTAGTGCACCAAAACTCAGTAGATTGCTGAAAAACCTTCAAAAGCTTGTTGAGACACCTGCTGTCAAATCAACAATGGAAAAGCTGTGGAACAAAATGAATAAAAAAGCACAGCAGTGCATGGACTACTCCTTTACAGAACCAATTTTCACTCAAGTTATTACTCAAAATTTCACTCAAGTTTACAGAACCAATTTTACTCAAGCAAGCAAGCAATTACTGACAGTACACAACTACTCGAAGCTACTCTTGCTGCGTGCTGGTATCCGAAGGCAAACAGAATGAACTACTCCAAGAAAGTTAATTACTGCTGCTAGCACTTGCTAACAGAGAGAGAGGTTTAAGTTAGCAGTGAACTAATTGGATTACAGCTGCAAGCACTTGCTACACAAGAACAAATAATGAACCAACTACTGACAGATGGTAACCAGACAATTGCTACACAAGCATAAAGCCTAAGAAATTACTTATCAATTCTGTGTCTTTACTCATTAGCCTTATTGGTACTGAACTCTTAGAACTGAAGCCAACTTTGTGTATTTCACCACTTATCCAGTAGAAAAAGAAATTACTACTGCTCCCGACTACAAAAAAATTACGGTGTCCGAGCTGACATTGTGGCTACTGACCTGAGTATTTTCATACGCATGCAGGACACAAAGCAGCTTGGTGTAGGAGTGTACTCGCTCGATCTCAACAACGACTTCTTTGCACAGGTACACAGGGGTCACGCCAAATCTCGTAAAAACTTTCAACTTGCACTAAAAAAAGAAAAAGAAAAAGCAAGCAAGAAAAAGAAAGAACCCGTCAAAAGAAAGAAACCAAATGAAACTACTAATGTTGGCACAAACCAGGGAGAGGGAATTATTGGTATGCATCTAGTTGCATTAAAAAATCTTGCAAAAAAGTATTTAGATATAGTGTTGCCATAGTGTGACAAACTGTTTGTTATGACTACCTATGCTTCGAGGTCATGAGACTGCTGCCACCAAGACAAAGGAAGGACCTGTAAGAAGAAAAAAGCAAAATGAAGCTACAAATAGTACTGAGCAACAAACGCTAAGGGATGGAGGGCATGGAGCTCCTTCAGAGGACCAGCAAGACAAACATACTGGTAAAAGACACTAGGTGCATGAAATTTAAAAAGAGTTTTGCCCCGTATTGCGATAACTTCAACATGACCCTCTTTGCTATCAGGGAATCAAGGCAACAGCAGCACTAAAAAGAAAGCACCTGCCAAGGAAAATAAGCAAAATGCAGCTGTTCCATGGAATGAAACACAATCGCAAAGGGAAGAACCTACTTTGGTGAACCAGCAAGAAGAATGAAGAAATCCTACAAAGCATGGAAGATGGAGACAAAAATACAAATTTATGCATATTCCCTTGTTGTATTCACAAGTCAGCCACTACTAGAAAACAAGGCATCGGTGCGCCCTCTTTTGTACCGGTAGGGCACGAACCGGTACTAAAGGGGGCATTAGTACCGGTTCCAGATGCGAGGCGGCCGGGGCCCCACGGCGAGACACTTTAGTACCGGTTTGTATTATGAACCGGTACTAAAGGCCGATCTTTAGTACCGGTTGGTGCTACAAACCGGTACTAAAGGTTGGCACAGGCGGCTGTCGTTTGTGGCCCCACGACGAGACCCTTTAGTACCGGTTTGTCTTACCAACCGGTACTAAAGGCTCATCTTTAGTACCGGTTGGTTTTACAAACTAGTACTAAAGGTTTCCCTATATTACCTTCTTCCACCACGAGCCACAGCTCCATTTTTCAGCTCGAACACAACTCCATTTTTTCTCTCTCTTTGCTCTCCCAAGCTCTAGTTCACCCATTTGTCATGTCTCGTTGCACGGACACCGGGAGTATAGGATACCCCCTTTTAGGTTCGGCACGGGGCGCGAAGAGGCTGAGAATCGTCTTCTTGGGCGGAGTCTAGATCAAGCTCTCCTCTCCACGATCAAAGCATGCAACCAAAGGGACACAAGGAGCTACCCAGGTTCAGGCCGCCCGGAGGCTAAAAGCCCTACTCCTGCATGTCTGGATTGATGGGTTCTTCATAGTGTGGCTTACAATGGAACCTCCCGGAGGGTACCCGGAAGGGTTTTGGCTGGAGGTAGAAGAAGGACAGATCCTGACCCGGAGGAGATCACCTTCCTCTCTACCTTCGCAGCCCTAGTCTAGTCTTGCTCTGGTTCTAGCTTGTGTTCGTCCTTGCTTCGACCTCCTCTCCTCCGTGCCTTGGTCCTCCTTTTATAGGCTAAGGGGTTGCCACAGGGTCACGTGAGGGGCATGAGGGACCTTCGGGGTGAAGGACCCTCCTCATCTAGTTTAGGGGAGACGTGGCCTCTCCTCAGCCTAGCGTCTCCTTTGGGTTAGGTGGGAGCGTCCGCCTTGGGGTGTGACTTCCCGCCCGCTGCCTTCGCCTTGCTTCCCAAGTCTTCCGTGGTGAGGTGGAGTGCTTATCCACAGGACGTGGGGAAGTACCCGAGAGGGAGCCTGGCCTCCTGCCGGGAACTCGGGCTCTCGGGTCCTTCCTGGCCTTCTTGCTTGGTTCGGGGACCCGGAAGGTCCCCAGGACCGGAGCCCTTGTCGACGTAGGCCATGCGTGTCTTGACGGTGAACCCGCCAGCTTGACTTGGTCTTGTCCATCTTCATCTTGGGCCCACATGGGGTGGACCCACTTTGGCAGTACTAGGGGAACCCCATGTTCCACTGTTGCGACAGTAGCCCCCGGGCATGGTCCCGGCGGCTCTTGCTCCAGCTGCCGGGGCCATGGCCTAAAGATAGGTCAAAGTGGGTCCCGGGCACCTGGTCTTCCTTGCTCGCTTCTTGATGGCCTTGAAGGTCTTGGAGTTACTCCGCTCGGGGGAATAACTGCGGGGCCCCCTCGATTCCCATAACGGAAGAACCGAGGAGACGCTTGACAGAGGCACCGCCGTGGCTATAAAAGCGAGGCGCACCCCTGGCTTTTCGTTCATCTTCTTCCTCAGTCCAACTCCAGGCCTCCCCACAAGCTGCCAGCGCCAATGGCGAGAGCGAGGAGAGGAGTTGGGCGCCCTCGTACTTCTTCAGCTGCTGCGGAGAGTGGCCCCTCCACTCGTGGTCGAGCTGTTCCGCGAGGTCGTGGGATTCGCGGTCGCGGCGGCCGTGGAGGCCGCGGCACCGCTGCTCCCCTCCTAGGAGCATGGTTCATACCAGCTTCGCGCCGTTCGAGTTCATCGTGGATCTGAACCGCAGGCCTCGCAGCCGGCTTCTCCTGCCGGATTCCTTCGCGATGGCGACGGAGGACATCGGACCCTCCGGCTTCTGGCTGCAAGTGGAAGGCTGCCCCAATGGCCCCTCCTGGGCCATGGCGGAGCGCACCACTGAAGGCGCCATGCTTCTGGGTCCGGGGTGGAAGTCGTTCTCCCGTGCCCGCCGCCTGTCCGGGGGCATGCTTGGTGTTCCGGTACGACGGAGATGCACGCTCTCCGTGAAGATCTTCGGTGTCGATGGCGGACGCGTGGAGTGCTGCATGGAGAGCAGCAGCGGCAGCTCGAGCTCCTACGACGAGGATGAAGATGAGGAAAACTCATCTGACATCAAGGTCGAGGGGAGCTCGTCTTCCTGAAGGCGAGGAGCTTCGGACGGGCGCCATGGAGATCTCGTTGACCTCCTCCTTGGCGGCCTTGACGACGTATTTCTGGAAGTAGCGTCTTCCATTGTACGGCGGTGCTCCTTGCTCGGGGAGCCAACCTTTTTGTTGTAAAAAAGATCGTCCCCTTGTAGTCCTTGTAAATGAAGAAGATCTTGTTTTCCTCCTTGTCTTCGTGTCGCGTCCGTGTGAATGAGAACGAGTTTTTTGCAAAACGCGCTCCCATTACTGCAGCAGCCGTAGCGTCAAGGGGTAGGTGGAGCGTGGGAGGCCTATAAAAGACCATCCAGACTCCACCCCTTGCACATCTTCTCGCCTTGCTCCGCTCCTCTTCTTCCTTTGCCTCTCCGCCCGCAGAACAATGTCCGGCGAAGCAGAGAGGGCCTTGTCCGATGTGTCGACGGCGGAGTCCGTCTTTCGAGGAGCGGCGGAGGCACCCAGCGAAGCTGGAGCCCGAGCCACTGATGGCGAGGTTGCGTCCCGTTCTTCTGCTGCCCAGAATGTCGCTCGCCTGGCGGCCGTCTCTGGTCCTGTTGCCCAAGAAGAGGCAAGGATTAGGGCAGTGAGGAGGACGCACCTGTGGTCCATCCTGAAGGAAAGGACTGCCGGTATTCCGGAGCTGTCCTTGGTTGTGGCTGACTCGAGGCCATTGAGCAGGTTCACTGTTTGCTCTTCTCCATTTTTCCGCCTTTTTTCTTGGATGACCTCGATCTTGACTGGACTTTTGCAGGCCGAGAGTCAGTCCGTAGGCGAACTGGCGGACGGAATCTTCCGTCTCTTTGGCCCTGGAGCGCCCTGGTCGGCAGAAGGGGGTCGAGCTCTTCGACGCGCCTGACAAGATCTGCACGCGTGTTATCTTTTCACCCAGGCGTCCCCGGAAGAAAAGAGTGCACCCGGCAGGCAATAAAACAGAAGACAGAGCTGCACAGCCAGGAGCCCTGAGCTGGCCTTAGTAGCATAGGCTAGATATGTATCCAGGAAAGCTTCGACTGAATGTAATCAGAATTGTAAATTCAGAATGTAAGTTCAGATGAATGCAATCCTAGGGCTCAACTCCCGGGGTCATTTCCCAAACCTCCCTTGCACTAACGCGCCGTCAAGTTTTCTGAGGAGATCTCTTAGGTGACAAGTACTCTAACCGCCTGCACCGGTAGCAGCACCCCTAAGAGCACTATGCCTTCCGGGAGTCCACTCCACAGCCACGGGTACTAGGCCAGAAGGGAAATCTGACCGTTCGCCGGGGAGGACGCATTACCCCCGCAAAGGTTCTCATCAACTGTCAAGCATGCGCAGGTTGGTGGTATATTGACTCCGAGCGAGATATTATGCCTAGAATGCAAGATGCACATGCAAAGACTTAGCTGGTTTTTGCCGTGCCCTTGATCTACTCTGTCCTTCCCGGGTACCAGCTCCTGAGCCGCTCTTCAGCATCCATTCCTGTCCCGGGAGAGGCGCTACACATAACACACTTTCAGTAGGAAAAGAATGGACCCTCCCTTACATGTCGTGAAAGTGTTTCATCCGGAGCAACCCGCAAGCAAAGTTGAATGTGCATTTCTGTGTTTAGGTTCTTTAAAACACAGCACTGCCCGTTCCACTTCTTACCGCGGCAGTACGGCACGATCAGGTGGCAGCGCCTACTGATAGGCTACTCGCGCTCGACCTGTCAGCCACCGGCACCATGTCAGCCCCCTGCTTGGGGGTTGTTACGGATAACACACTTCACGACAACAAGAGAGGCTCACGGAATTGAAAAACTTATCTTTTATTCCTTGGCGACGATTCTTACACCCTTATACAGAACACTAGCCCCTTGGGCGTGCTTAGTTGACTCGAACTATCTGCGATTCATGTTCGTATTCAGGGGTAGAATTTCCGGAGATTCTCGATGTTCCAGGCGTTGCCCTCCGGCCTGCCTTTCTCGTCCTCCAGATAAACAGCTCCGGGTCTCAGGGTATGCGTCACCCGATAAGGTCCTTCCCACTTGGAGGACAGCTTGTTCATGTTATCAAGCTTCTGCTTCTTGCGGAGAACCAGGTCTCCGGGTTCCAGTACCCGTGAACGGATATGGCGATCATGATAGCGGCGGAGCCCTTGCTGGTATCGAGCAGATCGTAAGGAAGCTCGGCACCGCACCTCTTCCAGGAAGTTGATGTCATCAATCCTCCTCTCAGCTTGTGCGTCTTCATCATAGGCAAGTACCCGGGGGATCCATGCCTGAGCTCTGTTGGCAAGACGGCTTCTGCTCCATAGACAAGGAAGAATGGTGTTTCTTGAGTGGCTCTGCTTGGTGTGGTTCTGAGGGACCACAAGACACTTGGTAGATGCTCAATCCAGTTCTTGCCCTTGTCTTCTAACTTGTCAAAGGCCTTGGTCTTCAAACCCTTTAGGACCTCCGCATTGGCTCGCTCCACTTGCCCATTGCACCTTGGGTAGGACACCGAGGCAAAACACACCTTGATTCCCAGCTCTTCACAGAAGTTGAGGAAGGATCGGCTTGTGAACTGAGAGCCATTGTCCGTTATGATTCTGTTGGGTACTCCGAAGCGGTACACGATCCCTTCAATGAACTTGATGGCTGCTTGAGCTGTCTGTCTTGGTACTGGCATCACTTCCACCCACTTTGTGAACTTGTCGATGGCCACGAAAAGGTATTCATGGCCCCCGACAGACTTCGGTATCTTCCCACGATGTCCAGCCCCCAGACCGCGAACGGCCAGGAGATTGGAATTGGCTGCAGAGCTTGCGCCGGCTGATGTATGTTCTTCGCATAGTACTGGCAGGCTTCACAGGTCTTGACTAGCTGCTCCGCATCACTGAGGACTGTTGGCCAGTAGAACCCGTGACGAAAAACTTTACCCGCCAGTGATCTTGATGCCACATGACTTGAACATGTGCCCTCGTGGATGTCCCGTAGCAGTACTTGGCCTTGTTCTTGAGGGATGCAGCGGAGCTTGACTCCGTTGTCCCGTCGCCGGTAGAGCTCGCCGTCGATCATGACGTAGAGCTTGGCTTGACGAGCCACCCGCTCGGCGTCGTGATCGTCCTCCGGGAGGGCGTGCTCCATGATGTACTTGACGATGTCCCGGGCCCAGGGTGGGTGGGTTCCTTCCACCGGTAGCACCATCCGACGGAAAGAAAGCATAGCTTCCTCCGCTGGAGGGGCTGCCGGGTCTTGAGCTTCTGGGCTGGCTACCCGTGTTGTCGAGGTAGAAGGGTCGCCAGCCCCCGGCGCAGATCTTGTCGCGAGCCTCTCGGGGGGATCGAAGGTCGCCTGAGGACCTCGATGTAGATCCCGGGAGGCACTGGTTCTTGCTTGGACGCCACCTGCGATAGCTCATCCGCGGCCGTGTTTTCTCCCCGTGGGACGTACACAGCCCGGAAGTTGTCGAAGCGCCGCTGCAGCTTCCAGACCTCTTCAACGTATGGTGCCATCTGAGGGCACGCGTACTCCTTGTTCACTTGTTTGATGACTAACTGAGAGTCACCCTTGACGACGATCTTGTTGATGCCGAGGCCGATGGCAGCACGAAGTCCTGCGAGCAGGCCCTCGTACTCCGCCGTGTTGTTGGAGATGTTCCCTTGGTAGTGCATCTGGACGACGTACTTCAGCCGGTCCCCGGTTGGTGAGGTTAGGACAACCCCAGCACCTCCTTTCCCCTTGGTGTAGGAGCCGTCGAAGTGCATGGTCCAGGCGCTAGGATCTTCCTTCCCGGGGAGGCAGGTTTCCTCTTCCGGGTCGTCGAACGCCGTCTCGGTCCACTCGGCCGTGAAATCCGCCAGCGCCTGACTCTTGATGTTGTCCGTGTGCTCGAACTTGAGACCGAAACCTTGAAGCTCCATGGCCCACCATGATATGCGACCAGTGGCAAGTGGGTTCTCCAGGGGGCTTCTTAGGTTGTACTTGGACACCACCGTGATGGGATGGCTTTGGAAGTACGGCCTCATCTTGCGGGAGGCAATGAGGATTGCCAGCAGCAGCTTCTGCATCATGGGGTACCGCTCCCGGGCGTCGCGCAGCACTGCGCTGACGAAGTAGACCGGGTGCTGCACCTTGCGGGTCGCCGAGTCCTGAGAGGGCTCGGCTTCCTCCACGTCGACGTCTTGGGGTGGGGACGAGGTAGCCCCCGGCGAAGTCTCGTCGGAGGGAGATTCTCCATTCCCGACGGGCTCCGCGCTGGTGAGGTTGCAGTGACGTCAGGATCGTGAGACCCCTGGTCACCCGGCAGCCTTTTCTTGCACGGTTGTCCCGGAGAGAGTTCCCGGGTCGCTTGCCCTTGATCTTGCTTGACTTCTTCGGAGGAGCGTCACGCTCTACCACAAGCACAGCGCTGATCACCTGGTTGGTGGCAGCAATGTACAGTAGTAGGGGCTCCTTCTCTTCTGGTGCCACGAGGATTGGTGGCGAGGCGAGGTAGCGCTTAAGGGACTGCAGGGCTTCCTCGGCCTCGGAGGTCCACTCCACGGGGCCTGACTTCTTGAGCAGCCTGAAGAACGGTAAGGCCCGCTCCCCAAGCCTTGAGATGAAGCGCCCGAGTGCAGTGATGCACCCGTTGAGGCGCTGTACGTCCTTGACCCGCCGGGGCGCCTCCATGCGCTCGATTGCCTTGATTTTGTCCGGATTCGCCTCGATCCCTCGGTGAGAGACCAGGAAACCCAGCAGCTTGCCGGAGGGGACCCCGAACACGCACTTGTCGGGGTTGAGCTTGAAGTTGACCCGGCGGAGGTTCTCGAAGGTCTCGTGCAGGTCTTGGATGAGGGAGTCCTTGTACCGGGTCTTGACCACGATGTCGTCGATGTACGCTTCAACGTTGCGGCCCAGCTGTGACCCAAGGCATGCTTGCATTGCGCGCTGGAAGGTAGCGCCGGCGTTCGGAGGCCAAAAGGCATCCGGGTGTAGCAGTAGCAGCCCTTGGGAGTGATGAAGGCCGTCTTCTCTTGGTCCTCGAGTGACATCATGATCTGGTGGTACCCGGAGAAGGCGTCCAAGAAACACAGCAGCTCGCACCCGGCCGTGGAATCCACGATCATGTCGATCCGCGGCAGGGGGAAAGGGTCCTTGGGACAGGCCTTATTCAGGTCTGTGAAGTCGATGCAGAGTCTCCACTTGAAGGTCATGGGTTTCGGTACCACCACGGGGTTGGCCACCCAGCTTGGGTGGGGAACCGACCGGATGACACCAGCTTCTATCAACTTGTCCACCTCGGCGATGATGAATTCCAGCTTTTCCTTGCTTTGGTTCCGGAGAACCTGCTTCACGGGGCGAGCCCCCGGATTGACCGCCAGTTTGTGCTCGATCACCTCCCTTGGAACGCCGGGTAAACCTGACGCCTCCCACGCGAAGACGTCAGAGTTTTCCCGAAGGAAGGCGACGAGCGCGCTTTCCTATTTGTCGGTGAGGCGGGCGCCGATGGTGATGGAGCGAACTCCGTCGCTGGTTAGCGCCACCTTCTTGGTCAGCTGCGGATCGCCATGGAATGGCGCCTTCTTGGGGGAGTAGATGTGGAGCCCCCGGGTGCCCTTCGCCCCCGGGGAGAGCCCCATCATCATCCTCCTGTACACCTTGAGGGACATCCGCCGTGGTTGCCACCGTCTGGTTCAGCTGGTGAACGCAGTAGATAGCATCGTCGATGTCGGCCTTGACCTTGATCACACCCCACGGCGCCGGAATCTTCAGCATGTTGTAGGCGAAGTGGGAGACGGCCATGAACTTGGCCAGAGCAGGTCTGCCAAGTATGCCGTTGTACGGTAGCGGAGTGTCGGCGATGTCGAAGACGATTTCCTCGGTGCGGAAGTTCTTGGAGTCGCCGAAGGTGACCGGAAGGGTGATCTTCCCGAGGGGTCGAGTAACACTTCCGTTCACGCCTTGGAACACCCCGGTGTCTTGCAGGCGAGACAGGGGAATTTGAAGGATAGCCAGGACCTTCGCCGTCAGCAAGTTGAGGCTGGAGCCTCCGTCGACCAGCATCTTGGTGACCTTGTAGTTGTGGATGACGGGCGACACGATCAGCGGCAGGGTCCCGACCCCGGCAGTGTTTGCAGGGTGGTCTTCTGGGTCGAAGGTGATGACTTGACTAGACCAGTCCAGGGGCTTGGACGGAGCAGAAGCAACCGCGTTCAGCTCCCGGACAAGTCTCTTGCAGGCGCCGTTGGAGGGAGGCAGAGAAGACCCTCCGTGGATGCACCCGACAACTCCAGTGACTTCTTGATACTTGCCGCCGTTGCCTCCTTGGGGAGCCGGAGCTTCCCCGTTGCCGCCGTGGGCGGCCTCCGGAGTGTTGTACCCGCGACCACCTTGACCGCCGCGTCCTCCTCCACGGCCCCCGCGGCCACCGCCTCGGTTCCATCCACGGCCGCCTCCGCCTTGGCGACCCGTGGGACAGTCACGAGCGATGTGCCCGGCAGTGCCGCAGTTGTAGCAACCGTCTTGACTGACCCCATCAGCTCGCGTTGCTCCCGGATGGCGAGGTTCTTGAGCATGCGGCAGTCCTTGAGCAAGTGGTTGCCTTCTGGATGGATGTGGCACCAGGGATCACCTTCACCTTCTTCCTCGGAAGTCGGCGCGGGCTTGGTCTTCTTCGGAAGAGGCTCGGTGACGAAGATCCGCTTGTCGGGTCCAGGGTCCCGCTTCTTGTTCTTGGCTGGAGCGACCTTGTCCTCGGGTTCATCCTCCCCGGGGAACTTGGCTCCTTCTTCAGCTCGAGCGCACCGATCTGCAAGCTCCCAGAGCTTACGAGCAGACTCGACGCGATGGATGCTCAGCTTCTCGCGCATCTTGGGGTTGCGGACGTTGGCGTGGAAGGACTGGATCACCAACTCCTCCTTGATGCACGGGATGGTGTTCATCTTCTGGGTGAAGCGCTGGATGAACTTGCGGAGAGTTTCACCCGGCAGCTGCTTGAAGTCGTGGAGATCACTGGGAGCCCCCGGGCGCTCGTACCCGCCTTGGAAAGCCCCCAGAAACTGCTCCTTCAGTGCCCGCCAGGAACGGATGGAGCACTTGGGAAGGTTGAGAAGCCAAGTCTGGGCATCTCCCTTCAGGGCCAAGGGAACCAGTTGGCCATCATGACCTCGTCGGCCCCGGCAACCATCGCAGCAAGAGAGTAGATCTGCAGAAAGTCCCGGGGGTTCGTGGTGCCGTCGTAGCGGAGAACGTCGATCTTGAATTTCTTGGGCCAGTTGAAGTGGCGGAACTCGGGGGAGGGCGAGGCAGCCTTCGGCGAGGTCGATGCCCCGATCTTCCCGGCGGTGACGTTCTCGGCGACGCTCGATGCGGGTGCGCATATCCTCGTTCTGACGGCTGTTGAGCTCGTCACGAAGATCTGGGTTGCGCGAGGTAGACGACCCGATGGAGATGGCCTCGCCGTGATCGCGGTTTAGCCGATCAGCCATCGGTGGCGCGGTGCGAGGAGGCGCCGTCTTGGCTTGACGTTCACCACGAGGCTGGCCTCGCGGATCACGTGTCTTGTCTTGTGCTGCTCCGGGATCGTCGACGGTGGGAGCTTGAGTGGGTTCGACCCACGGACCACCATCGGCGAAGTCGAGGAGCCTCTCGACGCGAGTCCTCCATTCTTGGTAGACCTTGGGGTCGCCGCTGCTTGGAGGGAACTGCATCAGGGCCTTGGCAGCGACTAGAGCATCATGGCGAGCTTGCACGTCCGAAGGCGAGTGCGCGGAGGTCTTGCTCTTGGATGCTCGTGGATCCCCGCTGGGGCGAACGCCGTGGTTCCCTCCTCCAGCGGTGGGCTCCTTGCCAGTGCCGTTGCAGACGCTCTTCTCCCCGAGCGAGGAGGAGGCATGGTGGCGCCCTTTGGAGCCGCCGCTCCGCCTGGGCCGTTGTCCTTGTCGTGACCGTCCACTTCGTCCGGCGCCACCCTCTCTATGGGTTCAGCTGAAGCTTGAGTGCGTGAGGGAGAGACCGGCTTGGACGCCGCAGGATCTCCCTTCTTCCTCGGAGGCATGCTTGACGAAGAACTTGCCGATGAACTTGATGAAGATGAAAACAGCGCTTGCGCCCCCTACATGGCGCGCCAGATGTCGTGTCTCGTTGCACGGACACCGGGAGTATAGGATACTCCCTTTTAGGTTCGGCACGGGGCGCGAAGGAGGCTGAGAATCGTCTTCTTGGGCGGAGTCTAGATCAAGCTCTCCTCTCCACGATCAAAGCATGCAACCAAAGGGACACAAGGAGCTACCCAGGTTCATGCCGCCCGGAGGCTAAAAGCCCTACTCCTGCATGTCTGGATTGATGGGTTCTTCATAGTGTGGCATACAATGGAACCTCCTGGATGGGGTACCCGGAAGGGTTTTGGCTGGAGGTAGAAGAAGGACAGATCCTGACCCGGAGGAGATCACCTTCCTCTCTACCTTCGCAACCCTAGTCTAGTCTTGCTCTGGTTCTAGCTTGTGTTCGTCCTTGCTTCGACCTCTTTCCTCTCCTCCGTGCCTTGGTCCTCCTTTTATAGACTAAGGGGTTGCCACAGGGTCACGTGAGGGGCATGAGGGACCTTCGGGGTGAAGGACCCTCCTCATCTAGTTTAGGAGGAGACGTGGCCTCTCCTCAGCCTAGCGTCTCCTTTGGTTAGGTGGGAGCGTCCGCCTTGGGGTGGACAGGAGCTGACACCACCACGGGACGTGTTTCCTGCTCGCGCTGACTTCGCCTTGCTTCCCAAGTCTTCTGCGGTGAGGTGGAGTGCTTATCCACAGGGACGGTGGAGTGCTTATCCACAGGGACGTGTGGAAGTACCCGAGAGGGAGCCTGGACTCCTGCCGGGAACTCGGGCTCTCGGGTCCTTCCTGGCCTTCTTGCTTGGTTCGGGGACCCGGAAGGTCCCCAGGACTGGAGCCCTTTGTCGACGTAGGCCATGCATGTCTTGACGGTGAACCCGCCAGCTTGACTTGGTCTTGTCCATCTTCATCTTGGGCCCACATGGGGTGGACCCACTTTGGCAGTGCTAGGGGAACCCCATGTTCCACTGCTGCGACACCATTTTTCTCCAACATTTGTCAAGATTGGTGGCACCTACATATACAAGGGTTAGCAACTTCATCTTCTCTTCCGGCATTTCAAGATTAGCTCATTTTCTTGCTAGTTTAGCTAGTTTGATTTTTGTAGTGCTAGCAAGGTGTTTGATGAAGTGCCTAAGTTAGGGATTTCATTTGTTTTATATGCATTTTGAGCTCAAATTAAAGTATAATTTGTGGTTTTTTGTAGTGTCGTCTCGTCCCCTTCCTCACCGCCGTCGATCGCTGATGGCCCTTCACGTAGTTACCTGCGTGAAAAGTAAATGGGTTAGGTTGAGTCTCCAAGTGCAGAGTGTGTAGTAAGTGGAAGACGTGTTTTCCCCACGAGGGGTGACTCGAGGGTTTAATATCGAACTCTCGGGGAACCAGTAGTGAAGATTTATCTTTCCTATCCTTCTTTTGGTTACCTACAAAACAAAGTAAATGTTTTGGTGCTCAACCTCACCTAGTGGTTGTCAAGCACAAGGTGTGAGAATGATATCAAGATAATATGCAATGCAAACAAGAAATAAATATGCAATGGTGGTAAATAAATATGTAAGGATGGTGGTAGCAATGATAAATGATATTTTTGGGTTTTATATGATGAATGCAAGATGGAAAAGTATTTTTGTATTTTCGGATTTTTAAATGGCAGAAAATGGAAAAGTGGTAAAAGTTGTTGGAAATGTGTTTCTTATGATTAAAAATGGACCGGGGTTCATGGTTTCACAAATGCACTCTCTCTTTAATAAAGTGGTAGACAATGGAACACTAGAGTTGACATATGAGATTGCAACACAACAGTTTAATGACAAGTTATAATTATATGGGCATCACGTCCTAACATAGAGACCTTTTGGTTATTAGTCTCTCTTATACTCCACCAAGATGCGAACTAAATCATAACACCTAAGTAATTAAGATAACTCAGAGTATAGCAATAAGTATCATGACATGAAGTTAAAATAAGAACATGCTAGATCTAGTCATGGAGGAAGTGGCAATGGTCACACCACACCTCCGGTAGCATGGTATTTCTTTTTATCCCTAGTGAGGCAACAAAGTAAGGTAAAACACCCAAGTGGATCGCAGAAGTCTCTCACGTTCACTGCACGAGCCACCCCCGTTACTCCAACTAATGCACACGTTCCCCTCACACGCTCTAATAAACATGCTTGATCATGACAAGTAAATAAGAACGGGGTACATAATATGCATCTACTTTCATAACTGAAACAAAACCATTGCAATCTCAAAAATATATTAACTCATAAAAGATCCACCACAACGGTATTATATAGATGACCGTAATCATGTTCAGCAGCTCATACGGTACTAATTAGTGAAGCTCAGAGAGAGAGAGAGATATGATACGTCTCAAACGTATCAATAATTTTTGATGGTCCATGCACGTTTTATATGAATTGCCACATGTTTTATATGCCCTTTATATCATATTATGACATTTATTGGACTAACCTATTAACAAGATGGCACAGTGCCAGTTTCTGTTTATTATGTCTGTGCATTGCAGAAAAGGTCCAAAAATGGAAGTGCTCAGAAAAATCTGAAAAAATTACAGAAATTCTAAAACGCCAGAAGACTCCGGGAGCCAGAAGGACAAGTCTGGGGGAGGCCCACAGCCTCCACACCATGCCTCGGTGCGTTTGGGCCTTGGCCGCCCCCAGGGGTGGTGTCGCCACCTCGTGCACCGTCTCGCGACGCCCTTTGGACTATATATTGCCCCTGACCTAAAACTCACAGAAGAATCGACGATTTCCCCAGAAAAGTTCCAGAGCTCCGCCGCCACCAAAAACCCTAATTCGGGGGATAGAAGTCTCTGTTTCGGCACCTTGCCGGGATGGGGAATTGCCCCCGGAGCCATCTCCATCGACACCACCGCCTCCATCATCGTCGTTGCTGCCTCCCATGATGAGGAGGGAGTAGTTCTTTATCGGGGCTGAGGGCTCTACCGGTAGCTATGTGGTTTATCTCTCTCTCCCATGGTGTGATCTTTATGTGATCATGAGCTTTGTAATCTAGTTGAATCCATAGATGTTACTCTTCATTATCTTATATGCTACTCAAGTGGTTTTATTAATGTAATCTCCGGAGTCACCTTTGTCCCACGGTGCGAAGTTGACAGTGTGCGCCCCGTGTGTGGCTCTTAGGCTAAAGATAACAGGTGAAGGGGATCGTAGACAGAAAACAAAAATTTCCTACCGACGATAACCATAAACTAGCCAAGATCTAACTATGCAGATATACTATACGAAGTAGGACGGAGTACATACCCTTGTAGACCGAAAGCGGGATTACGTTCCCGCACAAACGTTGCCGATGAAGCCGACGAAGCCGACCTCAAGGTCGTGTAGAGGAAGTAGTCGTACTCCAGCGCCACACGTGTAGCGCCTCGTAGTTCCACACACGTGCGGTGTAGATGACGACCTCCGAGCTCCAGATCCAGCAGAGCAGCGGAAGTAGAAGATTGGATCTCGAAGCACGGCGGTGTGCGTAAGGTGGAGAGACTTCTCTCCTCGTACGTAGCTCCAGAACGGAACCACGCTCAAGGTAGGAGAGAAGAAGAAGGAAGAAGGGATGAATTTCCAAGGCATGGAGCATCCTATATAAAGGGAAGGGGGGGAGGCCAACCTCCTTGGCTCCCCATGTGGGACTAAACCCCACATGGGGTGCGCCGGCCATGGGGGAGCCGCCGGCCCTGGTGGGCCCCATTCGGCCCATCTAGGCCGGCTGGCCCTCCCCCCTTTTTTTTTCCTTTTTCCTTTTGGGAGTTTTTCCCTAATGGGCTTCCAAGGCCATATAGGTTTTAATGCCTTTTAAATTCGAATTTAATTAAATAAAAAATATATTCAATCATCAATAATACTTATTAATATTAAATACATATTATTTAATTCATTCGGACTCCGAAAACATATTTCGTTGCCTCCGATCAACATCGGACATGTTCCGGAACGCTTCCGGAGTTCCCGGTTTCTTTCTCTCTTTTTTTTTTTGAAGCGAGAGACCGTAAGGGAAAACCCCCACGGTAAAGATTTTAAAGATATAGAAAAACCAGCAGTTTTTCTTACAGCTTCAAAAATGGGGGGGGGGGGGGGGGGGGGGGGCCTAAGGAGGAAGAAAGTCAAAAAAGGAAAAGTACAACAACGCCATCTAAGTGAAAGTTTCTACCACCCAAACAAGTAAAGGTTGAACTAAAGAATTCTTCACTCTATACTGGTGGAGGAGCAAATCGGCCTGGAATGGCACTTTCCATCGTGCCAAGGAGGGCTGGAGGTTGTTGAAATAAAATCATTTCGGCTCTTCCAAATATTCCACATAGCACAAGTGATGATCTCCATAAAACAGGGCCCGTTGAACGAGGTTTTAGCACTGATAAGGCGCTGAGAGATAGATAGCGAGCAATCCCAAGTTATACCAATGAAATCCCAGCAGTCTTGGGCAAACGGACAGGAGAAAAAGAGATGATCTCGATCTTCCAGGAGGCCAGAAGCACACAACACACAGGACGGTCCACCCTCAAACTGCCAATGCTTACGACGCATGAGGTCTTTTGTATTTAGCCTGTCATTCTGGAGCAACCAAGCAAAGACCTTTAGCTTCGGAATGAGCTTGGAGTTCCAAATCGCCTGAATGGCAGGGTTGACAGCCAAGTGGGAGAAAAGAAACTTGTAAAACTTCGCAGAGGTATAGTTGGCATTGCCCCATGGAAAGGTTCTGGTGTCAGGCTCAGTAGGATTCAAGTTTAAATCAGCAACGAAAGCACCTATCTCCTGTAATTCCAAGAAAGCTTCCGGAGACAACGGCAAGGCAAAAAGGGCCTGGAGATCATCCAACTGAGACATTTTCAATACCGAGGCGTCTTCATTCAGAGCATAGGAGAAGAGCCTGGGATATACATCACAGAGAAGTTCTTGGCCATGCCAAAAATCCTTCCAAAAAAGAGTAGATTGTCCATCATGAATGGTGGAGCTAGTGATGCTCCTGTAGGTGTCTACCAACTTAAAAATATCTTTCCACCAAATGATCTCTGATCGATTGCGCCTGTGGTGGAGAATCCGGATCATACAGTGACCAAACGAGTTTAACCCACGGAGTGTCGACCTTACAAAAGAATTTGTGCAATTGCTTAAGCAGCAACGCATTGTTCTGAACCTCCATATTGAGAACGCCAAGTCCACCAAATTTTTTGGGTCGGCAAACAAGCGACCACGCCGCAAGGGAATTGACAGAGCATGAATCTTCTTCCTTGGCCCAAAGGCAATGCCTCCGAGATCTGTCAAAAATCTTAAGGATCGATTTGGGCAGCTTGAGAGAACAAAGGAAGTGAATGGGCAGCGAAGATAGCACTGAGTTGATGAAAGTTAAACGGCTGCCATAGTCCAGAAAACGCACACTGGCGTTCAAACGCCGTTCAATTTGATCAACAACCGGTGAAAGGTCTTGAACAGATGGTCGAGATGCACCCAGTGGAAGACCAAGATAGGTAAATGGGAGAGAACCTGTAGCGCATCCGAAAACCGCAGCAAGATCCGCTAGACGATCAGCTTCGATGTTGACTGGCATGAGGCATGACTTGGTATAATTAACCAGGAGGCCAGTGGCCTGTGAAAACGTATGGAGCAAGTTTCTTTCTCTCTTATATCCAATCTAATCGTCACCTACCCTTGATCAACATAGTGTGTTACCCTATGGTTTGGGACCACACAGACATGAACGAGACACATTCTCCTATCAATGACTAACATCGGGGTTTGGATACCCGTGATAGCCCCTGTGCATCCACGAAAGACCTTTTATCGTTTGAACCTTTAGACGTCCAGTCTCATCCTCTTGCCTATCGATACTTAGATTGTCCGAGCATCGTTCTCCGGTATCACGATTACCGAGCATGACCTCATCATCGACAAATCTATCTTTACTCGTCTGTGATATTACATCCCCGTGACCTAGTCACATGCTTGCAAGCTTATTGATGTAATCTCACCGAGTGGGCCCAGAGTATCTATCCTGCTATTTGGATTGGCAATTCCCGCTCTTGATCACTCGCTTCTACTGCTTCCTTCCGATACCCGAAAGTGTCACCTTTATTGTCACGCTATATAAGACATGCCGTTTGATGCGATCAGCCGCATCTTCCAGAAGCAGAGATTTGATATGATCTCACAGTCGAAGGTATGAACACTACGTTTCTATATTTTGGGTATGTCCATCAAATCATTCACCAATGATATGACTCCGTTGTTAACCGACGCCATTGTCCATGATCAGGAAACCTTGATCATCTGTTACCCAAC
The DNA here is from genome assembly GCA_947311845.1 of Poa pratensis. Lineage (NCBI taxonomy): Eukaryota > Viridiplantae > Streptophyta > Magnoliopsida > Poales > Poaceae > Poa > Poa pratensis. Next base: position 85,689,054 of record CAMZMU010000037.1, on the reverse strand, counting down.
GAACTAGTTAAATAGAGGCTACTAGGGACCTGGTTGTTTCATACCACACGTGTATTAATGTTTCCGCGTAATACAGTTATAGCATGGTATTTAAAACATATTATGAACAATTGAGATATGACAAATAAAATCACTTTATTAATTGCCTCTAGGGCATATCTCCAACAGTCTCCCACTTGCACTAGAGTACAATTTAATCTAGTTTACAAATTGGTAAAAGCCTAACACCTATAGCATCTCGGTGTTCTTCATGCTTGTCTCGTGGAAGAGGTTTCGTCAGCGGATCTGCAACATTCAGGTCCGTGTGTATTTTGCAAATCTTTACATCGCCTTCCTTGACGTACTGCCGTATGACATGGAAGCGTCGGAGAATATGTTTGGCGGTGGAGTGAGACCTTGGTTCCTTCACGTTGGCAATGACCCTGTGTTGTCGCAGTAGATGTTCACAGGGTCTTGCGCACTCGGGAACACTCCAAGCTCGATGACGAACTTCCTCAGCCAAACAGCTTCATTTGCAGCATCCGCAGCAGCAATATACTCCGATTCCATTGTAGATTGGGCTACTATGGGTTGCTTCCCACTTCTCCAGCTCACAGCGCCTCCGTTCACCTTAAACACATAACCTGTTTGCGATTTCGAGTCATCTGGATCTGTGCAGAAACTTGCATCAACGTAACCTGTTACGCCAAGTTCCTCTTCACAGCCTCCATAAACAAGAAACATGTCCTTGGTATACTTAAGATACTTCAGTATGTTCTTAACAGCTGTCCAATGATCCTTGCCAGGATTACTCTGGAATCGACTCGTCAGACTGAGAGCCAATGCCACATCGGGTCGAGTACTTAACATGGCATACATGATCGATCCTATAGCCGAAGCATATCGAGTGCCATCCACCTCGGCTTTTCAAGAGCCGTCTGTGGACACTGAGCCATGCTCAATGTTTTTCCCTTGACAACTGGCACAAGACCTTTCTTTGCCAAATGCATATCGAACTTCTTCAATATCTTGTCAAGGTAAGTACTTTGACATAACGCTAGTAGGCGCCTGGGTCTATCACGATAGATCTTAATGCCTAATACGTATGCAGCTTCTCCTAAGTCCTTCATCGAAAATTTACTGTTTAAATATTCCTTCACGCTTTTCAGAAGTTCCACATCATTCCCAATTAGTAATATATCATCCACATATAGAACTAGGAATGCAACTGAGCTCCCACTCATTTTCTTATAAATGCAGGTTTCTTCCACATTTTGGACAAATCCAAAACCTTTGATCACCTCATCAAAGCGAAGATTCCAGCTCCGAGATGCTTGCTTCAGTCCATAAATGGAACGCTGAAGTTTGCATACTTGCCAACATTTCTGGACTGACAAAACCTTCAGGTTGTACCATATACAACTCTTCCTCAATGTTGCCATTTAGGAACGCTGTTTTGACATCCATCTGCCATATCTCATAATCATGATATGCAGCTGTTGCTAGCAAAACCCGAATAGACTTTAGCATCGCTACCGGTGAAAACGTTTCATCGTAGTCAATTCCATGAACTTGTCGGAAACCTTTTGCGACAAGCCGAGCCTTATAGACGGTTACATTACCGTCAGCATCAGTCTTCTTCTTAAAGATCCATTTATTCTCGACGGCCTTGCGCCCTTCGGGAATCTCCACCAAAGTCCATACTTTGTTGTCATACATGGATCCTATTTCGGATTTCATGGCTTCAAGCCATTTCTCGGACTCGGGTCCTTCCATTGCCTCTTTGTAGTTCGTAGGTTCGTCTTGTTCAATTAACATGACGGTGCAAACAAGATTGCCGTACCACTCAGGGGTTGTACGGGTTCTTCCAGACCTACGAGGTATGATAGCCTCCTCGACATTTTCTCCCACTCCATCTGTTATGGAGGACGGTTCAGGAACAGTTTCCGTTGCGCCACTCGGAATTTCGAGTTCAGGATCAACTATCTCGTCGAGGTCTATTTTCCTCCCACTTACTCCTTTAGCGAGAAACTCTTTCTCGAGAAAGGTGCCGCTCTTTGCGACAAACGTTTTGCCCTCGGCTTGGTGGTAGAAGGTATATCCTATGGTTTCCCGCGGATATCCTACAAAGACGACCTTCTCCGATTTCGATTCGAGTTTGTCGGCTGTAGTTTCTTAACGTACGCCTCACAACCCCAAACCTTCAGGAACGACAACTTCGGTTTCTTGCCATGCCATATCTCATACGGTGTCGTTGCTACGGATTTGGATGGAGCCCTATTTAAAATGAATGCGGCTGTTTCTAACGCATATCCCCAAAACGATACGGGCAAGTCGGTAAGAGACATCATAGACCGCACGCTATCTAATAAAGTACGATTACGTCGTTCGGACACACCGTTGCGTTGCGGTGTCCCGGCAGGCGTAAGCTGTGGTACAATTCCACAGGCCTTCAGATGTGTGCCAAACTCAAAACTCAAATATTCGCCACCACGATCAGATCGGAGGTGTTTAATTTTCTTGTTGAGTTGATTTTCAACTTCACTCTGAAATTCTTTGAACTTTTCAAACGTTTCAGACTTGTGTTTCATTAAGTAGATATACCCGTATCTACTCAAATCATCAGTGAAGGTTACAAATAACGATAACCATTGCGTGTCGACACGCTCATTGGACCGCACACATCTGTATGTATTACTCCCAATAAGTCCGACGCCCGTTCCATAAATCCGTTGAACGGTGTCTTGGTCATCTTGCCCATAAGGCATGGTTCGCAAGTGTCAAGAGATCCAAAATCTAGTGACTCCAAAAGTCCATCAGAATGGAGTTTCTTCATGCGTTTTATACCAATATGACCGAGACGGCAATGCCACATATACATGGCGGTATCATCACTAAGTTTAATCCTTTTGGCATCTACGTTATGGATGTGAGTGCTACTATCGAGATTCAACAAGAATAAACCATTACTCTCAGGAGCATTAACATAAAAGACATCATTCATCGAAATAGCACAACCATTTGATACTGAATTGAACGAATATCCATCTTGCAACAAGCAAGATCCACTGATAATGTTTACACTCAAAGCCGGTACAAAATAACATTTATTTAAAACCAAAACTAATCCCGATGGTAGATGTAGAGGGAGCGTGCCGACGGCCACCACGTCAACTTTGATCCATTGCCGACGCGCATCGTCACCTCGTCCTTCGCCAGGCGCCTTTTATTCCGCAACTCCACCTGTGAGTTACAAATATGAGCAACAGAACCGGTATCAAATACCCATGCATTACTCCGAGCGCTAGTAAGGTAAACATCTATAACATGTATATCAAATATACCTTTCTCTCTTCCGACAATCTTGCCGGCCTTCTTGTCTTCTAGGTACTTGGGGCAGTTGCGCTTCCAGTGACCATCTCCCTTGCAGTAGAAGCATTCCACGCCGGTTTGGGACCAGGTTTGTTAGCCTTAGATTTGGCAACGTGTTTGCCATCCTTCTTGGGCTTCCAGTTCTTCCTTCCCTTGCCGCCAGATTTCTTAAAATCGACGGTCTTGTTGACCATCAACAGCGTGTGCTCCTTCTTGATTTCCACCTCAGCAGTCTTGAGCATCACGAACACCTCAGACAGGGACTTAGCCATGCCCTGCATGTTGTAGTTCATGACGAAGCCTTTGTAGCTAGGAGGCAACGATTGCAGCACCCTATCAATCGCCAGCTCATCAGGAATCTTGCATTCCAGAGCGTTCAGGCGTTGAACGTAGCCAGACATTTTGACCACGTGCTCGCTCACACTGCTATGCTCTTCCATCTTGGCTGAGAAGAAAGCTCAGAAGCTTCATACCTCTCAGCCTTAGCCTGCGGCGCAAAGACAGCCTTGAGATCAGAAATTATCTCAAAAGCACTCATCTTCTCAAAGCGCTTTTGCAGGTCGGCTTCCATGGCGTAGAGCATGCCACTCTGGACAAAGGAGGAATCCTCCGACTTGGTCTGATAGACCTTCTTCTCGTCATCGGAGGCGTCGTCTGCAGGGGGTCACCTAGGGCGGCTTCAATGACGTAAGCCACCTTGTGGGGAGTGAGGAGGATCCTCAGGTTGCGGAACCAGGACATGAAGTTCGACCCATTGGTCTTAAGCTTTTCTTTCTCAAGGAACAGGCCAAGGTTAAAGGTGGGGCGAGACATCTACAATGGAATTTGCAAAACATAAGACGTTTGTTCATAATAAAATATGGGTTCAAGTTTTAGTAAAATAAAACTACAAGAACTCCCACTCAAAACGAACATCCCTCGCATCGTTTTAGTGATTACACGATCCTAATTCATTACACTACCCCGATCGTCACGGCCGATAGCATAACTTCAAAAGTGGACATCGCTATGTCGATCACAACTACTTTGTGACTCGTGCTTAACCTTTCGGTCATGTGTTCCGAGGCCATGTCTGTACATGCTAGGCTCGCCAAATAAACCTATAGCGTATTGCTTGTGCAACGTGGCTTACACCGATCGTCACGGCCTGCCTCGTATCGGAGAACTTTCGGTGGTGCACGCTAAAGGGAGAACACTATTTGGTATTTTAGGAGGGATCATCTTATATTACTACCGCCGTGTAACTAATATATAACCATATATATATACACAATATAAGATGCACTCAATCTACATAACATCTAAATGAAATGTAATGCGACATGATATGGTCTCCTCCGCGCCGATGGTCTTCTTCGCGCCAACAGTTTTATAAACAATTTAATAAACCTACCTTGACCATATCACATTGCCCCTGCAAAATAAAGTTAGACGCTTTCTACTTTATCTTTTGCATATTTTACGTGGCTGCTAGGGCTTTCGCACAAGAACCGTTTCTTATCTACGAATACAACCACAACAGCGATAAGACAATTGTCTCTATTACACCCCTTTCGGGGCCCTCCATTGTAAATGCAATATCAACTATTGTAGGAGATACAGACACCCGTCAGCCACATATACGGTACAAGCCGTATGTCAGTGTGGAACCAGTCTCGCGTAAGAGTACGCGTAAAGTCGGTCCGGGCCGCTTCATCCCACAATGCCGCGATATAAACAGGTACACGCGAGAGGGTAACAAATGTAGAATCGATGCCCACATTCAACATGTGTTCTAACCGTATAGAAATATCTACGCATAGATCGGCTCTGATACCACTGAAGGGGATCGTAGACAGAAAACAAAAAATTTCCTACCGACGATAACCATAAACTAGCCAAGATCTAACTATGCAGATATACTATACGAAGGAGGACGGAGTACATACCCTTGTAGACCGAAAGCGGGATTACGTTCCCGCACAAACGTTGCCGATGAAGCGACGAAGCCGACCTCAAGGTCGTGTAGAGGAAGTAGTCGTACTCCCAGCGCCACACGTGTAGCGCCTCGTAGTTCCACACACGTGCGGTGTAGATGACGACCTTCGAGCTCCAGATCCAGCAGAGCAGCGGAAGTAGAAGATTGGATCTCGAAGCACGGCGGTGTGCGTAAGGTGGAGAGACTTCTATCCTCGTACGTCGCTCCAGAAATGGAACCACGCTCAAGATAGGAGAGAAGAAGAAGAAGGGATGAATTTCCAAGGCATGGAGCACTCCTATATAAAGGGAAGGGGGGAGGCCAATCTCCTTGGCTCCCCATGTGGGACTAAACCCCACATGGGGTGCGCCGGTCATGGGGAGCCGCCGGCCCTGGTGGGCCCCATTTGGCCCATCCAGGCCGGCTGGCCCTCCCCCCCTTTTTTTCCTTTTCCTTTTGGGAGTTTTTCCCTAATGGGCTTCTAAGGCCCATATAGGTTTTAATGCCTTTTAAATTCATATTATTTAATCATCAATAACACTTATTAATATTAAATACATATTATTTAATTCATTCGGACTCCGAAAACATATTTCGTTGCCTCCGATCAACATCGGACATGTTCCGGAACGCTTCCGGAGTTCCCGGTTTCTTTCTCTTTTATATCCAATCTAATCGTCACCTACCCTTAAGTGTGTTACCCTACGGTTCGGGACCACACAGACATGAACGAGACACATTCTCCTATCAATGACTAATAACGGGGTCTGGATACCCGTGATAGCCCCTGTGCATCCACGAAAGACCTTTTATCGTTTGAACCTTTAGACGTCCAGTCTCATCCTCTTGCCTGTCGATACTTAGATTGTGCGAGCATCGTTCTCTGGTATCACGATTACCGAGCATGACCTCATCATCGACAAATCTATCTTTACTCGTCTGTGATATTACATCCCCGTGACCTAGTCACATGCTTGCAAGCTTATTGATGTAATCTCACCGAGTGGGCCCAGAGTATCTGTCCTGCTATTTGGATTGGCAATTCCCGCTCTTGATCACTCGCTTCTACTGCTTCCTTCCGATACCCGAAAGTGTCACCTTTATTGTCATGCTATATAAGACATGCCGTTTGATGCGATCAGCCGCATCTTCCTGAAGCAGAGATTTGATATGATCTCACAGTCGAAGGTATGAACACTACGTTTCTATATTTTGGGTATGTCCATCAAATCATTCACCCAATGATATGACTCCGTTGTTAACCGACGCCATTGTCCATGATCAGGAAAACTTGATCATCTGTTACCCAACGAACTAGTTAAATAGAGGCTACTAGGGACCTGTTTGTTTTCATACCACACGTGTATTAATGTTTCCGCGTAATACAGTTATAGCATGGTATTTAAAACATATTATGAACAATTGAGATATGACAAATAAAATCACTTTATTAATTTCCTCTAGGGCATATCTCCAACAACAGGAATACTTATCATGAGTTATTATTTGCGTTGGATGTCTCTATGAAATTGCGGTGTTTGTCTAGTACTATTTAGGGCGCTCAAGTTGACAGTGTGGGGTTCCCTAGATGTGGAATGCGACTTTAAGGTGTGCTGTTATAGCCCTACGCAGTGGATTGGTGTTCGTTATCCAACGAGAGAATAATTCAGAGTAGCATAGTGAAGAGAAAATATCTATGTATTCAATTATATTATTATTGTTTAGAGTGTCCACTAGTGAAAGTATGATCCCTAGGCCTTGTTTCTAAGCATTGAAACACTGTTTACAACCAGTTCTGCTACATGTTTGCTCGGTGCCATTTTTATTTCAGATTGCAATTAGCACTTATAATCATCCATATTACTTGTATTTTAATATCTCTTCGCCGAACTAGTGCACCTATACACCTGACAAGTTTATTGGGTGTGTTGGGGACACAAGAGACTTCTTGTATCTTAATTGCAGAGTTGCTTGAGAGGGATATCTTTGACCTCTACCTCCCTGAGTTCGATAAACCTTGGGCGATTCACTTAAGGGAAACTTGCTGCTGTTCTACAAACCTCTGCACTTGGAGGCCCAACACTGTCTACAAGAATAGAAGCGTGCGTAGACATCAAGCTATTTTCTGGCGCCGTTGCCGGGGAGGTAAGGTAAAAGGTACTCACATCCTCCGTCTACTAAGCTATTTTCTAGCACTGTTGCCGGTGTGTGTGAGTGATCGAAGGTATTGCCTTTAGATCCTGTAGTTTTATCGTTTTGTTTTTTGTTTTTATTTCACTAGTTAGGCTTAATGGAAAACTACAAAAAAAATAGACAGCTATATGATGGCTACGTGTTGGTGAACCCCAAGAGGAAGGTTATGATGTAGACAGCAGAAGTTTTCCCTTGAATAATCTACCCAAGGTTATCAATCCAGTAGGAATTGACGATCAATTGGAAGGTTGTTGATGTTGACTCCCCCTGGCGCTGGGGAGCTTGCACCAACGTGGAATCTGCACAGACACAAACCAGAACTTTGCCCAACACGAAACATAGAGGTTGTCAATCTCTCCGGTCTTGCAGAAACAAAGAGTTAAACGTATGGTGTGGAAAACAGCAGGAAACACAGCAAGTAACAGGAAACAGATGATTGCAGCAGGTTGTGTAAACAATATGAGGAAATTGGACCAGGGTCCACAGTTCACTAGTGGTGTCTCTCTCAGAACAGATAACTAGCATGTTGGGTAAACAAATTACAGCTGGGCAATTGACAAATAGAGAGGGCATAACAATGCAATACATGCCAAGATGTCTACTATGAAATATAGTTGGGCATTACAACAAAGTACATAGACCGTTATTCCAACCGCATCTATGCCTAAATAATCCACCTTCAAGGCAGCATCCGCATCCTATTCAGTATTAAGTTGCTAACAACAGATTATTGCATGAAGTAAAGTGTGTAATGTAATCAATACAAGTGCCCTTGGACACTGCACCAATGTTTTATCCCTAGTAGCAACAGCACATCTACCATCTTAGACCTTTCTGTCACTGATCCAGATATCTAGAGACTGAACCCACTATCGAGCATAAATACCCCCTCTTGGAGTCACAAGCATCTAATTGGCCAAAGCATCTACTAGCAACGGAGAGCATGCAAGATCAAGAGCACATAGATAAACAACTTGAATAAACATGGTATCAATATTCATCGGATCCCAGCAAACACAACATCTAGCATTACAATAAGATGATCTTGATCATGTTAGGCAGCTCACAAGATCTAAACATGGAGGCACAAGGTAGAGAGACAACCATCTAGCTACTGCTATGGACCCGTAGTCCAGGGGTGGACTACTCACGCATCACTCCGGAGGCAGGCATGGTGATGTAGAGCCCTCCGGTGATGATCTCCCCTCCGGCAGGGTGCCGGGAAGAGCTTCAGAACTCCTCCGATCTGAGATTGACGATGACGGCCGCGACGGAACTTTTCATGGAATATGATCGACCGTCTAGGGTTTTCGCGTCGCGGAGAATATATAGGCGAAGAGGCGGCGTCGGTGGCCGAGGGGGGCCACCACGCCATAGGGGGCGCGGGCCCACCCTGGGCCGCGCCCTAGTGTGGCGTGGCCCCCTGGTGGGTCTGCTCCGACTCCCCTTTGGACTCCGTGATCTCCTCGTGATATTATTGACGATGTCTTTTGTTTCGTCCAATTCCGAGAATATTTCCTTAATAGATTTTCTAAAACCAAAAACAGCAGAAAACAGGGAACTGGCACTGTGGCATCTTGTTAATAGGTTAGTCCCAGAAAATGCATAAAAATGATATAAAGTGTAGCCAAAACATGTAGCAATTGATATAATATCAGCATGGAACATCAAAAATTATAGATACGTTTGAGACGTATCAAGCATCCCCAAGCTTAGTTCCTGCTCGTCCTCGAGTAGGTAAACGATAAAAACAGATAACTTTTGAAGTGACATGCTACCAACACAATCTTTGGTCAAATAACTATGTAATGCACATGATCTGAATGAAGTGATCCAAGCCAATGGTCTATAGTTTGCAAGCAAGTAAATAAAGAGTAAACATAAGTGATCACACAAGTGCAAACTTTCATGAATAACACTATAAAACATTTAGAGATATAATAGTCTAACATAATAGTTAGTTCACAGCAGCAATAATTCTCAACATGAAAGTGTTTGTATCAACACAACGGAAGATAATAGCTTCAGCTTTTGCTTCAACTTTCAACATGTATATCATATAGATAATGTCAATGCAAAGAATATGATCAACCAAACACAAAGTTATGTAAAAACTGTTATACTGGAGTTGACAATGATGTTTGCTTAAGTAGACAGAAAGAAGTGGGAAAACTGACTCAACATAAAAGTAAAAGAAAGACCCTTCGCAGAGGGAAGCAGGGATTAACATCATGTGCTAGAGCTGTAGTTCCCGAAGGCATATAGAGAGCATAAAATATTGTTTTGTAAGGTAATGGTGTATACAGGTGTCAACAAATCAAATAGCAGGTACTTGTCATTTTCCATGGCTAACTAACTTTTAGAGCGGTTCTGAGAGTTTTTAGGACTGCACTTGTAACAAGCACTTATTGGTGACACTCCTCCCAACCATTTACTTTCCACAAACCATGGCTAACCGAATCCTCGGGTGCCCACCAACATTCACCATGGAGGAGTGTCTATTTATTTATTTATAGGGTGGACTAACCAGCTCTTTAATGCAAAATAAAAGGTGGAGAAGCAGATGAAGCTGCCAATCCTTGTAAATTAATTAGCATGGAAGATGACAAATCTCACTACTACGTCCTTATGAGCTTTTCAAGTAGTGACACAAAAAGGAAATGTAACAGTTTTGAGTAGTTAGTAGATAGCACATGAAGAAATTTACTTGGATTGGTGGAAACACCACATAATAGGTAGGTATGGTGGACACAGGTGGCATGGATTTGGCTCAAGGTTTTGGATGTACAAGAAGCATTCCCTCTTAGTACAGAGTTTAGGCTAGCAAGGTTATTATAAGCAAACATCATTATCAACTGGAATAGCAAGAGTGTACATAAAACACAAGGTTTGACGAACCATAGACTCCCACTGTCTTCCTTGTTAACACATAGCCTTCATCCAAAAATTATCTAGACTACTATGGACTTCCAATTATGCAACAGATTATTATAGCAGAAAATCCTTATAGTAGTTCTTCATTAATAGCCATTACTTACATGATGCACAAGCTTAAACATTAATTACTTGACAGCTCAAAACAATTGGCAAGCATCAAATTACTCAAGACAACGATCTAAAAAGATTCATGTAAGCATTTTATACCACTACCACATGCATAGCATTTTTCTGGTCCAACCAAACACCAATCAACTTATTTGACAACTCTCCAAACAGATATAAGTGAAGCAAGAGAGTACTTTCTTCAAAAGAAACTGAAAGCTCTAACAAGAGATACATGAAAAACTAAGAGCTAACAGTAATAACAGCAACTAGACAGGAATACTCAACAAGTATAAGTGAAGCACAAGAGTATTCTAATGAAAAAGTGGAGCATGTCTCTCTCCCAAACATGAATACTAGGATCCAACAAGTATAGCACAGCAAACAAAACAAAACAAACTGAAAACAAAAACACACTGACGCTCCAAGGCATCCCAAGCTTAGATGCTTGAGTCTTCTTGAAATAAGCTGGGGAGGTAAGCCTCCCCAAGCTTAAGCTCTTCACTCTTCTTGATCATGTAATATCATTCTCCTCTATCAACACTTGAAAACTTCCTTCACACCAAAACTTAACAGCTTTTCTCGTTAGCAGGTTAGTGCACTAAAAGATAATACTTCAAAGTTCTAGCAAAGACAAAACTCACAAGCCAACTATTTTAAACATTAGCCACTGTTACTAGGCTCAAGTGGGCACTTTTACACGAAAAGAAACCACTTTTTCGAGGTACTTACGATGCTCAGATGAAAAACTTTTGAAATAATGAAAATTGCGTAACATCATCAGGAACATGCACAAAAAGTTTCAGCATTTTTTGATTTTTTCTGATTTTCTACTGAATTAAACGGTGACGAACAGCAATCTGTCCCAATGCAGTCCCGAAAATAAAAACCAACTTTGCATTAGTAACTCTCCTTGGCACAACAAAACAGCAAATAAAAGATACAAAGGAGTTGCTACAGAGGTAAACAAGCATTCTTGACTCAAGAAAACAAAAATAAAACAGCAAATAAAAACATGGGTTATCTCCCAGAAGTGCTTTTCTTTAATGCCTTTGAGCTAGGCATGAAGAGATGCATCAAGTATTGTCAAGACCAGAAACATCAAGGTTCCCAAAAGCTTCAGATAAATCATAATTCACAACAAGAGGGGTTTTCATTTTAGCTAGTTCTTGAGAAGAAAACTTGAGAGGCCCACTGCAAGCTTTATTAGTAAATTCATAAAATCCATTATCCAGCACATCAGAAGTTGAAAGTTTTGGTTTAGTCCCCTTAGGTACATACATGAATTTCTTTCCTTTATCTAGAATATACCCTTGCTTCTTAGTTTTGAAAGAGGAAAAAGTATTACTCATGGTGTCAATGACTTCCTCTATCTCCTCAATCCTAGAGTTCTGATCATGATTTTTAAAGCAAGTTTCTAGAGCAACAATTCTTTTATTAAGATCTTCCAAGGATTTATCAAATTTTTCAGTGTTCTCAAGTAGTTTTTCAAGCTTAACATCAATACTTGGAAGATTCTCTACAATCTCAAGCTTTTTCATAACATCCTCAAGAGAGACTTCAATTTTAATTTCATTAACAGGTGGTATTCCTACTAGACTTTCAAGGATGTAGCTAGCCTCTAGAGCAGGTGTTCCTAGGAAGTTGCCCCCTGTCAAAGTGTCCAAAACATATCTATACCAATTGGTAATGCCAACATAAAAGTTCCTAAGAAGGATTGTAGTGGAATGTTTTTTAGCACACCTATGATGAGCATTACTAATTTTGTACCAAGCATCTTTTAAACTTTCTCCCCTTGTTGCTTAAAAGTTCGAACCTCAACCTCAGGAGATGAAACAAAATAAGAAGAACCAGACATGATGAGCAAACCGAAATAAACTAGATGCTGGAATTTAATTTTTTTGGGTTTTTGATTTTTAACAGCAAGCAAAACAAAACTAAAACAAGACAAAAAACAAAGTAAAGAGATTGGAACTGAGAGACTCCCCTTTCCAATAGCCTCCAAGTCCTCGGCAACGGCGCCAGAAAATAGCTGGCGCCTGGTTGACGGGAGAGTATTCGAGGATGATGATGATGGTGATGATGAGTACTTCCCCGGCAATGGCGCCAGAAAACAGCTTGATGGCTACGTGTTGGTGAACCCCAAGAGGAAGGTTATGATGTAGACAGCAGAAGTTTTCCCTTGAATAATCTACCCAAAGTTATCAATCCAGTAGGACTTGACGATCAATTGGAAGGTTGTTGATGTTGACTCCCCCTGGCGCTGGGGAGCTTGCACCAACGTGGAATCTGCACAGACACAAACCAGAACTTTGCCCAACACGAAACAGAGAGGTTGACAATCTCTCCGGTCTTGCAGAAACAAAGAGTTAAACGTATGGTGTGGAAAACAGCAGGAAACACAGCAAGTAACAGGAAACATATGATTGCAGCAGGTTGTGTAAACAATATGAGGAAATTGGACCAGGGTCCACAGTTCACTAGTGGTGTGACGAGGGGTAGACTCATCAAGACCCATGGTTAAGGTCCCTAGGTTATGAGTATGGGGGAGAGAACGTGGTAGAGCTAGAAGTATCGCCGGCTGACAAGCAGGGCAAAGATTTTACCCAGGTTCAGGGCCCTCGTGTGGAGGTAACACCCCTACGTCCTGCCTGTCTGTTATTGCTTTGTGAATATGATGGTTACAAGGATCCCGGCGAGATGTCGATCTCGCTAGGGTTTGTGGCTCTGGTGGTTCGTTGTCTGGTTCGATGGTCCTCCCAGTCCTTAAATAATAGGCTGGGTCTCGGGTGTTCGTAACCGACTCGATTTACAAGTAAGGGAACTCTAAACCGACTATTGCTTCGCCAAACTTGGAGGATACTCCATCTTCGTGGGCCTCCCTTCATGGGCTTCATGTAGGCTCTGATAGTTGGGCCTAGTCAATACGTGCACCAGATACCCTCATGGTAGGGTACCCGATAGGCATACCCATGTCAGTAGCCCCCGAGTACTTGTCTGATTCGAAGAGTCGGGCATGGACTCATACATCATGCACGTTATATTTTTTTTTTTACATCTGTATTTAGAATCTATTATATAATTAAAACACAGGATAACTAACGGTTCAGATTTAGCTCTTACAAGCAAACGGCTCAGATTTAAAAAAGCTAAACACTGAAACGTACAGGTTCCAAATTCTGCTATGCAACAAAAAAGAAAACCCTTGCGAAACCGACGTAGTACTACCGACGCGTCGAGCTAAAAAAGGAAAACGTGCGTCCCAACGACGGGTCCAAAAACAACACGTCTCGAAACATATCTCGCCTCCCCCTATCTTGCAGCTATTGATACCTCTGCACATCAATCTTCTCTATCGTCATCAATCTCTCCAACGGCGATCATTGTTGGATTCTTTTCGCAAAAAAAAAAAAGATCATTGTTGGATTCTGGAGCTGCGCTCCCTGACAGAGGTTATTCTTGCGGCCTCCATGCAGGCATCTCTATGATCGCTCTCCAGTCCGATTCCACTGCAGATTTCTAGGGCACTATACGTCGGTGCGTGTATGATTCATCAAGCCATAAACTGAATATGATCGGCTAGATGAACACGGCGGATTCATCACGATTATCTCTGGCCTGCCGTCGTTGGGAGCATCTGAGATATCTCCGGCCGGCGTACGTTCGTTTCTTTCCAAGCTACTGACAGTGATAATTGCAGGGTTCATTGGCGGCCGGAAAGTTAGCTTTGCCTCATCTAGGCGTACTTGACGCGAGAGCTAAATCTAGGTCAGATGATTTATTTTCTATGCGAGCTACTAACCGTGATAATTGCAGGGTTTATCGGCAGCCGGAAAGCAGGATTTCCCTCGATTGTTGACTCCATCGCGTTCTGGTGTTCACGTGATCGTCGTGGTGTTCGCGTAATAACTAGCTATAGTATGATCCGATCTAACGTGATCGTGGCAGCTTTCGTCGGCGGCCGGAAAGTCAGATTTCCTTGATTCTTTACTCCCTCGAGTCGAGGTAATCACTTCATAGCTAGCTATAATTGGATCTGATCCAGTCAACAAATGAGAGCATATAGATTGTGAATCTCACTGGCCGAATCGCCAACAAGAGATCATGAGATTCCGTTCATGAATATGGTCTTCAATCTCACATGCATGTCCACAGAGCACAGCAATGCAAGGCGGCCATGCATGCAGATCAGGCCGCATTAGCCGAATCAGCTAATCCTAGCCAGTGTGTGTGCGTGGAGCACCGATCAAGGTTTGTTTCCTTTACTGAACAAATTAGTCTCAGCAACAGTCGATTTAAAAAGGCAACCCATGGACGCGATTAGGCCGCTGCCTCGCAATTGCAAGGGACAGCGCCTCTGTACCGGTGTTGATTATCTAGACCCAGACTGTATTCAGCCTGTTTATATTCAGTGATTTGTGAGAAGAGTCAAAATCGATTAGTACGGACACGAGTTTTCTATGGCCGGAGAGCATCGGTGATGGGCAGGATTTCTCATGCATGGGTCAAATAATTCAGATATAATTATCTTATATGTAATGTTTCCCAATAATCAATATACAGATATTCCAAGAGTTTTTTTATTTGGGATCCTGCAGCATGGGAGTGTGCAGAATGCCAGCCGGTGAGAGTATTTTAAGTAGGGACAACACCTAGATTATATTGGAACCGGTGAATAGGTATACTCTCCTACCGAATCAGTATTGCTGATTTGTTGTTTATTGATACGGAATGCACAGGTGTGTGGGGAAGGTACTGCTGAAATCACTCAAACTATGCAGGTAATCCAAGGGCTAATAGTGATTTTCTACCAGGTCATAACAGATGCGAGGGGCACTGCAAATACAGCGAGTATCCAGACAACTGGGCGATGCTCGGTTCTGTTCATGTAAGTATTTTCCCTGCAGATATGAGATACTACATACATAACTTTGATCTTTACAAAATGTTTTATACCTTGGAACAAAGGTAATAGTTGCACACTACAAAACGTACACTATATCTACTATTGGTACATAATTTGTGAACAAAAAACGTTGGGGTTAAGGTAGAGACTAGGATACAGAGCGAAATATAAAACCACTGATATTAAATGCGTTGGCTTAGCACAACGAGCTAATATGGCAATGGCATTTATCTTTCTGGCTTTCACATAACAAGGTTGTCCCTATACATGAACAATTTATTAATATATTACAAATAAATATATGTAAAATAAAATTTTATTGACAAAGGAAAACACGTTAGCTACAATCAACTCTTTGTGTAATATTAGTTCTATTGTAGATGCATATTAAATCATTAAACAACTGGATAATGACCAGAGGTTCGAAAAAGGAAATAATATAGAGATACTCAGTGAATCTAGCAGCGCGAATGTAAAACACAAGACAAAGAACGGTTAGAATTAAACAACTAAGAGCAACAATATATTAACGGTTCAGATTAATCATTGTGAATCCCATCGTAGTCTAGAAAAAAGCTATTTCCCGAGTGGACCCAGATTACCTTTTCGTGTTACACATGGATTCACCACGTGACATACGTGATAAGCAAACTGAAAGAAAAATGAAAAACAATCCGTATTACTTATGGACTCTAACATTGATTGCAACAAATATATTTCCGTGGATGCAAATCGCGATGCAAACCAGCAGACATGGATTGAGACGCCGTAACCTGCAGAGATTGACAGAACGATGGCAACACATCCCGGCGGCGACAACGATCGAAGGATCAATGGCAACTCATCCCGGCGAGCGGCGGCGACGACGTCGACGCCCCGATGCTAGGATTCTACGGGCGTCGCGCTGCCGGTATAGAGGGGCCGTCTTCGATTATCACATCGTCATGACCGTCGCCGACGTGCTGCAAAAAAGTCTTGAAGAGCAGTCGGGCCATGAGAGCTGCTCTGTGCGTCAGGCTCTCCGCGACACGCCGGCCGGCCGGCCGACTACACAGGGTATGTACTCCGCTCCACAAAATACAATTTGTTTTACAGGGTCAACAATGATTAATTTGACAGGCATAACAATGGCAGAGACGGGCAGCAGATTCTACAGCTACAAAACAGGGGAAGCCGAGCTGCCAATCACGGACGCCCGGCGGTCTCGCTCCGCCACATCCGGCACCAGGCAGGTCTCCACGCAAAGCCTAGACCACGCTTACGATCAGGACCTGTCTGGCCATATCTGTGTCACACGGCATATGAATCGACAAGCTGGATTGGACTACAAGTTTACAACGTTGAGCGACGAGTTTGAGGGCACCATGTAAGCGTGAGCCAACAGTATGTTGTACTTATACGTACGAGCTCATGAATTGGTAGACCAGCTTTTTGCAAGCATGATGAAAGGATTGATTCTGAGATCATAAGCTGTATCAATTTCAATCGGATGATACAAGTACTGGGTCATCTTATGGTGCTCCACTGCTCCGTTCGTGAGAAGAATTGCAAAGCATATTTTTCTTTTTTCTTTTTTGCAGGGTGAATACATATCCTTATGCAAGCGAATTTATAAAATAAAGGCGGATGATTATTATTTGTTTCTCACGATTTATACATTATTGTGTTCCTGGCAAGAAAATTGGTACGAGCATTCTATTCCGTGATTCTGTGGTAAGTGTAAATTTAATGAATACTACTATTTTTTAAATCACCCACTTCTGATGCCACTATATTTTCTGATGGTTTTTTTTTTGCTTGGTATGTTGCACAGAGCATATCAGCACGGGAAAATAAGATTAGCTGAATGGCAACTACAACCAATCGATCTTTTTGGTGATAGAGCATAAAGTGTTGGCGTTTCTGTAAGCCATGTAATGAAGCTTACAAAACCGGTTCACGAATAACATTTATGTCCTTAATTTCTTTACATATTTTGATTTGTTCTTTATTTTTGCAGGTGGCATATCATCTTGGATAATGGTTTGTGAAGTATACGACAATAAGATTTCAGTATAATCTTTTGGGTGAATGTCAGGTAGCATTTACTTCTAGCATAATTTCCGGATTTCACAAAATAGTACTTCAGTTCATCGTAGATCTGTAATTAAACAATAAGGTGCATGTTTGTTGGTACTCAGCTATCATATAAACATGAGAAAGTACCAGAGTGGGGTATTAAGATACATCTATTTTACGAAGGATATGCATGATGGCCAAACTACTCTATGAACAGAGTAAAACTGAGTGCTAGGTGAATGGCTGAAGGTACGCCCTCCATCACTATAAAATTGAGTAGACTATAATTAACATGAATGATGAAAGGATGGACTCCAGGTAAAGCTGGTAGGATCTCTGTATCCTTGCAAGAACGAGATGGCGAGCATATTATAATACAATTAGAAGAAAACCTTATTCTTTGTTTACTGTTGAGTTTCTACCCGATGTATTGAGTAAAGAAATGTCTTGCTCGAAGGAGTCAAAGTTTTCATGTGAGTTGGGCATGAAGAACGGTAGACAGAAATCAGAAGGTAAGAAATTCACCAAAAGTGTAAGTTGAACGGTTCATAGCATGCATATTATTACCCACAAAAAAAACATAGCATGCATATTATTTTATTTTTAGATTACTCCTTGATGATGCTATTAATTCACAAACAATCCTATTTGGTTGATATGTTGTACATAACAATCACTTGCCTGCAGATGGCTCAGTGAAAACTTTGACCGCTCATTTTTGCAAGAAACCTTAGAACTGCTGCTACTCGGCTTCCATCTATGCTTGAAACAACAACCAAAGCCTAGCTGCTTAGCTTACTGCCTCAGTTCAATACAAAAGTACAAATATTTATTTATATATTTCATCGCTTTGTCATTTTTGCAGGTTTCAGATACTTAAAGATAATGATTTGTGGAACACATGACAATACAATTTCAGTAAAATCATCTTGGCAGATGTCAGGTATCGTTTACTTCTTGCCTTTTTTATTCTGTTTCCTAAATCAGAATGATCAGTTTTTCGTAAATCATTATGACCTCTCACCCAGTTATATGGATTCCAGGTTCCTTAGATCGCCGCACGAGTCACTGTGGGTATCACCACCTCATACATCGCGGTCACGCCGACAGATATCGTGCACGCCGGTAGACTAACAATATCAAATAATACAGCTGTATGTGTATGGCTTTTAAATACAAAAACAATATCAAACAATAGAAGTCCAAGTTCACATAACCCAAATAGTATAAACGTCTATCCGTAGTAAATAACAATCCAAAGTTACTAACAGTGAACATGAAAAATAAATATTTAATAGCCTATATAATTCTAGCCGCGCAAATGCGCGGGTCACCCCGCTAGTTCTTATGAAATAGCACATGTTGGCTATGTCGAGTGTTTCATCGACTATGAGTTTTTGCTTATGATAGTCAAGGGATATTAGCTTAGCAGGCCCGGCACACACGGCGGATCGGGGCTGGTTAACTACCATTTGTGGCAAAACCATACTAGCTTTCAATCAAAACTCGAGTCCCCGGACTCGAATCTGGAACAAACTGGACAGACTCGAAACAGCCGTTGAGGTCTTACAGAATCGAACTGCAGCATAATTTTGAATCTACCCAACGCGTCCGTCGGGGATTTTTCATCATGTCTGCTGACACGGAACATTTAAGGATAACGCTGCTGGAGCGGTCCTTACCCCAGCTCGACTGATCGGCGGGTCTTACCTTTGCACTATGCATGCAGCATCCAAGGATCGTCGGATCAACTCGGGAATATTTTGAGTGTGATTTTGCTTATGAACTTAGTCGAATGTTTCGTCGACTGACACTTTTGCCATTATTCTATCGGGTGCGCGACAGCGCTCCCGATGGGAGTAGCCCCCGAGATTGTGCTTTATTGCTTGCAATGGAGGATAATCTCAAAATCTTTTACCCTGCACATTTTAGTCAAAGAAATTTTTTGATACGCTCCCGATGGGAGTACGATGGAATTTCGACTGGCCTCTATGATCTTTGCTAAAGAACCATCCGAGACTTATGCGAGAGACCACCCGAAGATATCATCGAGTGACTTTTATGCCAGTTCTGAAGGATGAAACAACGTCAGCAATGACGCATTTTTTTGCGACTGCCATCTCTGACAAGCGGTGGCGTGCTTGGTGATGTTTGATAAGACGTGACCCTGCTTTGTGGGCCCGTTTCTGCAGAACTGACCAGGGATGACGCCGCGTGGACTTGATTTGACCGTTCTGGCGCGATTTTCACGGGGCGTGATGATGGTTTCCTGGATTCTCGTGCGTAGTGGCCGGAGTGGCCGGCGACGGTTGCTCTCCATGGCCGCCACGTGTATGGCCAGATTTCGCGCGAGCGTATGCATCTGTTTTGACGGTTACGATCATTTTGCGATCTGTGGTAAAGGGGGGACGGCGCTGGCAGAGGTTTTTACTTGCCATTTGCTCCCTGCGCCGCCCCTCGTCTCATCTTCTTCCTCGCGCCCACCTCCATTGTTCCTGCGCCCAAGCTCTTTGCCTCCCACACCCTCCACTGCTGCCATGGCGAAAGGTGGGGGCTCCAAGCGTGGTGCTGCTGCCGCTGCCGCGACCGATGCGGCCAAGGGCAAAAAGACCGTGGCGGGTACATCTGCTTCCACCGCTGCCCTGAAGAAGAACAGCGGGGATTGGGCGAGGTCCACCATCAAGGACGCCCATTTGCTCAAGCTCCGCGAGCAGGGATATCTGCCACCCGCGGAGCAACTCGCCGTCCGCGCTCCATCGCCCAAGGAGGTATGCCCCGAACCACGCGCCAACGAGCGCGTTTGCTTTGCGGAGTTTGTGTCCAGGGGCTTCTCGCTTCCCCTCCACGACTTTGTTCATGGCCTCCTTTATGCCTACGGGGTGCAGATCCACGATCTCACCCCAAACGGTATTATGCATATTGCGTGTTTTATCACGCTATGCGAGTGCTTCCTTGGCGTCGCACCCAGCTGGGCGCTATGGAAGACCATATTCATGGTGCGACCCAACAGAGGAGGTGGTCGCACCTACCCCGTGGGCGGCTGCGGCATCCAGGTGCGCAGCGACACCCGCTATTTCCGCCTGAAGACCGTCGACTCCGCGCAAGGCTGGAGGAAAGGGTGGTTTTATGCGAGTGTCGAGCAAGAAGGAGTCGCCACCTTCTCGACTGCGGCTTACGTCAGGACCAAAGCGTGGGATCATCAGCTCTCAGCCGAAGAAATGGAGGAAGCGCGCCCTTTGCTGACTCGAATCGACGGACTGCTGGACAAGGTCACGGGCCTTCACTTGATCGCCACCTTTGTAAAGAGGCGAGTGTGGCCACTCCGTGCCCGAGCGCACCCCATGTGGGCGTATGAGGGCGCGAGTGACTCCACTCGGATGAGCCCAGAGGAACTGTCAAGGAACGAGCTTGTGACGCACGTGCGGCACATCACCAGCTTGACGACAGCCGACCCTTGCAACATCGACTGTCCCGTCACGCCATACGGGACGGAAAACCCTTTGCTTGAGGTATGTCTGTAGTTTAATAGTTTGCCACTCGTATTTTCTACGATATGTGTTTTTTGATTCTGACTTTGCAGTTTGTGATGTATGCTATGCAGGGTCACTCGACTGCTGCCTCCCTTCCTCCTCTGCCTGAAAATGGCGAGACTGAAGAAACACAGGCACAGGTGGTGGACCCGAAAGGGGATCAGTCGCCCATCCCTTCTGCCACCACTTCACATGTGGAGGAGGTCGAGGAAGAAGCAGCAGAAGAGGTCCAATCTGAAGACAAGGCCACCTCTGACCAAGAAGTCGATACCGCACCACCGAAGTGGCGTCGACTGGCCAAGAAGGCGCCTTCTGCTGTGAGTTCACCCGCGAGGGGGCAGGGCTTGGAGGATGACGAGGAATTGGGCTCACCACCTGTTTTCCAAGCCGCTCCTTTGCGCGCGTGCTCAACGAGCTCAACCCTTCCTCTTCAGTCGAGTGGTGCCCCAGCCTTTGGGGGACCAATTTTTGGCGACTCCGAAGATGAGGAGGATGAGGAGCACAGGTATGTGTTTTTTGAGTATATGAGGCGCTTGTTGATCCCACTCGTCACAAGTCCATTGGCCTTTTCGACTTGGCCATTGGATTGTGGATGCGCCACGGATGCGTAGTTGAGCGTAATGTCCTGCTCTTTGCAGAAGGTTTTGAACTCCTCAGCCGTGAAGTTTGTGCCGTTATCAGTGATGATACTGTTTGGGACACCGAAGCGGTAGATGATGCTCTTTATGAAGTTGACTGCCGTAGTAGCAGTCGAATTTGTGATGGGGACCGCCTCGATCCACTTTGTGAACTTGTCGACTGCCACCAGTAGGTGAGTATGCCCGCCATGCGATGATTTTTTGAGTGGCCCAACCATATCGAGCCCCCATTGGGCGAAAGGCCAGGCCAGCGGTATGGTCTTCAACGCCGATGCGGGTGCGTGCGGCCTTGTTGCGAATTTCTGGCAGCCGACGCACCTTTTGACTATGTCCTCCGCGTCTTTGAGTGCTGTAGGCCAGTAAAACCCTGCGCGAAAGGCTTTGGCTACGAGTGATCGACTGCTGGCGTGATGCCCACAGGTACCTGCATGAATATCTCGAAGTATGGCTTGGCCATCTTCGAATGCGATGCATCTTTGGAACATACCTGATATGCTGCGCTTGTATAACTCGCCGTTGATAACGGTGTATGCTTTTGATCTTCGAGTCACGCGTCGGGACTCGGTTATGTCATCTGGTAGCTCGCGCGGAGTATGTAAGCCAGAAAAGGTTGAGTCCAAGTTGGCTCAATGAGGAGTACCTCGACTGGGGGGTCCTCTGTGGGCGCTTTGCTTTTGGCTGGCGTAGTCGACGGAGGAGGCTCTCGTTTCTCCTTGATAGATCTGTGTTCGATGCGCTCGAGGAAGACACCAGGTGGAATTTGTGCGCCAGTTGAGCCAAGATTGGCTAGCATGTCTGCTTCTTCGTTACTTTCCCTTCCTATGTGCCTCAACTCGCAGCCTCGAAGCTGCCCTCAGTGTGTTGTACAGGTCGCGATAAGCGATCATGTTGTCCGCGATTGCGTCGCAGGCCTTCATTGTTTGCTGCACCACGAGATTGGAGTCGCCGTAGATCATCAATCGAGTGCACCCAAGTGCTTTTGCCATCCGCATGCCATGGATCAGAGCCTCGTATTCAGCCTCGTTATTGGAGGGTAGTTTGAATCCCATCTGCAAAACATAACGTAGCTTGTCCCCTTTTGGTGATATGAGGATGACGCCTGCGCCTGCGCCTTCGTGTTTCTTGGACCCATCGAAGTACATGGTCCAGGAATTGGACACGTCTGGTGCTCCAGGTAATTGGGCCTCTATCCACTCGGTTGTGAAGTCGGGTAGGACTTGTGCTTTGATAGCCTTCGGGTGCTCGTACTTGATGTCTCTTGGAGCCAGCTCGATGAGCCATTTTGCACTCGACCCGTTGCATTGGGGTTTGTGAGGATATCACCGATTGCTGAGTTACTTACCACGGTAATCGGTGCTCGGTGAAGTAGTGTGTCAACTTCCTTGAGGACATGAATACAGCGTATGCCAGCTTTTGATAGTGCGGGTACCGCTGTTTTGATATGGAGAGAACCTCGCTCAGGTAGTAGACTGGACGTTGTATGCTTTGGATGTGCCCCTCCTCCATGCGTTCGACTACCAGTACGGTGCTCACCACCCTGTTTGTAGCCGAGACATACAGGTAGAGTGGTTCCCGTTCCTTAGGTGCGACGAGGATCGGAGGGCTTGTGAGGATCCGCTTGAGATCTGTGAAGGCTGCTTCAGCTTCTGGCGTCCACTCGAACTTGTCCGCCTTCTTCATCAGTCGATAGAATGGTAGAGCCTTTTCACCCAGTTTGCTGATGAATCGACTGAGCGCTGCTACTCGTCCTGCTAGTTTCTGCACATCGTGAAGCTTTGAAGGCCTTTGCATTGTGAGGATGGCCTGTATTTTCTCCGGGTCTGCTTCGATTCCACGGGCAGAGACTAGGTACCCTAGAGCTGCCCGGCTGGAACGCCGAACGTGCACTTCTTAGGATTGAGCTTGATATGGAAGCGTTTGAGGTTTGCGAACGTCTCCCTCAAATCGTCGAGTAGTGTGTGTTCTTCCCTTGTGGTAATGACAATGTCATCCACGTAGACCTGGACGTTGCGTCCGATTTGCTTTTTGAGGCAGTCCTGCATCATGCGCTGGTATGTTGCACCCGCGTTTTTGAGCCCAAAGGGCATAGTTGTGTAGCAGTAGACCCCGAGTGGGGTTATGAACGCCGTTTTTTCTTCGTCTTCTTGCTTCATCCTTATCTGGTGATAACCTGAGTAAGCATCCAGAAAGGAGAGTCGTGCGCATCCGGCGGTGGAGTCGACGATCTGGTCGATTCGGGGTAGCGGGAAGTGATCCTTTGGACAGCACTTGTTCAGCGCTGTGAAGTCCACGCACATCCGAAGGATGTCTGTATGCTTCTTCTCTACGAGTACGGGGTTGGCCACCCATTGTGATTTCTTGATTTCCCTAATGAATCCTGCTGCGAGTAACCGGTCGACTTCAGATTCGACTGCGGTTCGCTTTGGGCCGGAGATTCGACGCATCGTTTGCTTGACTGGCTTTGCATCTGGAAACAATTGGAGAGAGTGCTCGGCGAATTCCCTGGGAATACCTGGCATGTCGGCTGGACACCACGCAAATATTTCCCAGTTCTCACGGAGGAATTCGACGAGCGCGCCTTCCTATGCGATAGGCAGGCTCGAAGATATGTTGACTGTCTTGGACGGATCGGTCGGGTGCACCTGATGCGACCTTGTGTCATTTGTAGCATTGAAGGATCTGTCGACTGCCAACTTCTTATGCTCCGGAAGGAGTGTGCGGTCGTTGGAAATCGCCAGTCGGCGAGTGATTCTTCCACCCCGAACATCTCGGAGATTTTGCTGAACTCGCGGTCGCAAGCATCGGACCTTTGAAAGTTTCCACGGACAGTGATGACTCCCTTTGGTCCTGGCATCTTCAGCGTGAGGTACGTAGTGTGGCACCGCCATGAATCGAGCAAACGTCGGGCGACCAAGAATAGCATGGTATTGTGATTTCCAGTCGACGACCTCGAACTCAATCGACTCTGTCCTGAAGTGGCTTTTGTCCCCGAACGTAACGTCGAGTTGTATGGTGCCTTCTGGGCTAATTGCTTTGCCAGGAACGATACCGTGGAAGGTATTTGAAGATTTTGGGAGGTTTTCGACTGACCTGTTCATTTTGCGGAGCGTGTCCGCGAAGATGATGTTTATGCCGCTGCCTCCATCCATGAAGACCTTGGTCATGGCGTAGCCTCCTATTTGCGCGTCGAGTACCAGAGCCGCGTGCCCTGGTCGAACTACAGCTGGGGGATGATCCTCTCGACTGAAGCTTATGATGGTTTCCGATCCCTTCAGAAATTCGGGCACGGCAGGAGGTGCCATGACAGCCATGTTCACCTGTCGAGTGATTAGCTTTTGCTGCCTGTTAGAGGGGCGACCCTTTTGTATCATGTACATCTGCCCGTGGGGCTGTGGATATTGATCATCTTCCGCCCGTAGTACGGGTTGTATGGCACCTGCGAGGTTTGCGCCTGGAGCAGGCTGTGGTGGTGGTTGCGGTGGCGGCTGTGGCGCCATGAGAGCGGGCACAGCGTTCGGCTGTGGTGCGGGTGCAGGCGTGGGCTGAGCAGGTGCTGGGCCGTACCTTTGAGTCGTATCATGTAGTCAGTCGCCATTTGGTCGAATTCCCTGCAGTTCCTTAGGGTGTGATTGGAGCGTAGTTTTCCGTCGTCCCCCTTGAAGAGGTGGAATCTGCACCAGTCGTCCATCTTTTCCTCGAATGACCGCTCGGGTTTTGCGTCGCTGCGTTTGCGCCATTCTTGCCTTTTGTAGCTGTCGCTCCGCTGCTCGCGATCTCGACTGTCCCGTCGATCATCCGAGCGTCGATTGCTTCTATCTTGGTCCTCCCGGGTTGTGTGTATCCAGCCGCCATGAACTCGGGTCTGTTATCGTCGTAAGGACGTTTGGAACGTTTGCGCCTGCGATCTTCTCTGTATGAATCTCTGCGGCCTCGACTGCCGCTTTCGTAGTTGTCGCGTGGTGGGGAAGCACGGGATCTGCGTACAGAATCCTCTCCATCTGCCCACTCAGTCGCAACTTTGATGAGGTCAGCCAGGGAGGTTGGCTTTTCACGACCAGTGCCTCTTTGAAGTCCTTCCTGGCGAGACCTTGTATGAAGGCATCCATGGCCCTGTCTTCTGACACTTTGCCAACCGAATTGCGTATTTCGGTCCACCGCCGTATGTATGATCTCAACGACTCGTCTGATCGTTGAGTGCATGCCTTAATTCTCGAATGTCTTCGGGCGCTCACATAGAGGCTCGAAGTTTTTGATGAAGTCTCTGCGGAAATCGTCCCACGAGTCGTATGATGATGGAGGGAGTGCCTTGAGCCAGTCGCGGGCAGTTCCTTCGAGCATGAGTCGTATGTACTGCATCGCCGTGGTGTTCGTGCCACGCTGGCATGCCACGGCGAGTCTGTAATCTTCTAGCCACCCGGAAGGTTCTTGGCGACCGTTGTACTTGGGTTGTTCGCCTGTCAACTTGAACCTTTGGGCATCCGCGTCTCACGGATGCGTCGAGTGAAGCACAATGCTCCGCATGGCTCTGGTTCACGATCAGAGTATGAATCGCTGCTATAGGATCTTCGAGATCTGCTTCTGCTGGACCTGTGCCGGCGCGTGCTTCTCCTTCCTTCATCCGAGTGGTGGCTGCGACCACTGCGATGATGTGCTGCGTGTCGTGAGTCGACTATGTCGCGATCGCGATTCCTTGCTGGAGTTTTGTCTTCTGGCTGTATAGCCTGTGCCGCTAGAGCTAGCGATTTGAGTTGTTGGCGATGCAGGGCTGCGTTAGGGTCATTCGCCGGAGGTTGCATTGCCTTGAGGTAAGCACCTACGGAGAATAATGCACCCGCAGCAGTTTTGGGCACTGGGATTCCGTTAGCGTCCTCTGTCATGAACGACAGGTTACGGGTGATTGCTACCCTTTCATGTTCTGGAAGGCTTGCCAACCGCGACCTAGGTCGTGGGGTTGGTTGCATTGTGGACCCGAGGGATTGCTCCCTTCTTCGGGCACTCGAGAGGCTGGCTTGCCTTTTGCGCTTCGAGCGTCGCTCGGTAGTTTTGCAGTCGAATTGACTCCTGCCAGTTGAAGTACTGGAAGGTCAACATCTCCTCTGGGGTGGAATTTGGTGGCATCATTGTGCACTCCTTTATGACTTTATCTGCTTTTGCTGCCATCTCCTCCGTGATTGTCAAGGTTGTGACCCCATCCGGCATGGTTACCGTGCATGGGAATTGTGCAGGCCTGCGAGCGGCTGCGTCTGCGGATGATTCTGCGGAGAAGGCCACGTAGACCTGATGGGGCGTGACCCGTGGACAGGTGTATGTGCTGTCGATTCCAGTCATGGACTCGACGTCGCCGTCGAGGCTCATGTCAGAGCCAGTGTGTTCATCGAGTAGATCTTCGAGGCGAATCTCGTTGTCGATGTGCTCATCGCCTATGCTCATCTCGGTGTTGGCGAAGCCATTATGGATTTCTGAGTCGAGGTTGGTGTTGGTGAAGATCTCCGAGTCGACGTTGCTGTCGTTATGAATCGCGGGCTCGTAGAAGTCATCGAGGGAGATCCCGCAGTCGAAACTCTCGTCGAGTGGTAGGTTGAAGTCGACGTTGCTTGTGCGGTATGCTGATTCTGCCTCCTCGCCTTGGAGTTCCGTCATCATGAACCTGTCGATCTCGCCGGTCGACATGGTTGTTGCGGGCGAGCAGGCTTCAGGAATCGACGACGGGGCGAGCGCAGTCGACGGAGCCTCGAGTGCGCCCAGCGCCAGTTGTTGCGGATCTGTCGAGTCCTGCGTGCCAAGATTGTTTACGAAAAAATTGAATGCTCCAACAGTTAAACTCAAACCTGATTCAAGGCCGGAAAACGCCTCCTGAAGCTCCGGCGAGTGCGGATTGAAATTCATTGGAAGAGCAGATGCGCTTTTTGCAGGTGAAGCGGGCAGGCTGCCGCTTTTCGAGTGGATCGGCGAGTCGCCGTGTGTCGCCTGGATCGGCGAGTTGCTGTTTGCTGACATGGCCGGCGAGTTGCCGTTTGCAGATGAGATCGGCGAGTTGCGTTTCGTGAGATCGGCGATGCCGTTTGCTGGTGTGATCGGCGATTTGCCGTTTGCTGTTGGGACCGGCGAAACTTCGAGTCCAGCGCTATTCTTTCCCACAGACGGCGCCACTTGACGAGGGGTAGACTCATCAAGACCCATGGTTAAGGTCCCTAGGTTATGAATATGGGGGAGAGAACGTGGTAGAGCTGGAAGTATCGTCGGCTGACAAGCAGGGCAAAGATTTTACCCAGGTTCAGGGCCCTCGTGTGGAGGTAACACCCCTACGTCCTGCCTGTCTGTTATTGCTTTGTGAATATGATGGTTACAAGGATCCCGGCGAGATGTCGATCTCGCTAGGGTTTGTGGCTCTGGTGGTTCGTTGTCTGGTTCGATGGCCCTCCCAGTCCTTAAATAATAGGCTGGGTCTCGGGTGTTCGTAACCGACTCGATTTACAAGTAAGGAAACTCTAAACCGACTATTGCTTCGCCAAACTTGGAGGATACTCCATCTTCGTGGGCCTCCCTTCATGGGCTTCATGTAGGCTCTGATAGTTGGGCCTAGTCGATACGTGCACCAGGTACCCTCATGGTAGGGTACCCGATAGGCATACCCATGTCATGGTGTCTCTCTCAGAACAGATAACTAGCATGTTGAGTAAACAAATTACAGCTGGGCAATTGACAAATAGAGAGGGCATAACAATGCAATACATGCCAAGATGCCTACTATGAAATCTAGTTGGGCATTACAACAAAGTACATAGACCGTTATTCCAACCGCATCTATGCCTAAATAATCCACCTTCAAGGCAGCTTCCGCATCCTATTCAGTATTAAGTTGCTAACAACAGATTATTGCATGAAGTAAAGTGTGTAATGTAATCAATACAAGTGCCCTTGGACACTGCACCAATGTTTTATCCCTAGTAGCAACAGCACATCTACCATCTTAGACCTTTCTGTCACTGATCCAGATATCTAGAGACTGAACCACTATCGAGCATAAATACCCCCTCTTGGAGTCACAAGCATCTACTTGGCCATAGCATCTACTAGCAACGGAGAGCATGCAAGATCAAGAGCACATAGATAAACAACTTGAATAAACATGGTATCAATATTCATCGGATCCCAGCAAACACAACATCTAGCATTAGAATAAGATGATCTTGATCATGTTAGGCAGCTCACAAGATCTAAACATGGAGGCACAAGGTAGAGAGACAACCATCTAGCTACTGCTATGGACCGTAGTCCAGGGTGGACTACTCACGCATCACTCCGGAGGCAGGCATGGTGATGTAGAGCCCTCCGGTGATGATCTCCCCTCCGGCACGGTGCCGGGAAGAGCTTCAGAACTCCTCCGATCTGAGATTGACGATGATGGCCGCGACGGAACTTTTCGTGGAATATGATCGACCGTCCTAGGGTTTTTGCGTCGCGGAAAATATATAGGCGAAGAGGCAGCGTCGGTGGCCGAGGGGGGCCACCACGCCATAGGGGGCGCGGGCCCACCCTGGGCCGCGCCCTAGTGTGGCGTGGCCCCCTGGTGGGTCTGCTCCGACTCCCTTTGGACTCCGTGATCTCCTCGTGATATTATTGACGATGTCTTTTGTTTCGTCCAATTCCGAGAATATTTCCTTCATAGATTTTCTGAAACCAAAAACAGCAGAAAACAGGGAACTGGCACTGTGGGATCTTGTTAATAGTTAGTCCCAGAAAATGCATAAAAATGATATAAAGTGTAGCCAAAACATGTAGCAATTGATATAATATCAGCATGGAACATCAAAAATTATAGATACGTTGGAGACGTATCACTATATGAAATTTATCTTGAGTTAGGACATGATGCGTTTGAACAGAAAATTAAAAAACCCATGGAAATTTGTTTGCATAATAGTGGTAGCAATTTTATTAGCATGAATCTTTGAACACCATTATTGCTAATGCTATGGAAAAGTCTAAGCTTGGGGAAGCTGGTTTTGATGAATATGATATTTTTAGTCCCCCAAGTTTTGAGGAGAAAATTTTCTTTGATGATACTTTGCCTCCAATTTATGATGATTATAATGATAGTGGTATTTTGGTGCCACCTACTATGGAGGATAAAGTTTATTATGATTATACTATGACTGCAATTTATGATGATTACAATGATGCTTGTGATAGTTTTACTCCCACTATTACTAATATAATTAATTATGCTTATGTGGAGAGTAATGATACTTTTATGCATGTGGATCATGATAAGAATGCTTTATGTTATAGCTATATTGTTGAGTTTATTCATGATGCCACTGAAAATTATTTGAGAGAGAAAGTATGGTTATAGAAATCTTCATGTTACTAAATTTCTTCTCTTTATGATGAAGGTTTTGAGCTTTCTCTTGATTTGCTTTATTTGCTGGTACTTTAAGACCTACTGGTCCTTATGACAGAGGGATACACGGTTTCATATATCTCAATAATATTAAGTCTTCTCTCTTTATGTTGAAATTTTTGAATCTCCACTTGTTTTGCCTTCCTATGCTAGTCACTTTGTACTTTATTGATTTATTTTCTTACAAGATTCCTTTGCATAGGAAGTGGGTTAGACTTAAATGAGTTTGATATTTGCTTCTCGATGCTCTTTCATATTCAACTCTTATACATATGAGGGCATCATCAAAATTATCATGCCTAGCTAAAAGGCTTTAAAGAAAACACTAGTAGGAAACTGCCTTTCTGTGGATCCATCATCTGTGGCGCACCAAACTGCCCATGCGCCACAAAAAAATTCAGTGGCGCACCATTCCTAATGCGCCACAGAATAATGTGGCACATATGAGCAATCATGCGTCACAGTAAAACGGTGGGTCCCGCCTCAACAAAAATCTGGCGACATTTCTGTGGCGCACCCAGTTCCGTCCGCCACAGAAATGTGGTGGGCCCGCTCAATGATTTCCTGGGGTGTTCTTTCTGTGGCGCATGGGCGTGGATGCGCCACAGAAAGACATGTTTTTGTGGCGCACTGGGCTCCATGCGCCACAGAAATACATCTTTTTGTGGCGCACTGGGATCCATGCGCCACAGAAATACGTGTATATTATTTGTATATTTGTAGCATAATTTCGCAAAAAGAAAAGTTCTATGTAACACTGCAACAAAAGGCTCACTACCAAAAAAAAGACTATTGTAGCAAAATAGTTGTATGTTTGTAACAAATATTGTGTGCTTTTACAACAACAAAAAAGACTGTATGTAGCATTGTAGCAAATTCACAATAAAAATTGAAATGACTAAACCCAAATTGTTATATGTTTGTAGCATAATTTATGTGCTTTTTACAACAACAAAAAATCACGTATGTAGCATTGCAACAAAAAGCTCACATTGATCAATATAGAAAACGATGTGCAAATATGGCTATGCACTCCGTCACGCACTTGCTGCATGACATGACATGTTCTATCACGTCGACCAGCACGCTTAGCTTTCGTCACGTCCACCTGCCTTAGCTGCCAACCTCATGATTCTCATAGACTGACTGATAATACATGACCCATCAAGAGGAAGATGATACTAGTATCTCTCGGTATCTAATCTACTCCTCCGAAGCAAGAGATGGCTCTGTCGCTGGGTTGACCACTGAATCCTACTGTCTGGTTATGTCCAGTACAATCGAACCAGAGCCGATATGTGAATGCGTGCGACAGGCCTAGTGGCCCGCTCCACGCACTGATGATCCAACAATGTTTCGCCCTCAACTCACCTCGGATTCGGAGGTATACTAGCTATCAAAGTACTGTTTGCGTATCTGCGACATGCTCCATGACCACCTCCTGGTCTAGCTCGCCCGGCCGTCGAGCTAGGCATCGAGCAGTGGACCTCCGGGAGCTCATCATCTAGCAGTTGATATAGTTTGCTAGTTTCATGAAATTTCTTCCTAGATGACTCTAGTTGTAAGAGCATCTCCACCGACACCCTCTAAATGGCCCTCCAAAGATCCATTAGGGGTCCGGACACCAAAAACGCCCCAGCGGCACCCCAAGTGCTCGCCCCGAGTCAAAAAAGAGCAGCACAGTTTTTTAAATTTCAGGCCACCGAATTCTGTGGCGCATCCTCCAGCAGATGCGCCAATTCTGTAATTCCGTGGCGCATCTGCTGGAGGATGCACCACAGAATTCTGGCACTTAGCCATTTGGCTCGCCCTCCCCTTTCTTTCCCCCACACACACACCCGCACGCCCTTACGCTCGACGCCCAACCGCCGCCGTTCCGCGTCCTCGACGCGCGCCCCATCTCGCAGCCGGCGACCTCCCCCGCCCAACCCTACGCGTGCCCCGCCACAACTCGTCACCGGCGACCTCCCCTGCATCCCGCCCCCGCCCAACCCCTCGCCGCGCCCACACGCTCGGCGCCCCCGCCCAACCCCTCGCCGCGCCCACACGCTCGCCGCCGCCGACGAAGAAGCCTTCGCCCTCGACGACCTCTGCACCGCCCTCGTCCCTCCCCTCCCTCCCCTCCCCGAGGTGCTTCCTCTCTCCCCCTACTCCCTCCCCTACCGAATCCCTGCACCCTAGGTGTTTGTTGAAATTACAAAGAGAAATTTATTGTTTTGATTGCTTGTTGATTGCTTGCTGCTAGCTACATTAAGTTGTTAGAAGTACTTGCTGCTAGTTGCTACTAGTTGAGATGAAAATTTTCACAAATTTTGCTAAGTGTTAAATATGGTCACTGTTTAAACATACCTTTAAAACTGATTTGAATTAAGGTGTTAGAAGTTTTGAAAAAATTATTTTTGAGCTTTATCATGAAGTAATAACTTAGTGCAAGAGATCCATGAAAGTACATTGTAAATAGGATCAAGATTTGATAATTTCGTAAGCCTCCAAAGTTGGTACTTTTTAACTTTCATGAAGATGCATTTTTAGTTGGAATTTGCAAGATTTATATTTTTTAGAGAAGTAACTGTCAAGAAATACATGTAGACAAGTTTTGCATTGGTTCATCAATGAAGACATGTTTTTTTAGCTCATGATCTTTTCTTTTTTGGTTGTACAGGTGCAGAGGTGCTTGTGTGTGCTAGGCAAGAAGACGCCGGCAATCGATTTGTGAAATATTTGCAGGTACCTGGAGAGGTGTGCAGAGGTGCTTGTGTTCTGTGCAACCACGACCATCGTATCGTGGTTATTTGTGTTCCGACTATATAGTGTCGTGTATGTGGATGTTGCCGGCCAGAGATGCCGGCAACATGATTTGTCAAATCTCTGCAGGTACCCATGAGGCCCTTGAGTTTGCCGGAACGTCGATTAACTTCCGTTCCGGCAAATTCGGGTACTCCATATGTCATTTTTAGCAAAGGTCATGCCAAAAAAATTTGTGAAGTTTGGCATTACTTTGCTAAAAAATAGGACATATGATTTGTGAAATGTCTGCAGGTACCCCGAGAGGCCCTTGAGTTTGCCGGAACGTCGATTAACTTCCGTTCCGGCAAATTCGGGTACTCCATATGTCCCTTTTTTAGCAAAGGTCATGCCGAAATTTTTCGTGAATTTTGGCATGACTTTGCTAAAAATAGGACATATGGGGTATTGCGACTAATGCATGGGCCGGGGTATCTTAGTACTTAATTAAGCGATTTTTTTCTTATATTTGTTGTACTAACCTTTTGCCTCTTTTTAATGCAGTGCAAACATGTCGGAAGGCGGCCCTTCTAAGCACATGAGCGTCGAAGATTGATGGCGTGAATCACACGCTCGTTGGGAGACCCCAAGAGGAAGGTATGATGCAGTTCAGCAGCAAGTTTTCCCTCAGAAAGAAACCAAGGTTATCGAACCAGTAGGAGCAGCAACTCTTCAGAAGGTTGTTGGTGGCACCGTTACTCGATCACCAACGTGGAACCTGCACACAACACAATCAAACTACTTTGCCCCAACGAAACAGTGAGGTTGTCAATCTCACCGGCTTGCTGAAAACAAAGGATTAAACGTATGGTGTGGAAAATGAGTATTAAATTGCAGAGAATGAAAAAGGAACAGTTTGCAGTTTGTGGTTGTTTAATCAGTGTAAAAGAATGGACCGGGGTCCACAGTTCACTAGTGGTGTCTCTCCATAAAAGATAACTAACATGTTGGGTGAACAAATTACAGCTGGGCAATTGAAATAGTGAGCGCATGACAATGCATATACATGACATGTTGACTACTATGATATTTAATTGGGCATTACGACATAATACATAGACCGTTATCCAACAGCATCTATGACTAATAATCCACCGCCGGGTTGTCATCCGAGTCCCCGTTGGTATTAAGTTGCAAGCAACGGATAATTGCATTAAGTAAAGTGCGTAATGTAAACAAACACATATGCCCGTGGACATAGCATCGTTAGGTTATCCCTAGTGGCAACAGCACATCCACAACCTTAGAACTTTCTGTCACTGTCCCAGGTTAAACGGAGACATGAACCCACTATCTAGCATAAATACTCTCTCTTGGAGTTACAAGCATCTACTTGGCCAAAGCATCTACGAGTAACGGAAAGCATGCAAGATCTTAAATAACATATAAGATAGATTGATAATCAACTTGACATATATTCAATATTCATCGGATCCCAGCAAACACAACATGTAGCATTACAATAATATGATCTTGATCATGTAGGGCAGCTCACAAGATCTAAACATGATGGCACAAAGTGGAGAGACAACCATCTAGCTACTGCTATGGACCCGTAGTCCAAGGATGAACTACTCACGCATCACTCCGGAGGCAGGCATGGCGATGTAGAAGCCTCCGGTGACGATTCCCCTCTCCGGCAGGGTGCCGGGAAGAGGTTCTGAACCCTCCCGAGCTAGGGTTGACGGCGGCGGCGTCTCTGGAACTTTTCGTGGATATTTGCTCAGGTACTTAGGGTTTTCGCGTCGGGGGGAATAAGTAGGCGAAAGGGCGGCGGCTGGGACCCCCGAGGGGCCCACACCACCCTAGGGCGCGGCAGAGGGGGGCCCGCGCCCTAGGTGCGTGGGGCCCTGGTGGCCCTCCTCTGCTCCTTCGCTCCGTCAGGTGTTCTGGAAAAATAGGGACCCCCGTGTAGTTTCGTCCAATTCCGAGAATATTTCCAGACTAGCTTTTCTGGAATACAAAAACAGCAGAAAACAGGAACTGGCACTTCGGCATCTTGTTAATAGGTTAGTCCCAAAAAATGTATAAAAGTGATATAAAGTAGATGCAAAACATGTAGCAATTGGTATAAAACAAGCATGGAACATCAAAAATTATAGATACGTTTGAGACGTATCAGCATCCCCAAGCTTAGTTCCTACTCGTCCTCGAGTAGGTAAACGATAAAAACAAAATAATTTTTGAGGTGACATGCTACTATCATAATCTTGATCATATAATATTGCAAGGCACATGTAAATGAATGAAGTGATCCAAGTCAATGGTCTATAATTTGCTACCAAATAGATAATGAGTAAACAATGAATCACACAAGCTAAACGTTTTCATGAATAGTACTTTCGAGACAAGCATCAAACAGTTTTGCATAAGTGTTAACTCATAAAGCAATAGTTTCTAATAAAAGGTATTTAATCAACACAAAGGAAGAATTTAGTTTCAGCATTTGCTTCAACTTTCAACATATTTATCTCATGGATATTGTCAACACAAAGTAGTATAACAAGTCCAATACATTGCATATAACGCATGTTGTAACAAAGTTGACACTAGTGTTTGCTTGTGGAAGACAGAAAGAATAGGAAAACTGACTCAACATAAAAGTAAAAGAAAGGCCCTTCGCAGAGGGAAGCAGGGATTAAATCATGTGCTAGAGCTTTTAGGTTTTTGAAAGCATATAGAGATTGCATAAAATATTTGATACTCCTCCCAACCTTGCTAACACAAGCCATGGCTAACCGAATCCTCGGGTGCCTTCCATCAATCACATACCATGGAGGAGTATCTATTTTTGAGAGGTGTTTGTTAATTGTCAACGAATGGTAGCGGGTGAGAACAGTATTCTACCTGTCAAACGGACTTTTAAGAGCGGCTCCCATGAAGGACGTTATTTCTACCAGCAAGGCAGATCATCCCTCTTTCTCTTTGGTTTACACACATTCAGGTATTTCACTGTTTGTCATTGCTTACTGATGAATCAGGGCAAAAGTGTGAAGAGAATTAATTGGTTAAAGTTGTAATTAATTGGGACTGGGCACCCCGTTGCCAGCTCTTTTTGCAAGTTATTGGATAAGCGGATGTATATGCCACTAGTCCAGGTGTAAAAGTCCATTCACAAATAGAATAAAGAATAACCACACTAATTCCTCATGAGCTAGTAAACATTGACACAAAAAGGGAATAATAACATTTTGAATAATTTAAAGGTAGCACATGAAAAATTTACTTGGAGTGGCAAGGAAATACCACATATAGGTAGTTATGGTGGACACAAATGGCAT
This sequence comes from Poa pratensis, assembly GCA_947311845.1. NCBI lineage: Eukaryota > Viridiplantae > Streptophyta > Magnoliopsida > Poales > Poaceae > Poa > Poa pratensis. The sequence goes on along the minus strand of CAMZMU010000037.1, from coordinate 85,652,910 downwards.
GGATTTTGGCTCAAGGATTTGGATGCACGAGAAGCATTCCCTCTCAGTACAGAGTTTAGGCTAGCAAGGTTATGTAAGCAAACAAGAATATCAACCCGTACACCAAGTTTTATATGACAAACATATTGCAAACGTTATAAGACTTCATACCGTCTTCCTTGTTAACCAAACCCTGTTATTAGAAAATATCTAGACCTTAGAGGTACCACCGATGCAAACCAAATTTTCAACAAGCTTTACGGTAGTTCTTCACTAATAGGCTTAACTCATGTGATGCACAATTTAATCATGATCTACTTGTTAACTCAAAACAATTGACAAGCATCAAGTTATCCATTAGTGATCTACAAGATTAAGCAAGTTTTTCCTTATACCAATTACCACATGCAACATTTTCTGAACCAACCAAACACCAATCAATTTATTTCATCAACTCTCCAAACAAATATAAGTGAAGCAAGAGAGTACTTTCTACAAAAGAAAGCTAATAGCTCTGACAAGAGATACATGAAAACAAGAGCTAAAAGCTGAACAGCGCTAGATATGAATACTCAACAAATATAAGTGAAGAATAGGAGTATTCTCATGAAAAAGCGGAGCGTGTCTCTCTCCCAATCAAGAATGCTAGGGTCCAGTCAAGCTTTATTGAAAATAAAAGTGCAATACTGAAAATAAAAGCACACAGACGCTCCAAGAAAAGCACATATGATGTGAAAGAATTAAAATATAGTTTCACTAGAGATGACCTGATAATTTTGACGATGAAGAAGGGGATGCCTTGGGCATCCCCAAGCTTAGACGCTTGAGTCTTCTTGAAATATGCTGGGGAGATCCATGGGAGCCTCCCCAAGCTTAAGCTCTTCACTCTTCTTGATCCTATTATATCATCCTTCTCTCTTGACCCTTGAAAACTTCCGTCACACCAAACTCAAAGTAGATCTCATTAGAGGGTTAGTGCATAATCAAAAATTCACATGTTCTATAAAGACGCAATATGATTTGTTACTTTAAACATTAGCTACAGCCACTGATGTTATGTGAAGCTCTTCCACCCAAAAAAAATTTCACTCAACACTAGTAAAAGAGAGAATGCAAAATAAAAAGGCATAATCTGTCTAAAACAGAACAGTCCGCAAAGACGAATTTTTTCGAGGCACTTACGACGCTCAGATCGAAAACTCTGAACTAATGAAAGTTCAGACATTCATAAAGATTACGCACAAAAATTTCAGATTTAATTAACAATCTGGTGATTTTAGGAATTTCGTACAGTGAACAGCAAAAATCTGTTTCTGCGCAGCAATCAAAATTAAGCATCATCTTAACATTAGAGGCTACTCTTGGCACAACAATGCGAGAAAATAAAGATACAAAGGAGTTGCTACAGAAGTAAACACTCCTTGACTCAATAAAAGAAAAATTGCAGAAAAAAAATAATGGGTTGCCTCCCATAAGCGCTTTTCTTTAACGCCTTTTAGCTAGGCACAAAGCATGCATCAAGTATTACCAAGTGAAGAAGCATCAACATTGTAATTTGTTCGAACAATAGAATCATAAGGTGGCTTAATCTTCTTCCTAGGAAAGTGTTCCATACCTTTCTTGAGAGGAAATTGATATTTTATATTCCCTTCTTTCATATCAATAATAGCACCTACAGTCTAAGAAAAGGTCTTCCCAGCACAATAGGGCATGATGGATTGCATTCAATATCCAAGACAATAAAATCAACGGGGACATAATTGTTGTTAACCATGATAAGAACATCATCAATTCTTCCCAAAGGTTTTTTAATAGTAGAATCAACAAGGTGAACATCCAAGTAACAATTTTCCAAAGGTGCTAAATCAAGCATATCATATAATCTTTTAGGCATAACAGAAATACTAGCACCAAGGTCACACAAAGCATTGCAATCAAAGTCATTCAATTTCAATTTAATGATGGGCTCCCAACCATCTTCTAACTTCCTAGGGATAGAAGCTTCATGTTTTAATTTTCTTCCCTAACTTGCATGAGAGCATTAGTAATATGTTTAGTAAAAGCCATGTTTATAGCACTAGCATTAGGACTTCTAGCTAGCTTTTGCAAGAACTTAATTACTTCAGAAATATTGCAACCATCAAAATCAAAGTCATTATTATCAAAAGTAATGGAGTTATTATCTTCCTTATTGCTAGAAATTTCAGCATCTTTATCAAGGACAGTTTCAGAGTTATCAGGCAATTTAGGACATTTTGCAATAGAAGTGGAAACATTACCAACACCAATATCTTGCCATTAATGGTAGGAGGTTTGCTAACACTTGAGTTTGAAGCATTTTCAGAAGTAGTAATAGTATAAACTCTAGCAATATTATTCTTTCTAGCAATTTCATCCTCTCTTTCCCATCTAGCATGCAATTCAGCTAACATCCTCACATTGTTATCAATTTTAACTTGTATAGCATTGAGAGTTTTGCTCTCTTTAACATCATGAGGCATGTTCTTTAGTTTCAACAAGTCAACATCAAGAGCAAGACTTCAAGATCGGAGGGCATAAATTTTCCCAAATTTCTCAAATTTCCCAACATCATGAGGCAGGTTCTTTAGTTTCAACTTTAGAGGAAAGCACATAAATTTTCCCAAATTTCTCCTCAACAGTTTTATTGAAAGCAGTTTGTGTACTAATAAAGTCCTTAAGCATAACTTCAAGATCGGAGGGTACACTCTTATTATTGTTATAGGAGTTACTATAGGAATTTCCATAACCATTGCCACTATTGGAAGGATAGGGCCTATAATTGCTATTATCAAAATTATTCCTATAAGCATTGTTGTTGAAGTTATTATTTTTAATGAAGTTCACATCAACATGCTCTTCTTGATCAACCAAAGAAGCTAAAGGAACATTATTTGGATGAACATGTGTTTGACCATTTGCAAGCATAGACATAATAGTATCAATTTTGGCATTCAAGGAAGAGGTTCCCTCAACAGAATTTACCTTCTTACCTGTTGGAGCTCTCTCGGTGTGCCACTCAGAATAATTAATCATCATATCATCTAGAAGCTTTATTGCAGCACCCAAAGTGATGGACATAAAGGTACATCCAACGGCCGAATCCAATAAATTCCTTGAAGAAAAATTTAATCCTGCATAGAAGGTTTGGATGATCATCCAAGTTGTCAATCCGTGAGTGGGACAATTTTTAACCAATGATTTCATTCTCTCCCATGCTTGAGCAACATGTTCATTATCAAATTGCATAAAATTTATTATGCTACTTCTCAAAAAAAAATCTTAGCAAGAGGATAATATTTTCCAATAAAAGCATCTTTCCATTTAGTCCATGAATCAATACTATTTCTAGGCAAAGATAGCAACCATTCTTTAGCACGTCCTCTCAAGGAGAAAGGAAAAAAGTTTCAGTTTAATAATATCACCATCTACTTCCTTGAGCTTTTGCATTTCACATAGTTCAACAAAGTTATTAAGGTGAACAGCAGCATCATCAGTACTAACACCAGAAAATTGCTCTTTCATAACAAGATTTAAAAGTGCAGATTTAATTTCATAAAATTCTGCTGAAGCAGCAGGTGGAACAATAGGTGTGCATATGAAATCATTGTTGTTCGTGCTAGTGAAATCACACAACTTAGTGTTCTCAGGAGTACTCATTTTAGAAGAATTAAAAACAGGACAGAAAATAACTTGAATGTAAACTAGATGCAAGTAACTAATTTTTTTGTGTTTTTGATAATTGAAAGCAAACAAGATAAAATAAAATAAACTAAGCAAGAACAAAACAAAGCAAAGAGATTGGAAGCGTGAAACTCCCCTTGCAGAAGACTGCTGTCTCCCCGGCAACGGCGCCAGAAAAAGAGCTTGATGGCGTGAATCACACGCTCGTTGGGAGACCCCAAGAGGAAGGTATGATGCAGTTCAGCAGCAAGTTTTCCCTCAGAAAGAAACCAAGGTTATCGAACCAGTAGGAGCAGCAACTCTTCAGAAGGTTGTTGGTGGCGCCGTTACTCGATCACCAACGCGGAACCTGCACACAACACAATCAAACTACTTTTCCCCAACGAAACAGTGAGGTTGTCAATCTCACCGGCTTGCTGAAAACAGAGAATTAAACGTATGGTGTGGAAAATGATGTTTAATTGCACAGAATGAAAAAGGAATAGTTTGCAGTTTGTGGTTGTTTAATCAGTGTAAAAGAATGAACCGGGGTCCACAGTTCACTAGTGGTGTCTCTCCATAAAAGATAACTAACATGTTGGGTGAACAAATTACAGCTGGGCAATTGACAAATAGTGAGCGCATGACAATGCATATACATGACATGATGACTACTATGATATTTAATTGGGCATTACGACAAGATACATAGACCGTTATCCAACAGCATCTATGACTAATAATCCACCGCCGGGTAGTCATCCGAGTCCCCCGTTGGAATTAAGTTGCAAGCAACGGATAATCGCATTAAGTAAAGCGCGTAATGTAAACAAACACATATGCCCGTGGACATAGCATCGTTAGGTTATCCCTAGTGGCAACAGCACATCCACAACCTTAGAACTTTCTGTCACTGTCCCAGATTAAACGGAGGCATGAACCCACTATCTAGCATAAATACTCTCTCTTGGAGTCACAAGCATCTACTTGGCCAAAGCATCTACGAGTAACGGAAAGCATGCAAGATGTTAAACAACATATAAGATAGATTGATAATCAACTTGACATAGTATTCAATATTCATCGGATCCCAGCAAACACAACATGTAGCATTACAATAATATGATCTTGAACATGTAGGGCAGCTCACAAGATCTAAACATGAAAGCACAACGTGGAGAGACAACCATCTAGCTACTGCTATGGACCCGTAGTCCAAGGATGAACTACTCACGCATCACTCCGGAGCCAGGCATGGCAATGTAGAAGCCTCTGGTGACGATTCCCCTCTCCGGCAGGGTGCCGGGAAGAGGTTCTGAACCCTCCCGAGCTAGGGTTGACGGCGGCGGTGTCTCTGGAACTTTTCGTGGATATTTGCTCAGGCACTTAGGGTTTTCGCGTCGGGGGAATAAGTAGGCAAAAGGGCGGCGGCTGGAGACCCCCGAGGGGCCCACACCACCCTAGGGCGCGGGGCCGCGCCCTAGGTGCGTGTGGGGCCCTGGTGGCCCTCCTCTGTTGCTTCTTCGCTCCGTCAGGTGAGTTCTGGAAAAATAGGGACCCCCGTGTAGTTTCGTCCAATTCCGAGAATATTTCCAGACTAGCTTTTCTGGAATACAAAAACAGCAGAAAACAGGAACTGGCACTTCGGCATCTTGTTAATAGGTTAGTCCCGAAAAATGTATAAAAGTGATATAAAGTAGATGCAAAACATGTAGCAATTGGTATAAAACAAGCATGAAACATCAAAATTATAGATACGTTTGAGACGTATCAAAGATCAAGCTAGAGATTTCAACAAGTCGTTCTGGGAGGTGTCCCAGCAGATGGAGGAGGAGGTGGAGGCCGCCGAGAATGAGGAAGAGGACCGGGTGGAGGACGCCGAAACCACAGATGGAGCTGCTAGTGCCGTTCAGGAGGATGACACCAGCACCACTGATGGTGGCGACCACACAGATGCTGCTACCGATAGCAACCCGACCGCTAAGCGGAAGAAGCCAAGGAAGGATCGGAAACCGCAAGCGCTCGACAACGTCACACACGTGTTCACCAAGGTCACGCCATGTGGCCTACCAGTGGAGCCGAAAAAGCATGCCAAAGGGTACAGCATGCAACTAGGGTGCATCGTCCGGGAAAGCATGTCGATCAACACGAAGGACCTCAGAAGCAAGGGCAATGAGGCTTTGGTCGAAAACCTCCTCATGAAGCTTCACCAACGATTCACACGTTCCCGCTTCCGTTGAACAAAAAGGTGGACAGTTTAGCCATCACGAAGATGAGTACCGCCTTGAGCAGCTGGAAATTTCGGGTGAAGAAGAAGATCAATAAGGGTCTAAGCTGGGAGGAGATAAGTGCCAAAGAACCGACGCTCGACAAAGAAGAGTTCGAGATATTCAAGGAGTACTTAAAGTCTGAGGAGGCTACAAAATGGACCGAGTGGGGTAAGTCTATGCGGGAGCTGAACATTGGTAACCACCGTTTGGGAAGCGGCGGTTACTGAGGAAAACAGCCCGTTTGGGAAAAGGAGGATGCCATTGTTGCAAAAATGGGAAAAGAGAACATGTGGAACAAATTCACGGATGAGCAAGTGAGGAACTTTGTCCGGTCCCGCTACTATCTGAACGAGGTGACGGGGGAATTCGTTACCGACGATGACGATGTGAGGACATTCGAGAAATTACTGGTAAGGAATTTAATTTCCGCGGATATCTCAAAGTCCATTGCGTTGATCTAATTAGATAACGAAGTCATATATTTCTACATGGGTTCACCTTAATTTCCTTTGTCTGCAGGAGGATGAGTTGAAGGATGGCCCGTCGTCCCAGGAGTCGACGGAGCCGTGGGACACGACTTTCAACAGGGCGACGAACGCTTACAAGGATAGGGACAAGTCGAAGCCGCCGACATCAGCTGGTCGTGTGTCCGGCTTTGGTACGAGCATGAAGTTCGTAGAGTACTACTCATCTGACCCGGAGAAGAGAAAGGAGAGGAGGAAGATGAAGAGTGATAATACCGCCGAGGTTGTGGAGCTAAGGAAGAAGGTGGAGTCACTAGAGATGCAAATAGTGGACTCCTGTACAGTGGACAAGTTAGTGGACGAGAGGATCCGGACGCTCATACCCCCTGGGTTGTTTGAGGGGTTAGCTGCTTGGAATGCGGAGGTCAACAAGGGCCCATACACGTGCCCAGCTTCAGCAGCAGCAACTCAACCATGAACCGGGCCGTGTCGCCAGACCTGGTGACCCCACCCAACGCCACCCTGCAGCAGTCGGTCCCTTTTGTCGCACCGACACCCCCTCCCGCGAAAGATACCGAGGTGCCACCACCCGAACGGCCGGAGGAGAATGCTAGGCCGGCCGCCGGCACCGGCACCCTTGTCTCGACATTTGCCGAGATCAACGCCATCGACAAGGTAACTAATTAATTACTTAGTCCGCGTCATTTTCTATAACTCTGCCTTTGATGACTGCCACCTCATGATGCCCAACATTTGTTCACAAAAGGACACGCCTTACATACTCCTGCATAGGGTGGTACCCGACGGCGAGTTGAAGGAAGTTGCTGAGGGCATGCTCATACAACCATTGTGCCGTGATATGCACAACAATAGAATGAGCGAGGCCGTGATGAGGGTCAGGGTGACTGAGGTACTGCCTGAGTTTAGTGGCATCGACCCCCCATGCAACCTCCGGGAGCCGAGAAACACATGCTCCTTGGAAATTGCCCCAAGTGGGTCCTGGAATGGCCGAAGACCCAAATTCATCTTGGGGGGTTAAGGCGCCGCTCCACCGGCGCCACCTCTAAACCCCGGAAGCCGATCGTTCGGCCCTCGAAGCCGCCACGAAAACCTGTTGAGAATGAACCGGCGCCACAAGCAGCTGTCGCCACCACCCGGAAGGAACCGCCGGTCGTTGCCACCACCAGCCACCACCAAAGACTGTTGGGAATGTCTGTATCGCAACAGCCGTCCGAAGCCAAAGACGTTGCACCTCAACTTGATGGCAACGATGATGATGATGAAAATATCGACGTCGATGGCTTCCTCAACACGGGCGCGAGCAAAGATTTGTTCATGCCTGCTATGGATGAGGAACCACCCTTCCGCGCTCACGGTGATCAACCAGGTCATCGCACTACATGCCAGCGCCTGAGTTTTTCTCAAAACACGCCTCCGGATGCCGGCGATCAAGCTCCAGACAAACCGGGTAACATTTTCAGCCCTGGCACACTGACACGGACGGTTTGCGCGGGGTTCACTGCACCCCCACCATCCCCAGAGAAGATCAAGAAGTCTAATAAGAGATATAGGCAAGGCACCTCTACGAGCCAGCCAGCTCCTATGGTTATCCGGGGTCATGAAGACATGACATCACCCCGTGCGGATAGCTTGACCCGAGTTCATGTAGCTGGTAAACCGTTGCTGCCTCCGGAGCTGCTCTGCCTCGCAAAAGGACCCATGCTCTCTTTGCATGAAGCTATCTTGATGATGGAGGGCCTACTTCTTAAAGATAAGAATCCAAATTACCCGGTGTTGATGGTCCAGGTACCAAAGAACGTGGACTTCGTTACTGAAGCCCCCGCCGATCTGTTCTTCATAGCGTTCGAGGACGTCTTCAACCTGTTTCACTCTAGACGGCTGGACTATAACTTGGTCCGCCTATACGCGATCAATATGGCGATGAAGATCCAGAGAGATGTTGCCCCGTACGTCACGGTAGTGGGTCCCTACTACATGCGTGACAGTCAGCTGGTGGAAGGATCAACGACACGGGATAAGGCCACGGAGTACCTAAAAAGGTTCATGCTGAACAACAAGAGGAAGAACAACCTTCTTCTACCTTTCTTTCCCGAGTAAGTACATATTCGCTCGCCGCCGTCGTATCTTATGCTTTCTTATAGATTTCTTCCGTTGTTGATCCTTTCCACTGCATTTTTCCGACTAGGGACAAGTACTGCGTACTCATCATCCTAAACCCGAGGTGGTCCATTGCCACTTATTTGGACACGGGGAGTTCGAGCAATAAGAAAGACTACACCAGAATAAAGGGTGTTCTCGATGAGGCTCTCGAGTGCTACGCCCAAAAGGGAGGCCACTTCGAACAAGGACAGACGAACGGGGAATGTTTCTCGCTGAACAACAAACACCGGTTCAGGCATGGGACCCAGTTCGATTGCATGAAGCAGAAGCATGGCAGCGTGAAGGATGCCTTCTACGTCCTCCATCTTATGAAAGGGTTTGTCCGGGATGCACTGAAAACAAAGTTGCCATCTAGTATCCGAGAATGGACCAAAAATGCAGGGAAAATCGTCGAGGATAAGCTTAGAGAAGACTTTCATCTCATCCAGATGGAGTTGTCGCAAATCATCTACGACGATGTTGTGACAGCAAAGGGGACCTTCAACAAAGCCAGTGGTAGGATAAATTAATATAGACTTATCATACTATAGACTTATCATACTCAATCTATTTATCATACCCCAATATAGACTTCTTTACTCTAGACAGCAAAGTGTTTCTTTATTTTCTTTACTATAGACTTATCATACTCAATCTATTTATATTATTAACCAATATATATTCCTATATTGACACTGCACAAATATTGACATGGTTACAAATATGAACACTAATACATGGTTGTATCCATTTCCAGGGTTGCATCAAAGGCAAATCGAAGAACACCTAGCTCTTCATAATGACAGCCGGACGTGGACGACGAAAGACGGCTACAAACCGTTCCCGGCGCCGCTCAACAAGAAGACTCCTTGATCAGCAGGACGTGGGCCTGTACTCTGTTTGATCCTAGTTTAGGCGGTCGTGAAAACTTCATTTATACTAAGACTTGTGTGAACTTTTGTACCAGTTAATTGTCACTATATATGTATGTATCTCGGGCTCTAACTGATGTAATGACATATTTATTTGTCTGTTTTAATACCGTGTCAAAATATATTACTGTTTCTATTATTTTCTGTATAAATACTGTAATATACATGTATTATTGTCAAATTAATACACCAAATAATCGATAATACAGCAAATAATCGATAATTCAGCAAATAATTTAGTGGCGCATGGTAAATAATTTTGTGGCGCACCCTATTCTGTGGCGCACGAAGCAAGTGCGCCACAGATAAATTATTGTCAAATTCATCAACGCATGGACTAATATTTCTGTGGCGCATGAGCAATATTTCTGTGGCGCATTCTGGAAGTGCGCCACTGAATTTTCTACTTTCTGTGGCGCACGGCAGGGCGCGCCACAGAAATAATATTTCTGTGGCGCACCCACCATGCGCCACAGAAAGCTATTTTGGTGCGCCACAGAAAGGCACTTCCCTACTAGTGAAAGCGCTTGTGGGAGACAACCCATTATTTTTATTTTCTTCTATTTTTATTTTATTTGAGTCAAGGTGCTGTTTACTTATGTATCAATGCCTTTGTATCTTTATTTTCTTGCATTGTTGTGCCAAGTAAGGCCTATAATAGGAAGATGATGCTAGATTTGGATTTCTGCGCAGGAACAGATTTCTGCTGTTCACCGTTTTGCTTCTGTAAAATCACAGAACAAATATTTAAATCTAAAATTTTTTGTGCGTGATTCTCAGATATGTATGCATCTTTCGTTAGTTCAAAGTTTTTCGATCTGAGCGTCGTAAGTGCCTCGAAAAAATTCGTCTTTGCGGACTGTTCTGTTTTAGACAGATTATGGCTTTTTATTTTGCATTCTCTCTTTTACTAGTGTTGAGTGAAATTCTTTTTTGGGTGGAAGAGCTTCACATAACATGAGTGGCAGTAGCTAATGTTTAAAGTAGCAAGTCATATTGCGTCTTTATAGAACATGTGAGTTTTTGATTGTGCACTAACCCTCTAAAGAGTTTTGCTTTGAGTTTGGTGTGACGGAAGTTTTCAAGGGTCAAGAGGGAAGAGTGATATAATAGGATGGAGAAGAGTGAAGAGCTCAAGCTTGGGGAGGCTCCCATGGATCTCCCCAGCATATTTCAAGAAGACTCAAGCGTCTAAGCTTGGGGATGCCCAAGGCATCCCCTTCTTCATCGGCAAAATTATCAGGTCATCTCTAGTGAAACTAGATTTTAATTCTTTCACATCATATGTGTTTTTCTTGGAGCGTCTGTGTGCTTTTATTTTCAGTATTGTACTTTTATTTTCAATAAAGCTTGACTGGACCCTAGCATTCTTGATTGGAGAGAGACACGCTCCGCTTTTTCATGGGAATACTCATATTCTTCACTTATATTGGTTGAGTATTCATATCTAGCGCTGTTCAGCTTTTAGCTCTTGTTTTCATGTATCTCTTGTCAGAGCTATTAGCTTTCTTTTGTAGAAAGTACTCTCTTGCTTCACTTATATCTGTTTGGAGAGTTGTTGAAATGAATTGAATGATGTTTGGTTGGTTCAGAAAATGTTGCATGTGGTAATTGGTATAAGGAAAAACTTGCATAATCTTGTAGATCACTAACTTGGATAACTTGATGCTTGTCAATTGTTTTGAGTTAACAAGTAGATCATGATTAAATTTGTGCATCACATGAGTTAAGCCTATTAGTGAAGAACTACCGTAAAGCTTGTTGAAAATTTGGTTTGCATCGGTGGTACCTCTAAGGTCTAGATATTTTCTAATAACAGGGTTTGGTTAACAAGGAAGACGGTATGAAGTCTTATAACGTTTGCAATATGTTTGTCATATAAAACTTGGTGTACGGGTTGATATTCTTGTTTGCTTACATAAACCTTGCTAGCCTAAACTCTGTACTGAGAGGGAATGCTTCTCGTGCATCCAAATACTTGAGCCAAAATCCATGCCATTTGTGTCCACCATAACTAGCTATATGTGGTATTTCCTTGCCACTCCAAGTAAATTTTTCATGTGCTACCATTAAATTATTCAAAATGTTATTATTCCCTTTTGTGTCAATGTTTACTAGCTCATGAGGAATTAGTGTGGTTATTCTTTATTCTAGTTGTCAAATGGACTTTTACACCTAGACTAGCGGTATATACATCCGCTTATCCTCTAATTTTGCAAAAAGAGCTGGCAACGGGGTGACCAGTCCCAATTAATTACAACTTTAACCATTAACTCTCTTCACACTTTTGCCCTGATTCATCAGTAAGCAATGACAAACAGTGAAATACCTGCGTGTGTAAACCAAAGAGAAAGAGGGATGATCTGTCTTGCTGGTAGAAATAACGTCCTTCACGGGAGCCGCTCTTAAAAGTCTGTTTGACAGGTAGAATACTGTTCTCACCCGCTACCATTCGTTGACAATTAACAAACACCTCTCAAAACTAGATACTCCTCCATGGTATGTGATTGATGGAAGGCACCCGAGGATTCGGTTAGCCATGGCTTGTGTTAGCAAGGTTGGGAGGAGTGTCAAATATTTTATGCAATCTCTATATGTTTTTCAAAACCTAAAAGATCTAGCACATGATTTAATCCCTGCTTCCCTCTGCGAAGGGCCTTTCTTTTACTTTTATGTTGAGTCAGTTTTCCTATTCTTTCTGTCTTCCACAAGCAAACACTAGTGTCAACTTTGTTACAACATGCGTTATATGCTACGTATTGGACTTGTTATACTACTTTGTGTTGACGATATCCATGAGATAAATATGTTGAAAGTTGAAGCAAATGCTGAAACTTAATTCTTCCTTTGTGTTGATTAAATACCTTTTGTTAGAGACTATTGCTTTATGAGTTAACACTTATGCAAAACGCTTTGATGCTTGTCTCGAAAGTCATGAAAACGTTTAGCTAGTGTGATTCATTGTTTACTCATTATCTGTTTGGTAGCAAATTATAGACCATTGACTTGGATCACTTCATTCATTTACACGTGCCTTGCAATATTATATGATCAAGATTATGATGGTAGCATGTCACCTCAAAAATTATTTTGTTTTTATCGTTTACCTACTCGAGGACGAGCAGGAACTAAGCTTGGGGATGCTGATACGTCTCAAACGTATCTATAATTTTTGATGTTCCATGCATGTTTTATATCAATTGCCACATGTTTTATATGCACTTTATATCATATTATGACATTTATTGGACTAACCTATTAACAAGATGCCACAGTGCCAGTTTCTGTTTATTATGTCTGTGCATTGCAGAAAAGGTCCAAAAATGGAAGTACTCAGAAAAATCTGAAAAAATTAAGTGTCGCCACCTCGTGCACCGTCTCGCGACGTCCTTTGGACTATATATTGCCCCTGACCTAAAACTCACAGAAGAATCGACGATTTCCCCAGAAAAGTTCCAGAGCTCCGCCGCCCCAAAAACCCTAATTCGGGGGACAGAAGTCTCTGTTTCGGCACCTTGCCGGACGGAGAATTGCCCCCGGAGCCATCTCCATCGACACCATCGCCTCCATCATCGTCGTTGCTGCCTCCCATGATGAGGAGGGAGTAGTTCTTCATCGGGGCTAAGGCTCTACCGGTAGCTATGTGGTTTATCTCTCTCTCCCATGGTGTGATCTTTATGTGATCATGAGCTTTCTAATCTAGTTGAATCCATAGATGTTACTCTTCATTATCTTATATGCTACTCAAGTGGTTTTATTAATGTAATCTCCGGAGTCACCTTTGTCCCACGGTGCGAAGTTGACAGTGTGCGCCCCGTGTGGGCTCTTAGGCTAAAGATAACAGGAATACTTATCATGAGTTATTATTTGCGTTGAATGTCTCTATGAAATTGCGGTGTTTGTCTAGTACTATTTAGGGCGCTCAAGTTGACAGTGTGGGGTTTCCTAGATGTGGAATGCGACTTTAAGGTGTGCTGTTATAGCCCTACGCAGTGGATTGGTGTTCGTTATCCAACGAGAGAATAATTCAGAGTAGCATAGTGAAGAGAAAATATCTATGTATTCAATTATATTATTACTAGTCGTCAACCGTGCATCCGCACGGGCTAGTTATTAACGTTACCTTCTAATCCAAATACTCCAATTTCAAAAATTTCCATAAGCAACATATTGGACTCCTTACATACGCCCTACCGAAATCATACATGGGCAGGATTAACTATATAGACTCGAGAAATAGTATAGGCAGTTTCATGCAGCTCTTTCTTGGAGTAGAAATAATGTCCATACGGATATGCGAAAGCAGGCACCCTTTCCACCTGATTTCCTATATAGAGACTGGACAAAAGTTATATCACCCACACTAATATATATGTTGAATACAAAACTTGCTTTTTGCCTATGTATAAGAAAGTTGCACCTTGATTAGGGCTTCCTACTGTATTAGTATTGATGCGTATTTCTATTAATCAATCTTTTATTTTGCTACTGTAGGGAGTAACGACATGAGAAGATTTTTTCTTCATGGATACATGAAATTTGGGCGGTTCCATTGGTTAAATTAGTTAATTAACATCCTAGTATTCATCCCCTGGTTTTTTGCACGTGTCCTTGAAAATGTATGATGCATGAATTTTTCTTCGATGTTCTTATACTTGATATTATGAGTAAGATATTGCTTGACATGTAAGCTGAGGCATTAATAATACCAAAAGAAATTAATCAAATTTACGACGATTATAAAATTACTTGATACTTGAGACTTGGTAATCAAAATAGAGTACACATCAGATTCTGAATTTTTTTGAGCAAAGATGCCAGTTTGATGTAAATAAAAATTTCTTGCATACATACATGATTGGGTTAGAGCAGCTAAAATTCGAATATATTCATTTAGCAGCTATCATACCAAAAGGAGTGGCCCAGGTGGATGAATCCTTTCCATAGTTGTTTTTGTATAGCATGCTTGGTTATTTAGCATCCCAAATTCCCACAGCATGTTATACATGGTTCTTGTGCCTATGAGGTATCTCCACGTCTGTATTCTTCAGGACTGGATGCTGATTCTATTCAAAGCTTTTCCTCCAAACACAAAGATGGAAATATGTCCATGAATTAGATTAATATAATCAACTGGCTGCATGGCCTTTATATGAACTGTAGATATACTCTGAAAAAAAGAAAAGGATAGTTCGTACTTAAAAGACAAAATAGGTAATGGTATAAGCATATTAGAAGACTGGTTATGAATATGAATACGCATAACTTGGTAGGTTCAGAAGAAAAAATATACTGATGATTTAGTCATCTATGTCGTATCATAGTGAACACATATTCTACTTTATAAAATGGGATATTCCTCGATTTAATTTGAAGAGTTTGTATAGCAATAGTATTTGGATCACTGTAGAACAACAAAACCCAGAAGGCTGTCAGCTATGCCAACCAAATTCTGTTTTGAGCATGTCTTGAGTTCATGCATGTTGTCATCAACCACATCAAATAGAAAAGCTAATCGAAAATTCAGTTGGCCTCCTTTAAACTTCAAATGAACTGGCTTGTCGGTGTTTGGTTTGTCCATGACGTGAACACACGGCATTAGTGCAGGGATTACATGGTTCTGTTTACCTCCCTATAGTGCAGATAATATTGTCATGGGAAGTGCACATAATCGTGAACACATATACTATTTACGTCAGACAATCTCATTTAAACTGCAGTCAATGCCATCTGAGAACGCTTCTTATTTGTGTGCGTGCATGGCAACAACTGGATATTAAGTTCTGAAAACCATCTTAGCTTCGTAAGCTGTTAAAAAGAAGCAAGGGTAATTGGATTGAGTAGAGAGGAGGAATTAGACCGGGAACTTGCACAGAGAGGTAAGTGCACACTGCACCCAATCGATTATGTGTTTGCACCGAGAGGATCCTACCAATGCATCTATGAACGAACAGAACTATTTCTCTTGAATTTTATAAATCAGAGCATTGAACGGATCTGAACTTTACCTGAGATACTACGGCTGATGGGTAGCTCCTGTTAGAGTTCGGCCGTCCGAACTTCGGCCAACTTCATAGTTTAATTTCCTTTATATCAGGCGAGTCTACTTCTCTCACATCCAGAATGCTGACATTGCTTTGTAACTTTGTAAGTTCTGATATATAAGATCTCTTATCTCAGAAAATATTAACCACGATTAACTGAAGATTATAATATCCTTGTTTGGAGCGCAGACATCAATCTGTAAAGCTGAATTCAACACTGGCTCCTGTTTGTTCTTATGATTGATAAATCAAGCAGTCCCAAAAGTAACAAAACTTATTCATAATCTGTCACACGAAAACGCAACAACACTAAGCAAGATAAGCACTATTCAGTTAGAGTACTGGTCAAAACAATCTGAAAAAATTATAGCTACTGCCAAATCATAACTGACCCACAGCATGCATATTTCCCATGTGGCAGATTACCTGAAAGTAATTATTTGCATAAAACCTGAGAATCTATTCCATACGTGCAATTATGAAAATTTGAACCATGGCAATGGAGGAAACACAAAGGAGTCCACATGAAGATGAGAAAACAAAGTTTAGGTTTGGTTACCCTGAGCCATACAATGGGCAGAATTATAAGTGAAAGATGAAGAGGATGGCTGCCTGATGGGTGGCTTCTCACGTTCAGTTCAATTTTGTGGGCTTGAGGAGATCCGGTGTCAACTGCAAAGCTCCACCCGGGGTGAAATCCATCTAGAACAACACGACCAGATTAAGTATCCCCAATGTCCTTCTCCAGCCTTTGAATCTGTTCAGTTAAGTTTTCCAATCCAGAGTTGTTGGTGCAGATGAGGTATACAGACGGAAGATTGAAGAAAGGTAGCCGCCATCACCCATCACCGGCGAGGCTGCCGAGTGGCGCTAACACCCACACGTTACTCGAATTTGTCTCCCGTCAATCCTGCCCTACTTAGACCATGCGGACAGAGCTTGAGATTTCTCATCGAGGGCCGTGGGTGATCGTAGTCATGAGGAAGCGCATGCAAGTTCTTTTGAAGGTAAGAACGTCTGCAGGAAGTGATGCGATGGCTTCACTTCGGATGCCCGGCGGCGATGATGTTTCTGAGCTGCACGAAAGAGGAGGGCGTCATTATATACTTTTGAGAAAAAAGAGAGGGTTTAGTTCCAGGCGATGGATGGAAGGAGTATGCCTGACAAATTCTCTTTTCAGGACTACGGGCCCCTCTGCATAGCACGATTTAATTAGGTACAAATCTGAAGGTTGCGTTTTCTTGGACTCGAACTCAAGCGGAGATAGATACGCGCGAGAGGAGTCAGGCTTGCGCACTTTGACGAACCACTTTATCTAACGGCTGAAGACAAATTATGGGTAGATCGGACGGAGACAATTTTCTAACCGTGAGGATTAACGTGGAGCCTCCTACGGTGCCTCCAATTAGTAAATATAAGATTGTTGAAAGTGTCCACTAGTGAAAGTATGATCCCTATGCCTTATTTTTAAGCATTGAAACACCGTTTACAACCAGTTCTGCTACATGTTTGCTCGCTGCCATTTTTATTTCAGATTGCAATTACCACTTATAATCATCCATATTACTTGTATTTTAATATCTCTTCGCCAAACTAGTGCACCTATACACCTGACAAGTGTATTGGGTGTGTTGGGGACACAAGAGACTTCTTGTATCTTAATTGCAGGGTTGCTTGAGAGGGATATTTTTGACCTCTACCTCCCTGAGTTCGATAAACCTTGGGTGATTCACTTAAGAGAAACTTGCTACTGTTCTACAAACCTCTGCACTTGGAGGCTCAACACTGTCTACAAGAATAGAAGCGTGCGTAGACATCAAGATACATAAGTTACTTCCACAAACCCATAGTCCAGAGGTGGACTACTCCCTCTTCATCATGGAGACGGTGGAGAAGTCGTTGGAGAAGATGGAGACCACGCCGGCAGCGCCCCGCCGGAGTTTTCCCCCTCCAATCTGCAGCTCCAGGTCTCTGTTTCGGTGTTTCTGCGGCGCTCCTTCCAGAGAACGTCGGGGGACTATTTTTATAGGCGGTTTTAGGTCAAAACGGAGTCGGTGGAGGAAAGATCGACGGCAACGGAGCTCCGAGGCCAAAAGGGGGGTCCCACGCGGCCAGGTACATGGGCCGCGTGGGCCCACTCATCTGGGCCCTCGGGCCTCCGCTTGTTTGCTTCCTTCGCTCCCACGCTTTGTTCCTTCCAAAAACTGATGCTCGTAAATTTCCAGGTCATTTGGACGTCGTTTGGGTCCCTGAAACATTAAAATATAGAAATAGGGTTTTCTGCCTGCGCAGGGTTAATTCCATAAAAATAGGAAAATATAAATATTCCCAAAATCATTATAAAACAGTGATATAACCCTTATATGATGCAAATATGACTGGAATATAAGTAAAATAATGCAAAGTTCATGTATGCATTTTACATGCATCAACATCCCCAAGCTTAACCTATACTCGTCCTCGAGTATGAAGGTGATAAAACTAACATGGACTTTGCAATTTAATACTAACAATGGATATCAAAGATGATTACTATTGCTACATAGAGTCAAATGATTCATTCTTAAAAGGAGTAGCAATATGCAAGATAGTTTATGAAGTGATATCAAGTATTCAATGCAAGGATGTTCAATGATAATTCACAAAGTGTAACATAAAGAAAAGTACTATGGACCACATGTATGCATAATGATAAGTAAGAACATCCTACAATGGTCATAGAGTATTGATGAAAATCTGAATATAAAAGGTGGACACTTTGGAAAGATATATATGAGTAGAGGTAAAGCATGAATAAATTTCATCTAACTTCTGAACTTCTCTACTTAAGTTAATGATTGTAATGTGGTAATCCTTGGTGTCAAGCTCTCATTCCCCTATCATAGCATCTTGAATGATTAAGTTTAAAGTGAAAGCAATATGAGTAGTGTGCTTGACAAAGTACAGGTTGAAAGTCTCATGCCCCTTGAATACAAGTACCTACTCCATGTGTTACTCAACTTGGAAAACAAAGCAAGTTCAAGTTAAATATCATTGTAAGTAATAATAGTATCATTAAGAGCGTCAACTGGGGTACCTCTTGTCCCAGGATATGGAACAAGCCCATATCAAAATGACAAGACAAACAAACAAATGAACAATCTCAACACCCTTTTTATTTACCATTAGATAGCTTTTTATTGTAAGGTGTATCACAGAAGGTTCACCATAGCATGTAAGTAAATTTCCACCATGAATGATGCATGGCTTAGATTAGCGGCCCAGGCGTCTCTCTAACCATTTATACAAACTCATTTAAACTCACTTCATTTCCACATTTATTTCACCCATGGTAAGCATCCATAAACAAAAGTACATGATATCAACTAAATGAATGAAGTGCATGTTGAAAGCTTGCCATGTGACAGCACATATGAGCTAACTCTCAACCAAAGACATTTGTCAAGCCACAACATCATAATTTTAATCACAATGGGTCATGTTTATTTATGCAATGAAAGTAAAGTGTGCATCAAGTTCGAGAGAGCTCTATAACCAACTTTTCCCATAACAATCAACAACATAAGCATTTTCATTCAGAGGTATAGATAACACAAATATCATGATAAACATACTCGGAATAGCATAAAGCTAATAGGTAGATATGGTGGACTCACTGGAAAAACTTTGGTTGAAGGTGTTGGAAACAAGTTTTTGCTTGTTGGAATTTTTGGGCTAGCAAGAGGGAGAAAGTTGACCATCTAAATGCATGCATGAGTGTCCATAGAACTAACTAATCCATGTTAAACAAGTAAATAACATTCAGCATCAAAACATGAATAAAAGATAGCTCTTGATAAAATACTTGCAAATTATTACTCATTAACAAGCTCATGAATCATGCAACTATATGTATCTTTTAAAATCAACTCAACATCCCTTTTCCCAATCTAATAATAGCATCCAACATAATTCAACCCAAATTTCCAGTAGCTCTCTCATATATAAATGATAGTGTGGTGGTCTCACAAAATAAAAATCAAACCAAAACAAACAAAAAGACGCTCCAAGTTTATGCGATAAAGTGTTTCGATCGAAAAACAGAAGTTAGACGTGTGCAAACCGAGAGTGTGTAGGTCCAGTGGGGTTGTCTTCACATCCCCAAGCTTATGGTCTTCACCATCCTTGGATAGCTCTTGGTGCATCTCCTCTAATCCCTGTGAAAAAACTTCAAAACACCGTTTCTCCCATTTCTTTTTCTGTGGGGTGCATTAGTAGTGATAAACAAATAGATTTCTTGCTGCATATAATCCTTACAAAAATTCATATGAATGTCCAGAAAGTGTATAATGTTGTATGCCTACTCATAAACTCAATTGGATCAAAAAGATTCAAGTTAAAAGTTCTAAGCATGCATCAAACAAAATGGGACAGAATCTGTCCAGAAAAACAGCAGCAGCTAAACGTATTTTTCTACCCTACTTAACTTTGTCGAAAATTCCGAAAAAATTCATGCATACAGAGGATGAAAAGTTGCACTACAGTTTAAATATGAGCTCATTCGGAGTTACAGAATAAGAATTAAAAATCATACCGTGCACAGATTCGTGCAGGAATAAAATCTCCGAACGCTATAAGCAACTTTTCAACCAAAATGAGTAAAACTTGGCACTTTATTAAAAATTCCAGAAACTAAACTAAAACAAAGTCTCTTGTTACAGCAAGAGGACACAAAGAAAATCAAAAATAAAAACAACCGGGTTGCCTCCCGTAAAGCGCTTTCTTTATAGCCATATAGCTAGGCTTCTTACTTGATGTTTATTGTGGACGAAGCTCATGAGGGAGCTTGAACTTTGGTGTGTCCCTCTTCCTTGGGAAGTGTTCCATGCACTTCTTGTGTGGAAACTGAAACTTCACATTCCCTTCTTTTGAATCAATGATAGCACCTGTAGTACGAAGAAAAGGTCTTCCAAGAATAATTGGACTAGAGGTTTTATTCCCCATATCCATGATTAGAAAATCAACAGGCACAAATGTCATATGTAACTCTACCATAACATCACTTACTTTCCTAAAGCATGTTTAATGGAATCATCAGCAAGTGCAAGTTCAATAGAGCATTTTTCAAGATTTTTCAATTCAAGTACTTCATATAGTTCTTTAGATAAAACAGAGACACTAGATCCTAGATCAAGTATAGCATGGTGTGTCTCTTTTCCAATGGTTACTAGGACTTTGGGAATCCATATATCCCCAAGCTTAGGTGGTATCATAGCCTCTTGGTTGTACCTAGCAATCTTTTCTTTTAACACATGATTAGCAATATAAGAACCAAAACCAGCTTGGTTAAGTTGATGGAAGGATCACTTGCAAATTTTTGTAAGATAGATATTAATTCATGCAAGCTACAATTCTCTAAGTCAAGCAATGGATCCTTGACTTCACTAAGCATTTTAACTTCTCAACTTTCTTTTCCTTTTTAACCCAAACTTGTTGCTTAACAGGAACTTCTTTCACATGTTTAAATGATGAGTCTTTTCTTATTGAATCACTAACACAAACCAGCTTTTCCTCAATTCTATTGAGGTAAACATCTTTTTCAAGAAATTCCTTCTCACATAATCTTAGTTTATGCATGACATTAACTAATTCATTGTTTATCTTGGGAATAATGTTTTCAGAATAAGATACTAGTTGTTCAAAATCCTCTTTACTTGGTAGCTTCTCTAACTTAGTTTCAAATTTATCTTTGGATAATGCAAGTGCTACCGCGGTGTCCTCCAACTTTTTCTTGCTACCCACAAAGCTACCAAAGATTCTTCTAAGTGTCATGGCTGCACAAGGTGGTGTTGACAACACAAAACTTCCCCCTGTAGCCCCATCTAAAGCATTTTGGTACCAAGGGTCTATTCCATAATAGAAGTAAAGGTTTAGCTTTTCATCTTCACAAGGTGTAGGATCTTCATAGTGCATCCTATTAATTCTTACCCAAGCATCTTTTAATGTTTCTCCATGATATTGTTTAAAATTAGAAACCGAATTCAATGGAGGACTCACTCCTTGTTTGTTTCCCAGAACCATGATTGCAAGTTTTTATGTGTTTTTTAATTTTTTATGCAAAACTGAAAATAAATATGCAAACCGAACTAAAAATGCAAGACAATGACAAAACAAGATAAATTGCTTTGAAGGTAAAGATGGATAAGATGATGCTCACGTAGGTGCAACCTCCCCAAGCTTAGGTGTTAGCACAAGTTGGTGATGAAGTTGACTTGGTGAGATATCCTTGGATAAACCGGCACCAGAAAACAGAGCTAGTGCAGGGGACCCTTGGATAAACCTTTCAGCAATGATTCCCCGGCAACGGCGCCAGAAAACAGTCTTGATGGCCCTTCACGTAGTTACCTGCGTGAAAAGTAAATGGGTTAGGTTGAGACTCCAAGTGCAGAGTGTGTAGTAAGTGGAAGACGTGTTTTCCCCACGAGGGTGACTCGAGGGTTTAATATCGAACTCTCGGGGAATCAGTAGTGAAGATTTATCTTTCCTATCCTTCTTTTGGTTACCTACAAAACAAAGTAAATGTTTTGGTCCTCAACCTCACCTAGTGGTTGTCAAGCACAAGGTGTGAGAATGATATCAAGATAATATGCAATGCAAACAAGAAATAAATATGCAATGGTGGTAAATAAATATGCAAGGATGGTGGTAGCAATGATAAATGATATTTTTGGGTTTTATATGATGAATGCAAGATGTAAAAGTGTTTTTGTATTTTCGGATTTTTAAATGGCAGAAAATGGAAAAGTGGTAAAAGTGGTTGGAAAGGTGTTTCTTATGATTAAAAATGGACCGGGGTTCATGGTTTCACAAATGCACTCTCTCTTTAATAAAGTGGTAGACAATGGAACACTAGAGTTGACATATGAGATTGCAACACAACAGTTTAATGACAAGTTATAATTATATGGGCATCACGTCCTAACATAGAGACCTTTTGGTTATTAGTCTCTCTTATACTCCACCAAGATGCGAACTAAATCATAACACCTCAGTAATTAAGATAACTCAGAGTATAGCAATAAGTATCATGACATGAAGTTAAAATAAGAACATGCTAGATCTAGTCATGGAGAAGTGGCAATGGTCACACCCACACCTCCGGTAGCATGGTATTTCTTTTTATCCCTAGTGAGGCAACAAAGTAAGGTAAAACACCCAAGTGGATCGCAGAACTTTCTCTCACGTTCACTGCACTAGCCACCCCCCGTTACTCCAACTAATGCACACGTTCCCCCTCACACGCTCTCATAAACATGCTTGATCATGACAAGTAAATAAGAACGGGGTACATAATATGCATCTACTTTCATAACTGAAACAAAACCATTGCAATCTCAAACATATATTAACTCATAAAAAGATCCACCACAAAGGTATTACATAGATGACCGTAATCATGTTCAGCAGCTCATACGGTACTAATTAGTGAAGCTCAAGAGAGAGAGATACATAAGTTACTTCCACAAACCCATAGTCCAGAGGTGGACTACTCCCTCTTCATCATGGAGACGGTGGAGAAGTCGTTGGAGAAGATGGAGACCACGCCGGCAGCGCCCCGCCGGAGTTTTCCCCCTCCAATCTGCAGCTCCAGGTCTCTGTTTCGGTGTTTCTGCGGCGCTCCTTCCAGAGAACGTCGGGGGACTATTTTTATAGGCGGTTTTAGGTCAAAACGGAGTCGGTGGAGGAAAGATCGACGGCAACGGAGCTCCGAGGGCCAAAAGGGGGGTCCCACATGGCCAGGTACATGGGCCGCGTGGCCCACTCATCTGGGCCCTCGGCCTCCGCTTGTTTGCTTCCTTCGCTCCCACGCTTTGTTCCTTCCAAAAACTGATGCTCGTAAATTTCCAGGTCATTTGGACGTTGTTTGAGTCCCTGAAACATTAAAATAAGAAATAGGGTTTTCTGCCTGCGTAGGGTTAATTCCATAAAAATAGGAAATAAATATAATATTCCCAAAAATCATTATAAAACAGTGATATAACCCTTATATGATGCAAATATGATTGGTATATAAGTAAAATAATGCAAAGTTCATGTATGCATTTTACATGCATCAATCGCCCGCGCCGCCCCATCACCGACACCACCTCGGTGAGCCTCCTATTTTTATCTTTTATTTAAAAAAATCTTAGTTGTATGATTTAGATGCATAATTATTACTTGTATAATTTTCTTATTTGTATAATTGTTTGTTATATATAGTGTCATGGTTTTGACATCTGTCCACACCGGCTCTCGTCCGCTCTATTATTCGGATGTGGTACGATTGTTTGTTATAACTATATATTTGTTTAATTTCGTGTTTATAACAATTATGCCGACCAACTTGACGTACATATATTTTTATCTAGGAGGTAGTTGAACCGGAAATTCCAGCCGACCCTATTGTCGAGTTTTTTGTAAAAGAAAACAATGATTTGAAAGCAAAATTGAAAAGAAGTGAAGATCTTCGTCTTGAAGAGAAGATGAAATGGGAGTTCAAGATGGAGGCAATGCGCTTGGATCACGAGATCAAGATGAATGCAATGCGCTTGAAGCTTAAAAAGATTAGAAAATATGTCATTAGTCAAGAGGCTTGGTATCATTATGTTGTTGGTTCAATAATTACCTTAGTTGCGATTTTGATCGCATTTGTCGTTGGATTTAAATTCTTTAGCTAGTTGTATGTTAGTTTCAATTAATGAATGTTTATGAGAACTATGTATTAGATTTATTCACTACTCTTCTTTTGTTTAAATGTGGTGAACTTGTATTAATGAATTTGGTCACGTATCTCTATTCATGATATAGCTATGGTGTAATGGTTTTTGATATATTTACATAATGCAGATGAGCCGAGAATGGATGTACGGTGACCGACGCTGTCCCGAGTTCATTAATGGCATGCATAATTTTCTCCAAGTGGCTAAGTTAAACAAGCAGAATGGTTTTATGTTTTGTCCATGCAATGACTGTCGGAATAAGAGGAATTACCCTTGCGCAAGAACCATACACTCCCACCTATTGCGAGAAGGCTTCATGCCCAATTATTTTTGTTGGACCAAGCACGGAGAGAGAGGGGTTATAATGGAAGACAATGAAGAAGAGGATGATGACAACTATCCTGTGTTCTCTGAACACGGTGGTACTACAATGGGGGAAGATGAAGATGAGTATGAGGTTATTGTTGATGATCAGTCCGATGATGATCTTCGTCTGGTCATTCTTGATGAACAGATAATCTGCGGAAGTGAAAATGAGTGGTTGAAGTTGGAGCGCATGTTAGAGGATCACAAAAAATTGTTGTACCCAAATTGTGAAGATGGCCAGAAAAAGCTGGGTACCACCCTGTAATTGCTGCAGTGGAAGGCAAAGAATGGAATATCTGACAAGCCATTTGAAGAGTTGCTACAAATATTTAAGAAGAGTCTTCCAAGGAACAATGAATTGCCCCACAATACGTACGCAGCAAAGAAGATTGTCTGCCCTCTAGGATTAGAGGTGCAGAAGATACATGCATGCATCAATGACTGCATCCTCTACCGCGGTGAGAAGTACGAGAATTTGAATGCATGCCCGATATGCGGTGCATTGCGGTATAAGATCGGGTGAGATGACCCAGGTGATGTTGAGGGCGAGCCGAGCCCCAGGAAGAGGGTTCCTGCCAAGGTGATGTGGTATGCTCCTATAATACCACGGTTGAAACGTTTGTTCCGAAACAAAGAGCATGCCAAGTTGTTGCGATGGCACAAAGAAGACCGTAAGGAAGACGAGATGCTGAGACACCCTGCTGATGGGTCGCAGTGGAGAAAAATCGACAGTGAGTTTGGGGATTTTGCAGCTGACGCAAGGAACTTAAGGTTTGGTCTAAGTACAGATGGCTTGAATCCGTTTGGGGAGCAGAGCAGCAGTCATAGCACCTGGCCCGTGACTCTATGTATCTATAACCTTCCTCCTTGGTTGTGCATGAAGCAAAAGTGTATTATGATGCCAGTGCTTATCCAAGGCCCGAAGCAACCCGGCAACGACATTGATGTGTATCTGAGGCCATTAGTTGATGAACTTTTACAGCTGTGGTCTGACGAAGGTGTACGTGTGTGGGATGAGTACAAACAGGAGGAATTTGACCTACGAGCGTTGCTGTTTGTAACCATCAATGATTGGCCTGCTCTTAGTAACATTTCAGGACCGTCGCACAAGGGATACAATGCATGCACGCACTGTTTAGATAAGACTGACAGTATATATTTAGGTAACAAGAATGTGTACCTGGGGCATCGTCGATTTCTTCCAAACAGGCATCACGTAAGAAACAGAGGCAAGCATTTCAAAGGTGAGACAGATAACCGGACGAAGCCTACACGCCCTGATGGTGATGTTATATATGGCATGGTCAAGAATTTAGAAGTAATCTTTGGAAAGGGTCCTGGCAGTCTATCTGTTCCGAAAGACGCTAACAAGCACGTACCCTTGTGGAAAAAGAAATCTATATTTTGGGAATTACCCTATGGGAAAATCCTAGAGGTTCGCTCTGGAATCGACGTGATGCACGTGACGAAAAATCTTTGCGTGAACCTGCTAAACTTCTTAGGCGTATATGGGAAGATGAAAGATACAGCGGATGCACGGCAGGACCAGCAACGTACGCACGAAAGAGACAACCTGAATCCAGAGAAGTATCAAGGTACTGCCAGCTACGCTCTTACCAAAAAAGAGAAGGAGATCTTTTTTCAAGTCCTGAGCAGTATCAAGGTCCCGTCTGATGACTGTCACGTGATTATGACACAATTACTTCCGGTTGCATTGAGGGGGCTTCTACCGGAAAACGTTCGAGTACCCATTGTGAAGCTATGTGCATTCCTCAATGCAATTTCTCAGAAGGTAATCGATCCAGCAACTCTACCAAGTTTACAGACGGTTGTGGTCCAATGTCTTGTCAGCTTCGAGTTGGTGTTTCCACCGTCCTTCTTCAATATTATGACGCACCTCATAGTTCACCTAGTCGAAGAGATTTCCATTCTCGTTCCTGTATTTCTACACAACATGTTCCCCTTTGAGAGGTTCATGGGAGTCTTAAAGAAATACGTTCATAACCGTGCTAGGCCAGAAGGAAGCATGTCCAAGGGCTATGGAACAGAGGAGGTCATTGAGTTTTGTGTTGACTTTATTCCTGATCTTAAGCCGATCGGTGTTCCTCAATCGCGCCATGAGGGGAGACTGCGTGGAAAAGGCACGCTAGGAAAGAAAACAACAAGAAGTATGGACGGGCATTCTTTCACTCAAGCACACTACACAGTTCTACAAAATTCCAGATTGGTGGCTCCGTATATCGTGAAACACATGGATATTTTACGCTCCGAATACCCGGAGCAGACTAATTTCTGGATTAAAGGAAAGCACGTGGATACTTTCAGCAGTTGGTTGCTTACACATCTCATTAATAACAGCACTGTTGGAGAAGAGCTATACTTGTTGGCCAAGTCACCATCTTCGACTATATTGACTTTCCAAGGGTACGAGATAAATGGGAATACATTTTACACGGAAACCCAAGACAAAAAGAGCACTAACCAAAACAGTGGTGTCCGCTTTGATGCAACAAACGACAATGGGACAAAGGACACATATTATGGTTGCATACAGCAGATATGGGAACTTGACTATGGACCTTCTTTTAAGATCCCTTTGTTTCAGTGCAAATGGGTCAACCTGTCAGGCGGGGTAGAGATAGACCGGCGGTACGGAATGACTATAGTGGATCTCAACAATCTTGGGTACCACACCGAGCCATTCGTCCTAGCCAATGATGTGGCTCAGGTTTTCTATGTGAAGGACATGTCTTCCAGACCGAAAAAAAGAAAAGATAAGCAAGCCGATACATCATACGATCAGCCAAAGCGCCACATAGTTCTTTCAGTGAAAAGAAACATCGTGGGAGTGGAGGACAATACAGACATGTCAGAAGATTACAATAAGTTTAATGAAATTCCGCCCCTCAAAGTGAAAACTGACCCAAGCATCGTGTTAAATGATGAAGATTGTCCATGGCTACGGCGCAATCAGAAGAAAGGGACACACACGAAGAAAAAAGTGAACACTAGATAGGGGTGTTGTTGGTGATGTATAATAATGTATTAAACCTTTTATCGGTGGGGTTCCGACGCTCCGGGGCCCCGCTTCAGCGAAACATTAGATAGGGACTTTTTTGCTTGGTTATTATCTTATTTTATATTTATACTTATTTATTTATTAGTATCAATTATTTTACTACCGCACTCCGGCGAAGGAAACACACAAACTGCAACTGCTTGATCCAACGGCTCCCAAACTCTCGAAGGAAACACACGATCCGCGTACTTGTTCCTGATTGGCTAGCCGAAGGGAGTCATTTGCTTGATCCAATGGCTCCCAAGCTCTCAAAGGAAACACAATCCGCGTACTTGTTCCTGATTGGCTAGCTGGAGGGAGTCACTCGGAGAGGCGGGTCTATAAGAGAGGCAGGAGTACACTTCACATCCATCATTGGCAGTACACGGGTAGCAGAGAGCAAGATTTCTGAGAGGCAGGAGTTCCTAGAGCGGAGGCTGAAGGTGAACCCTCCCCTCGGTCGGATCCAAGCAGCGGCAAGGATCTCTGATGATTAGCAACATCCCCAACACTTGTTCGGGCGGTTGCAGATCATCAGAGACGTCTTGCTGCTGTTTGGATCGAAGGCCGATTTGCCGTCTCACGACCACGCGATGATTTGCCGATTTGCCGGTCAGAATGGCCACTGGAGAAGGTAGGCAACTTCGATCCGACGTGGTTCTGATAGGGGCATGGTTAATTTAGGTAGTGCTTGCGCATGGTTACCATCACTGGATAATATAGTTAGAAATGAAGTATTTGTATTCGACGGGAATCCGAATGATTTGTATTCGGTCGATGAACTGAAGTATTTTGTAGATAGAACAAAACACACGGTTTCCCCTGCATACAGCCCAACGGTGGCTCGTGAGTGCCCGCATATCAAATGCACCGTTGGACGTATGCAGGGAACCCGAATGCTTTGTATATCAAATGAACTACATTGAGTGTCGAACATGTTCGAGAGGAGGGGGGTTTATATAGGGTCATGTGGCTGATCCAACACTGGTTTTGCCCTCAAAAGAAACACACCCCTGATCCAACGGCTCACAAGTTCTTGAAAGAAACACAATCATGATCCAACGGCTCACAAGCGCTTGAAAGAAACACACGATCCGTGTGCTTCAATTATTACAAATTTTTAGACAATTAAGTTACATAGATATAAAATAAAAAGATAATTATTAAAAAAAATTAGACAATTAAGTTACATAGATATAAAATAAAAAGAACTAGAGAAAAAAAAAACAGAAAACATCCTTTAGATATAAAGCAAATAGAAATAAAGCAAAACGAAAAAACAAATAAAAAGCCCATTAGTACCGGTTGGTTATACCAACCGGTACTAAAGGGGTGGGCTTCGCGCGCGAAATTTCGCCGCGGCCCAAATAACCTTTAGCACCGGTTGTTAAAAGCAACCGGTACGAAAGGGTCTTTAGTACCAGTTGGGTTTAACAACCGGTGCAAAAGGTAGTTTGAATGCGGTTTTAACATGGGATTCGACGCCTCGCTCCCCAAAACTCCCCAAGTCCTGCACGACGCCGCGCCGACGCCTCGCTCCACGACGACGCCCTGCTCCGGCCGGCGGCCGCGCCATCGCCCCCTACTTCGCCGCGTCCACCTCCGCCGCGCGCCATCGCCGCGCTTCGTCGCCGCGCGCAATTGCCGCACGTCGTCGCCGCACGCCACCACCGCGCGCACCATCTCCGCCCTCCGCCGCCCTCCGCCGCCCCTGCTCCGGCGCCCTCCGCCGCCTCTGCTCCGGCCTCCACGGCGCGTCCCTGCTCCGGCGCCCTCCACCACCGCCGCGCGCCACCACCCGCACCATCTCCGGCAGGTTTTTTTTCATTTTTTTAGTGTATAAATTCTAGTAGTAAAGGTGTATATTCTAGTGTATAAATTCTAGTAGTAAAGGTGTATAAATTCTAGTGTATAAAGGTTTGAAAATTTAGCTAAGTTTGAAAATTCTAGTAGCTAAGTTTGAAAATTTAGCTAAGTTTGAAAATTCTAGTAGCAAAGTTTGAAAATTTAGCTAAGTCATTTTAGTTGCAATATTGTTATTTTAGAAACTAGCAAGGTGGCCCGCGCACATGCGCGGGCAACTTCTTAATCCTCTATAATTCATTTTACTAATTTATTTGTCACTCTCATTCTTCTTATCAATCCTTTTTATGGCAGTGACCTTCTCCAAGACTCTTATGATGCACATAAGAGACTTCTAGCTTTTCATAATTATAATCATTATTCATTTTATTAATAACATAGTTTTTCTCCTTGATAAAACAAAATATCACATATTTGATCTTCTTCGAAACCTTCTTAGCCCTACAAATCATTGAAATGCTCTTCGGGTGACTCATTTTATATGGCAAACATAGAACGTTGGTTTGCCGTCTTCTTTTAGCCAAAGTACGTAAAAATGGGTTATAATGAATTTTAAAATATAAAAACTAATAGTCGCAACTAAGATATAATGGTTTTGTTTGTTTAACATAACCATTTGTCTACATTAAACTGGGTAAGATCAAATATTGCTATATCCCATCCCAGGAGGTGAAATAGAAAGATTAAACTTTAAAAAAAAACAATCACACATGGTTAACAATACACTTTCTTCTTCATCTTTTAAGGACTATACAAAAGTATCCATGTTAAAATATATTAACAAAATGGTGATGATAGCACATGTATGCTATAATATCATTTCTAGAATATTCTATGACCAATTTAGTGCAATGATAAGACACTGAATTAAAGAGAATAACCAAATCAAAGCGGATCATAATACAAAAAAGTAAATAATATATTTAGATTTCTTTACCTCTTGTGGTTTGAAGCTTATTCTTCTGGCATACCTATTCAGTTGGGCACATCTCCGTTTATCATCAACGTCTATCCCTTTCTCCTGTCTTGATATTCAATTCTTCTGATCAATCTGCACATGTTTTATTTTTCCTCGGGATAGACATGAATAGGTTAAGAAAACGTACTGATTTAGCATATCCAATTTTAAATTAAGATTTTCTGGTGTGGTTTGAAGATGCTATTGACATAGACTAACTCTCTGTTTGATAATTTTGAGCTAACATATTGTTCAAAAAAAAAGGTACCTAATACAAATTAAAGGTTTATCATTAGTATCAGAACCACCTCATTCTCTTGCACTTTTGGTTTCTTTGAGAAAGTTGAATAGGACAATTATATTCCTTGATATCTTCATTGATTCCTTTTTTGCATAATAATTAATGAGTGCATATAATATGTTATTAGACTGTTAATCGCCAAGCGCCACATGAACAAAAATTTAAATATGTTTGTACTGTTTGCTGATAATGTTAATATTACTGTTCTAAAAGTTTAGTTGAACGTCAATGTTTTTATATGAGATGATTAACACCCCTTCTGATTGTAGAAGTCAAGTATCCATGGTTGCCTTGATCTGCCATGCCTTGGCGTTGTCCGCGAGACTGAACTTGCACATAAATTTGCCGTTGCTACATTGCACCTGGTACCAGGCGTGTCCCACATCTCTTCTCCTACTTTTTGTTGTGCTTGCTGCAATGCTACTGATCTGGGCACACTGCCGTGTATTCACCTCCTTGGGAACTGATATATGTAAGCCCTGAAAATATGTCCATGTGGGATCGGCCACAATGTGAACATCTGAATGCCATGATCTTGGCGACACATCTAACGAAATCATTGTCGGCCGGTTAAATTGCGTAAGTAATCGATCATAGCTTGTGGTTCAAAATCTACTTACGTGATAGATAATAAAATCATCATATGCATATAGCAAGGCAGCAGCATAATTGCACGCCCTAGCTTTAGGGGACGTTGCGTTGTCGAGGACGGCGATATCTGCATCAGTGATCTGTTACTATCCATCAATCGCAAGTTTTCAGTTTAGTTTGTTCGGTGGGCAACAACTCGATTTACCGATCTGCTGGCCTCCCCGGAGACTCCTTGTGCTGCCAGTCTATACGAACGCCATTTTTGTTAGCCCCGCGTTGATCACCTGTGGAAAAGTCATTGCAAGAGCTAGTTGTTGATTTCCTCCTGATGAAGGCTTGCCTGATGCGAAGCTAGCTAGCTTGATAACTGTAGATTAAATTATGCGTATGTAATAAATTATAGCTGTTGGGTGAAGAATCTACTTACCTGATAGATATCATAGCATCAAAGCAAGCCAGCGGCGTATTTGCTTTGGACGCCCTAGATTGATCGGACCGAGACATCCGCGACGTACGTCATGTTAAGAAAAAACACCAAACATGAAAGCACCTTATTCTTCTGTTATAATGGCAGTGGTGGGTAATTTTTGTATATAAATCCACTGTTCAAGATATCTTTCGATATTCCGATAAATTTTCCGATTTATCGCTTCTCAGTGTCTGACCGATAAGATAAATCAGCCAATAAGTCGGCCGATATGCCGATAAACCGACCGATTTACTCCTTATCTTCGGTCGACCGATAAGCGATATCCCCAACATTGCATAAATCCATTAAAGTAATGGCAGGATGTTTTACACCTTTGTGGGATTTTCTAGAGGATTCTTTTTTCTGATAGCCCGTGATCAATCTAACAAAGATCACATTGCGGAATAGTTCTTGTGATGGCCTTAAGTTGATGCTCTTCTCTTAAGCAATAACATAATAATCAGTATAGTGTCTGTAGAAATTTTAGAAAAGGGTAATAAGACAAACGATTATGGAATAATATTCAATTTTAATATAGTAATTACGTTCGGACATAAATTGTTTGTTGGCATTATAGGATAATACTTAACTCAAAACTGACATGTAATGTTGCGATATATGTGATTCAGAGATCTGCGAAAAAAGACCGTGAAATATATGTAACCTCCTGATTGTAAACTCTAAAGGAAACTACTGTATATTATAGAGTCGATACAATTACTAATCGCAAAATTATCATATTACCAAAGCAACAATCGATCTATTACCAATTTACTATATTCACAATCACGTGAGACATCTGGTATTATTATATCATTGGAAAAACTATAGCTAGAAAATTTGTGGATTAGGGTGACATGTATAATAAAGTATGCTGAAACAATTAGCCAGAAGCAGCATGTAACCATTAGCTGGTAACAAATGAATGAAATGATGTACTTTCGGTTCGCAAGAGAAATCAGATAATTTTGCCTAAACAAATATATCTTCTTGTGAATTTTGATAATACCATTCTGGTTCTAAAATTGGATCGGAATAGTTTCTTCAATAAATAACTATGTAGAAACATAATTCACATCTATATGCTAGAATGTCAAAGCTCCACAATAGAGAAATTTGTACCTCTATTTTTTTCCCTCGCGTGTTGAGTAGACATCTTGTTCTAGAAACTGTATATTGTACGTACATCAGAGAAATAGATGTGGTCGACAATAAAAAAAGGAAAAAAAAGATAGGAACGTACCATTACAGCTGACTCTAGGCTGTCCGGCTGTGTTAGGCCGAGTCAAGTGCTCAATGGATCGATCGTTGTGTTGCACGCCTGCATCTCGCATGCATGCGGCAAGTTCTTAATCGATTGCTCTATCTTTTGCACAGCTTGCTAGTCTCATGCATAAAGCAAGATTGAACATGTAAATGCAGCGCTGCGCATGCACGGAGAGCAGACCGACAGAGAAAGCACGTAGGCAAATACGACGGCAGCGGGGTGGAGGCCATATGAATACGGCCGGCGGCGGCCGCTAGCGTACGTGAAGCACTGCTAGGGCATCAGAAAAGGATGGCGGCTGAAACATACGGTGTTTTCTCTTTTAGTTGGACATAAATCTCCATCAGGTACGTGAGGGTTGGAGATCGAACTCGGGAGAAGACCTCGTAAGGAATAAAGCTTTCAAAGAGAGTTTTTTTTTTACGAAGATCTAATGGTTGTGGTTGTACGGGTCCAAGTATTTACGGCCAGATGTTTCTGATTATTGTGGTAATTTCTAGTATTTCTCTAATTTCTGGTTAGCCCATAATTTACTTTTAATATATAATAGATTTTGAAAATGTAGCAAAGTAATTTTAGTTGCAATATTGTTATTTTAGTAGCAAAGTCATATTGTTATTTGAAAATTATTAGTGTAGCAATTTTGAAAGTTAGCAATTTTGTTTAGCTTATTACTGTTTAGGTTATTATTAGTGTAGCAATTTTGAAAGTTAGCAATTTTGTTTAGGTTATTTTGTTTAGATTATTTTTGCAAAGTTAGAAAATTTGAAAATGTAGCAATTTTTGCAAAGTTAGAAAATTTGAAAATGTAGCAACTTAGCAAAGTTAGAAATTTGAAAACTTAGCAAAGTTAGAAAATGTAGCAAATTTGAAAATGTAGCAAATTTAGCAAAGTTAATTTTCTTAGCAAAGTTTGAAAATTTAGGAAACTTAGCAAAGCAATGTTATTGATGATTGTGTTAGCAAAGTTAGAAATCAAAGTTAGAAAGCTTGATGCTATGAATTTTAACAAAGTTGCTACATTTTTGCAGTGACATTGAGCTATGGAGGACGTCGATGCCCCCTTCATCCGATACGAGGAGAATGAAGATCGCATGGCAGCAATTATATTTGAGAAGACCCTTGGAGTTAGTTCCGATGGAGAAGATTCCGGTGAAGAAGACGACGAGGAATTCAGCGCAAAATGTTTGAACGACTCCGGTGAGGGACTTGAGCTAGAAAATTTAAGAGACGACGACGAAGTGCGCTTAGAAAACTCCGGCGAGGTATATATATATTAAGTCTTGTTGATCACTAGATGCATTAATTGATTTGCACTTATTAACGAAACATTTTTCTTGTAGCCCTCTGGATCTAAGCCAAGCGTCCCTAAACGAGGCCCGAACCAAAGGGTAAAGCTGCCAGATGGTGCAAAGTTGTCGATCGACGAAGTTGCTAATGATGGCAAACCGGTGAAACCCGAAGAAATCTACACTAAATATGTAGGTAAATGCGGAGTTCTTGTTAGGGACATGGTCCCGATCACCATTGCAGAATGGAATGAGCCGAAGAAAGCCAACATTGGCGCAAGTTATGTCGATAAAAGAATTAAAGACCTCCTTTGGGACTCGACCTTGACATCTTTCAGCCTACCGGCAGATCTCCCAGAGAAGAAGAAGGATAAAGTCAAGGAGTGGACTCTAAAGAAGATGGCCCAGCAATTCAACAACTGGAAGAAAGGATTGTGGAGAAAATATGAGAAAGTAACTCACAAATTCACTGGACATCTAGAGAAGATAAAAGATGCGTGGCCTGAATTTGTGGCGTATAAGAAATCGGCCGTCGCTGTGGCCCGATCGGCCCAAAATAAGTTGAATGCTAAGAAGAAGAAATATCACCATACTTTGGGGTCAGGTGGCTACAAGACTGTCTTGCCTAAGTGGGAAGCCTTTGAAAACGAACTGCGTCAAAAAGGGATCACCCCACAGACAGATGACTGGCCCGACAGGTCCAAGTTTTGGTTGTTCGCGCATGGGGCAGTGTAGCACCCAGACACAGGGCTGATTGTTCCAAAGGGAAAATGGAAGAAAAGAATTACAAGAGTCATAAAAAAACTAGTGGACGCAATAGAGAAAGTCCGAAAGGGAGAATTTGTTCCCGATAGAGAGGACGACTAGCTGACACTCGCCCTCGGGAATAAAGAACACTGGGGACGATGTCGAGGCAAAGGAGGCGGGGTTGGTTTTCGTGAAGGGTTTCCAGCGGACGTTGCAACTTATAAAAAACATTGCAGAAGTAAGAAGAGGGAGGCGGACCAGTTTTCGGAATTAGAACGCCAGGTGCATGCTGTGCAGGAGCAACTACACTCAATTACCCAGCAAAGGGAATCTCAGCTGCGACTAGAAGATCCTACAGTCGATGTCTGCCCATCTCAGCGGAAAAGCAGCGTGGGTTCCACGCAGCTACAAGATCCTGCAGTTGATGAACCGTCGGCGGCTCACTACCCCGTGGATGATATCACGGAGAAGACAAATTGTGAGTTACATGCGCCAATGAAGAACATTAGTTATCCGGTGGCGAATGGCTATGCTTTACCATATCAACTTGGAGCAACCTTCCATTTTGGTCAGATTCCAGCTGGATTTGCTCGTGTCGGGGTCACAAAAGTTCTGTCGGGATTCCACTCAATGGATCTTGACATTCCTGGAGCTGAAGGCGAGAAGACATTGGGAGAAGTCGAGCTTGGTATCGTTCTATGGAAGAAGAAATACATCATGTTTCCAGACTCGGCGCCAAGGCCACCGACTCCTCCGAGTAGAAATTCACCACCTCAAAGTCCACCCGCCTTCCCCGACGATTGGGTGCCCACCGTGAGTCCATCGCCCGCGCCGTCCCGTCAGCCGACTGATGCGCCCACTAGTAATTTGACAAAGCGGAAGCTGTTCATGTCGACTGGTACTGGCCGTACGTCCCCTGTCAAGAAACGTGCAAACATACCCAAGAAAGTCAAGGCTCCTGAGAAGTTAGCTGGGGAGAAGACTATGGAGGAATTAGAAGTGAGCACACGTGCCGAGGTGACAGCCTTTTTCGAACAGAAAAAAAAGGAAAGACTGGCGGCAAGACTGGACCCCATAAAGGAACTTCTGAAGACTATACCAACGGCGATTAAAGATCGCACCGTTGACAACATATATAACCCTCCACCGCGGGCCCTTTCAGACTATGAGCGAGGTATTATAAAGGTACATAGCTCACAGATGGAGGAAGATAAAATGTGCGGGAAAAAAGTTGCCCAGCTCGGAGAACAAGAAGTACAATCGATCGCCCTACTCATTGTGCCTTCTGATAATATTGTTGCTCGGGAAATCGAGCATGGAGAAGTTGTAATCCATGGCGAGA
Source organism: Poa pratensis (assembly GCA_947311845.1). Lineage (NCBI taxonomy): Eukaryota > Viridiplantae > Streptophyta > Magnoliopsida > Poales > Poaceae > Poa > Poa pratensis. Next base: position 85,616,388 of record CAMZMU010000037.1, on the reverse strand, counting down.
CAGATTACCCCATCATGGAGTTAGCATATCAGTATGTTCTCGGACTGCCTCTGGTCGAAAATCCGAGTGCTCTAACAACACAGTTATGGAAATTGCATAACTGGTACATGACCGCCGCAAAAGAAGAGAGATTCTATTTCATGGCGGGAGTTAAGTAACAACACTACTTCCGAGAATATGTTGTGCAGGTTGAGTTCTCCGAACTTTTTCAGATGTACAATCAACGTGACCTCGACACATCTATCATCAGCTGCTATTGTCTGTAAGTGATTTATTTGTGTAATTTAATTCTTTAGTTAAGCTCGTTCATTGCCTGTAATTATCCTCACGATATTTTTTTGTACGCTATTATGCAGAATGAAGATTCGTGAATGCAGAGTGGATGGAATCTGGAACATTGGGTTCATTGACCCGGATAAAGTTCATCAAGTCACCGTAGAACAGCATGCCCAGGACACAGAGGACATTTTGCTAACGTTTTTAAAGCGACAAAGTGCCAAAAAAGAAATACTTTTTCCTTACAACTTCAAGTGAGTGTTACTGTCTTGTACACATTCTATTTTGCTTTCCCGATATTAAGTGTAATTGATGAGCTCTGAATAACTGCGTATATAAACGTGCGCACAGGTTCCACTTCATTCTGCTAATCATTAGAATCGATCTTGGAGAAGTTGAAATCTGGGTGTGGAGGTTATGCCGAACGGGTATACTTGCCACGTGGATAAAGCCAGGCCCACCAAGGAGGCCCATCAGCTAAAGCCGGAGGGCTTAATGGAGAAGGCCTCATGGGCTTAGGCGCAAGGATAAGCCCTGGGCTGGCTTAGTGAAGTCCAAGACGAAGGCCAGACCGCGTTCGCCTTAGGGAGCAAGTTAGGGTTTGTTACCGTGTTAGTCTAGGACTCATGATCTATGTCGGTTAAGGCTTTCCTTGTAGGGGAAGGCTTGGCGCCTTTATAAGCCAGCCTTCCAGCAGCCTTAGGGCACGCATACAACCTCATTGTAACCTGTACACATATTCTCCTTGAGTGAATTATAGCAGCACGTAGGATCTCGCCACCGTCGTGAGATCCGAAGCTGGGTAAGATCGTGTGTGCAATCCCGTCACTGGAACCCTCTACGTTCTTCCCCACCTCCTCTACGGTACGTATGAATCCATATAGTAGTTCCGCGTTACCAATACCTCGACAGTTGGCGCCCACCGTGGGGCCCAAGGCGTCGGGAGTTTTGTTTCAGGCGGGAGCATTGGGCGAGATCGGCAAGACTATGGCGGTTGGTCGCGCCCGCATCATCAACAACTTTGGGTGCATCGAAGACGACGGATCCTACGTCCCAGCAAACGACGCACGTATCAAGCTTCGTCGTCCCCTTCGGCACCATCAACATCTTCATGGGTTTTACGGCTGAGGCGTATGGATTCCCCAGGGGATCCGCCGCCTTTTGGCCCACCCACCACCCCATCGATTATGCAATCGAGCAACAACACAGATCGGATCAGGCCTTTGTCTATCGCGATCTGAGTGACTCTGATACCCAAAGCGATTCTGACTCCAGCTCTTATGAGCTTATGGAGCCCGCCTCTCGCTTTGTCGGTGTCATTGACATCTGGCCCTAAGCCGGCCGAATCTGACCCTGAGTCGATATTACCTGCCTTACAGACAGGAGCAGACTCAGAAGCCGGATCTGATGGCACCGCTCCAATGGCGGAAGATTCAGATCTCGATGAACATAAGGAGGAAGACTTTGCAGCACAGGTTGCCGCGCGAGGCTATGGCTCATCCGATCCAAACGAAGTCTTAATGACTTTCCCGGCACAGATAGCTGTGGAGGATGGTGCCGCGGCTAAGCCAGACGAGGCTGAAGTTTCCTCTAGCATCAAACACATTGGTGACAAGGCGGAAAAGCCAGAGGAGGTATTGGACCCAAAGGGCCTCCCCGGCTACGCCTATTGAAGAAGACCTGGAGCGGTCAAAGGAGGCACACATGCGCGCATTGGAGCTTCTCAAAACACCTTTGGGACCAAATCCAACCGCGGCTGAACTTGAGGAAAGACGGAAAGCGCTCCTGGCTGAGACTGAAGTCAACATCAAGTATAAGTTGTCCCTCCTGAACAAGGAAAAAGAGTTAATCCTAGTTGGAAAGGCTCTAGAAGAGGAAGAGTATCAGCGTGAGCGCGATGTTGAGAAATTCCGCAAAGTACGAAGTATACGTGACCCTCTTCTGCATCGGGATCTGCAGGGAAACTTCGAGAAGCCTTCTGCCCAAAAGTCTTTAAAGCCTTGGCAGAAATACTCTTTCAGAGTTAACCCTGATGGAGTCATATTCTTCTCCACCCCGGCCAAAAAATAGAGGCGGCCAGGGAAATCATGGGAGACGAAACAGTCCCAATTGAAGAGCGCCACCATTATTCTAAGATGCTCATCGAAAAGGCGGTAGAGCAGCAGGCTAAGGCGGACTCAAACTCAAAGCTGGCGGACGACACGCGTCTTTGCAAGACGGCCGTTGCCGGCGGTGGGGATCCAGAGGAACCAGCTGGTTCCAGTAGCCATGGCAATAAGGGTAAGGAACCCAGGAAGGACAAAGTTCCTGACAAGCACAGGGATGAGTCAAAGACTGGGTCCAACCGCCATAGTGACAAAGGCAAGGACGACCACCGGCAAAAGGATAACACGCGCCATAAGAAGAATGATCCGCCTCGCCGTGAAAGAGATCAAGACAAGGGGAAGGACGCACGGCGTGGGAGCGACCGGCTTAACATGCCACCTCCGCCCGCAACACGGGCAAGAGACGAAGGAAACAGGGGCAACAGAGATCCGCCTCAAAGGCGATCTCGCTCCCGCTCCCCTCATCGCCAAAGCCGTCAGGAGGAGCCAGGCGTAGCCAATCCAACAAAGGGTCAGCCAGGGAAAACACTCATATCTCAGACGCCCGCATCGTCTCGATGAGATTAAAGCGGCCAGAGAGGAGTCTTACCTGGGCCCTGTGTGCTTTGGACCGGCGATTCGCAAGGTGCAACTCCCATCCTCGCTAGGCAATGTCAAGAAAATTGTGAACAAGTACAATGGCATTGACAAACCGGACATATGGCTGCCTGATTATATCCACGCCGTTGGTATTAATGACGGTGATTACAACGCAGCTGTACGTTTTCTTCCACTCATGTTGGAGGGAACGGCCCGGTTATGGATCGACACTTTGCCAGAAAAGAGTATCCACAATTGGCAAGACATGCAGAAAACATTCATGCAACACTTCTCATGCACATACAAACGTCCAAAGGCTTACTCAGATCTACTAAAGTGCGCTCAAGTGGAGGGGGAGTCAAGCAGAGCTTTCATAGCTCGATGGACAGAGACAAAGAATGCATGTGAAGACGTTTCTGAGATCCAGGCCATACATGCTTTTATGAACAGCCTGAAGAAGGCAACATGATGAGTACATGTTAGCCAGCCAAAACATCAAACACCTCGGCGAGCTCTTAGACAGCGCGAACAATTACGCTGCAGCAGAAGACGACGCTCGAGCTGACGATGGCGATCTGCGCATGGACATAGCTGTTAACCCGGAAAAATGAAACAACAATCAAAGCCGGAAAAAGAAGGAAGCCAACGATGCGCCAGGACCATCAAAGGAGGTAGCCTTTGCCAATAAGAAGGGTGGCCAGAGCGGGGCTAGCAGATGGCAGAAGAAGGCGATGACAGTCAAGGGTCAAGACCCATTAAAATCACCTATGACGACATCAAAGATGAACCTTGTGCCCATCATAGCAAGCTTGGCAAATGCACCCATACCAACAGGCAGTGCCGCCTTAACGATGATATCAAGAAGGATCCTGACGCTGGCTTCAAGGCAAAGCAGTTCAAGCGCAAGAATCGTAAAGACAAAAAGAGCAGAAGGACAACGAGGAAAGTGCTTCGGAGCCGGAAGATCAGGAGCCAAAGCACAAGAGGAGCAACAAGTTTCCAAGGGTCGAAACAAGCCTTGTTACTTTCCTTGCCACTCCTTCGGCCAAAAAGGAAAAGGCAGCCTGGAGGGAACTCAATGCCACTATGCCAGCGGTTCCCCAGTATCTCAACTGGTCCGAACATCCCATTACATGGGACCGCAACGATCATCCTGATCATATTCCACAGAACCCAGGGAATTACGCCCTCGTTGTAAACCCAATTGTGCAGCAATGCAGGCTTTCTAAGGTGCTTATGGATGGAGGGACTCATTAAGGAAACATCAAGATGAATACAAAAGCGTGCGTGTATTGGTCCAGAGGTAATTTCAATCGCACTATATCGGCCTCTTTAATTCGTTCATTTCCTGATATCAAAGTAAGTAATAACTCCTCAATTCATTTTCTTTGCCGGCCAGGGTTTGGAAAAGGTTCATCGCGGAAGAACGCGGTGAATGGAAAGATAAGATGGAGTTTAAGGCTAACAAAGTAAGTAGTACTACGTACCTAGGTCCGCGTATCTCTCTAATTTTAGTTTCAATACCATTATCATTCTCTTGATTATTATTTGATTGAATTCTATTCTCGTATAGTGGTGCCTGCTACAACTACAGGGGACGAATTTATGTGGATACTACGTTTGCGAGTACATCCACATAAAGGTCAATGGGAGAGTCAATAGTCGAAGAAATCAAGAGGTACGTAAACATCATTCACAAATTTATTTTTGCTACCATCAATTGTGTTTAGTTTCGATCATAACTGATTTGATCTACTTCTTTTAAAGATGGCAAGGAAGCGGAACCAGCTCCTGCCAATAAACCGCGTAAAAGCAATTGCGGAGGAATTGGAGGGATTTTTCCTTACGCATGTCATACCTGAATCCGCTGAATTCCACTATATCGAAAAATAGACTCCCTCTATGTACTAGCAGTGATATCCATGTAATGAGTACTTTATATGTGTAATGAGTACTTTATATGTGTAATGAGTACTTTATACGTGATCTCCTCTGAAACCCCGAAAAATGAGCGAGAAGGAAAAAAACAGAAATCCTAAACCCCGAAAAATAAGCGAGAAGAAAAAAACAGAAACCCTAAACCCTGAAAAATAAGCGAGGGGAAAAAAGCAGGAACTATTAATACCGGTTGGTTTTACCAACCGGTACTAAAGGTCCTCCGCCGCGCGCGCCCAGCTACGCCCACGTGGAGCCCTTTAACACCGGTTTCTTTGCAACCGGTACTAAAGGGGTACCCCTTTAGTCCCGCTTTATTAGTACCGGTTGCACAACCGGTGCTAAAGGCCCTTTGGAACCGGTATATAGAAAAAAAGCAATAGAAAATAGAAGGTACATTGCTCGAATAATGGCATTGGAGCGCGGGCGCCAGGCAGGCCATTTTGTAATTTTTTTAAAATGTTTCAAAAAATTCGAAAAGAAATACCTGGATGTAGCCTACCACACACAATACTATCCTGGAGATTTGCAGTCTGAAATACTTTGTATTTTTGGCTCAGCAAAAAAGACAAATCGAATAAATATTAGAGAAAAAAAAGTTGATCTATACATGCCCCAGATCTATATTTTTGTCTTTTTTCTGAGGCTAAAATACATTATATTTCACATAAATACTTTGTACCAAGCGTAGTGCATAGGTTTGTCTACATCATGATATTTTTTTCGAATTTTTCCGAAACTTTAAATTTAATTATTTTTATATTTTAAATACCGGGCGCCCTGTCGCCCGGGCGCCATATCGCCGCTCTCGTACATTGCTCCTCTATCGTTTTGAAGGTTCTTATTTACCCTCGACTTCACGTAAACACCGTCCTAAACTGCTATAACAACAAAAAATGAAGAATTTTTTTGAAACGATATGCCATTTCCATTTACAGGCTACGTTTCTGTTAAAAAAAAGGCATCAACACAACACGAAAAAAGAGCACGAAGAAAATTGATACACAGGAAGCACTGAATCACAAAAAAAGACCAAAAAAAGGGATCCTCCTCCTTTATCCGGGCTTAGAACCGGCTACCGACTTGAAAAATATGGTAGGCGTTGTTACCCCCACCCCACAAAGAACCCCAAAATGAAAATGAAAAAAGAAACGATAAATAAGACAAAAAACAAAACTGAAACACTGACAGAGGCACTGAGATACTTAGACACTGACAGAAAAATCTGAGACACTGAGGACAGATGAAAGAATTAATGAGGATATCAGAGAAGATAATGACGAATGATATCAGAAATATATAACTGAGACTGAAAAACGTAACTGAAATAATGAGAAAATCAGAAATAATTAACTGAGACTGAAAAACATAACTGAATAATGATAAACAAACAAATGAAGTAATGAGATAGAGGACTGAAACACTGAGATATATGACTGAGACTGAAGCAATGAGATAGAGGAATGAAGCAATGAGATATAAAACTGAGACTAAAACAATTAGATAGAGGAATGGAAACTCTGATGAATGAGAGCCTAGAGCTAAACTGAAGAATGAGCTACTAAGACTAAGACTAACACTGAATAAATAAATCAAATGAGAGCCTGAAACTGAGAAGAATATGACTGGGAAACTGAAGAATAAAGGAGAGACTAAGACTGAAAACTCTGATGAATGAGAGCCTAGAGCAAAACTGAAGAATGAGCTACTAAGACTAAGACTAAGACTGAAACACTGAGATATATGACTGAGACTGAAGAAATGAGACAGAGGAATGAAGCAATGAGATATATGACTGAGCCTGAAACAATTAGATAGAGGAATGAAGCAATGAGATATATGACTGAGACTGAAACAATGAGATAGAGGACCGAGACACTGAAACTGAAGCACTGAGACTGAAGAAACTGAGACTGAAACTGAGGTAAGAGATGAATTATTAAACTGAAAATTGAAAATGAAACTGAGGTAAAACTAAGACTGAAAAACAAAGAATAATGAAGAAAGATACTGAGAAGGCAGTGACTGAGCAATGAAGCAATTAAAACTCCAAACCACCAACACTGTCTTCGACCAAGTGTGACCCAGAATTTGGCAAACCAAGAACAAAATGAAATGCATCTTTTGGAAAACAAATTGTCTTGTCGCCGACAATAATCTGAGAGCAAACATTATCCACACACAAAGCAAGCCAGCGTATAAATTACGAAGGAACATGTGGCTTGCATAAGGATAGAAGACACCCAAATCCAAACTTCTGAATTATATCTTTCTGCTCCAAGGTGAGCCGGCTTAAAACTTCAAAAAAGTACTTGGCATGATATACTGAGTAGGACTCCTTCCCAACTACATGTGATTTAGCCCTTTTGTTCTGGACATGAGATAAACAGTGAAAACGTATCTCAGACCAGGAAAACACGTAAAACAAAATGAAAGAAACCGTGAAGCTACATCAGGAAAATGACGAATAGCAAACCTCTCTAAGCATGTCAGATTCACTGCAAAGTTTGGAAAAGTCCCTCTTCAAGCTCTTGATAGCCTGCAAAAACAAAAGAAAAATAAGATGAGCACAACAAAATGCACACCTCCATTGGAATGAGAAAAACAGAAGTGCATCATAAACATATACCTGCTTGCTGAAATAATCAAACACAATATTGTCTAAGGCCCTCTTCCTTTTTCGATTACCAATACCCTGTAGAAACACACAAACCAAAAATGCCATCAGCTATGGATGGTCCAACAAAAAAAAGGGAAAACATAGGATAGCGGGTGAATGCTACATCGTCGCTGGATGAGTTATTTTCTTCACAGCTATCGAAGCCAGACGATGAAACATCAGAAACATCGCCCCAATGAGCGTGCAAGCGCGCTCCCCTACAGCGAACAAAATGAACTAGTAATGAGGAGCAAAACAAAAAATGCATTTAAAACTGCATTTAAAAAGAATGGATGGGTTATTAGACGATCATCTGAGGCAGTAGAAAAATGACTACATGCAACTGCTCCAGATTATCTACAAAAAACACGAATTACACTGATACTAAAAACTAGATTTAGCTCTCCTAAAGCATCGTTGTTGTATGTTGTTGGTCGAAAAAACATCCAGTAAATCTACACATTTCACTGCAACCCCCAAACACAAAAAATTACCCCTGAATCATCCATTCACGCTCTGATGCCATGGCACAACTAGACAGAGTACAACATCAAATCTACGATGGGGGTAGTCAACAAATCAGGACAAAATTTACACCTATCGCACGATTCCGAACCGCTGGAACAAGCACAGCTAGACAGAGTACAAAAATCAAATCTACGATGGAGGGTAGTCAACAAATCAGGACAAATTTACACCTATCGCACGATTCCGAACCGCTGGAACATAATGAACCAAGCAAATCGAGTAGAATCACAGTGAAAAAGTGGACGAGATCGATGTCAGGACGAGGTTTCACAAACATACACAGAACAGAGCTCGTCGCTACAACCATAATCAGGGGATAAGGCGGCGAACACGTACCTGCTACGTCGCCGGCGGCGCCGCTCAGAACCGGCTCCGCCGTGGGAAGCCCTGGAGACTCGACCACCTCCGGTGCCCATCAAGACCTCTCCCACCGCTAAGCTTCAACTGGTTGGGGGATAATGAGTTGGTGGACGCGCGGAACAACACGCCGGCGAGGGGAGCAGATGCGGGCTCGAGGGACGGGTAACGCCGATGACGGCAGCCGCCGCCGTACCAGAAAAATCGCCTCGCCCCCGTCGCCTACCCAGTCGCCTCCGCTCAGATCTGGAGCGGAATCCTCCCGAAATGAATCAAGCTTCGCTACGGTTACCTACGGTCACCGCCTGGGCACGAATTTCAAAAAATTGAACCGGTCCACTCCGACCCCACTAAACCGGTAAAACCCGGGACGGAACCGAGCCGGAAAACAAGTCAGCTGAGGATGTTCCAAGATGCGTGCCGGACAGAGAATGAACGGTTACAGATCCGTCTGAAAGCCAATTGCGAAATCAGATGGCTGAAAATTAGGAAATGTGTAAAAATATGGGACTGATGCAAGTAGGCACTAGAATACTTCACCTTGTTTTACGCATGAGAAGAGACAATAGCCAGCAGGGCCGGGCCGATGGGAATGTGGCCCGTGCGGCCGCATAGGACCCCAGAAATTTCATTTAGCATGCATATTCATATTAGTCTCACATCGAAAAAACAAGCGGCCCAAGCCTGAGAGTTAATTAACAACCTAACAGCATTGCACTAGAGATCTCTAGCGGAAAAGTAGTAACGAGCGGACCTTGTACTTAAGCGGGAAATGCCTGAGAGTTAATTAATAACCTAACAACATTGCATTAGAGCATCTCTAGTGAATCTCTTAACACGCCTCATGCCTGGAAAATTTCGGACGATACTCGGTTTTAGGCTTTTTTTGGTTTGCCTCAACATCCACGGCGGCTTCGGCGCACTGGATAAGTATCCCACTAGGCCTCCCTCAATATAGGAAGGGTACCAGGGTCACGTAGGGTCTCCCCGGTCCCCTCTGCCATGTTCGTTTCATCGCCACATTTTATTTCCTCCGCCACCAGATTTAGCCAACTCCAGCGAGCAATTTCTCTCTCCTCTCCGCGCCATTGTCTCAAAGTCCGACAGACCGATGGCCTTGGGACCCAGTCACGGCCATAAGGGGCACATCAGGGTGGGTAGGAGCCGTGTGGGTGTGCCTCCGAGCAAGCGCGCGCACCCGCCACCCGTCGTCGCAGCAGCCTCGCTCGCATGACGTGGAGGCCAGAAGCTCGAGCAACACCGTGGTGCTCTCCAACGAGGAGAACGACGAGGGCAAGGTCGCAAGGTAGAAGCAATCCAGTCATATAAAACTTTCACCGTGTCTTATTTTACCAATGGATACAAACATAAACTGATCTTACCGTAAAAATGGATATTGACACCAATGGTGTTTCCAACAACGACAAATATTTTTTTTTCTTACCGTAAAAATGGATATTGACATCAATATATCGCAAGCTTATTTCAGCAACATATTTAGTTACAAATAACTAAATTTTGCGTTATCCTCAATGAGAGCGTTGTCGTGAGTCAACTAGACTTGAGCCATCTGTCCGCTTGCGCTTCTACCAGAAAGTGATGTATATGCTTTGGCAAGTGTTCTAAGAAAGAGTTATATAGTCTAGAAAAGTTGTGACCGCATAGAGACCTCATTTCATAATAACTACTCCATGTCGACATGACGGGATGATTTCTGAGCTGGTGAGGATCGGAGATGGCCGTCCGAGCAGGCGGTGATCGCGAGATGTTGATGGCCGGAATCGATCCGTGGCCACCGGAGCCTGCTAGGAACGAAGATGGCGGCCGAGAACCATGAGCCGACGTGGAGCGGAGATGGCCGCCGCCGTCGATCGCCGAGCGGGACGTGGTGATCTTTGCTTAATACCGTACGCCGGTACGTGGTATACACGGTTTGGATATGGGCCAAGCTAATTTAATCATCTTAATTAATAGGAGTAAATAATTAAGGGCAAAAGACCATATTGACCTTTTGAGTTTGGGGAGGGGGATGTACAAGCAGGGCTTCCTCCCCGCTTCCGTGAGGGAAGGACACGCCCCTCGAACAGTCGAACTGATTTTAGCGGTCTGGTTCTCAGGTAGCCTCTCCCGTACTCTGAACTCATTAGCAATCTCATTTAAGTCCACCAGGCGATGCCCAGGACTGAACCTCTCATCGCTTTCCCTGTGAGTGTCTTCCCATCTCCCCGCTGAAGCATATACGCTGCACAGCAGCGCGTAGTGAGCGCAGTTGCTTGGTTTGAGCTGGATCAACCTGACGGCTATACGACCCAAGCAAACCACCCAGTGCACGTGCCTTCAGCTCCTCTGGCACACTCTTCAAATGGTCATCTGAACCGTCCTTACCTGGAAAGGCATGTATTAGATATATCAAGCTTGAAAAATCGTGGAGCCTAAGAGAAGTACCAGCATATCCAAACTAATGCCCCACCTTGTCCAATCATCTCATGGAACAACTGAATCACGTCACCAGGTTCGCCATACACGCAATGCCCGATGATCATCGCATTCCAGCAACAAAAGATTCCTGATCTCTAGCAGATCAAACACCTTCCTCGCAGCCCCCATCATACGGCACTTGCCATACATATCAACCAGCAAAGTCCACATAATTTAACGCACATGTTTCTAGACCTAGAGTGGGCCCTATTTGTTGACTAGGCTCAGTTCTCTCTAGACTGTTGCAACATGAGGTACGAAAATAAGAGCGAAGTCCAGGTTAAGGGTCATCCCCTCTAAATTATCACCAGAGTTTACCCTAGAAAAACTATAGTTTTGTAAGTCCAGGTTAGGGATAGGAAGCGAGAAAACATGGGAAGGAAGATAATTTCGATCTGTTTCTATTCATGAAAGCTTAGCTGTTCCCAGACACTACACACGCCGCACATAATTTAACGCAAACCCGCCATCATTATTTCCCGTCTCTTCAACTTGATGAGGCATTTCCACTTTACGTTTCGACCAGTTCCTTCTGCAGCTGTGACAAGTTTTCTGTTTCTCTTGGAGAATACACAGGAGAGCTGCAGGTACGTGCTTTAAGAGACTACAGAAGAAGTCATGTGCAAGAAAGATTAGTGGAGATAGCTGCCATGTGAGCAAGTTGTGGTCTGATAGTCCAATGTCCTGGAGTAAGAAGCAAATCCTGAGTGGCAACAGGGCATTATATGCTAGTCAGAGCTCAAAAGGCTGTAAACAAGGAAAGGGTAAATTTATGGCATTCAGGCTCCAGATCCATGTCATGGTAGTTCGGTGCACTTTTTATATTATAAATATTAGTGCAAATAAAGATTTGACAAAACGTACAGTTGTATACTATAATATCAGTGGAAATAAAGATGAAGATTGCAGTTAAATTACTGGAGATGGAGATTTCTGCAGCAACATGCGGGCACTAAGTTATTAAAGCTCAGGAAGCTGTAAGAAAGATAACATTTAGGTTCCAGATCCGTGTGTCATGTAGTTTAGTGCACTGATTCAAAAGTTCCATTTGTTGAGCAAAGTGATAGAACCACAAAGAATCTGTGCATTCTCAGTTATTTGCTATTCCTACAACAATGGCTCAGATGGCATTATCAATATTCATCAGGATACATTGCCATGACCAATAAAAAGTGTAAAAAAAAAGGGTAACAACTCTACTCTACACAAGACTTGGCTTCTGTTAAACTTGCCTTGGGCCAAGCACGGTGAACTGTCGGTGCAGGAAAATGCTCAGGAAATATCACGGCTGCATCCTTCATGCTATGCCAATTGGATGACAAGTGAACTGTTCCCACAAAAATAGCCGAGCCCTTCAACTCTGTTCCATTTGCCGTAGATTACCCACACTTGCGATTTTTAATCGATACGAACCAGCAGAAATAATGTGGCCCGATCCTTCTGCTAACATCCCAAGGGCTCGATCTCATCTTCCAAGCACAACCATGCTCTCAGAGGGTTTCAATGAAGAACAGGGCATTTTTAGTGTCATGTATAGGTTGCGGGGTGTCCCTTGTATGCATCTGTATGTGCAATGTATCATCTCAGATTTTTCTGATAAAAGAGAATCTTAAGCAGCTTTGGACAAATACAATTCTTGCAATCATTCCCTGTGTTCTTACATTTGGGTTCACAACATGGCAGAGCCTGCCGTTCTGGCTTAGCTGATCAAAACCTGTGCAGCTCGGAAATGGTCTGTAAGCACATACTGAACTATTTTAACCCAGGTTCAGTTTGCACGTCCTCTCTTCTCGTTAACTTCAGCTTTGAAACCAAGTCATCCAAGATAACATATACGTCCTGGTTCTCAGGTTGCCTCTCCCTAACTCTGAACTGATTAGCAATCTGATTTAAGTCCACCAGACGATGCCCAGGACTGAACCTCTCATCTCTTTCCTTTATGATAGCCTTTACCCTGTGAGCGTCTTCCCATCTCCCCGCCGAAGCATATACGCTGCACAGCAGTGCGTAGTGAGCGCAGTTGCTTGGTTCGAGCTCGATCAACCTGAGGGCTATACGTTCCCCAAGTTCCCACTCTCCCCTGAACCGGCACAACCCAAGCAAACCACCCAACGCACGTACCTTCAGCTCCTCTGGCACACTCTTCAAGAGGCCCTCGGCTTCTTCCAGAAGGCCAACGCTCCCATACAGATTTGCCATACACCAATAGTGTGCAAATGTTGGCCTGAGACTGTACATCGTGCTCATCTGCTCAAAATATACCTTCCCAGCATCCAGGAGACCTAGACGTGTACAAGCGCAGAGGACACCGATGAAAGTTACTTCATCCGGTCGCAAGACCCATTGGTCATCTGAACCATTCTTCCCTGAAAAGGCAGGTGTTAGATATATCAAGCTTGAAAATTCATGGAGCTAAAAAGTATTAGCATTACACAACCAATTCACCCACCTAGTCCAATCATCTCATGGAACAACTGAATCCCATCACCAGGTTCGCCATACACACAGTGCCCGATGATCATCGCATTCCAGCAAACAAGGTTCCTGATCTCGAACCGATCAAACACCTTCCTCGCAGCCGCCACCCTCCGGCACTTGCCATACATATCGACCAGCGAAGTCCAAAACAGCAGGTTATCCTCCTCGAAGCGGCGCAGGTACGCGCAATGCACCTCCCTCCCGGCCCCCAGCGTCCCCAGCCTGGCGCACGCGGTGGCCGCCCCAACCATCGTGGTGGCCGTGCCCCTGACCCCGACCCTCGCCATCCACCGCAACACCTCCAGCGCCTGCTTGGGCCGCTTCGCCTTCACGTACCCATTGATCATGACGTTCCAGGACACCACGTTCCTGAGGAGCATTCCGTCGAACAGCTCGCGGGCGGCATCAATGCCGCCACCCGTGGCAGACAGAGCAGCATAGGCCGTCATCATGGTGTTGTGGGACGCGATGTCCCGGAAGGGCATCTCGTGGAAGAGGCGGCGCGCGGAGGGGAGGCGGCCGGCGGCGGCGTAGAAATGCAGGAGCGCGTTGGCGGCGTGGGGCGGCGGGGCGAAGAGGAGGCCACGGCGGAGGAGCTGCGCGTGGAGCGCGAGCGCGGCGGGAAGGTGGTGGCGCGGGGAGGCCGCGGCGGTGGCGGCGGATAGGATGGGTGGGAAGGAGAAGGCGTCGGGGAAGCAGGAGGTGGAGTGGGAGCGGAGGAGGTGGGCGAAGAGGGAGAGGAGCGCGGAGAAGGAGATGCGCGGGGCGAGGGCGCGGAGCGCGGCGGAGAGGGAGAAGAGCGGGAGGGGAGGGGGCAGGTGGCAGAGGAGGAGGCGCAAGAGGTGGGACGCGGAGGTGGCGGTGGAGGCGGCGGCGGAGAGGAGGAGGCCCGAGCGGACGGGATGGCCGAGGAGGAGGCCGCGGCGGAGGAGGAAGGCGTGAGTGCAGAGCACGGCGCCGCGGGAGCGGAGGTCGTGGCGGAGGAACGCGTGGAGGTCGTCGGCGGGGGAGGCCGCGGTGGAGGTGGCCGCCATTACGGGGAGAGACGACCACGGGGCGGCGGCGCGAGCGCCATGGGGGTTCAACCGGGCCAACGAGTGGGGTTTTGGTTTTAGGCGGGCCTGATGGGCTCTGGTCCCTGACAAGTGGGCCCACGTGCAGGCTTGATTTTGAGAGTCAAATTCGAGATCTAAACGTCAAAATAGAACAGTGATTAGAAATCGTTCTATTGCTGTTTAGTGTTTCTCAAAAGAAAATGAAAATTAGAAATTGGTCTATTGCTGTTTCTCAGAACAAAACAAAAAAAAAAGTATTTTCGTGTCGTCTCTTCTTAAGGCAGGCCTCTAGGGCGGCGACCACTTTGCCCCTCTGTCCGCCGACGAGGCTGCAAGTCCTTGCCACCTCCGTCAATCAAGTAGCTAGTGTTGTCATAGGTTTTTCTTAGGGCGTCGCATCCATAGCAGGGACGTCGCCATGTGGAATAAGGTGCTACTCCTTCTTCCCTATCTCGGTGGTGAATCAACATCGTCATGGAGCAGGTGGATTGGTCCTATCGTTGTTCTTCGGATATGACGATATTAGTTTCTTGGTGTGTCTCTAGCTCTTGCAATTTTCAGCGGCGACACTGTTGGTCGAGACGAGGTGGATGCTCTCGATCGACGATGTTGGTCCGAAGGTGGTGGATCTATCGTTCTTCCTTGACTTCGATGCATGGAATCTGGATCCGAGACAGTATCGAGACGTCCCTGGTCAACGTTTCAACAACATGTTCCTTGCCGCTTGCAGTGAGCCTATTCATCGGATTTGAATGGTGGAGACTCGGTGTCTCTTCTCGCACGCGTCTCTGCGAAGCTAGAGTTTATCGATGGCCATTGCTGGTAATCCTACAGATTATTCTGTAATTTTCTATCTTTTTTGTTTATATCTTAATTTTAATTTAATTCAACATTTGTAACTAGAAATTCTTGCCATAAAATTCTCCTCTCTGCCTGGTAGAAGTACCATGCATTCATGGCATGGAAGAATTTTCTCATGTAGCTTCGAGGTGGCACGGCACGATGACCAGTTTTGTCGGCACCATAGAGCACGTCGACTACGACATCAGAAGCGACGGTTACCATGGTGTTGTCAAAGGTGTGGAATATCAGAATGGTTGTGTCCAGAAGACCGGTTTAACGGCTCATGTTGAGTTCGAGAATACCAACAGATGGCGTAGGAGGGGAATTAATTTTGTTGGTATGAAAATGATGCTACACCACATGTTGTGCAGGTTCCACGTGGTGGTGAACAGGACAAAATTGTTCATGTGAAAATTGTGAGCATGGGATCGGTGATTTGCAGCAGTGTCCTTCGATAATGGGGACGACATCACATGAAGATTTAGTATTTGGTGATGCTCTTCAAGTACCGAGGCTCGAGTTCTCGGTGAAAATATTAGATCCCTCTTTCATTAGTTGTACCTGACAATGACGGCCTTCTTCTTTTTTCCTTACCTTGTTAAAGTTGTGTCTACAAATTTCGTTATTTCTCCAGGGTGAAACTTATGATCTGATTTTATGGTTAGATCATACGACAATGTCGCTTGCGGTTATGGAGACTTTGTTGTTGGAGAGCATCTTATGCAGTCTCGGTGTCACGCATGCACGGCTGGTGGTTGATTCTTGTTGCTGAGACTCGTTGATAGTTTTGGCAGGGCCTTTTTCTTCTTTCCTCTACTTTTCATGTCCTTTTGGCCAAGTCCATCCTCCTTAACGTCTCGATTACTCCCTCCGTTTTTTGAAATGTAACATGGTTTCACATGGTGTATAGAGGCATCCGAACATAGTACGTACATGTGAACGTGGACGACACGTTCGTCGGCGAATAGGTCGGGGTGATAGATAGGTATCTTCCCTTTGTGAAAAAAGTTTAAATTAAGCTGAGTTGACTGACATGGACTGTGGTTGCACGTGCGTCTCGACCGGCGACCTCGCATATGCATGACGTCGCCATGTGGAATAAGGTGCTACTCCTTCTTCCCTATCTCGGTGGAGAATCAACATCGTCGTGGAGTAGGTGGATTGGTCCTATCGTTTTTCTTCGCATATGATGCTATTAGTGGTGTGTTTCTAGCTCTTGCAATTTTCAGCAGCGACACTGGTGGTCGAGATGAGGTGGATGCTCTCGATCGACGATGTTGGTCCTAAGGTGGTGGATATATCGTTCTTCCCCGACTTCGATGCATGGAATCTGGATCCGAGACAGTACCAGGACGTACCCAGGTCAACGTTTCAGCAACATGTTCCTTGCCGCTTGAAGTGAGCTTATTCATCGGATCTGAATGGTGGAAGCTCGGTGTCTCTTCTCGCATGCGTCTCTGCGAAGCTAGAGTTTATCGATGGCCATTGCTGGTAATCCTACAGATTATTCTGTAATTTTCTATCTTTTTTGTTTATATCTTAATTTTAATTTAATTCAACATTTGTAACTAGAAATTCTTGCCATAAAATTCTCCTCTCTGCCTGGTAGAAGTACCATGCATTCATGGCATGGAAGAATTTTCTCGTGTAGCTTCGAGGTGGCACGGCACGATGACCAGTTTTGTCGGCACCATAGAGCACGTCGACTACGACATCAGAAGCGACGGTTACCATGGTGTTGTCAAAGGTGTGGAATATCAGAATGGTTGTGTCCAGAAGACCGGTTTAACGGCTCATGTTGAGTTCGAGAATACCAACAGATGGCGTAGGAGGGGAATTAATTTTGTTGGTATGAAAATGATGCTACATCACATGTTGTGCAGGTTCCACGTGGGGGTGAACGAGACAAAATTGTTCATGTGACAATTGTGAGCCTGGGATGGTGATTTGTAGCAGTGTCCTTGGATAATGGGGACGACATCTCATGAAGATTTAGTATTTGGTGATGCTCTTCAAGTACCGAGACTCGAGTTCTCAGTGAAAATATTAGATCCGGCTTTCATTACTTGTACCTGACAATGACAGTCTTCTTTTTTCCCTACCTTGTTAAAGTTGTGTCTACAAATTTCGGTATTTCTCCAGGGTGAAACTTACGATCTGATGATTTTATGGTTAGATCATACGACAATGTCGCTTGCGGTCATGGAGACTTTGTTGTTGGAGAGCATCTTATGCAGTCTCGGTGTCATGCATGCACGGCTGGTGGTTGATTCTTGTTGCTGAGACTCGTTGATAGTTTTGGCAGGGCCTTTTTCTTCTTTCCTTTACTTTTCATGTCCTTTTGGCCATGTCCATCCTCCTTAACGTCTCGATTACTCCCTCCGTTTTTGAAATGTAACATGGTTTCACATGGTGTATAGAGGCATCCGAACATAGTACATGTGAACGTGGACGACACGTTCGTCGGCGAATAGGTCGGGGTGATAGATAGGTATCTTCCCTTTGTGAAAAAAGTTTAAATCAAGCTGAGTTGACTGACATGGACTGTGGTTGCACGTGCGTCTCGACCGGCGACCTCGCATATGCATTTTAAGAGGGCACCGTCACCGATCTAGCTAAGCTACGTGCTTGCGCCGCTAAGCTCGCCTTTCTTTCTTCCATGCCGCTCAAGAGTCAAGTAGTACCACTGGCGCCGATCGAGCCGGGCTAACTATATATAATCGACAACTTGGACGGTAGCGATCGAGCATATACACATCCTTCATGCATGTTATGTACGTACGTCACTGACCATGCATGCTACGCTAGTACAATAGTTAATCCATGCAACACCTACAGAGATCGATCGAGTCACTAGCTAAGCAATTAATCCAGCGTAAATAAACCGTACGTGTGGCTAATCCTCTCTGTCAAATGAGATTTTTTTCCCGAGAGAACCCACGCGCTTTATTCATCAATAGTAATCAGGATGTCATTACAAATTAATTGCTTCTCGGACGCGGTCCGGAGCACCATAACGCCACACACTTTCTGACAAGCTATAACCCACGGCGTCTAGCATGCATGAACCACGAACCAAAATGATGATCACCGACAAACAGTCCGAGGCGATGATGATTTTGGGCCACCCTTCCTCCTGGGCAAATCAAGGACATATATATATAGCACGGAGAAATTGGCCCGCACGCGTGGTCTCGCTCGCACCCTTCCTCTCTTCTCACGTCGAAGCATGCCGCATAATAAATCACTTTCTTCTCGATCTAGGCATGCAGCTGCTAGTAACAGTTAGCCAATTACGATAAGAAAATGCTAATGTGTGCATGGAATCATGTCGACGACGTGTTTGCATGCTTGTCTCGCAAGGAAAGCCAGTTACATTGCTGACCCGGCACGTACACTCCTGATTCTCCTCCAGGTCAACCATGGCGCCACTAGCCTGGCCGGCCAGCCATGGAGCTATAAGACCACACCACCCCGGCAAGCCATAGCACCATCGATCGATCGCACGACAGACATCAGCCAAGGAGAAACACACCGATCGATCGATCGACCCTGCCAGCCAGCGTTAGCTAGCTCCTTGACAAGCTAGCGACGCTGGCGCTCGGGTCGGGCCTGCTGGTGGCCCTGTGCGTGGTGCTGGCGGCGGCGTCGTCGGCGACGGCGCAGACGACGACGACGCCGGGCGGGATGTCGGTGCTGGTGCCCAGCGCACAGCGCAACAGCAAGTTCACGTGCCAGGACGACGGCAAGACCAAGAAGGGCAAGAAGAAGCCCAAGCCCAAGCCTTGCCTCGTCCTCTGCCGCTACGATGCAAGACCTTCTGCCGCTATACAATTTGCTGCAAGACCTTCTGCCGTACGTCCACATATACACTCCCTCCTCTTTTGTTTGGATTCATAGCTAGCTTATAGAAAAAGTACGAACTTAGTGTGTTTCAGGTTCTAACAAACGAAAGCTTTGTTTGGATAATCTAGCCAATTTATGGATAAGCAAAAGTAAGACCTTCTGCTGCCGTACGTACATACATATACATACATGCACCTCTCCTTTGGTGGTTTTTGTCATAGTTTTAAATAGCCGGTTATACCTACACTATAGCTCCGCTATAACCGTTTGATCAATGTTGTCACTAAATAAATCCATATACAATTTACCGCTATATATGGCTCATCCGCTATTTAAAACATTGGTTTAGATCCATAGTTTTCAGAGAATATTTGGATGATCTAACGAAATTCTTGATGAGCAAAATTTGGTTCCTGTATAACCCCACGTAATCCGGCCGGTTTCTAGAAAAAACAACTACTAGTAGATGTATCCAGTAAATTTGTATCCTCAGTCTTACCTAGCGTCGTTTCGAGCACAGCTCTCAACTTAGTTGTTTTAAAAAAGAAAACTCGCTTCTAATAGAAAAACTAACAAAAGCTAGTTCTGTCCTCTGCAAACCTCGTTTATATATGAAAATCGTTAATCGACACACCGTGTCTTTATGCATCCGCACTAGATTTATGCCATGCAAATTTAACTTTTGTTGAAAGTCAAGAAAAATGAAGAAACGCAAACTATACGTCAATATTTGTTTTTGTCACGTAAGAAACACGAAATATATATATAGCAATGTATCTTTTGTGGTTTTTACGTTGTTCTGACTCATATATTACTTTTTTACACCGGTTGTTTTTTGTTGTGAGCTAACATGAAGTAATTATTCATATAGAAAACTCAAAATTCTTAATGTAACGATGTAAGGAAATCCTGTGCACAAAATAGCTAACTCTGGCCAGTCTAGCGTGGAATAGCATGATTATAACATGTATATATAACTTGCATGTTTTATACGTATATATGTGTAGTGTGTGACTTCTACCCGGGAGTGTCGTGCGGTGACCCGCGCTTCACGGGAGGCGACGGCAACAACTTCTACTTCCACGGAAAGAAGGACCAGGAATTCTGCATCGTTTCCGACTCCAACCTCCACATCAACGCCCACTTCATCGGCAACCACAACCCGGATACAAAACGTGATTTCACCTGGATCCAGGCTATCGGCGTACTTTTCGCAGACCACCACTTCAGCATGGGCGCTGTCCACTCCGCTAAGTGGAACCCCAACATCGACCATCTTGACATCACCTTCGACGACGAGCGCATCAACCTGCCGCTCGCCGACGGCGCACGCTGGTCCCCGGCCTCCGCCCCCGCGCTATCCATCACTCGCACATCAGCCACCAATGATGTGGTCGTCGAGCTGAAAGTGGTGTTCCGCCTCGTGGCCAGCGCAGTGCCCATCACCGCCCAGGAGTCTAGCGTCCACAACTACGGAGTCACCGCCGACGACTGCCTCGCGCACCTCGACCTCGGGTTCAAGTTCCAGTCGCTCTCCGACGACGTCCACGGCGTGCTCGGTCAGACCTACCGCTCTGACTACGTCAGCAAGCTCAACGTCGCCGCCAAGATGCCCGTAATGAGCGGTGCCGCCGATTACGTCTCCTCGGGCCTGTTTGCCACTGACTGCGCCGTCACCAGGTTTGGCCGCAGCGGGGCGGCAGCCGGTGGCATTGCCATGGTCACAGACGCCAAGTACGTGTAGACCAAGCCAGCTACATCTGGGTCTACCTATCTGATTTACTAAGTAAAGTGTCTCGTGATGGATTGATAATCCTGAACATTTGTTTGTTGGTATATATGTAAGGGGATAATTATTATTTTGGTGATATTTAATCAAAATATGCGAAATGAGGAATAATTACAGAGTGTATGATTCGGGACGTGTGAATCAATTGTTTGAGAACTAAGGGAAATTCCAGTGAGATGATGAGCTGTATCTACCACCTATGGAGTAAAGTGATGTGGTAGCTTAATTTGGCAAAGAGAGAGTGTTGACGTTTCCTCCACTCCCTTACACTATTAAAGTAAAGCTTCGGTGATGATGAAGGCACGTCCTCTACTCCTTCCTATCATCCTATGATTTCCCCGCTCCTTACATGTTAATCTGTACTTTTATTCAACCGCATACAAAGTTACTAGCTAGCTAAAATGAAATCCAGATTCATTTGTTTCTTAGTTTTACGATAGATTCACGCGAATACAGGATGTATCACATATTCACATGCATATCGTACAGACCAAAAGTTATACTTCTTCGTTAAGTGTAGAACTTTTGTTTGTCATCGTCCTAAAACCTTATGCGCGGGAGACTAGTAGTTCAAGCTGTAATTTTGGTTGATGGCCCGCCTGCTCAGGGCATTCCCAGCGCGTAGGCTCACAACCGTTGGATCTTGGAGAGGAAGCCATCTGAATTGTCCAACAGAGCAGGTAAGCTGGATTCATTTCTCTCCTCCCGACCCGACCCTCCCCTGCTTCGTCTCCGTGGTTCTTATTTCTCTCCCGGAACAAATCAGGTGAGCCGCCGACCCGGCGCCACCCCACCTCGACTCCCGCCACTGGAGGGCAATTTGCCGCCTCCCGCACCGGTCTCCGGCCCGGTATGACCGATTTCCGCACCTGCAGTTTGCCATGGACGACGCTGCGCTGAGCGTACGGGCCCAGTAAACGGCGGCCAGCCGGGCTTGGCAAAAGAGGCATGACAGCTCCACCCCCCAAGGAGCGCCCCCCTTTCTCCGCTGTTGGTGGTGGGGAGCGGCAAGCACTCGCAGGGCGGAACAGCGAAAAGGAAGCTGTGCGGAACATGGAGCATGGCCGCCTCCCTTCCTCTCTCTCCCCGAACTCCCGTCTCTCTGCTATGGATGCGGGATGCCACTTCTCGTTGTTTTCTGCAAATGGTGTGGCGGTGGTGACGGCGGCCCAGGTGAGTCATGCATGTTTTAGTGATTCACTCATCCAAGTCGAAGTTTACCAAAAAGAATCGATATCAATATCAATCTTGGAGCTAAGCAATCTTTGGGTTATATAGTATTTCTTATTAGTTTAAGGGCACGTGCAGGTACGAGACCTGCAGCAATCGAGTAACATATTTCTTCTACATTCATTTTCTGGTTTTCTTTGGATTTGTAGCGAGAGGATGGAAAATAAATAAGGTGCTATCATATTGTTCATCTGTAGATGTACGACTTATAACCGGGCTTCAATCTATCTATATATCTATATTTTTTATAAAGCAAAACCCTACTAATATGCATTAAATTATATCTCTACATGCAAGGTATCCACATCATCCATTATTTGAGCCATTCATTTATCCATGTCATCACCACATCATTCACTATTTGACACATTCATTTAACAACGTCATCCCATATTTATTGATTTATATTCATACATAGATGCAAACTATTTACATTATAAATTCTTTAGCCATACAATTTTCCACATAATCAATGTTAGCGGTTAAATATAACAACATTTCTTATTAATTAAATTTAGTTTTTCGACTATTGTGGCTAATAAAATCTCTCATATTTCGGAGAATTTTTTTCATGTCATGCATCAAATAGCCTTTCTTTTAAACCATAATTTTTTTAAGATTCACGCTGCAACGCGCGGGGTATCTCTCTAGTTATTCATATGCAGGCTCGTCATAGATTTTTCTGAATCTTTCTACCAAATATCTCAGACTTAATAGTTTTTTGCTCAGCGAAATAATGGTTCTTGATTAGTTATACAAACAAATTTGTTACTAATATGTAGTAGAATATTACCAGTATATATATTTATGTTTCATCGGAGGACAAATAACTAAGCCTTATTGTTTCGTAGAAGCACGGGATGCAGACGTTTGCCCTACGGTGTATTTTAATAACGTCATCATTTCCTTGGATTTTCAGTCCATATCATAATTTGAGATATTTTTTCCTTGCATAGCAAACTATCATGACTAATGGTGTAGCTCGATTAACCTAAAAAAACACGGTAGCCCCCTAAAAAAATGCAGTTTCTTCAATCCGGTAGCAATTAGTGTAATTATGTGTATTTTGCTCTAATAAATACACGGTCGATTCCTGGTATACAGGGAGGCGGATGAGTCTAAAGCTTGCACGAGACGAGGTGGCTGATTGCTTGTTTGCTTGACTCGATGCTCGATCTCACAATATGGCGCTCACTTCGTCCGGTATATATACAAGGCTGGCATCTTCAAGATTTCATCGTTGTCAAGCTATATATGTGTGCACACGAGCCTTTTTACTTGGGCACAAAAAGCTGTTTTTGGAAGAGAAAAATAAAAGGCCAAGGATTTTTGCTACAATTAGAGAAATATCAACTTTACATCATCAAAGACAGTTTGGCCGAGTGGTCTAAGGCGCCAGATTTAGGCTCTGGTCCGAAAGGGCGTGGGTTCAAATCCCACAGCTGTCAATTCTTTTTTCTCTTATATTTCCCCAATTGTGATATATATGTATTTTTTGTCTATTTCTTCGGTGTTCTGGCAATTAATTTTTCTACGCGAGGGAAAATTTTGGCACAACAACGTGAAATAAGAAAAACTCAAAATTTCGATGTATAATAAAACTCACGGATCCCCGAAAATAATAAAATCACATAGGAGAACAAACAAGATGTGTACGCGCTCTGTTTTTTGGATTCTTTTTCGAGACAATCGTACGCTACGACGCTGAGGTGCACAGAGATGGGCTATGCGGGCCAGAATTACTCGACGCCCTGCTGACGGCGCAGCCCAGCGCAACGACGAAGCAAAAAATATCACCGTAGTAGAAATGGAAATTTCGACCCCAAAGAAAAAACATTTTCTCGTCGACGGAATCGTGCTCCTCCACCGCCGGCCATTCTCGGAGGCAGCGGGCGACGGCGCTCGTCCTCCCCACACCGCACATGATTTCAGCGTCGCGCCGGAGGCGTGGACCGCGGTGATACGGTGAGCAGAGAATCGCCGGCGCATCGCCGCAGACGTCCCCTTGCTCCCCGTGCCGGCGACGCGCGCGCGCGGATCAATGGAGTTCGGGAGGCCACTCTGGGTAAGTAAATACTGAACTAAGTTCGTAGTTGCAGACGGCTCACGGACTGGGATTTGCTCTGCTTTATAAACTGGGGCTGTGAATCTCTAGTGTGTTCGCATCGTTCTGGTAGCATTCTATTCATCGTTGCACATCAAGAAAAAAATATGGAGGTCTTCACCTGCTGTGGGCAAGGTAATAATTTATCTACAAGTTTGACTTACCAATACGACATTCTGGTAGCATTCACGCTCTATAACCAAGTCTGCTCTTACCATGTACGACATGCCTGAGTTCAGTTTTCCAAGCTTCTCTCACGTATGTTGTCAATAACCAGGTGAGAGTGATTGGATGTTGGATCCAGACAGGGATGTGGAAGCATTCCGGATGAGCAACAGCAGGAGGTTCCTTAGCAAATGGCGAGCTGCCTCCGCGTGGTTGGATCTGGCCAGTTGGTCATCCCACGGACAACTGCAGATCCTCTCAATCTAGACTCTGCTAGGTGATGAACTTGTGGACCATGCTATTGTAACCTGTAATGTACATTGTAGTTTATGTCGTTCAGTCTCCTCGGGGAAAGGGCTGTACAACAACATACAATGTTTTCACATGGCACAGAAAAATGTAGAAAGAAATGGGATTGCTGATTTTCTTTTACTCGATTAAGCTCATCAATCTATTGAGCATTTACGCAAGCATCATTGCTTCTATGACATACTGTGATGCGATGGCAATCTGCCATACAAGTTTGCTAAGTCTTGTTTTTTAAGTGGCCCATGTTGTGACAGTTGACTGTATGATAGCTCATAAAAAAAAAACTTTGAGCATATTTACATAGAACTGCATGTTCTCCTTCGACCTTCTTTGTAGAAGTAGTAGTTTTTATCATCTTTTCTATACAGCTTCGCTGCGCCTCCTGAAATCCGATAATGGAGGATTCTTCTCCTTCAACTAGTCCACTTGGTTTAGCTCAGCACGACAGGAGCAGACACCTGTAAATGACTGGAAAACTGGTTACCGACATCATCGGTAAGAGTTCCCTTCTTATTATGCTATTGTTTTGTTCTCTGAGGAAGTGAATAATACAGGACTGGTAATTTCTTGAGAAGGTGCTTGTTGCACTTTTTTTCACTCCATTAAGATCAACTTCTGTTACTGCACACGCACATGCAAACTACTCCCTCCGTTCCAAATTAGATGACTTTCATTTGTCTACATATGGATGTATATAGACATGTTACATGTATAGATACATCCACATATACATAAATGGAAGTCATCTAAATTGGAACAGAGGGAGTACATGTTTGAGAAGAGGCAGATAGGAAAAGTGTACATTTATCCTCATCAAGACAAGTACGGTCAGGTCTTGCAATTGTTTTCAGTACTTTTATACTCCTACAAAATCGATAACCTTAGCTGGGACATATCAAATGCCCTGATAGATTCAAAAAAATGTTGCTTACCGCACATATAATTAGCATTACAATCGAGAGAAATCTATTTCCAAAAGTACAGCAAGTTGAAGTAAATCAAATATTAATATAATGCTTACTGTGGCCAATAAATACCAGGGAGCCCAATGTCATTGTATACAGTGGTAAATACCAAAGATGAATTCCTTCAGTGCTGAAAAGTTATGGTTTGTGAATAAAAGTTATTGTCAAGCCATTTTCTTTGGCTTGTTTAAATTTCAGACTATAGTTTGCAGTTTGCTCGATATGCAATGATACTGGACGGGAGGCTATATGTTAGGCTAACTAATAACTAATCGATCAAGAGATGACCAGACTTAGTTTGCGTATTTGAGGAACAAAAAGCAAGCTTGAAACATGGAAAGGCAATGCTAGCTGGTTCCTTAAGTTCACTGAAGCACGTTCACTTATGAGTCATACACGAGATTAATGAACATTGCCATGATCTTCTTTTGACAACCTTGTGGCAGTCATGTCCTTTTGCTTTTGCTTTTGCTTTTGCTTTTGCTTTTTCTTTTTCTTTTTCTTTTTCTTTTTCTTTTTCTTTTTCTTTTTCTTTTTCTTTTGCTTCTCCTTGTGTGTGACAATAAAGGGTGCTACGTAAAAGATGGAGGACAGGATCAACATACAAGATTTGAGACTTGATTTAATCTCTCGCGACCCTCTTCCATTTCCCTTTTGTACTTAAAAACTGCCACTAATGCTAACATCAATCCAACTTATGTTATCCTCATGTATATATTTAGGAACGCCCTAATATCCAATAAAAGTTTACTAGCTAACCATACACCAATTAGGCGTATCATTCATTCATTCGAGAGTATCTCAACCCCCGCGGCTACCTAGTGCAGGACCGTGCGGACTTGAAAATATAAACCACAACCCGAATCTCAGAGCTGAATTTATTCTAAAGGCAAAACCTTAATCCCCTAGGAAAATTCAAGTTTAGACAATGTTCTTTTGGAATGAATGCACATGGCAAGTTATTCCCATTGTTATTTGGTCATTCCTGATTTGTTTAGTTCTTTTAACCTTTATTTTAGAGCAAAGTATATTCTTTGCTTGTTGCTGTAACCAAGCATCCCTTCTTTGGTACGATTGATGTTTCCTTTTGTGTCTATATAAGTCACAAAGTGCAATAGTTGAAACCCCCACCCTCTCCTTCTCAGCCATTCATTTCTCCTTCAACTAGTTTCGTTCTCTAAATTCCTTCAGTTCTGTCGACGCGAGTCACTTCAATTTCAACTCTCACTGGTGTTTACACTCACTTTTGGGCTTTTATATCTAGTCTATGATTAATCTTTTTTCCTATTCATCAACTGAAAAAACAAAAAATAGTATTTTTTTGCTCCTGATACTTCTTTTTTCACATATTAAAAGGTGAACTTTGTTTCTAGTGATCAATAACAAAAAAATCCAAAATATTTGCTTTCTCCACTTAGTTTTAATCCCTTCTTCAGTTCGTCGTTACAAAAAGAACATAAAAAGATCGTTGGTGTTTTCCCTGTTGATTGTTGTTGTTTTTTCACACATCCACGATAGTGTTTGTGTTTTCTTGATCAAATCAGAAAAACGAAACAATTTTTTTCATGGTTCCAGTTCCACTTCGCCATTGCTCTTCCACATCTAGAGTATAATCCTTTTTCTAGCGACTAATTTTTTTTAAAAAAAATCATCTGTTTACTGTTTTTATTTGAGATCTTGAACTCTATTTCTCAATTTCGAAACATATGCAAAAAAAACATTGTTTTTTCGGTCTTTGCCATTGTGTGCTTCTCTCGTCTAGACTTAATTTCCTTTTCCACTGACCAATACTCAAAGAAACAAAAAAAATTGCATTTTTCCGTTTGTTGTTGGCTTGCTTTTCTATTTATCAGTTCCACCAAAAACACTACAAAAGATCATTCACTTCTCCCACTGTTGAGTTTTTTCAAGCAAATCTAGTTTGATCAAATCGATCATATCTTGACATTCATATTACGGGCATACAGTGCAATATATTAAATCATCAGGTACTTTTTTGTTATTTCTATATAATTCACTTTTTGGCTATATAACAACTAACATCAAATACTTCTGTTTTCTCAGGACCGTACAAGGAAGTTACTGTGCAGCTGTCAAGTCGAATCAAGGAGCATTAATATTTATTTTGCAGCCTTCAGTTTAAGTGTTCCTGGCTATTGTTTCCTGGTTATCTAAGATCCGGCATCTGCCAAGTTATTTCCTGTTCGTTTGTTCAGAGCTTCTCAGAAGGCCAGACCTGAGAGGTAAATATATACGTTGATGCAGAGTAGCACGTTGTTAATACTATTTCTACTAAATTTGATCGTACAGCAATCTCAACGTCTTCAGCATTGCTTTAAAAAAATTAGGTGTTTGTTTAACTAAAAAATACAAACAATCCTAGTACTGGAAAATATCCATGTGTTGCTAAATAAAAACATTATAATATTTAGCTAAATATTCCTATCGTTTTTTTTTGCGCTGGTTCCTATCGTTTATTGTCAGAGCAAACAGGCCAGATCAAACATGTGTAGCCAAAAGTGCATATGTCGATGTTACCAGCTGACATTTTTATATAGAGCAATGGTATCTGAAGAAATCCCCTAAAAATTATATCTAAAGAAATATGGAGGACAAAATAAGATATATGTTCATCTGAGAAAGAATTTAGTTTACAATAAAAGTTGCATCAGCTCCAAATTGAACTGTTTTCCCATCCTCCTCTCGCTCTCTGCTGCTCGCTCCAAACAAAAGAAACACTCTATCCTCGCCCAGAAATATCAAGAGATCGTCCTTCTCCTTCTTTTAGCCTCCCAAATTGCAGCCACCGTCAGGAGAAAATTGCGAGTATGGGGGACATCTTTTTTTTTTCTTCCACATAATCCAACCACATTTATTTTTATCACAAAACACCACTGTTTGGGTAATGCGTTGCACGGAACACAGATCTCTTCGTTAGTATTATTGACAGAGAATTGGACTAGTTGGGCTAATTGACAACACATACGTGGCATCCACCATGGAATTCACCTGCTCCTTCACCGAATGGGGAGAGATCAGCAGCATCGCTGCTGCTCGGTGGCGCGCTGCATTGACGGAAATCCTGCTTGGCGAGGGCGCGTGCGCCTGGCCTTGG
Organism: Poa pratensis; assembly: GCA_947311845.1. Classification (NCBI taxonomy): domain Eukaryota; kingdom Viridiplantae; phylum Streptophyta; class Magnoliopsida; order Poales; family Poaceae; genus Poa; species Poa pratensis. The sequence goes on along the minus strand of CAMZMU010000037.1, from coordinate 85,587,572 downwards.
CCGCCGACGATGTCCCTCTGGTCGAGGGACACCTTGTGCCGCCTGCTCGGCGATGGCAAGGCTGGCTCAGGTCGACGTCTGTATTGGCCATTTAGCTAGCGTCGGAATGCACGTGGCACACATTGTTGTCACGGTGCCACCTTCTTGCCTCAGACCCTGCCGCCGAGAGGGAGACCGGCTGATGAACGTCCACGTGATGGCCTTGATACCGCTGGATACGAGCAAGCCAATCGAGCATGGAACCGCTCTGGAAGAGGCCACGAGGGTCCTTTCCAGCCTCTCCGCGTGCTCCTCGGGGTCGACCAAGAAGCAGCAGCGGCTGTTCGAATAGACTTGTGTGTCCAGTCGACTTCCCGGGTGTGGGGGAGTCGATAACATATAGGGTGCCGACTTCGGGGTCTGTCCCGAGTCGAGGAAGTGTGTGTCCGAGCCGAAGTCTGTTATGGGTCGAGGCAGTCGAGACGTCGGGTTCGGCTAGGGAGCCGATGGTCAGTCGTTAGGTTATCGGGTGCGAGGACTTTGTCCTGTAGCCAGTGTCCTGAGGTGGTGCGTCAGCACCAGTACAAAGTAGGTAGATAGGACGAGATAGAAGTCACCTACAGTGTTTCCTAGTCACGACGTCGTCAACAATGGCGAGTCAGATAGACAGAATATGGCCGGTCACGTCGCAGCGATGTGACCGGATAGTTGACTATTAGGCCAGCAGCAGACACAACCCCTATTTAGAGGGAGGAATACAATGTGAAAAATTGAGGCAAACCATTTCATTGTGGAACACACTCCCCTCTCTCTTCTCCACTCTCTCTCGTGTAGCTTTAGGGACAACTATTGGTATCAGAGCCCGAGTTCTTTGAGAGATCACACCGGAGATGGGCGACGGCAAGGCGCTCATGCCGGCGAAGGTGAAGGAGGCCGCTAGCACGCTGGCAGTCCAGCGGGTTTTGCGGGAGGCCGGTTGTTCGTGGCCGCTGCTCACGAGGTGAAACTACGTGGACTGGGCGTTGCCCATGCAGGTGAAGCTTGAGGCACGCCATGGTTGGGCCGCCGTGCACGATGGCACGGAGGAGCGCGAGACGGACCGAGCAGCGCTGGAGTACCCGTTGCTCGCCGTCCCACCGGAGATGATCTCCACACTGGCGTCGAAGAAGACGGCCAAGGAGGCGTGGGAGGCGATCAAGACAATGCGGGTCGGAGACACCCGTGTCCGCGTGGCGAAGGCGACGGCGCTCAAGAAGCAGTACGAGGCCTACAAGTTCGGCGACGACGAGAATATCGATGACTTCGCCATGCGGTTGTCGTCGCTAGCTCGTGTCGCAGCTTGGGGTGCTCGGCGTCACCATCACCGAGCCGGACACAATCCGTAAGTTTCTCTCGGTCATTCCCACGAGGTTCTCGCAGATGGCATGCTCCATCGAGACCCTGCTCGACATCGACAAGCTCCCCATGGAGGAGCTCATCGGCCGACTCAAAACGGCCTAGGAGCGACATGAGGCAGAGAAGCCGAAGGCCAAGTAGGGCGGCAAACTACTCCTCACGGAGGAGGAGTGGTTCTCCTGGGTGCACCTGCAAGACGGAGTTGGATCCTCCAGCCATGCCGGACATGGCGGCGGCAAGCCGCGCGGACGCGGCAGGGGCACCCCAGCTCGTGGAGCCGGGAACCTGCGGCGCGTCGAAAGACACGTGCCGCTACTGCGGAGTTGCCGGCCACTGGGCGCGGGACTGTTGCAAGAAGAAGCGCGAGGAAGCTCACCTCGTGCGTGGAGAGGGTGCGGAAGCACACCTCGTCCGTGGCGGAGACGACGAAGACGACAACACACTGCTCATGATGGAGACCTTCACCATCGCGTCTGCCCCGCAGCTCCCTGTTTTGACTCGCCAGGCGGAGTCGGGCACCTCGGAGGCGGCACCCTTGTCTGGACCGGTGGCAGCCACCGACTCGACCGGTGGCAGAGTCAGAGGGATCTTTGACTCCTCCGGAGGAACTCGCGCCGATCCAGTGGATCACAGAGTGGGACATGTTGACTCGGGACGAGTCGACAACATCGTCGGTCGCAAGGACTCGACTGCCCCAGCTCGGGAGGAGCTAGGCTCGTCGACTCGGTTGGAGTCGACAGAATCGCAGGGTCACAAGGACTGAACTGCCCCAGCTCGGGAGGAGCTGGGCTCGGCGACTCGAGAGGAGTCGACCGTATCGGGTCGCAAGGATCTGGGAGTGTCGCGTCATGAGGACTCGACATCTTTGTCGGGTCATGAGGACTCGACATCTTCGTCGGGTCGCAAGGAATCGACTGCGTTGACACGGGAGGAGTCGACCATGGCAGCTCGGGAGGAGCTGGCCGACCTGACTCGCAAGGAGCCGGTCCTCCTCATGCTAGAGGAGAAGGCGCAGGTCAACCTGGCGCAAGAGGGGGACGCCAAGAAGGGCGTCTGGTACCTCGACTCGGGCGCCACCAATCACATGACTGGTAACCGCGCCGCGTTCGCGGAGCTCGACACTAGCGTCACCGGGACTGTCAAGTTCGGTGACGGCTCGCGAGTCGACATCTGCGGGCAGGGGACGGTGCTCTTCGTCTGCAAGTCAGGCGAGCACCGGGCCGTCACCGGGGTGTACTACATACCCCGGCTGAACACGCAGATCATCAGCCTGGGCCAGTTCAACGAGAATGGCTGCCAGGTGCTGATCGAGGATGGGATCCTCCGAGTGCATGATAGGGAGCGGCAGTTCCTGATCAAGGTCAAGCGAGAGCCGAACCGGATGTACAAGCTGCACGCGCGAGTCGTGCAGCCGGTATGCCTAGTCATGGGCACCAGCGATGACCCGGCGTGGACTTGGCATGCGCGGTTCGGGCACCTCAACTTCGACAGCTTGCGCCGACTGACGAAGGGCGAGATGGTGCGTGGCGTCCCTCTGGTGGAGCACGTGAACCAGCTCTGCGACGCCTGCCTAGCAGGGAAGCAGAGGCGAGCCCCGTTCGCAAAGCAAGCGAAGTTTCGGGCGAGGGAGCGACTCGAGCTGGTCCACGGCGACCTCTGCGGGCCGATCACCCCGGCCACACCGAGCGGGAAGAAGTACTTCCTCCTGCTGGTGGACGACCTGTCGTGGTACATGTGGCTCGCCCTTCTCTCGACGAAGGACGAGGCCGCATATCGGAGGAATACCTAATGGATTAAACCGTGGCCCAATATTGTCATGCGACTCATGATAAGTTCGTGGCCGCAACATTGATGGGCTTACACTGAGATGGGCCGGCAAAGGATCACGATGTGCTGATGGAAGTATCTAGAAGGTCGAAGATAACTTGACTTGGAAGACACGAAGACGTTTAGTCTCCAAGTAGGACTCCGGCTTATACTTGCCTTGAAGGAGAAGCTTTCCTTGTAACCTAGCGAGCCTCCGTGTATATAAGGAGGACTCGCAGGACTTAGAACAGGGACAAGTTCCAAACCCTAGAACATACGGCGACTCGACACCACGATCGCCAACCCTTGTAACTCCATATTCCAATCAATATCAATCTAGGATAGGTAGGACATAGGTCTTTACCTCACACTGAGGGGCCGAACCTGGGTAAATATTGTCTTCTTCGTGCCCTGTGATCTTAAGCTCGGAAACGCTTGACTCGCGCAATCCCCACGACTACGAAGTCATCGCAATGACATCTGCCGAGACTAACCCACGACACCGCAGCCGCCATCATCCGACTCCAGGCGGGAGCCGAGTCGGAAACCGGCTGCAAGCTGTGCATGCTGCGCACGGATCGTGGAGGAAAATTCACCTCCGGGTCCTTCACAGCATACTGCGCCGAGCTCGGAGTAGAGCGTCACCTGACTGCTCCGTACTCCCCGCAGCAGAACGGCGTCGTGGAGCGATGCAACCAGACGAATGTGGGCATGGCTCGCAGTCTGCTGAAGGCCAAGAAGGTACCCGGTAAATTCTGGGGTGAGGCAGTGACGACGGTCGTGTTCATCTTGAACAGGTCACCCACCAAGAGCGTGGACGGAAAGACGCCGTTTGAGGCCTGGCATGGCCGCAAGCCGAATGTGAGATTTCTGCGCACGTTGATCTTCGTCGGGTACCAACCCGGGACGAAGGGATATCGGGCCTACGACCCGGTGACCAACCGCGTGACCATCACGCGAGATGCCGTGTTCGATGAGAACGCGCGCTGGGACTGGAGCTCGCCGGACACTCCGGTGAACACCTTCGCGGTCGAGCACATGGTGTTCGAGCCGCAGCCAACTCCGGGAGACGGGAGTGCGGGCCCTGCACCCGACTCGCCGGCTCCAGACTCGCCGACTCTAGGAGTCGGGAGTGCATCCCCAGCTAGTTCTCCAACAACACCGGAGCACCCGACAGCCGAGTCTTCGACTCCGGCTGTCTCTGGCATCGAGTTCGTGATGCCACCTTCGAGGTACTCAGGTATGCTCGATGCAGAAGACGACATGAGCTTCGATCACCGGTTTTGCACTCTGTAGAACGTGCTCGAAGTGGGTTCGGCCCTTGAGCCGGACGAGGAGCTCCACTACCTCGCCTCCGAAGAGCCAGGCTCGTTCGATGAGGCGAAGACGCATGCCAGCTGGAGGCCATCGACTCGAACTTGACTTGGCGGCTAACCACCTTACCACCAGGTCACCGCGCGATTGGCCTGAAGTGGGTGTACAAGGCGAAGAAGGACGCGCACGGCGTGGTCCTTAATCACAAGGCTCGCCTGGTGGCAAAGGGCTATGTGCAGCGGCACAGGGTCGACTATGACGAGGTCTTCGCACCCGTGGCCCGACTCGAGTCCGTCCGGCTACTGCTAGCCGTGGCGGCGAGTGCGGGGTGGGACGTCCATCACATGGACGTCAAGTCTGCCTTCTTCAACGACGAGTTGGAGGAAGAGGTGTACGTGCAGCAGCCAACTGGCTTCGCTGCAAAGGGGAAAGAGCACCTGGTGCTTCGACTCGACAAGGCGCTCTACGACCTCAAGCAGGCGCCTAGGGCATGGAACACCAAGCTCGACGCATGCCTCGTCAAGCTCGGCTCCGCAAGGTGTGAGTCGGAGCATGGCATGTACGCGCGAGGAGCGACTCCGAGCCGGCTTCTCGTCGGCGTCTACGTTGACGACTTGGTGATCACGGGCTCGGACTCCAGCGACATCGACAAATTCAAGCTGGAGATGCGGAGCCTATTCCAGATGTCCGACCTCGGGTTGCTGAGCTACTACCTCGGCATCGAGGTCCGACAAGGACCCAGCGAAATCGATATCTCGCAGGGTGCCTATGCCCTGAAGCTGCTGGAGAAGGCGGGGATGGGCAGGTGCAATCCCGTCCACGCACCCATGGAGCCGCGCTTCAAGCTGTCCGAGTGCAGCACGGCGCCCGCGACGGATGCTACCGGGTACCGGAGCATAGTCGGGATCCTCCGGTACTTGGTGCACACGAGGCCGGACCTGACCTTCGCGGTCAGGTTCATATCACGGTTCATGGAGGCTACAACTCTGGAGCACCTCGCGGCCATGAAGCACATCCTACGCTACATCGCCGGATCGCCGCGACTCGGTTGTAGGTATCGGAGGAGTGCAGGTACACCGCGCCTGGTCGGTTACAGCGACAGCGACCTGGCGGGTGACGTCGACTCACGCAAGAGTACGTCGGGTACCCTATACTTATTCGGGTGCAGCCCAGTGACCTAGCAGTCACTAAAGCAGAAGGTCGTGGCTCTGTCGAGCTGCGAGTCGGAGTACGTGGCGGCTGCCATGGCTGCTTGCCAGGGGATCTGGCTGGCTCGGTTGTTGGCCGAGTTCAACAACGGCGAAGCCGAGCACGTGGTGCTCAAGGTCGACAACAAGTCGGTTATCGCGCTCGCCAAGAATCCCTTGTTCCATGAGCCATCAAAGCACATCGACTTGAATTACCACTTCATTCGAGACTGCGTGGAGGCGAAGAAGGTCGAGCTGGAGTTCGTGCCCACCGAACACCAACTCGCGGACATGTTGACCAAGCCATTTGGACGAGTCTGCCTGGCGGAGCTGCGCACAAGGATCGGTATGGTGGATGTGTCTCCGGAACTCAAGCCTAGGGAGTGATTGTTGGAATAGTCTTGTGTGTCCAATCGACTTCCCGGGTGTGGGGGAGTCGATAACATATAGGGTGCCGACTTCGGGGTCTGTCCCGAGTCGAGGAAGTGTGTGTCCGAGCCGGAGTCTGTTCCGGGTCGAGGCGGTCGAGACATCGGGTCCGTCTAGGGAGCCGATGGTCAGTCGCCAGGTTATCGGGTGCGAGGACTTTTTCCTGTAGCCAGTGTCCTGATGTGGTGCGTCAGCACCAGTACAGAGTAGGTAGATAGGACGAGCTGGACACCACTTGCAGTGTTTTCTAGTCATGACGTCGTCAACAGTGGCGAGTCAGATAAACAGAGTATGACCGGTCACGTCGCAGCGATGTGACCGGATAGTTGACTATTAGGCCAGCAGCTAGCACAACCCCTATTTAGAGGGAGGAATACAACGTGAAAAATGGAGGCAAACCATTTCATTGTGGAACACACTCCCCTCTCTCTTCTCCACTCTCTCTCGTGTAATTTAGGGACAACAGCGGCATCGCGCGGGCGGCAGCCACAGCAAGGAGAAGCACTGCGGGCGTGTTTCGCGGCAAGGACGAGAATTGCGTGGCGGCCAGGAGGAAGAGGAGGAACATGACGACGCGCGAGAAGCGGAAGCTGACGGCGCGATCATGTTCTATGCGGGGAGCCGGGGAGGCTCCTCCCAGGCTGCAGCTCTCGGGCGAGCTAGCGTGGCTGCAGTTCTCAGGCACGGGAGCAAAGCTGCGACTAGCCTCAAGAAATTTCCCGAGCGAGTGGTGTGGCGGTGCTCCGAGGAAAAGCGGAAAGAAGAGAGAGAGAAAGGAGCAGTTCGGCTGGGGGCTTGGGAAAAATGGCGACCAATGTGGATGCCAATTAGGTACTGCAGTGGGCCCATCTTTTTTTTGAACTATCAGTGGGCCCATCTAGCATAAGGTGTCAATGCAGCTAAGCAAGGGATTTGTGTTCTGTTCAAATCATTACCACCAAACAGTCGTGTTTTGTGCAAAACAAATCATCGTTGTTGTGGTTCCATGCAAAACTTTCCCCAACAAGTGGCGCCACGTGTAATTTCCTCCACCGCTACGGAACTAGTGTGGAATAACTCACTAGTACTACACTCAATGTTAAAGAACTAGTGTGTGGTTTCTCACTAGTGTTTTTTGTTTTAGTCCTTGCTTAGCTTGGTATTTCTTAGACACAAACTGTATTTTCTTATCTTGATTAGATTCTTTGTTTAACAAATGTTGAATTCTACTAGTACTATTTAGTTTACACATAAATTTTGTTTCCTTGCTTATGCTAACGATAATGTGGTTCCTTGTCAATAACTGATTCGTGTCACCTTTTTCTTCCAGGTTGGGCAAACAAGAAAGTTTGGTAAACTACTGAACATAAGTTATTAAACTACTGAACATAAGTTATGGAATCATCTTCATGGGAAAGATGGTCTGATGCTTCTCGGGAAAAATGGCGTGATGATCTGAGAGAGAGAGACTTTTGGTATTGTTCGTAACTTCTTATTTTACATTCATGTCTTAATTTACAAAGTGCATTTTACTGGTTGTCAATGTATGTTTTTTCTCACTACATCCTTGTAAGGTAAAATGTCAAACCCCCTATTAGCACACTGATAATCACCTCAAATGCAACCGCCGTCCTACACGTATCCTGATGTAAATGGATGGTATAGATAACAGGTGTACCTACATGGGCGGCCAATTATAACTTTCCCATGATCACAATCCATTTTATTTTAAGTTGAGTCTATATCTAACATTATACCCAATCCCCCAAACACCTCTACCATAGAAGTGGGAGCAGATTCGCACGCTCGAGGTTGCTTGGCCCCTACCATATTTATTAAAATGTTATTACGTTTTCGGGCGGCTCACTAGTTCTGCTGTTGCATTTGTATATTTGTAATATTGATTGCTTTGTTTTTGGTGTGGCGTGGCTAAAAAGATCATCTTTAATTAGTATTATTACAAGTAAACTATTGGATTAATATCTAATGTCCCAGAAAACAGACTAAGCTATGACCATCAATTGGTTGGTCTCTCAAATGAAAAATAACACGAAAGGTCCTCACAGGAAAAAGTCTTTGGAAGAAAAGCTGCAGAGGAACCTTGATTTTGGTATTGTGGTGCATCAATCTTTTTGAAGAATCAGTAATAAAGAGTCTAGTTGAACACGAGCAAGTAGCAACTGAGTCTCTTGATTAAGAAATAGTCATTATCCTTACTTCCGTTTTCTGCATCTCAATATTGCTCCAAGTCTTCCGGTAAGAAACTGTAGAGGATAGAAACTGGACTAACCTCAATGGTAATGATTTTGAAGAGCTGCATGAGAGGTCACCCTTAGAAATGGAAACTAGAAGGGCCAATCTTAAGGTTCTAGAAGTAGTCTTTAATGACCATGCTTGTTTCTTTCTAGCTTATCTGTGTTTTTTTCTTCTGATGTCGGTATGACCATTGATTTTGTTTATCATGTACATTCTTTCCTGAGTAATACAAAAATATCTCAAGCACTCAGTGCTTTTTTGCAACCACAAAAAATCTGAGATAAAAAACTCCTCATGCGGGAATGAAGTAATCCGGTTGTGCAGCTTTTTTAGTCAACATATTAAATAGAAGGGAGTGCCTAGCGCTCGGCTGACCGATCTCTAACCAAACGCTCGGTCGAGCTATCATCAGATGACGCAACGGCTGGTCCCAGCCCGTTTCCCTCCAACCAGCCCTGTCGTTCATTTGTGGGCTTTATTGTTGTTTTTTTTTCCTTGTGTGGGTTATGTGGGCTGTAGTTTCTGTACCTATTTTGGGCATACTCGACTTTGTTATGTGGGCTGGGCCTGCTGAAATTATTCATTGCAACACAAAACACAAAAGGATGAAAAATTCTTTGTGTAATTACACGCTAAAAACTAATCATGTGTAATTACACGCAAAACAAAAACAAGTGTAATTACACAAGATATTACACACAAGTGCAATTACACACTAGAAATCTGAATCATGTGCAACTGCACGCTAAAATATAAGATAATGTGCAATTGCACGCTAAACACTTTGCGTGTAATTACACAAGATATTACACACAAGTGCAATTACACACTAGAAAACTGAATCATGTGCAATTGCACGCTAAAATAAGATAATGTGCAATTGCACGTTAAATATCAAGCATGTGTAATTACACGCAAAACAACAAAACATGTGTAATTACATCACACAAGTGCAATTACACAGTAGAAAATTGAATCATGTGCAATTGCACACTAAAATATAAGATAATGTGTAATTGCACGCTAACACTAATCATGTGTAATTACACGCAAAACAAAAAACATGTGTAATTACACAAGGTATTACACACAAGTGCAATTACACACTAGAAAATTGAATCATGTGCAATTGCACGCTAAAATATAAGATAATGTGTAATTGCACGCTAAATACTAATCATGTGTAATTACACGCAAAACAAAAAAACATGTGCAACTGCACGCTAAAAAGCAAAAAAAAATGAATGTGTAATTGCACGTTTTACGATATTCATGTGCAAATACATGCAAAACGAAAACTTGTGCAATTCCCACAATAATTACGCGAGGGGTGTGTGGTAAACGAGAATCGTAACGCAAGCTATACGAGAATCACATGTAATTGCTCGTAAACCATAACCCCTAAAAACCGAAGACCATTAACCCAAAAAACATAAACCCTTAATCCTAAACCCTAAAGACTAAAACATAAGCAAGAGTAAAATTTAATTGCACGCTAAACGATAATCATTGTGAAATTACGCGCAAAAACACACAAAACGGGTGCGATTACACACTAAAATGAGATAAAAAAAAGTAATGAGTAGCTGCACGCTTAACGATAAAAACATGTGCAAATTACAGACCACATGAGAGTCATGTGTAATTGCTCGCTTAATGTTAAAAACGTGTGTAAAGTAAAAACATGTGCAATTACACAGTAATGAGAATCATGTGCAATTGCACAGTAAAAAGCGAAAGGAGTAAAAAAGTGTAATTACATGTGTAATTGCACGGGGAAAACAAAAAACATGATCGCCATTAAAAACCCTAAACCCTATCTGTCATGTATACACGTTACACATTCTGGATGCGAAAAAGAGTTCAACTCAACCAAAGCAAGAAACAAAGGCACAAAGATACCCAGGAAAGAAAAATCCCAACACAAAAGCCCAACAGAAACCAAACACATCGGTAAAAAAAACGTTTAGCAGGCCACAAAACCTGACCGCAAAAGAAATCGAGCCCACGGCCACGAGCAATCTCGGGCTAGCGCTAGCACTAGGCGTCAACAATCGGAAAAAATGATCAGACGATCACGCGGCCAGGATCGTCGACCGAGCGTAAACGAAAATCTCGAGCAACCGAGCGCTAGGAAAAGCGCAAAAGTATAGTACGTGTGCAATTTCACATTATGGATTCTATTATGCAATTACACATTATGGCTACTAAGTCAAATATGCGTGCAATTTCACATTATGGCTACTATTGTGCAATTACACATTATTGGCAATAATATGCAATTGCGCATTACTGGACATAATGAAACAAAAACATGAGAAAAAATACACAAAAGTTAAATATACGTGCAATTTCACATTATGGCTACTATTGTGCAATTACACATTATTGGTAATAATATGGAATTGCGCATTATTTGCAAAAATATGTAATTGCGCATTACTGGACATAATAAAGCAAAAACATGAGAGAAAATACACAAAAGTTAAATCCGTGTGCAATGTCATATTATGACTACTATTGTGCAATTACACATTATTGGCAATAATATGCAATTGCGCATTACTGGCCATAGTGCAATTGCGCATTACTGGCCACTATTGTGCCAAAATATTCAAATATCAATGTAAAATTGCATATTAGTATTTAGTTTAATATTAATGTGCAATTGCACACTCTTAATATTCAGATGCGATTACGCGAAGGTTTTCATGTTCAATTATAATTCCCGTCGACTGCAATTTATATGCTATTTATACAAATTGCATACTAATTTGCCAATTAAACTTGGAGAGTTTAGTTACAATTGCATACATTTGTATACTCTGATGTACAGTGACATGCGAAAGGATTCATCTCCAGTTTTCTTGCCAAAGAAAAATCACAACAAAGAAACAGACCAAGATAAAAAAAACAGCAACAAATCAAGGCAGTTTATAAAAGGTTGACCTATCAAATATTAAAAGCCCAAACGTAAAACACAAAAAAGCCTAGTCAAATCAGAAAAGAAAAAGACCCACAAAAAAGGCAAAACAAAACGAAAGGAGCAACAAAAAAACACAAACTACAAACGGGCCACAATCCGAGCGCAAACGGGCCGAGACAACCATCTACATGCGTTAACAATCGCGAACACTGATCGATCGATCATGGACTAAAACGTCGACCGAGCAATAAGGTAAATCTCGGACGTCCGCCACCCCATCGGTGTTATTTTTTTTGCATGGATCCACCCCCCGTGTTAAGCACTTGTTTGTTGACCCGGCTAGTACGTATTTTTGTGTCGCTCGTATCGTATGTGTGGCGGACGCAGGACGTTGCCTCTTGCCCGTGGCCGGAGAAGCAACCGCGCGCGCGCGGCCGAGTCCATGTTCACTGTCGATCCGCATATCCACTGCCGGCCGGCCGTTGTCCCATGCATTGAGTGGCTTCTGGCCTGCCCGTATGGCCACCGGACACCTATGTGCTGCTGCTGCTGCGTTTGGGCAAAGCATGGTAGCGTCGGTGTACATGTTTGTCTTGGATCAGTGATGGCCGTACACCTGATATGATCGAGTTTGGATGGACTCGGCCACTCAGGCCGGCGCGCGCCACCTGCCGCTCGTTCACCGGGTAGCCGCTAAGCTAGGAGGGATCGACGCCGCATGAAAATATCAAGGAAATCGGGTGTGGGCACGTACGCAGGCGGGCCACGTTACAGCGGCGGCAGGACTGTCCCTAAATAGAATGCGACGAATTTCTTCATGTCATTTTTTTTACACGATCGAGGTTGACAGATGTTGGCCGTCTGTTGATCATTTCGATTACATGAGTACTAATAATACTAGGTGATTTGCAGGTTAAATGGATACCGTGATTGTCCAGCAGCTAGAAGTCTGTTGTTCACGTACGTGCATTCTGGTGTGTATTGGATTGTTGGTGTGGGTCCATGGCTTCATTCACACGAGCCACAGTAGGCATCGTTTTAGAGACAGTAAAGGATGATTACGAGCACGTCATAAAGGTGGACCTGAAGCCCACACCAACGGCAGAGGAAGCCCAAGGAATAGGCATCACGAGCATCAAGTACCAGCTGACCCTCGCTGCGGCAAAGGAGCTTGGTCTGCTCGACCAAGAATACAACCGGCTCAAGGAAGAGCACGACCAGCTACAGTACTACACCTACAAAAAATCAACTCTCGCCGACTCATTGGAGGATCACATGCGGCGCACTATAGCTCCTCTAGTCAACAAGCAGTTGTCATCCAAGAAGTACTTGCTAGTGGTCCATAACCTCCAGTGGCCAATTGAGACTAGCAGTTTTATACGTGATTGCGGTCTTCCTCCTCCTCTGGACAAGGTCTACATGGCTCATCTCGCCCACTTCTCGGGATGCCTACGACAAGAGCAAGTCGGAAGAGGACGATTCAGATCCATCAACAGTGCTGAACAAGTTGTGTTTCTCACCATCTTTGCACTGCGTCAGTCGGCTGAGCACATACTCAACACGATCCATCAAGAAAGCATCGAGCACTGGCATGCCATAGCCATCGATTGCTTCCACTACACCATGGCGATCTTTGCCAAACATCCACAAGTGGCGGCTATTACCTCGGACGAGCTCATCCACCAGTGGGCCACCCTCCTGCCATGTTTGACCAGCACCACAGCAGTAGCAAGTGTTCCTCTATGCATCAACTTGGAAGGGTCATCATTGAAGCGTTTCAGAAATACTCTTTGCTGCAGCTACCATTTTCTCCTGCTAGTGAAGCTCATGAAGCCCTCAATACCGGCGCACAATTCTTAGCATACCATGGCCTCATTGCAGAAAGCATCACAGTAGATGAACTCTCTGATAACAAGAGGAAATGGATCTCCTTCGTCGGTGACCATGGATGGCATGTAAGCCGAGATTGGTTGTTGAGCCAGGAGGAAGAAACCAGGGTACCACTGCACTTATTCTAAGAGGATGCTCGCAAAAATCACCCATGTTTTCCAAACTGAACCATTTCTTGCCCAAACTCTGCTTTCTTCGTGTTCTCGATCTCTCCTACACTCCACTAAAAATACTCCCTTATTCCATTGGTTGTCTATCGAACCTTCGGTTGCTCTCACTTAGAGGCTGCTATGATCTCAACACTCTCTTAATTTCCTCCACAACTAGTGCTATAGACCCAAAAGAAAATACTAGTTCATATTCACCATTGTCCACTCTATACCTGCTTGAAATACTTGACTTGAAGGGAGTTCCTTTATCTCATCTGACACAAGATGTGGCCACCCAAAAAGGCAATTTGATACACCTCGATATTTCCCATTCAGAAATAACTACATTTCCTCCCAATTTTTTCCAAGAAATGTCCAATCTTGAAGAGCTTATTCTTGTGAACTGCTCCAACCTTCTGGAGCTACCTCCTTCCATGGCTGCGCTATCTAGCCTAACGACCCTTGAGATCACAGGGACTCAAATAAAATACTTTCCGCAGAAGATATTTGAAGAAATGCAGAAGCTTCAGTCGCTTAAGCTCATTGACAACAATAACTTGATTTCATTCACGGGGCCAATCTCTAGGGTCCATGAAATCAAATTGGAAGGGCACCCTAACCTTAAATCCTTCTCACTGACTGGGGCACCTCACATTCAACTCTTGTCCTTGCGTGGATGTAGAAAACTCGAGTCTGTCGAGTTCAAGAATCTTGGTGCTTTGGAGGAGATTGATTTGTCTAGTACAGCTATCAAGGAGCTCCCCGCCGACATCCCTAATGGTACCCAACTTAGGAGATTGCTCTTATTGGGGGTTCCTTCTCTGCTGCGATTTCCTTGGCACATGCTAGAGCGACTTCCAGAGGTGTTTTACTTGGATCAGTGCACAGAAGGAAAGGATAAGCACTCTAATGAAGGTTCACAGTTGTGTGTTAGTGACCCCAGGTTCTTCTATAGCTTCGGAAATCTTGTATGGATTTAGTAAGGGCTGGACGGTATTTCCAATCTTTCTATGTCCGATTCGCACCATGCAGTACTAATAACATGCGACTGCATCATGAAGAAGAAATGGTTGATAACAAGTTACAGGAGTTGGTGCAGAATCAGTCAACATATATGGATGTACATAGCAGCTATTATGCAGAGCAAATCGCAATTGTGTCGCCAATTACAGTCCCCCTTCGCCGAACTGAGCGCCATGTAGAGATCACAGAGATGCAACAGCCACCCGATGGTTTACAATCTTCTAAATGTCACCAAATCAATAACAGTGACATATGATACTGGTATCTGGATTTTTTCTAATACAGCAGTTTCCAAGACTTGGAAGAATGTGAGTTACGTTGGTGCCATAAAATGGAGCAAGTTTTCTATTACATCATGGAAAATCTACGAAATATGCATGTCTGTAATCTCAAAAGTCTAGTTTGGTTCTGTTCACGAACAGTTCTTTTGCCTTCAGTTCACTAGAGCACCTACACTTGGAGGATTGCCCAAGATTGGAGGCCATGATGCCAGATGCAGTAACACTACCATCTCTCAAGACACTTGGCATCTTGTTCTGCTACAAACTGAAGAAATTTTTCTACAAGGGTCATATCAAGGTAGCACTTACCAGCTCCTCCCAAACCTCCAAAGGGTACGTCTCCAGGAGCTGCCACTACTCCAGCAATTCAACGACAATGATGCCACCATAACAGCACCCTTGTGGAACGAGCTCCACATCCGGGGTTGCTGGAGCCTCCGACGCCTCCCGCGTCTACAAGACCAGCTGGAGACGGTGAAGGTGAATGGGGAGAGGAGCTGGTGGAACAAGCTCCAGTGGGGCTCACCCTCGCACCGCGAGAGCTACGAGCCCAAGCTTCCCCCGAAGTTCGCATCCCTCGACGAGCGCGCCAAGGTGACCAGCTACCTCAGATGAATTAATCCATGCTCATCCACGCATCTATTCATCCATCAATTGGTATGTTCATTCCACCCAGTGTATACCATTAACCATGAGTTCCTAAACACCTGCCTGGTTATAAGTTCTCCACCACACATAGATCCATATTTGGCCCAACAAAATATACATCCATATTGTATATGCCAACTACCTTTGTGTCCATCCATTGCCTCCATCCTTGTGCCATACATCCACAACGTACATGTCACCTACATACCATGTGTCCATCCAGAGTGTCCAACCCCCTACTCCATACATGCATGTCATCCCTACGTGAGTGATTGTGTGTTTCTGCATGTAGAGTTTCCAAATAAAAGGGCTAGTGTCCCTGGTTATTTTCGACCAACCACTTTGTTTAACTTTTTTTGTTCCAAAACATATATATTATTGGAGTGCCAGCTATTGTATATGTTTGGTGATATATGTGTGTCACTTGAGTTGTAATAAGCTATGTAATGTTGGTGTTGGGTGTGAGAGATGTTTAATTGTCAGTTGTGGTTTGAAACAGTATTGGCCTGACTATTTATTTGATTCAGACGATGCATTTGACTTGTAGTGTTGTACCAGCATTGGTGGTTTTATTTGTGAAGATCTATTTTACTATATTATGGAACTCATCTGGGCATTTTACTCGCCTTTCTGCCCTCTTTATAAAGAACAAGATGCTAAAAGAAAACACTGCACATGTCGTGATTTGTGACAAGCTGGGAATGGTGCAATGTTTTCTTTCCAAAGTAGCTTGCAAATTGGTTGCACATGTGTTAATTGCAGCCAATGGAATTTAAGTGAAAATTCTATACAGTGTTGCTGCTTCTTTTAATCATAGATGCTTAGGAGGCACAAAGCAACTCGAGTTGCTGTTTCTTTTAATCATCCAGTGTGGTCTGTAACATTAAGTGGCCTGTGTATATGATTCAGATTGTGTGTTTGACTATACAGTGTTGTGTGAGCATTCTATTTTCACTGTATGATGGAAGTACTCTATAAAAAACAAGAGAATAAAGAGAAGATGTTAAGAACTATGTCTAATCTTCAGTGAATTGCTTTGAAATAATAACTTGATTTTTATTTTACACACATTTATGAAGTTAGAAAACATTTTGTTTATTTTAAATTGTTTTGGTGTATGTGCTATCTGACATGAGCACATACATGAAATTTGACGACAGCCTAGCTACAGAGAAAAAGGAGAGACAGTATGGTCTTCTCGTTTTCAAGGGTTCATGTGAACATCACTTTCCAGTATGATGATGTTGATTGCAGCCAGTGGCTCATTAAAATGAGTTTTCATAGAAAAATATATGCAAAGCATAGATACTTCTTTTAGAACATGTGCCACGACAAGCAATTAGCAGCCTTACATGCGTGCTAGTATTCGAGCTACATCTTACATGCTTGAGAGCCTACAAAAAACAAGGCAACTAGAAATACTGACCAACTCCGTTCAAATTACTGGTCTAGAAATACTGACCAAAACAGCCGAATCCCCCTAGTCGGCATGGTAGCTCCAAGCCTCCAACCATGGAAACAGTTATAGATCATCTAAAACTGGGTGTCAAGAGAATAAGCGTTTTAACGTCCACATCAGATCACTCGGGGGTGACTCAACGTGCCCGCGGTCATATTCATGCGTAGGCACCTTGTCGACTGCAAAAATAGTAGTAGAAATTTAAGATTGTGTCATTTGAACAACCAGATTCTGTTTCGACGGAGCAAAGTGCAAACCATCTCCCCAGCTCGCCATGGTAGGGCATGAGGACAACAACTTCTGTGCAACCAACATGATATCGTCCAGAGTAACCTCGTCAATGCGCTCTAGGAAGTGTTGGCCCGCCTTCCTGCATGGACAGAAACAGAGGCGTAAAAGGTTGTCGTTAATTCTCCACCAAAGAAGTTGGGTTAGTTAGAAATAAGGGAAATATCATTTTTACGTACCCTGAACTATCAATCAGGATTTGCCTCCCAATGTCTTCTGTATGATTTTTCTGTGAAAATAGCAAAGCATGCTGAATATATCGAATAAACTAAAGCAAGGAAAGGGGAGCGCGATTGCTCGAAGAAGAAAATATAAAGGGGAAAGAGAGGTTGAGGTACCCTCCCCTGTTACCCTGGATTCGAGGTTTTGTAGAACGGATGAAATCGTCGAGTTTTTCGCTCGACTAAGCTCTGCTTCTGTAACTGTATAACAGAGACAATTTGACAGGTTTCAGAATAGACATATAGGATAAAAATGCAAGAAAGGCATGGCCAACTTGTACCTTCGCCAGGTATTGCAATTGCTGTCAATTCTTTAATAGCAATATCAACTGCCTCAGCGACAGAATTGGATGGCTGGATCAGTTCAGAATGAGAAGACATTTTTTATTCTTGAGCATTACAATTCAAGTCACTTCTAAGTTCTAACTACTCAGTAGGAAGCATTTTCTTTCAGTAAAATGATTGGAACAAAACCCACATCAAGTTCAAGTGTTTATTAGCTCAAAAGATGAAGAACAAAATTTATCTCACCGCAGCCAAATGAATACCAAATAGACCAGTTTCATCATATACAGTACTAAATGCTGAAATTGATTGCATCCAATCATACTCAGTCATAACCCGGAGATCTGATAAGAAACAATTGATACACCTTAGGCTTTGCAAATAAGCTATTAATTTTTCTATTAAAAGATGCAAAGTAACAAGAAATGCAGCTACGAGTTGTAAAATACAAGCAAAAAAATTGAATCACCCAACATCCAATTGCTATGTGAAAAAACCAGGATCATATTTTATGGTTATAGTGGGTCCACAACTTACAAAGCCGTGACTGCATTCCTTTCCCGGGACCACCATTGGAGAATGAAGCTCCGCCACCCATCAAAGTCTGCAGATAGTTTTACGAATACACTCGTGAGTTTTCTTTTTTTAATGACACCACACTAGTTAAATTAGTTGATCAACCACATAATTCTTTCCAAGACATCATTACACCTGTATGACTTTCGTGATTGCAGCTGCTTTCTCCTGACGCCAGCCTCCTGGAACTTCAAAAGCCATTGCCAGATGTGTCACCTGCACAAGAGGAGCATGGTTATAATGTAGAATAGAGGAGGGCAGAAAGAAGCTAATGGCTAGAACATGAGAGGGCGGAAGATAAAAACAGAATAGTTTATCACCTCAGAGTCAGTTTTGTGCCTGAAATCTCCACCAGTATATGCAGACTTGGGTTTGTTCATATGCGACCCCTTGGGCAGATCAGACAACAAGGGTGATGCAATGTCTAGCAAATGCTGGTGGCTCACGCCTGATGCAGCTAAAACCAAGCGGTCAGCAGTATAGTTTTCCTGTTACAGTAATAATCATTGCTCTTCTACGTTTATGTAGCAATTTGGTATTAATGGTTAAGATGTACAAAGAAGAGCGTATTAATCCTTTTTAAGGGAAAGAACACATTTATATGCATACAATCATTTTGCAGCGAAAAGGTGTTATACTGTTCGGATCTTGCCATTATGGTTGTAACGGTCTAGAATGAAAATTCCACTGATTTTACACCATATAAATGATGTTGCAAACAAAGCACTGAGAATGGAATACCACTGATTGTGGTTGTTGATATTTCTCTATACTAGTACATATATCACAAGGCTGACCAAACCTAGGAACGCATGCATCATAGCCGATATGATAAACACATAAACCAAATGTGGATACAAAATTAAGATCTTGTGATTATGGTTGCAAAGGTCTAGAATAGAAACAATATATAACATTGTAAACAGTGCACTGGGCCTTAATCTGCCACTTTCAGAACAAATTATTCATAAGCACATAATTAACCCTCAAAAAAAAATAAGCACATAATAATTGTGGATTTTTTACATTTACATCACAAGACTGACCAAAACTAATGTATAGTGGATGGATATGATGAACGCAGAAAAGAAATTACCAGGAAGAAATTGCGAATGGCACCACGATCAATCCTCCCAAGAGCTTCTATGGTAGGGTACAGAGGGTTGCCAAGAGAACCCAAATAACCAACAAGGTGCAGCGATTCCCGAAGAAACAGTTCAGGATTACCGTCCAGAAATAACAGTTCCTCCCGAGCTTCAGCCACCTGAAGAACAACAAAGCATCCGAATCATTCGGCACAGAATCAAACATCCATTCCACCTACATTCCAAAGAGACTCTATTTTTCTATCTGCCTACTTAATCTGAATCTTCAGCTCATCATCACCTTGCTCCGAACTTGGCTCCGGAGGAACGCGGGGTTGCGGACGCAGTCGAGGAGCAGCTCGACGGCCAGCGGCAGACTGTCTCTGAGCGCGCCGAACCTGTAGAACATTTTCTCCCTGCCAGCCTTCGCGCCGAGCTTGCCCCCGGTGGCCTCCACGCTGTGCGCGATCTCTCTGACGCCGCGGTTCTGGGTCTCCTGGAAGGTCAGCCTCTCCAGCATGTAGGCGGCGCCGGCCGACGAGGGGGTCTCGTGGACGGAGCCGGCGGCGACCGTCACCCCGACACAGCACATCGGGCCCTAAGAACCGCCATAAACCAACCCCAAAATTCCAGCAATGGTCAGCAACGGCAGTGAGGAAGAGGAAGGAGAAGAGGGTGCGCGTGGCGTGGGCGTAAGTACTGGTATGTCCTGGGAGGCGATCCTTACGCCGTTGGGGAGCGTGGTGACCTCCGTGTGCTGTGGCGGAGGCGGGTGGTCGTCGTGGTGGGCGGGTGGAAGGCGGAGGCCCGGCAGCGGGTCGAGCAGGGAAGGGAAGCGCTGCGCGTAGCTCCTGCTCCTCCCGCCGGCGAGGCTGCAGAGCCGCCTCATTGAGCTCGTCCGCCGCCGCTGAGCCGCCGTGGAGCTGAGTTTTTCGCTGCCGCCGCCGTTAGACTGGGAGAAGACTTCAGTGGGCCTTTGTTTCGCCCAGGAAAAGCCCAGTAGTAAGCCAATGTCGAACCTCACTAGCAGAGGGGGAAAAAGTTCTAAAAACCTTCACTCTCTGTTTTTTTTTTGCTTCACTTCCAATGTGTAAACTCTACTCGTCAAAAAAAAATGTATAAACTCTAAACATGTCG
The DNA here is from genome assembly GCA_947311845.1 of Poa pratensis. Taxonomy (NCBI): domain Eukaryota; kingdom Viridiplantae; phylum Streptophyta; class Magnoliopsida; order Poales; family Poaceae; genus Poa; species Poa pratensis. The sequence goes on along the minus strand of CAMZMU010000037.1, from coordinate 85,567,259 downwards.
AAAAAATGTAAACTCCAAACTGAAATAAGTAAAAGAACGAAACTGCTCCTTTTTTATCATTTTGTACACATTGTGTTGTTGGAATGAAAATGTATGAACAACGCTGGTCAGTTTATTTTGTTCGCTTCTAATAGTGGATTAAAAAAATATGTTTGATCAACTATATGCTTGTCTGAAACCTTTACTAGCTTTGAAATAACAAGAAATTTCATCATTAACCCCAATTCGCAAGCTACCTCCTTGAACAAGCTACAATGAATTTTTATTGAGATAGTTGGCGATATTTGTTGCAAAGCAATCTGCAGCAATTTTTTATTTAACCAATTATTTTGTACCATTACTTGTTTTCGAAATGTTGTGACGATTTATTGCAATACTATATTTTTTGTAAATGGGCGAGAATTTTTGCTGCAATATTCAGCAATTTTATCCAATACTCAGACATTTTTGTTGTAAATATCGAGAATATCGGGGGGCGGCGCGATATAACCCTTCGTTTAATTGGACTTGTTGTGTGATGCGTTTTGATTTGTGAATAAAATGCAAACGTGCATTGTGCTGATTTATGGACATAGGACGATGGTTCGACAATGGGAGAGGGGACCTAGATTGGCCATTTATAGGACAGCATGCGCCTAGCACTAGCCTTTCCAATAAAAGTCAACTCTCGTTAGAAGGTACTCCTTCTCTTCTACTTTAAAAATTCCAAGTGTGTTAGATTTTTCTAAAAGTGGGTGTATCTATACAAGATTTGTCTAAAAATTTGTGTATCTATACATATGTAACTTTGTCTTTTAGACAAATCTAAGACACTTATTTTAGAACAGAGAGAGTGGTAAATAAGTGTAATCAAATGCCTACCGGAGAATAGAGTGGGTAACTTTGTCATGGGGTGAAATGACTTGATGAGTAGTCTAGCTAAGCAGATGTATCGTAGGTAGAGGTAGGTTCTACGTATTTTCCTGTTGGTGGAGCCTTGTCCATACATTGAGCAACTCTTATTATACAAATAAATTTCTTGATCTCAAGTTAATTAAATCCAACTTGTGATAATTTGTCATGAGCTACATATCCTCGTAGAATAGTTGATTGCAACTTGCGATTTCTTAAATAGTTATTCAGCTACAGTATCAAACCAGCTCTGACAAGCTTTCTAGATTTAAGAATATGGTTATACGGGTCAATTCCTAGGGTGGGGCGCTTCCACAGTTTTGAATCCGCCCCTGGTTTTCCCCACGAAACAAAGTCAGCTCTTGTGTGAGAGAGAATTATAATGTGAGTATTGTATTTGCAGTGGACCAAGTTGGCTCTGCAAGTACATTAGCTACTGCAAATGATGTATAGAGCTCTATCAATCCCAGTCGAACGCAGGAAGGCTTCTTGGCCAGTCAGGCACTACGTTTCCTCCAGGTGAGAGATTTCTTTTCAGCCCTCTATTATGATCTCTAAAGTTCTCTCACATCAGTGGTACTTAATGATTTTCCTTATTGTAGGATATTTTTTCGTTCATGCCAGGTTGAATTTAATATTTGTTCAACCCGTTCGCTCTACATATTTGTACTATGTCATGAAAATGCCCATAGGAAACCAAATATTTCTTAATGAACTGGCTTTATGCACCCATATGATCCAATAGACCTAACTAGTCGGATGTATTAAAGTTGAATGTAAACATCTTCCATTTTCCTCTTCGGTTCTTTACCGAATTGATAGATCTGACCGCATCAGCGATAGATCTGATTGTTGCAGCGGATGCTTGTTTTTCTTGGGAGAAGCCTCCGCATGGAAGTGAAATTCGATCAACCAGTCTAGGTTTCCATAAATCTCCAATCACATTTCCAATCCTCTTGAGATGGGGACTTTGTTCCCCATTTTTTTTAAACATCTTCAAGCCTCTTGAAATCCGTTGGCCTCCTTCTCCATTTCCTGACGCATACAGTTCCAAGCTTCCTCTTTTGTTTTACCTTGTGACCGTGAGACTATTGCTTCTCTTGATAATTTTTCTTTTGTTTCACCATCATCAGCATACTTATTTTTCAAAAGAAAAATCAGCATCATACTTGTTATCTTGTAACTGAAGTTATATGATATATATAGTTTTCTCACATGCTTTTGTTTTTGCATGTACAGAAGAGAGCCGAGCAGGGTGATATACCATTACTGCGCCAATGAATATACCATATCATCTTTTTGAAATGATTACAAATAAATTCTCAGATGACTTAATAATTGGAAGTGGTGGGTTTGGAAACGTTTACAAGGTACTATCGCTCAGTATAAGTAATTGAATAAATATGCCATCACTAACACTAATAGTCACAGTTATGAAGAAATAATTCATGCACATGAATATTTATGTCAAACAGGGTATACTTTACAATGAGGAATTTATTGCTGTGAAGTTGCTTCATCGGTACAAGCATTGGATGCCAAACCCTTTAACAATGAAGTGGGTAACCTTTTCAGGGTTGACCATCCAAATATTGTAGGGTTACTTGGTTATTGTGATGAAGTACATTCTAAATTTGTTGAACACAATGGTGAGAAAGTATCATGCAAACACATATATCGAGTTCTCTGCTTTGAGTACTTTCCGGGTGGAAGCCTTGACAAGAAGCTTCACGGTAAGTTGGAACTTGATTTCAATGCGATCATTTGTTCTGTGCTTAAACAAAGCCGAATTGGTAGGTTCTCATTTTTTTTAATATTCTCCTTCTTAACTTGTGTAGAACAATCTTTTGCACCTTGCTGGAGCACACGTTACAATATTATAAAAGGGATTTGTGATGGTCTATATTTTCTTCATGGGTGTGAACCACCAATTTTTCATCTTGATCTGAAGCCTGCCAATATATTACTCGACCGCTCCATGCTACCCAAATTGGTAGATTTTGGATTGTCAAGGCTGTTTAGTGAATCACACACTCATGTCACACAACAAAGGATAGGAACAGAGTAAGTCGCTCATGCATGCCTCATGATGTATCATTTGTTGTTGTCACGTAAATTGTATTTAAAATTACTCTCCTCTTTATAAAACTAGTAATTGTGCACGTGCAATGCACGTATAGTATCATTATTTAATCATTGTAAAAGTGAACCGATGGTATAACAAAATAGTCCCAGGGCTAAAAGTAAAATTGAAGTACCTTTAACACATTAGAGAGCAAATGTATTGACTGTCCAGTTGATTATTTAGGTGTGTTTTAATGCTGATTGTCCAGGATTGATTGGTCAAAAAATTGATTGACTGTCCAAAACTGGTGGTCAGAATCAAATGTATTGACTGTCCAGTTGATTGTGCCATCCCGTTTAATGCTGTGCCATCCCGTTGATTGTCCAAAAGTGATGCGTTTAATGTTGTGCCATCCCATTGATTGTGTGGGGAGGATTTACGAAATTAATGTCCGTTTAATGATGTGCCATCCCGTTGATTGGTTCGATCGTGAGTGTGCGTGGGGGCGTGGAAAATTAGCTCATCATTAGGACAATCTTGTCCGTTAGATCAAGAAGATTAACGGTAATGATTACATGGGTATCCTACATCATTAGACAACTGTGAGACGTTGGATTTAGTCAATCGTGGGGTTGATGTTATTTGGATCTGCCACCTCTCTCTTTTTATATTAGTGGTGATACAGCAAGTACATGCCACCCGAGTATAGAACTGGGGGCTTCATCTCGGATAAAAATGATGTTTTCAGTTTTGGTGTTGTAATGATTGAGATAATGGAAGGTTACTCCATGTTTCAAGAAATTGACGACGTCACACGAATTAAGCAGGAGGTGAGAACAATAGTTTCACTTTTGTACTCGTTTACATATAACAAACTTGTTAACAACAATCATGCCTATTGAGTTAGCGTTTTAGTTGATGCATCTTTATTAGGTAAGTACATTTTCATGTCGTAGTTGTATTTTGTTTTTCAGAATGGAGATAAAACCCCCGGCCTTTGCATCATAATGATGCACACAATCTACTTATTATTAATATAAATACCACAAAGTCTTACAAAGATATACATTGATCAAGTCACTTTCCTATTGGCAACTGTGGCTGACACCTACATGATTGATGAAGGGGGTGGGTGGATCTAATTGGAGCCATGTGTACAGACTTCACACACCAACGGATATCATCTAAAATCGGATGCCTGAACCAAGCCACCTAACAGCAAACCAGGAGGCAAACCAGTCAGGCTAAACCTCAACGCGTACCACATGCGCACGTGATGTCTACTACACGTTTCTAATTTTGTACACTCCGTTGGGGCTCAAAGCGCAGAGGTTTATGGAACAACAACAATTTTTTCTTAAGTGAATGACACAAGGTTTATCGAATCACAGGAGGTGTAGATTGATAAGTATCCCTGTCAAACAACCATGCAGCAAGATACAAGAAATCTCTTATGTCCCGAACACACTTAATACAATTGTCAGTTGTATAGGTACATTAGTTCGACGAAGAGATAATGACATATGCATAATAAAGGTGCCAAAACAAACTTTGTTGACTGGTCTGAATTATGGCAGCAAGGTAACAAGTAACAAAACTGGAAAAAGAAAGGTGGTTTCAGTGCTTGATAACAAGGCATAGGGTTCATACTAACACTATCACTAGTGACTACTCGCAACATTGTTTCCATAATTAAACATATGATATCCTTTCAAAGCATGCATGGTAATGGTTACTCCAAGTTTATTCTTCTTGTGGATCAAAAGAGGATGAGACTTACATAGTGCTACAAAATCATATCTTAAAGTTCGTCTTTCTAATCTTCGGACAGCCCACACTGTCATTTTGAGCATCCAAAGATCATACTAAACAAACACCTCGTGAATTAAGTCTTTCTAATATTTCCATTCGGCACCCACACTGCCAGTTTCTTTCTAAGTAAATTATACTAAAAATGCATCAAATTATCTAATGATTCCATTATTCAATCCAACATAAAAAATCATGATCAATAGTGTTCTAATCTATTATCCATAGAGTCCCTAATGTCACCTAAGGCCTCCAAAAATTATTCTAGATATCAATCAAGTAATGACCAAAATCATATACATTACATAAAGAAATAGAAGGGGGAAACATCATATGATTCAACTATATTAACAAAGACCATGATCACAATCAAAATCACGGTCCTACTACCCATTCGGTGTGTTACTGGTACGCTTATACTGGTGGGCGGTGGCGCACGTGTTTATTGCGCGCCACTGCTATTACTAGTGACGTGTAACAAATTTAAACGCCACTACTAGAAGGTATATTATAAAGGTTTTCCTACTGACCCCACACCACAGGTGGCCCGAGTGGCACCGTGATGGTTGTCGCGCACGCCATACACACCACGGTCTAGAGGGCCAAATTGAGGAGAGAATGGGGAGCGACAAAAATAGAAGGGCGCCACATCAGCATGCCCCTCCGTGTCGTGGGCTTTGCCTGTTTGTGCACTCAGAAGTGAGCTACCTCTTATGTATGCACATATATAGCTAATTACCCCACATATTTCAGTTTGTACAAATAAGAATCCAGCTGGGGGTAGTCGACCACACGTGGAAAAGGTATCTGCCTCACTCCTTGTGGTCCCAAAAAAACACATTTGATACTTGCAATTCTGGATTATTCTCGGTCAACACAATAATTCTATGTAGATGCAAAACTAAAATCTTAATTTATTGAGATAAATAATTCCAAACGTTTTGTGGGAACATCTAAGTGAACAAGTTTCTTGAAATTTATCTAAACACATACCAACTGAACATGTATTGTTCTATCTTACTTCTGTATTCTCCATAATTATACCTCTATATTTTGGTTTGTAGGTACTTGCCAGGTGGAGTAGTAAGATTGAACCCGCGATGAAGAACCGACCACAGCTATTACTCCAAGTGAAGACGTGTATCGACATAGCAATGTGTTGTGTCGATCCTGAAAGAAAAAGGAGACCCACTATAGAAAATATCCTTGCTACCCTGAATAAGACAGAAACTCAATTTCCGAATAAACAGGTATAAGTTGCATACTAACTGCAACCACAAGGTGTTTGTATTTCTTTATTCCTCCCACATTAATATTTTTATTTTTCCAATTGGTAATTCTGTTGATGCATGAAATGCATACACAGTTCTGTGCAACTTCGGGAATGAAAAACTAACCAACACAATTACAAAAAGAACAAGCCTTAAAGCCTGATCCTACGAAGAAGGAATGAAGAAGTATGAAAGCCCCTTGGAGCCTTGCCTGATGCTTCTTGAAACTTGCAGTTTCTAGAAGCATTAACCCCAATTTTGAATACACTTTTTGTACGTGACCAATAAATAACAAAATGATTAACAAGTTCACTTATGCCTGTCAAGAATCCCTTGCAAAAATCGTCCGTTCTTTTCTTTTTTGAGGCTGCCTTGATGAAATGATTTACGGCTCTAGAATATAATACATGGAGGCGAAACAAAGAGTCGACAGTCCACCTTCAGAATTTAAAAATGTAAATGGGTGTGGCCCTACTTATTCTTGAAGGCAACAAATTGCACAACTCCAAATTTTGGAGGAGGCTGCATCTCATGCTACTTAATTTAGTATGTAAAGAAGCACCATGAACCTGATAGATTGCATAAGATTTTGTAGATATAACAAAGTGGCCTGGCTTCCCAGGCTCCATTCCATTGATAGAAAAACCAAGAGATACGGATTTTAGAGCTATGTATTTTTTTCCATATGACCACATAAAAGGGCAGGGTTCCACTATCAGATTTGATAGAGGAACAAACAAACATACAGAGTATCAGGTTCATCAAACTGCAGACACTAGTACGGAAAAGCCTATAGATGCAACGTGATTGCTGACGGGCAAAATAGCTGTGCGTCAGTGCTATTTAGCACTGACGGGCAAAAAAACTGTGCGTAGTGGTACCTCGTTAGCACTGACGCACGACCAAAAAGACGCGTCAGGGGTAGGGGAGACCTGAGTGGGCAACATACTGCTTTTTTGCATTTTTCACCACGTATATTCAACCGAAAACCACGTACATAGTACACAGAAATACAGAACCAAAATACGTAGAGGAAAAGGATCCAGAAGCAACGAGAACTTCAACGTCGCCGGCACCAGAGACGAGGATGACCAGCCGCCGTCTTGCCGCTGTCAGGGAAAGATTTGCCCTATGAGAGACGCCGCCGTGCCCGTCCGCCGCGCCGCGGCGGAGCTTTCGTCGATGAACGACCGGGGCGAGCGCCCCCCTGTCCCAGCCACACCTCCTTGCCTCGGCCGCCATCGTCGCCGTCGCCGGAAGAAGACGAAGAACTCGACGAGCCCCGGGATCCGCCCACCAGATCCGCCGCCAGCACGGATCCGGCGGCAAAACGGAGAACTCGAGCGCCGCGCCGGGCCCCGAGCTCCCGCAAGTCGCGCGCGGAGACGCCGCGCCCGTAGGAGCAGCCTCGCCGGAGAAGCCCGCGCCGACACCAAACTCCACACCAGCCGCCCCTCCTCCTGAGCGCCGCCGGCGAACCCTCCCCCCTATCCTACCATATATACAGACCGGAGCCGGGGATCCACCACCCACCCGCCGCCGAAGCGGCCGGCGGTGGAGGCGAATCCCGCGGCTCAGCGGCCGCACGGGTGGATCGGCGGAGTCGCTTCCAAAAATCGCCTCCTCTCTCTACAGTGGCGAAGAGAGGATAAGCCGAACGAGGCTCTCGTGGGCAACATACTGCTGACGGGTGAAATAGCTGTGCGTCAGTGGTATGTAACATACCACTTACGTTCAGGGTAAAACGCGCGTCAGTGGTTCTTTTCGGCTGCGCGCTGAAATTTCGAGACCAACCCGCGCGAGCAGAATTTTTTTTCCTCTCTCCTTATCGGCTCGCACGCCTTGTTCTTATCCTCTTGCTAGCCACACAAAGCAACATTCCGTCTCCTCTCCTCGATCCCCTTTCTCTCTCCTATATCCCGTCGGATCCCGTCGGAAGCCGCCGGTGGCGATGTAGCGGACAGCGCGGTGCGGGTCGCGGATCGCAGCGGCACACTTGTCCCAGGGCCGCTGCCGCACGCGGGGGTGGAAGGAGACGCTGGCGGCCAGCTTCGCTCGGGTGGACGGCGAGGTCGTCGGGGCGCGGCCGCCCGCGTGGACGCCGACGTCGACGAAGCTAGGGCGCCTCCGTCCGTCCACTCCCGGAGCAGATCGAGCGGCGGCGCGGCCGGGCCTGCTCGCCGGCATGCCCTTCCCGGCGGAGGAGGAGCATGTTCTCAAGATGTGGCAGGAGCTCGACGCCTTCCACGAGCAGCTCCGCCGCACGGAGGCGGCGAGGACCTCACGGTGCCCCCACCGTGGTAGCACAGCTCCGTGCCCCTGGTACTTCTTCAGTTCCTGTTTCTCTTCTTGTACTCCCGGTGCTAGCAATTGCTTGTAGTCTGTCCTTGAGTAGATTTCTGTGCTTGAGTAAATTTCTGTAGAGGAGGAAATTTCTGTACATGAGTAAATTTCAGGCTTGTAAATTTCTGTACATGAGTAAATTTCATGCTTGTAAATTTCTGTACATAAGTATCTTCTCCGTGCTTGCATATATTTTGTGCTCCTGCAAGTGAGCACTGCAAATTTATTGTTTGAGTAAAATGCAAAATTGTTTGTGTAAAATTTTACTCCTGGAGTAGTATTGTTCTGGTTTCAGCAATACAACAGTAGTGCAGTACCATGTACATGCTTCAGTAAATGGTACAATAGCAGTAGTTGTGCACGCTTCAGTACTTGTTTGAGTAAATGCAAGCAAGTACTCCTTGCATTTTCAGTTAAGCAAGTATCAATTTTACTTTTTGCACTTGTATCAGTTTTACTCTTTACAGGGACAAGATTCTACCTCCATCCTGGTCGACATGATGATCGCCATCATGATCGATATTCTCGTCTCTTCGGGATGATCAACATGGCCTCCTCTAGGTATGGTACTCTCCTCTTCTTTGGGCGGAGTTCAGTTGAGATCCAGAAGCACCATAGTGCGATGATTGAGATTATTTTGTTCTCCAATTCTTGCAGAATCAGTCCCTGATCATCTACTGTTTGATGGGAAATGCCATCTGAATGGAGCCAAGCGGAGTTGCAGAGGGTGGAGAAGTAAGTAACCGACCATTTAATTGGTTTTTACCTTAGTATGTAGCCAGTGTCTATAAATGATGAATAAAACCACCTATTATATCATACTTGGCTTATTTGTCTCTTGAATATCCGCTGAAACGATGCTCTGGTTCCTTATTAGTTTGAGCTGAAGTGATAAGAAGAGTCAGCATGTATTGCTCTCCAAAGTTTTATGGTTTTGTGTTCAGAACTCTGTTTGGGTGGTGACATACTTGCCTTTGCTTGCCATTTGACAGAGCCAACACGATGAACTTGAGGCAAAGTTTCTTGAGGAGAGAGCTGCACTTGAAGCTAAATACCAGAAGATGTATGAACCATTGTACTCAAAGGTAAACTATTACTAATGTCATTTTGCTCCTTTATCATGTTGCCAAACTTTACTCTGAAGTCTATGAATCATTGTAAGCTCTCACTTGTGCCATACAGCTGATCACCACTGATGGATTTCTTGCACCTCTGATTTTCATTTATGTTTAGCTACTAATACTCAGTAATTGCCCGAATTCACTTTTGTTCATACAGCTGATCACCACTTAGCTCAATATCCACAAATAGAATTTTTTGGCCCACAGACACCTAAAGCCTTTGAATAAACTAAATGTGAATTTTCATACCCAACAAGGTGAGCATTTTATTTCTTTTTGTAATTTTAACTACGTGTGTTAAACAAAATGCCATAGGTTTTTCACTATATGTGTTAAATTCTTGTCCTGTAATTTAAAAACCTGATGCTTGCAGTATAAAACGAAGGAGGTGACAATGACGACGACATGGGCTACGGCGACAACGACACAGTGTTGCGGCGACGACATCGTCACAAGGCTGCAGTGGCGATGATGATGACATCGACGGGCTGCGGCAACGACAACATCGACATGATCTTATGTATACTAGATAGATGAAATGTCATATGGTGGACGTATGGATGAAACATGTATGTATTTGGATGTATACTAGGACAAATGAAATATATGGATAAATTGAGATTTGAATACAGCCTGCTTCATCTATTTTTGGAAAAATAGATTTATGTGAGAATTAATTTTTTTTTAATCCCAAAAATGTTACCAGTGACGAACAGACTAGATAGCACGTCATTGGTAACTCCTTCTACTAGTGACGTGCGGAATAACAGGCACGTCAGTGGTAATTGCTACCGCTGACGCGCGCGCCGCCCGTCAGTGGTACGAGTTACCACTGACGAAATAGCGCTGACGTGCGCCAGCCCGTCAGCAGTAGGCAAAAAGCGTGCGTCAGTGGTAGCGTTTTCCCTACTAGTGAGAGAACTAGTAGACTAAAGGACTACTACTGACACTAACCCATTTTCTCCCAAACCTCAGCTATGTATTTTAGAGCTACGTATGTTGTAGAGCATCATAGAGTATTTTCGAAAACCAGATGCATACCGATTTTCTAATCCAACAATTGTCTTTTCAAAAGGACTTTTCACAATTCCCGATCATAGTTGTCATCAGTCTGTCAATTTGAGGACAAGTACTTGCTCCTGAATCTTGATGTGATACCTTATCCAGTGTCTCCTAGGTAAACATATTGTGAGCAGCAGCGACACATGAGACACAGGAAATGCTATGGGTATTTGTTGTATTCATGCTGCATGAATTGTTCTCCATTTGACGGTTGTATATGGATCGCCATCACGTCACATACGTATCTCATGCTGATGATTTTCTAGATCAGCAAGGCCTGGCCTCCCTTTCTCCATTTCCATTGAAAACAAAACCAAGACATAAAGAGTTCACAACTCTGTATGTTACTAACGCTAGAGGTGTTAAGTTGTCAGTTCAGCATTTACATTGATCAGGCTCACAGTTCGTTGGTGAAGTGCACAAAATGCATAGAACTGGCAATTAACATATTCATCCAATAGAGTCAATAGACCATCATATCATAGCTCATGATATTTCCATGCACCTGAACATAAATATTTGTTGCAGTTAGCAGTTGTGACACTCTCTTCGACAGTTGATCTCAAGAATTAATTGGCTGAAATGTTGAACATGATGACGCCGAGCAGGACATTACAAAAATGTCAACGACTAATCTGGAGAAGGTTCCTGGCATAAGGGAAGCGTCATCAAATGTGCAAGAACCATCAATCATCAAAAATACTGAATACCGGGAAACATCATCAAATGTGGAAGAAGAATTAATCATCGGAAGGACTGCAGAAAAAAAGAAAATATTGTCTATTTTATCTGAGAGTGGTATGAATGGACTGGTCATCCTTCCAATCTATGGCATTGGAGGCATTGGCAAGACAACCTTGGCACAACTGGTATACAATGACACACAATTCAGTGGATACTATCGGGTCTGGGTATATGTTTCTGAGCACCTTAACTTGTATAAAATTGGCAACTCTATAATATCACAGTTATCAAAAAAGTTCAGCAATATAGCTAACATGCAGATCATGCACGATCTCCTTGGAAATCTATTTGCTGATAAGAGGATCCTTATTGTTTTGGATGACCTGTGGGAGGACAAACCACGTGAGTTAGATAAATTGAAGGCTATGCTCAGGCTTGGCAAGGGAAGCAAGGTGATTATAGTAACTACGCGTGATGAAGCAATTGCAAAGATGATTTGTAGTACTATTAGAAATGTGCCATACAATCTGGAGATCTTGACCCATGATATGTGCTGGGCTATAATAAAACAGAAAAGTGACTTCAAAAGTCATGCTGGGAAAACCTTTTTGGAGCAGATAGGAAGGGATATTGCAATCAAGTGTGGAGGTGTGGCCTTAGCGGCTCAATCACTTGGATACATGTTGAGATACATGACGACTGATCAATGGGAATCAGTGAGAGACAGTGATATCTGGAATTTATCTACTTCAGAAGACCCATCAGTAACAACTCATGAAGTGCTTGCATCATTGCGGTTAAGCTATTCACATATGCATGAAGTCTTGAAATCATGCTTTTCCTATTGTGCAGTCTTTCCAAAAGGTCACCGTATAGCAAAATATGATCTAATTTACCAGTGGGTAGCTCTTGAATTCAAGCCATCTCAGATATTTGATTATACGCAGCTCTGCGAACAATATTTAGGCAGCTTTTGGGAATGTCCTTCCTTCAATATGCAACGTCACCTTTGGTGAGTTAGTACACAAATCTACTATTATTTTCAACGTTATGTACTTATGTATCCCAGATCACATAGAGCTTATATTTTCATGATACTCCCAGGAAAACCATTAGTGTGTATTCTAGTGTCCCAATTTTCTTGCAACAAATTCACAAGTTTACACATCAATGAGTATAGACCCCAAATATCGGAATATGTCTTTCTCAGGTACCACCTATCCATCAAGGTTAACTTCTCCCTCCTCGTGCCTAGTCGTACCGAAAATGCACCTCATGTACTATGTTTTAATTCTATTAAACCTTAAACCTTTCGATTTTAGAGTGCGCCTCCACATCTCCAACTTTCTATTAACCCCCGCCCGGTTATCATCGACTAGCACCAAATCATCCGCAAAGAGCATACACCATGGTATATCTCCTTGTATATCCCTTGTGACCTCATCCATCACCAAAGTAACAATATAAGGGCTCAAAGCTGACCCTGGTGCAGTCCTATTTTGATATAAATCATCGGTGTCGTCATCTCTTATTTGAACACTTGTCACAACATTATCATACATATCCGTAATGAGGGTGATGTACTTTGTTGGAACTTTGTGTTTCTCCAAGGCCCAACACATGCCATTCTGTGGTATCTTATCATACGCCTTTTCCAAGTCAATGAACACCATATGAAGGTCCTTTGCTCCCTATATCTCGCCATAAGTTGTCATACCAAGAAGATGACTTCCATGGTAGACCTCCCAAGCATGCCAAATTAATTTTTGTTCACGCTTGTCAATCTCCTGAAGCGGCGCTCAATGAATCTCTCTCATAGCTTCGTTGTGAGGCTCATCGGCTTGATTCCACGGTAATTAGTGCAACTTTGAACATCCCCCTTGTTCTTGAGATTGGCACTAATTTACTCTGCCTCCATTGTTTGGGCATCTTGTTTGACAGAAAAATGTGGTTGAAAAGATTCGTTAGCCATACTATCACTATGTCTCCAAGGCCTCCCCACACCTCAATGGAGATACCATCAGGGTCCATTGCCTTGCGTCCTTTCATCATCTTCCAAGCCTCCCTAACCTCGGCCTCCTGGATACGTCCCACAAAGCGTCTAATAGTATCATCCGAGGAGTCGTCTAACTCAACGGTAGAGCTCTCATTCTCTCCATTGAACAGGTTGTCGAAGTGGATCATCTGTTTTATCGGTAATATTTAATGTTTGCATGCTCCTAAAATTACAAAGTTGTTACATATAAACTAGATAATGTGTGAGTAAGATAAGACACATGTTGCCACGGAGAATCCGGAAAAGTGTTTTTGCCCCCGCGCAACAGTGATCCTGCTGTTTTAAAAAATAAAAAAATATTTTCGAGTTTCAAAAAGTTTGAAAACAAAATCCTGTAGGTTGCTAATGGTGTATTCTACAAACATGCAAAATATCAAGTTCAAATACATTGTATTTTGAGCTACACAAAAATGAAAATTCTAATAAATTTAGAGATTTGAAAATAAGCATATTGAGATCCACTCTTTTGTCATTTTTGTGTAGTTCAAAATACATAATATTTTAAATTGATTTTTGACACGTATGTAGAATACACCAATAGCTACATTCGAAAAAAAAAAAAAAAATGAAACTTGTAAGTATATTTTTTATTTTTTTAAAAGGCCAGAAATCACTGGTGCCCTGGAATCCGGAAAAGTGGTTTTGCTCATCTTATCTTTTCTTGCTAAGAGACTCAGTAATCATATATTATCTGGTATTGCTAAGATGGCACTGTTGTACATTCCCCAAGGCGTCAAGATATTTCAGTGTGTGGTTGCTTGCTGCCCCACCAAGGAGCGCCAATGCAGAGCCCAAATAGAGCCACACGGTCAACCGTTGTTGGTGTCAGGCCTTGGGCTAGATGGATACATCCGCTAATATCTTTTCCTCTCTCTGTGGCATGAATCCTTGTTCGAGCTTTTTATAGAAAAGCTGGCCAGCTGGGCCAGTAGGTCTTTTCTCTAAAATCTTTATTATTCCTCAACTTTTTTTTTGCATTTTTCCACGTATATTCAAACGAAAACCACGTACAGAGTACACAGTACAAATACAGAAACAACATACGTAGAGGAAAAGGATCCAGAAGCTCCTAGATCTTCAACGTCGCCGTCGCCGGAGACGAGGATGGCCAGCCGCCGTCTTGCCGCTGTCAGGGAAAGCTTAGCCCTATGAGAGACGCCGCCGTGCCCGTCCGCCGCGTCGCGGCGGAGCTTTCGTCGATGAACGACCCGGGCGAGCGCCCCCCTGTCCCAGCACACCTCCTTGCCTCGGCCGCCATCGTCGCCGACGCCGGAGAAAGAAGAAGACCTCGACGAGCTCCAGGATCCGCCCGCCAGATCCGCCGCCAGCGCGGATCCAGCGGCAAAGACGGAGAACTCGAGCGCCGCGCCGGGCCCCGAGCTCCCGCAAGACGCGCGCGGAGACGCCGCTCCCGTAGGGGCAGCCTCGCCGGAGAAGCCCGCGCCGTCACCAAACACCACACCAGCCGCCCCTCCTCCTGAGCGCCGCCGGCGACCTCTCCCCCCTACCCTACCTATATACAGACCGGAGCCGGGGATCCACCACCCACCCGCCGCCGAAGCGGCCGGCGGTGGAGGCGAATCCCGCGGCTCAGCGGCCGCACCGGTGGATCTGGCGGAGTAGTGTCCAAAAATCGCCTCCTCTCGCTACAGTGGCGAAGAGAGGAAGGGCTCGCCCTGAATTCGGATGTTTATTATTCCTCAACTTGCGTGGTCTGCCGTAGCTCAATCTTCGTCCCACCGATTCCCCGCACCGACAGGTGGGACCGAACTAGCGAAATCCCTAGAAACTTGGATCTCGCATCGTGTCTATCTCGCCGCCGTCCTCGACGCTTCTCCACCCGACTCCACTTCCGCACCGAACAGCAGCCACGGCCCGGCGTGGAGATGATACCGTACTCCGGCGATCGCCGGCCCTCCCTACTTCTCCCCGACCGCAGCTCCCTTCAACGCAGCAGTCCCCACGACGCGACCCCGGATTTGATCCCTAGCCCTCTCCCCTTTACCCCGAACTCCCCACCGCGCCATCGCTGTACGACTCCTGGGTCGAGCCTCCGGCAAGCTACATGGATCTAGAGGACGGCGCGGCTCCAAGGTTCAGAGGTGAGCTGATGCCTTCGTCTTCCCATGACCAGGGTCGTGGAATTGTGATGCGGTAGTTGGCTAGGATCCATCTTGGGTTATACGGGTTCTTGATTTATCTGAGACATGTTCAGTGGATCGAGTTGTGTGTATAGTGATGCGGTAGTTGGCTAGGATGCATCTTGGGTTATACCGGGTTCTTGATTGATCAGGGGATCGAGGTGTGTGTATAGGCACACTACCTGGGATTATATGATGCGATCATCAGTACAGACAGAGTAAGTATGCGATCAGCACAGACAGAGTAATTATGAGCAGATTAAAATAGTATCTGTACTTCGAGACACATAACAATTTTTTGCGCATTCGTTAGGCATGGCACTGGATATGTATCTTGTGGCCGCTTATGCCAGTCTTAGTTGATTTTGCGTTGAAGTAGAAGTGGATTCTTCATATGCAGAGGGGTGTGTATTGTGGGAATTTTAGATTGGGGATTTGCGAAACAAATTTCTGACCTTCTGCCAAAGGTTCTCTTATTTTATTTACCAGCGATTAGTTCGCTTATTTTCTGATGGTACTTTTGAATTATCTTGTAAGGCAAAAGATATTTTTTTTTCAGGAATTGGCGATCTTGCAGATGAGTATAGTTTTAATTTCTGACGAAAATCCTGCTTCTATGGTCGACAGTAAAATGCTGTTATGCATAGCTACTATTCTGCTCGTATTCTGGAAGAACCAAACGGTTGCAAATATTTGCTTTGCTTTTAGTTTCATACGGCAAATTAGACAAAGAGAAGTGTTCTGGTATTTTTGAGAACTTTTTGTTTTGTACTGACGGCTGCATACATAGTTTTTTTTTGGATCAGGCAAAGATGGTTGGATCATGTGATCGTAGGAGGTCCTATTGACGGCGCTCTCCCGCACCTCCCCACAGGACGCCTGCTGTGCCATGGCCTTCCACGACGCGGTCGACTCCAACTCCAATCCCAATAGTTGTTGCTGCGGCCGGATGGTGATGTGTCCCAACCACTGCCAAAACCGACGATCCATGAACGTTGCCTCCTGGCCTTGCCGGCCACCGCCACGCGACATCATCATAGTGGGCGGCGGTGCTAGCGGCACCGGGTTACCGGATATAGCAGCACCGCCAACACCCCACCGGAGGATGGAGAAATGCCGCTGCTTGAGCGCGAGTGGAAGAACATGTATTCGGTCTTGCTTCTGTGGTATGGCTGGTGAGAAATATGGTTCTGATGCTGTGCAGGGGCCGAAGATCAATGAGAATGATGTTGCCAGGTTGGGATGTCTTCTTTCATTATGGGGAGATTCCAATTGGATCGATTAAATTCCGGTCTACAAATTAATTCTTATCAGACCAACCATGAGGAGCGGGTGGGTTTTGACACACCCAACCATGAGGAGCAGAACACAAGGGAGTTGGTTCGGTTGATGATGAAGGTCCATTGGAGAGGGCGTCGCCGGGTTCGCTTGGGGAGCTCTTCCAGGAGCGCTCAGCCCTGTTGTCCGATCAGGGTGAGCAGGAGGCGGGCCAGCAGGTTGAGAAGGACATTGTCACGCCGGTGATGGCCGGTTCTGGGCAGCTGGACTTGATGGGCTTCATCGCTCGTATCTCGGCGCCGCTCTGGGACTCCGTTTTGGGCACGCCGGTCTCGACTTTGGGCCATAAGAAGAAGGTGGACGCGCCGCCATCACGGAGGAGCAACAGATCGCCGAGCTGCACCCGAGGGTGCCAATATCGAGCAGCTGGCCAAGGACGCTGTGGCGCGTCGTCTCGGCTCACAGCCTAAGGATGTCGGCCCTTCGGAGCAACAGCGGCAGGCCTACTTGGCCCTGTACGACGGACCGCTCACGGACCAGGCGGCGGCTGCCATCGACGATCTCGTCCTCGTCGGGAAGAAGTCCAAGAAGAAGAAGACGCCAGAGACCGAGTCCGAGCGGCAGATGCCGCCAATGCAGATCTAGATGCTGGAGTTTTTGTTGCCTGGGTACTCCTTGCCGACGTTGCATGGAGGTGCCTTTGATGTTCATGGGTCTAGGAGGTGTCGTCTTTGGTGCGGGAGAAGGTGGAGCAGCGGGCTTTCGCCGACACGCAGGATCCAGGAGATTTATATTTTTTGTTTTGTTTGTAAAGAGATTTATCCCTAGCTGGAACTTCTGTACATAACCTTCTTTTCTATCTAAACGGAAGGCAGAACGACTGCCATTAACTTCAAAAAAATCTTATCAGACCATCTGCTAGAACATAGGCACAACTGCAAGCGATCATGGGATGATATGGTGGTACATTGAACTCTGTCGTCCACAAGTGCAGCTGCCAGCAGATGGAATGCGAGCGCCTCCCATAGCACATCCTGCGCGTAGTGCGGGGATGTTGCAAGGAACATGTGATTCAGGGCCACAAAGAAATATTGGTAATGTGAAGCTAGCTATGTTGAAGTCCTCGATCAGAATCTGACATGATTACATCTACTTGCGAATGTATGCACAGAACAATTGTGTTATGCGTCTGAGATTCGACTTATAAGTTCGACGATAGTCCTAATTTTTTTAGCTGGAACCCAAACTTTCATTAACCAGACAGCCCAGCGTAGTCCTGGTAACAAAACCTTGTACAAAAGCTGCCCATCTCCCGGCCATACGATTTGGGGAGTATGAACTAGATTGTGTTTGATAAAAATATATCCAGGTTACAATTGTTCTCTTTAAGAAATTGTTACACGAGAAACAACTAGCATCAGTCAGATTTAGAGATGTGGCATAAAACGAGCTTACAGGTGACATCCCAAGGCGTATCCAGCAAAATGAAGTTCCGCATACATGTTAGTTACCCTGTCCTACACCATTTTTTTTCTCTTGCTACTCACTTGGTAATTAATAAGAGAAAATACTAACATTTTGTCCTCTTTATCTTCATAGGCTTGAGGGATAATTCACTGAAGCTTGTCACATGATATGTGCCAGCTGACTGGCATGAAGTGCTTGTAAGTTCTATGCTTACTTGGAGATGCTGCTTCATATCATGCAAACTGATTTTATCAAGACTGTTTTTTTGCTTCCAAATCTGCAGTGATTTAATTGGCGACAATTTTCACAACAACAATTAGAAGAATTTGTGGAACTTTATTAGCTTTAGATCATATATGTTCATTGCCAAGATTTTATTGATATATAGATGCTCATTTGTTAAGTTAAAAATTGAACTTCATTTATGGAATTCATTTATTGTACTCTTGCAATTTATCGTTCTGTTCACATTCGGACTTGTGCTTAATGTTTTCACTGTTTTTTAGTAGATCATTAAACGAGGGGGAGCTTGTCGTTTGAGAGCTACTGAAAATGTACGTGTTGGGCAGGAAAGAGAGCATTACCAACGTATAAATAGGGTTAGAAATACCACTTTTATCCGACGTTCCAGGGAGAATGTGCACTTGTTTAGGTCCTGGGTGAAGCACTGAAATATGCGGAGTAATTAACCTCCATGTGCTCCTGATTTCTGGAATGTTTGCTTGTATAACAATTATAAATATACATGTGAAATCGTACATAATCTTTGCATCTTCACTTGCTATTGGTAATAGTCTCATCATGGATATGCCTCTAATGCTAGAATTAAACTTCAAGTTAGTGGAATCTTAATATTTCTGAAATACTATGTTACTATATTGCATGCATTTCTTATGTTTTGAACTGTTGGCCCGAACATTATGCTTAAAAGAAGGAAAATAGATGAAAATATGGCCTAAAAAATTGCTATATTTCACAACTTCAAGGCGGTAGTGGAAACCACCATGATTAGTACTGTTGTAGAAGTAGGATGATGAGTGTTGCAGTCTCTTTGAAACATTGTGTATTGAACGACGATGACCTTTTGAAAAAGTTGGAGAAAACGTCGGTGAACAATAGTGAGCGACACATGTTGGAATGCGATGACCATCATTGAGGACGTTCTTAAGAGTTGGGTGACTACTGGTGAAAACATCGGTGAACAATAGTGAGCGAAACATGTTGGAATGCGGTGACTATCATTGAGGACGTTCTAAGGGTGCGTTTGGTTGGGTGGCTATCCTCGAGTGGTTAGTGGTAGCCATTTTTTGGGTGGTTCCCTGTGTTTGTTTCATGGTGTGAGGTGGTTGAGGTAGCCACATTTTAAGCATATTCCTCAAAAAGGTGGTTAAGCTCAACCACCACAAAAGTGGTGGTTGAAGCCAGCCACCCTGCGGACGAGTGATGCGGTCACTTGCAAAACGTTTTGCCGCGTGCTCACCTTACCCACTAGATAGAAATTTTACCCCTTTTTAAATATTTGAACAAACATTTCTCTTTTAAAATATATTAAAAATTACCCCTTTTATATATTTGAACAAACTTTTCCCTTTTCATATATTAAGAATATTTAAACAAACTTCTCCCTTTTAAATATTTGAACACACGTTTCCCTTTCATATATTAAGAATATTTGAACAAACTTTTCCCTTTTAAAATATATTAAAAACATTACTGCTTTAAAATATTTAAATATTATATTTATATTAAGAATATTCGGAAAAAAATTTCCCTTTTAATTATTTGAACAAAATATTCCCTTTAAACATTTGAACAAACTTTTCCTTTTTAAATATTTGAACAAACGTTACGTCGCGTGCTGATATTTTACCCCAATACATTAAGAATTTTTCCTCATCAAATTGTAATATAAATATTGAACAAACTTTCTCTTTTAAAATATATATTATGGAGGTGTTCTTACCATCTTAAAATAGCAACCATATCCTAACCATATTTAAACCCTCAAAACAAACATAAAATGGCTACCCCTAATCACTTTTTATCCTTTCAACCAAACAAAAACTTGGCTCAACCAACACACACAACCAAACATGAAAAATGGCTATCACCAACCACGTGGTTGGGGGTGTCTCCAACCAGTTTTTCATAGCACTCAACCAAACGCACCCTAAGAGTTGGGTGACTACTGGTGAAAGAGTGAAGCCGACGCCGGTGGAGAAAGACAAGGGATGACATAAGCATTGATCAATAGCCTAATCTGGATTTTTTAATATCTCAAAGTGTAGGTTCTTTCTCTTGGCTTGAGACTTTGATGTTGAAATATCCAAAATTTAGGTGAATTATGTTTACATGTGTGGCAAAAAAACCTTGAGAGCCCGTAGCAATGCACGGGCATTCAACTAGTACCTGGTAATGTGGAAGCGACCAGATGCAATCAGCGTACAACATGCTAGACTTGCTTCCAATGTTATTTTCAATGGAGGTTGTGAGTTGAGGAATTTTGAGCATCAGGAGACTGCTAGCGTTAGTGTACGTCTGGATGAGGTGAAGATCCCAAGTTCAAGTTGGATCCTTCAACATGGACTTATGATTTGCAATCCTTCTCGACGGTGTTAACTTCGATAGCCACATGTGTGATGAATTCCTTGTTTTTCTGTTGGGAATTGTCCTTAACGGTAGATTATGGTATATGATGGATAATATGGTTATCGCCAGGCCAATGGAGTTTTCGATGCACTACATGTGTTAGTCTTGATGCTGCCATGTTTTAAAATAAAAGTATGATTGCGTCCTTCGAGAATAGAGAGGTCTGGGGTATTAACAAAGATAATCAACATGCTGTTATTTTGGATTAAACGACCACCTCTGAATAATGTCATAGACCGATAAGACAGCTGCACCGGTGATGCGCCTGGAACACAAGATTGTACCAACAGATCCTTTGGGGTTAGGGCGGTTTTGGGGGCACACTTGCAAAGCTCACAGTTGACCTTGACACGTACTCCCTCCGTTCCACAATATAAGATGTTCTACCTAGATCACATGTTTGGCTAGGTACAAATCAAATGAGTGTACATACATATTAAAACATGTCCATATACATCTAAATACATGTGCACGTGGACAAAAGCTAAAACATATTATATTTAGGAACGGAGGGAGTATATTCTTCTTCCAAGGTTTCCTGTTTGAGTACATCCTATCATGCACGATTAGCCAGCCAAATACTCAAATCTTTTATGCTGTTGCCGAACCAGATAGCTCTTGGATGTAAATCTACTCTGTAAAAACGTGAATAAGTTTTCCCTTGTGGGTAATAGGGAGTCGCCGCGTGAAACATTGCTTCACTTCATTGATCTCAGCCCAAATGACTCTTTTTTCCCTTATTTTTTGTTGTTTGTTTATCCTCTTTTCTTTTTGTTAATTTTAATTGTTATAAAGTTGTTCGCTTGTTTTCATCCTTTTTCAGTATTTCTTTATTTTTTTACTACATCATTTTTGTTATTATTTTTAAGTCATGATTATTTCTTTTCATCCACATAAACATTTCATTTAATACACTGAATTTGTTTGATTAATATACATGATTGTAACTGAATAGGAGAAACTAACGAGGCCAAATACCACTCATTCAGTAAAAAATGATTATATTGAATTGTTTATACACTGATATAATAATGCTTCAAATGAAAAATATACTTCTACAAACCAATAAACTAAAAAAATCTAACTGCACTGTGTTTTTGTTGCAGAATGAATGGCGGGATGAATATAGACATTGTTCACGATGCATGACCTAGTGCATGATCTTGCAACCGCGACATTGGCCGACAAAGTTATAAAAAATGGCAATGTTTGGAGAAGCAGCTGCCAGTATGCATTGGTCAGAGATTCTACCAAGTTATTGCAGTCGTCGTGAGTTCTCCTGAAAGATTAAAGGCATTACATATTCTGAACTATGAAAAAATACAGCTTAGTGATGGTGCAATTTCACCAGCTAAGTGCCTACACGTCTTAGATTTAAGAAGGTGTGTTATTCTGAAGTTTCCTGATTCTATTGGTCAACTGAAGCAGCTGAGATATCTTCATGCTCCAGGGATCATAGATTGGAGGACTCCAAACTGTATAAGCAAACTCTCTGAACTGAAATACCTCAGCCTTAGGCGCTCTCGGATCAAAGCACTACCAGATTCAATAGGTGATATAAAAGGTTTGATGTATCTTGATTTATCAGATTGCAAGAACATAAATAAACTCCCAGTATCATTTTCAGAGCTCAAACAGTTGGTGCATCTGGATTTATCGAGTTGTTCTGTATCTGTATCAGATTCTTTTGGTGGCTTCACCAAACTTCAATATTTGAATCTACAAGGGCATACCAAAGTGCTACCAGAAGTCATCAGCAAGCTAACCAAACTGAGATATTTCAACCTATCAGGGTTAAGGATGTCACCAACCGCTATTAACAGTTTGCTTGTCGCTGTCAGTGCCCTTTACAATCTTGAGCATCTAGACTTGTATACCAATTACAAGCTTACTAGTATACCGGAATGTATCGGCAAACTCACCAAGCTTCACACCCTCAACCTCTCAGACTGCTTTGAGATAGATGAGCTTCCATCATGCATGGATAAAATGGTTAGTCTGAAGATTGTACATATGCACGCCTATGTACTAAAGATAAGTAAACTTGAATGTAGCAGCAATCTTGTCTTGCTTGAGAAAATATGTCCCCATAAGCTGAAGATAAATAGACTTGAAAATGTGATGTTACTTGAAGAGGCAGAGAGTATAAAATTGATTCTGAAACGAAGTTTGCTTGACCTAACATTGGAGTGGACTGTGTCAAGCTTCATGCGCTGACCACTATTCCAAAAGACCGATCTGATGAAAAGGGCCAGACAATTCACTTATACACCTCAACACCCCCTCAAAGGCCTATACGTGGACAAAGAGGGGGCAGCAACAATTTTAGAACAAATTGCGCAAACCAGGACTCGAACTCGAGATCTTGGCTCTGATACCATGTCAAGCTTCATGCGCTGACCACTATTCTAAAAGACTGATCTGATGGAAAGGGCCAGACAATTCACTTATACACCTCAACAGACTGTAGGTTGCGGCACAAGGATTTTGGATGACAAGGATGTGTTGGAAAAACTAGTGCCACCAAACACTATAGGTAGCTTGCGTGTAACTGGTTACAGAAGTCCGAGCTTTCCAACAAATTGGCTAATGGGTATTGGGCAGTATCTTCCTAAGTTGAGGTGGATAATTCTGGGGGACTTTCCTAACTGCAATAACCTACCACCATTAGGTCAACTACCAAACCTGCATACTTTACATCTTCACCGTCTGGGCAGCTTGGAAGAGCTGAATACAGGAGATTCCTGTGGTGAGCTCATGTTCCCAATGCTTTATGAACTTGACATAAAGTCATGCCCCAAGTTGAGGATGAAATCATGTCTGCCTAGAGCTTTGAGGGAACTGTCGATAGAAGCCAGTGATAATATGCTAACATCATTGGGAGAGTGTCTTTCAGAGCCAAGTGTTTCCTCCTCTTCTTCTCAATTAACATCATGGGGATCTGGCCTCCGTAAATTACATATCATGGGTTGCAGTGATCTGGCCAGCTTCTCACCAGGGGTCATCCAACACCTCTCCTCACTCAAGTCACTGAAGCTGAAAGATGACATCCTGACAGAACTGCCAACATGGTTGCTTGAGCTCACGTCACTTCAACGGCTGATTAGAAGAGCCCCAAAGCTTGAGAAACTAAATGGTAGCACAGGGCAACTCACGACAGGACTAGCGTAACTTTTTCTCGTAGATTGCAGAAGCATGGTATCACTACCGCAGTGGTTAGGAGAACTTACCTCTCTCACGGGACTTTATATCTGTAGGTGTCAGAGGATCAGGTCTTTACCAGGAAGCATAAGACAACTGACCATGCTTGAAACTCTACAGATTGACAGATATCAAATGGATTCATATCGGTTAAGAAAAATGGTACGTGCCTCCAAAGCTTCGTTATATCGCCTTTATTCTAGCACTGACTAGTTAGTAGTGATGAGTGACTACTCTTTCCGTCATACTAGTGTAAGAGAATATTTCATTTCCATTCCTTATTTGAATCTTTCATGCATAAATGTTTTGGGTGTCTTCATAGATAACGTCAAACATACATCTGCCTGACATGAATATGTTTAAATGCATAATCATGTGAAGTACTCCCTCCGTCCCAAAATAACTGTCTTAGATTTGCCAAAAAGTGGATGTATCTAGACATGAAACATTAGCTGTCCCTTGTTGGTATATACATTTGACGCCTCAGCAAACGACGCCGTGATTAACTACTCACAGGCACCTACACTATACTTGCATGCTCTGTTGTTGTGGTCATGCTGTTTCTATTTTTCAGTTGTCCTTAATACCAGCTGACACGGACGAAGTAGACATAGACGAAGCAAGTCCTTTCTCAAGAAAACAAGTAGCTGAAGCTTCAAGTGGATCAAGGATAAACAACACGGCGGCAATCTCCAGTGACTCCGGCTTGGTTGTAAATAAACTATCAGGTATCCCCATTCTCGCGTCGGTACACTTCTGTCTTGCCGACCAATCATTCTAATTTCAGTACAATTGTTGTCACGGCATCAGGCACACCTGGACTGGGTGGCCCCGAGTTGGTCGACACGACCTCTAAGTCCGGGTGCGCTGGATTCAACATTTGCAAGGCCATCAACTCTGGTGTCTGTGCTCCATCGAGGGTGGCGATCGGGTCGGGTTTCATCGGGTCACCCTCTGGCAGACCCATGTCCGAACCCCTTATCGGGAGCATCTCATGCCCACAACCCTGCCCATGGGTCTCAAGTCGTGCCCATGCCCGAACCCGTCGGCTTGCCATCGTCGGGCATGAAAAATGTTTATCTTATTTTACTCGTCGGGTATATGATTGAACTGCATGCTGCTTGCTACTGCCTCGTAGTATGTTATATAGGCAGAGGCGCGCGCCCCAGACACTTGACCAGGCGAGGCGGTACTAAACTGTGAAGCATTTTTAGCTCACTCCTGTGTTACAAATGAAGATGCGTCGAAACAGGGCTTTGTGGCTTGCCAATGCTTTCCATGATTCCATCTCCGTAGCTAGTTGGGTACAACCGTACATGCGTCTTCGTATGTATAAACAGTTTTCGTGTGTGACATTTGAGTTGTAATAAGCTACTTAATGTTCGTGGTGGTCATGAAATGTGAATCAACAGTTTAATTATGAGGCGTGGTTTGTAATATTGAGTGGCATCTACTATATTTGATTCAGTTGATTGCGGTTCGAAATGTTAAGATGCC
Source organism: Poa pratensis (assembly GCA_947311845.1). Lineage (NCBI taxonomy): Eukaryota > Viridiplantae > Streptophyta > Magnoliopsida > Poales > Poaceae > Poa > Poa pratensis. Next base: position 85,541,724 of record CAMZMU010000037.1, on the reverse strand, counting down.
TCTATATCTGATTTAATTGATTAAGTGGCCTTCCTAACCATTGTGTATTTTGTGAAACTAACAAGTTTGTTTCCAAAGTATTGTCAGAATCAGCTCTCGTATGTTTTGGTCTGATCATCTGTAAATGTGCGTGTGTGTGTGTGCCATTTGAGTCGTAATCTACAGTCTGTGTCATTATCAAGTGTGGTTTGTAATGTTAAGTGTCATGTATATTTGATCAGTTGTTAATATTTGACTAAAAGTGTTGTACAGCATCGCTTGTTTTTATTGCGTGAAGATTCATTTCGCTGTATGATTCAGGTCATGTGGGCATCTCCTGATCATGGGAAATATCAGACTGATCCTGACTGAATTTTATATACATATTTATCCGACGTGGAAAATGTTTGAATTTTTCTTACTTTTCAGGCCTGTGTGTTTACTGACACATACTGTATCAGTACGAGTCTACAGAAAAGTAGAAGGGTTTGTGATCATCACTTGCTACTTTGATACCGACATAGATTGGTCGAGCTTCTCATATGCCATATGCCACCTAAGTTTCTCCTCCTTACACATGCCACATGGATGATTCTCAGTTTTGCACATTACTCAAACCACACCCAGCATACGAGTCTACAAAAAAAGTTGGCGACTAATAAACCCGCCACATCTGCTCCAAGACAAATTACAGAGCGAACGCGGCTGAGTCAGTAATTGGCAAAGCTGTTTTCGATCATGGAATACACCATCTCAAGCTGTTGTCAAGAGAAGAAGCTCTTCAACATCCACACCAGGTCACTGGGCAGTGACTCAATCCACTTTCGGACGTACTCATGTGTATGCACATCATCGACTGCGGAAACATAAAAAAAGTTAGAATCACAACACAAATTCAATATCACCGCGTGAAAGGGACACACAAAGTACATGGCAGACCATCTCCCCAACTAGCCATGGTAGGGCACAAGGACAGCATTTTCTGCGCGACCGATGTGATATCGTCCAGGGTAACTTCATCAATGTGCTCTAAGAAGTGCTGGCTCACCTTCCTGTAAAAAGAAGCATAAAAGGTTTTATTAATTCTCCACAATAGAAGCAGCATTAGTGAGAAATAAGGGGGTTTCAATGTTAGAAATAAGGGGAATATCAGTTTTACCCTGAACTTTCGATCAGAATTTGCATCCGGATCACTTCCGTATGATTTTTTGTGAAAATAACAAATCATGCCGGGGGAGCAAGATTTCTCAAAAAAGAAAAGATAAAAGGGGAAAGAGAGGTTCAGGAGCTCTCTGCTGTTACCGTGAATTCGAGGTTCTGTAGAACGGATCAAATCATCGAATTTTTCGCTCGACTGAGCTCAGCTTCTGTAACTGTATAACAGACAATTTGACAGGTTTCAGGACAGACAGGTAAGTATAATAAATATGCAAGCAAGGCATGGGCAACTTGCACCTTCGTCAGATATTACAATTGCCTCAGCGACAAGATTTGATGGCTCGATCAGATCAGAATGAGAAGACAGTATAAATGACCTGACACATAGAAACTATGTTGCTGTATGCACACCTTTCTTTAGCATTACAACTCAAGTCACTCCTAACTACAAGGCCTTTTCAGCACAGTAATTGAAGAATATTATTTATCTCACCGCGGACAAATGAATACCAGACAGACAAGGGTCATCATATACAGACATACAGTGCTAAATGCAGAAATTACTTGCATCCAATCATGGGCAGTCATAACCCGGAGATCTGACAGAAACAATGATTCCCTCAGCCTTTGCAAAGAAGTTATTCAATTTTCCTTAAGATATGGAAAGTAACGAGAAATCCTCTGAAAGTAGCATGATCGAAATCTTGGTGTTTGCTGAATATCACTATCAGTATCTGTCACTCACCTTGGATAGTGGGGAAACATGCGTGCTATTGCAGAGTCTTGATCCCACATTGAGGCCTACAGAAGTGAATTCAATCGAATGCATAAATGGGTGAGGATTCTGGATATCCCTTTTGAATGGATGCATAAAATTAAGTGTAAAAAGATTGCTGGTATGGTTGGTCTAGTAGACAGAGTTGATGTTGATGAGTAGCAATTCTGGTGTCCTCCTTGAGAAGAAAAAGAAGGGCATCTGGTTTGAAGATCAGAATGCGTGATTCAGTTTGATGGTTACTTTTGGGGCCCTGAATTTTTTTCGCACAGAACAAGTTTAGCATCATGAACATATAGGTGGTCTTTCCATCAGCAAATGTATACATATCTTGTTAGAATCTTTTACATCTTCTGTGTCCCTACTTCAACATCAGCATATGCTAGACTGCTACTGGTCAGATTTTGTACACTACGGTCATATATAAACTAAGACATGGTGCTATTTGGAGTGTACAACCAGCCTCTTTGCAACCAAACGAATGCCAGCATTTTGTTGGTAGTCGTATATTTCCAAGGAGAAGAACGCATCGAGCCTGTTCCCTCGAACAAACAGAGAGTCCAATTCCGCAGCATCCACTTTGCCAAAAGCAAGCTTCCGCGTGTTACCGCTAGGCTCTTTCTTGTATATATCTGTCAAGGAGATTGAAGCATCACCGCTGACAGTGGTAGGGATGCTACATGAGCAATTCAAGATTACCAGATCAGAAAAGTGTGAAAAATCCTACTATATATATATGATGAAAAGAGAGAAAAGCGCTCACTTTAGGCGAACAGTTGGACGAGTCACATATCTTGGATTTGACCAAACCCTCCTCAGCGACACACGCCGAGCAGCCTCCCGGCGCCACAAACGCCGGACAGAGACGGACGAAGGAGACACCAATAGTTTTCCGGCGCACAGACGCCTATATCTTGGCTTTATTTCTCACAACTACTCAAACATATACATGGAGGTACACACGCACACACGCAGTACAACCCAGGGAGCTCTCCTGCCGGCCGGGCACACACCACGGTCCTGACGGAGACTACATCTCACCTGTTGCCACACTTCCACCCCTTTGGGTGCATGTCCTATTTATAGGACTTTACAACCGACCTAGGTAGGAAATATCTAGACCTACCTTCTAGTGCCTTCTACTAGATTACAACACATGTGTATTCTAGAGACTACCACTAGGTACAACTCATGTGTACTCTAGAGACTTCTACTAGCTACTACCTTACTACATGGTAGATATTTCTAGAATGCACAGGATTATTCCAACAATCTCCCCCCTAATCCTGATGCGTTCACTTGTGAAACCTAGCAGCCACGGACTCGACCTGGCACACACGCCGGTCGCCACCGCCACGGACACAACCTGGCGCTCACATACGCCGGTCGCCACCGCCACGGACACAACCTGGCCCTCACATGCGCCGGTCGCCATCGCCACGGATACAACCTGGCGCTCACATACGCCGGTCGCCACCGCCACGGACACAACCTGGCGCTCACATGCGCCGGTCGCCATCGTCACGGACACAACCTGGCGCTCACATCCGCCGGTCGCCACCGCCACGGACACAACCTGGCGCTCACATACGCCGGTCGCCACCGCCACGGACACAACCTGGCGCTCACATACGCCGGTCGCCACCGCCACGGACACAACCTGGCGCTCACATACGCCGGTCGCCACCGCCACGGACACAACCTGGCGCTCACATACGCCGGTCGCCACCACTTCTTCACGATCGTCCCGCGCACGTACGCATGGTGATCCGATCTTCTCGTACGGGAGCCACTGCTCATCCGTGAGACCTCCGATCTTCTCGTACGGGAGCCACCTGCTCATCCGTGAGACCTGCGATCTTCTCGTACGGGAGCCACCTGCTCATCTGTGGGTCCTGGGATCTTCTCGTACGGGAGCCCAACCTGCTCATCCGTGAGTCCTGGGCGCCGGTGAGCGCATCACACCCGGCCATGGAGCCGAGCCTCCGCCTCCGTCCGACGCCACCGCGCGCCTCAACGCGCGACTACCCTCCATGGTCGTCGTGCCGCCACACGAACGGCTTCACAGCACGCCACGGCCGCGTCCGCAGCGCTTGCCACGGACTCACCACGCGCCACGGCCGCCATCGCCTTGAGGCTCTGATACCAATTGTTGGATTTGGCAAACCAACCCTCCTCAGCGACACACGCCGAGCAGCCTCCCGGCGCCACAAACGCCGGACAGAGACGGACGAAGGAGACACCAATAGTTTTCCGGCGCACAGACGCCTATATCTTGGCTTTATTTCTCACAACTACTCAAACATATACATGGAGGTACACACGCACACACGCAGTACAACCCAGGGAGCTCTCCTGCCGGCCGGGCACACACCACGGTCCTGACGGAGACTACATCTCACCTGTTGCCACACAATCCTGTGCATTCTAGAAATATCTACCATGTAGTAAGGTAGTAGCTAGTAGAAGTCTCTAGAGTACACATGAGTTGTACCTAGTGGTAGTCTCTAGAATACACATGTGTTGTAATCTAGTAGAAGGCACTAGAAGGTAGGTCTAGATATTTCCTACCTAGGTCGGTTGTAAAGTCCTATAAATAGGACATGCACCCAAAGGGGTGGAAGTGTGGCAACAGGTGAGATGTAGTCTCCGTCAGGACCGTGGTGTGTGCCCGGCCGGCAGGAGAGCTCCCTGGGTTGTACTGCGTGTGTGCGTGTGTACCTCCATGTATATGTTTGAGTAGTTGTGAGAAATAAAGCCAAGATATAGGCGTCTGTGCGCCGGAAAACTATTGGTGTCTCCTTCGTCCGTCTCTGTCCGGCGTTTGTGGCGCCGGGAGGCTGCTCGGCGTGTGTCGCTGAGGAGGGTTGGTTTGCCAAATCCAACAACATAACCATACTTCTTTATCAAGGGTCTCCACTCAGAAGTGGAACCAGATTCTTGCAAAGATCTCTGAGCAAGATTATCACAAACTTCTAGAACTTCACTTAGATCTTGAGGGATATCGACAACTATGTTCAACTTTGGCCGACCTGCATTGTCTAGAAACTTTGTACTGACTCCAAACTGGACTTTCAAGCCCGCACAACAAAGGTGCAGTATACTATCTTTGTGCTTGATAAATGTTCCTTGAGTATGGTTGGAAGGGGTAACAGAAATCTTGATGCACTCAGTTGATACATCATCCGGCTCGAGGAACCAAGAATAACCCCTGGAACTCTCATCCATCTGCATTAACTTCATATCCTCAATGTGGGATATCAACTCACTAGGATCTCTGTTCGCTCCAGGTTCGACGGATTTATGATTACCTCCATCTGGAGTTGAATTGTTGACTTGAGAAATGGTACGTTGTCGTTTCGAAGAATCAGGTGAAGAGTTCGCTTCAGACTTTTTCGCCTCGGGAGAAGTAGCTCCATTAGTTTTGCTTCTTGTAATTGCACGTTCCACAAGGTTCTTAAGAGTAAGCATTTCTGGAAGACTTGCCTCCTGTGAGGAGAATTTCAGGAATTAGCCAAGTGATTTCCTTGAAACTTGAAATAGATCAATGAATTATACAAACATGTCATAACGGTATGATTCTTCATTGGTTCTTTATGCCCAAGGATAGTACTGTTTCTACCCAATTATTACAATTGTACTAGAATGGTTCTCATTTTATATTATTATTATTATTTTCGCAAGAAAGCAAAAACTGCAATAATTAAAACAGGGAACACATCATGAAAATAGAAAGATGTGTGAACAGTTCATGAGGATCCCAATATGAGGCTATATTGCAATAGTTAAACCTCACTAATCAAATAAGGTACCCCCGATGCTGCATAAATCAGAAATGACAGGAAAAAAACTATTATAGTATTTCAGGGAAGCAAAACACTGGACAATGTAACTATCCTGCTGTTACATTAGAAAATAAGTACATGTTCAGCTCATGTCGCCAATAGGCAATTCAGCAAACATACCAGGAACAGTACTGTAGCACAATACTTGACAACTTCAAGATTCATCCTGACATCATCCAGACTCCTGCAGATAGATTGCAAGGAAAATTAGTGCAACATAACTAAATTCAATTTCACCAGTAAAAGAATCAAAGGAAATAAGCATATGAAATAATAACGACATGTCCTTCCAGAAGTGATTGCAAATCAAACTTAATAGGATCTGAGTGATCATTGGGCGCAATCATGAGCGCATTGATCGATAGATGTAATACACGACAAATACTCTCTCCGTCCCCGTTTAAAGGTCCTGCGCGTGTCTCTAGATCGTCAATTTGACCAACGTAATATGAATTGTATAACACAAAAATTGTACCATTAGAGAATATAACATCTGAAGTTTCGAACGATATAATTTTTGTAATATATAACTCATATTAGGTTGGTCAATTTGACAATTTAGAGACAAGCACAAGACCTATAAACTTGGACGGAGGGAGTAGGTAGTTGTTCGCAACCATTAATGTGTACTAAGAGAAACTACCGATGAGCTGGGCCTCTTGTACTCAGCATGATATACCTATAAAGAAGAATCATTATAGGTCATGTAGTAGTCTTAGCCTTTTAGGGGAGACTAATTTTCCAATGAGTAACCTAAGATGGGATGGGGCGAAATCTGAGTTGGATTGGATCTAGGTAAACTAAGTTACATAATGCTGCCAAAACATCTGAAGGGCAGGGCCATATAGAATTTTCCTAGTAGATATGCTAATCTGGCACCACAACTGCATAATTCTTAGCAAACAATCAACACATGTTGCAATGTTCCAGGAAGTGAAGTGAAGAAATCATAATCCAGATGAAATTATAACATATGGATGGACATGTTACGTACCTGTGCTTTTGCCTCCCTAAACCGAAGTAATTTGCCAAGCTTGCCATCTGGATACAACAGACGAGATAAGAACATCAGAATATTCCGTTGTCGCAATAAGAAGGAAGTGTCAACTGTTTCATTCCTGAGACCTTTCACTAAAAGGTCACATGTGTTCAGCTTGAGTGATCATCAACACAAGGTCTGCATACCTTCATGTCCCCTGCTCTCCTCCCAAACCGCTGGGTAAGCAGAGGTAATGTGTCGATAGTCCCCTTGGGCTCCGGAGGCGACTGACCAATCTCGTCGAACGCTTCCCTTATTCTTGGCAAATCAAACCTCACAATGTTGTGCCCGGCCCAGACCCTCCCTGTCCGAAATTGACAAGATTTTTCCGTGAGAAATGTGCGCAAAGAACACTTAGAAGGCACATATTTAGGTTCAGACCTAAACAAAGAACATTTTTTTTGACAGTGACCTAAACAAAGAACATGCTTGTACTTCTGTATTACATTTTTATATGCTGATACGAGAGTTAAAAGGAAACAAAATTTACACAATATTTGCACCTATCTTCCATTTCCTAAGGATACACACATAGTTTCTATCAACATTTTCATCCAAGGAAAAATCTTCAGTTGTAAGCCATAGGCAACAAGAACCATTCACTGGTGATGCATCAAATATTTGTCTGCTCGCAATGAAAAAAGAATTGCAGAACAAAGGGAACGCGGCGCAGGGCACTCACCGTGAAGGAGGTCGTAGACGGCGTCAGCGACGGCGAGGAACGGCGGCGCGGCGGCGACGGCGTCGCGCGTGATGCCGTTGCAGCGCGCGGTGGCGGCCGAGACGACGCCGAGGTCGGCGGGGAACGAGCGTGGCGTAGGAGGCGACCTCGACGAGGCGGCGCGGGCAGATGAGGATTGCCCCGAACTCGAGCAGAGCGTAGCCCTGCCCGGGTCGCTGCGGCACCGAGGTCTCCAGGTCGAAGAAGGCAATCTCGGCCATTTCGATAAATGCGAACGGAGGCTGGTCGAGGCAGCGTCATGGCAAAGCGGTGGATAAATATAGGAGGCGGCAGCTCGGGGTGGAGGGAGGTGGCGTGACGGCAGCGCGGCGGCGGAGGAGGAGAGAAGGTGTTCGACGAAATGCCGTGGAGCTGGGGACGGAATAGGTAACTTGTTGATTAAGGTAATTAGATGGCGTCAAGCCAATGATAATCACTTCTAATTCTCAATGGTCACTTGATGATGTTAATTGCAGCCAATGAATCAACAGAAAGAGTTGCAACTATTGCCCTTCCGGTGTACCATGGCAAGCATTTGTCGAAGCTTTACATGCCATTCAAGTTACACCTTGCTTGAGAGCCTACATACAAGCTTCAGAACAAGGAGGAAGCATCTTCAGAACAAGAGTTTGGGAGGGGAATGGGATAAACACAAGCTTCAGAACAAGGAGAAGGCATTTTTTTTCTGGTTCTGAACAGACATTCAGTCTCTTGTTTCTTTCCTAAAAGCGGGATGAGCATTCAATGAAGGAACATACCTCTGGGGAAAACTTGTACACCCTCTGATCCTAAAAATTTGTGCGTGTTTAGTTCTTTGTTCACGTCATTTAGAACGGATCAGAGGGAGTGTTAAATTGAGGTCAGATGGATAAGGTAGTCCAATGGCAGTTCTGGTTTCAGTCAGTCTTCTTCTAGCTTCTTCTAGTCAGCTGATATGTCTGAAGAGCTACACGCTGAAAATACTACTGGGTGTGCTCCTAAAGATGCAGTGTTTGATCGATCAGGTGCTTGACAAAAGGGAGGAGCGGGATGATCCAGAAGATTGACAGGACTATAGAAGAATGCAAGAAGAAGACGAGTCGGATACCGAGACGTCGCATTATATTTCAAGTAACTTCTAACTACAGGGCTCAATCGACGGCGCAATCACAAAATTGCCTGACTGGGTGAGCAGTGAGCTCACTATCATATCTTACCTTCTTTGGGGGTATTTGGTTACACTTACGCGGTGACCAAATATTCAGTGTCCTATGTAAGCAGCCCAATCTACAGAGCATCAAGCTGTGGCTGGAATGCTACCTTGACAGGAAACTTGTTGTGCAAAGTATGCACAAGTTCCCAGTGCTGAGGACCCTTTCTTTGTGCTCAGTCTATTGTAGCTTAGGATGCTGAATAAATAAGAAATGACAGGAAACAAACTATTATAGTATTTCAGGGAAACAGAAGAGCGTGAGGCCGTATGATAATCTTCTCATTCTCAAGGGTTATGTGCACATCACTTGTAAATGGCTCAGCAAATGGAATTTAAGAGAAAAATCTATACGAATCATAGATGCTTAAGAGGCACAGACTCACTCCAGTGTATGCTTCTTTTAATCATACATTGTGGTTTGTATTCGAGCTACATCTTACATGCTTGAGAGCATACAAAAAACTGGGCAACAATAAAGTTGGGACAGGGGTCATTGGTCTACAACTATTGACCAACTTCGCCCAAATTACTGGTCTTGAAATACTGACCAAAACAGCCGAACCCCCTAATCGCATGGTAGCTCCAAGCCTCAGACCATGGAACAGTTGTATGGTTTCAAGAAAATAAGCGTTTTAACGTCACATTAGATCACTCGGGGCGACTCGATCTGCTTGCGGACATATTCATGTGTAGGCACCTTGTCGACTGCAAAAATAGTAGTAGAAAATTAAGATTGCGTCATCTGAACAACCAGATTTTGTTTCAACGGAGAAAAGCACAAACCATCTCCACAGCTCGCCATGGTAGGGCACGAGGACAGCATCTTCTGCGCGACCGATGTGATATCGTCCAGAGTCACTTCCTCAATGCGCTCTAGGAAGTGCTCGCTTGCCTTCCTGTTGTAACGTGGACAGGAAAAAAGAAGCATAAAAGGTCTTCGTTAATCCTCCATAAGACAAGCAGGTTTAGTAAAACAATTAGGGGTAACATCAGTCTTACGTACCCTGAACTATCAATCAAGATTTGCCTCCCAATGTCTTCTGCATGATTTTTCTGTGAAGATAACAAATCCCACTGAATATGTCGAATAAAGTAGAGCAAGAAAAGATGAAGGGGAAAAGAGAGGTTGAGGTACTCTCTGCTGTTACCCTGGATTCGAGGTTCTGCAGAATGGATGAAATTGTCGAATTTTTCGCTCGAACGAGCTCAGCTTCTGTAACTGTATAACAGAGACAGTTTCAGAACAGACAGACATGACAAATATGCAAGCAGGGCATGGCCAACTTGTACCTTCGCCAGGTATTGCGATTGCTGTCAATTCTCTTATAGCAATATCAACAGCCTCAGCGACAGAATCGGATGGCTGATCAGTTCAGAATTACAAGACAGTTTAAATGACCTGACAGATATAAACTATGTTGCTGCATGCACACTTTTCTTTAGCATTACGATTCAAGTTTCTTCTATCTACAAGGCTCAATTGGATGGTCTTTCCAGTAAAATGGTTGAAACGAAAACACATCAGGATCAAGTGAATGTAATATTACTAGCTCACAAGACTAAGAAAAATATTTATCTCACCGCAGCAAAATGAATACCAAACAGACCAGTGTCATCATAAACAGTACTAAATGATGAAATTGATTGCATCCAATCATACTCAGTCATAACCTGGAGATCTGAAAATAAACAATGATTCACCTTAGCCTTTGGAAGGAGCTATCCATTTTTCTTTCAAAGATGCAAAGTAACAAGATATGCAGCTATGAGTTGTAAAATACAAGCAGAAGAAATGAATCACCAGACATCCAATTGCATTGTGAAAATAATTGATAGTTATAGTGTTTTCATAACTTACAAAGCCGTGACTGCATTCCTTTCCCGGGACCACCATTGGAAAATGAAGCTCCACCACCCATCAATGTCTGCAGATAGTTTTACAAATACGCTCATGAGTCTCCTTTCCACAATCAACCACACCACAGTAGTTAAATTTGTTAATCAACCACATATTTCTTTCCAAGATATCATTACACCTGTATGACTTTAATGATTACAGCTGTTTTCCCCTGATGCCAGCCTCCTGGAACTTCAAAAGCCAATGCGACGTGTGTGATCTACACAAGAGCATGGTTCTTAAGTAGAATAGTGCGACTGCAGAGAGAACCTAAAGGCTAGAACATGAGAGGGTGGAAGATAGAAACATAATAGTTTGTCACCTCAGAGTCAGTTTTGTGCCTGAAATCTCCACCAGTATATGCAGACTTGGGTTTGTTCACAGGCGACCCCCTGGGCAGATCAGACAACAAGGGTTCTGCAACGTCTAGCAAATGCTGGTGGTTCACGCCTGATGCAGCTAAAACCAAGCGGTCAGCAGTATAGTTTTCCTGTTAAAGTAATAATCATTGCTCTTCTACTCGATTATTTAGCAATGCATAACCATAGAACTGTTTTGCTTGTTGATATTTCTCTATACTAGTACAGATCTCACAAGGGTGGTCAAACCTAGGAAGGCATCATAGCCGATATGATAAACACATAAACCGAATGTGGATCGGTTTTCCGCGATTTTTTCCATTCCTCTATGTAAATAGCCTAATATGGGTTCACAATCAATAACATCTTCACCATCGAGAGTAGCGATCAGTCGAAGAACACCATGCATTGATGGGTGTTGAGGGCCCATGAAAAATTAAGATATGTGATTATGGTTGATAAAGGTCTAGAATAGAAACAATGTAAACATTGTAAACAATGCACCCCGCTTTAATCAACCATTTTCAGAGCAAATAATTCATAAGCACAGAATAATTGTGGACTTTGACATTTACTTATACTAGTGCAAACATCACAGGACTGACCAAAACTAAGAACACGTACATAATTACATACACTATAATACTATATAGTGGGTATGAGGAACGCAGAAAAGAAATTACCAGGACGAAATTGCGAATGGCACCACGATCAATCTTCCCAAGAACTTCCATGGTAGGGTACAGAGGGTTTCCAAGAGCGCCCGAGTAACCAACACGGTGCAGCGATTCCCGAAGAAACAATTCAGGGTTACTCTTTAAAAATGAAAGTTCCTCACGAGCTTCAGCCACCTGAAGAAGAAGAAATCATCCCAATCAGTCGGCACAGAACAAGACTTGCATTCCATCTACATTCCAAAGAAACTCTATTTATCTTAATCTTCAGTTTCCTCATCACCTTGCTCCGAACTTGGCTCCGGAGGAACGCGGGGTTGCGGACGCAATCGAGGAGCACCTCGACGGCCAGCGGCAGGCTGGCCCTGAGCGCGCCGTAGCTGTAGAACATCCTCTCCCTGCCGGCCTCCGCGCCGAGGTTGCCACCGGTGGCCTCCACGCTGCGCGAGATCGCTCCGAGGCTGCGGTTCTGGGTCTCCTGGAAGGCCAGCATCTGCAGCATGTATGCGGCACCGGCCGACGAGGTCATCTCGTGGACGGAGCCGGCGGCGACCGTCACCCCGACACAGCACATCGGGCCCTAAGAAGTAAGAACCCCAAATTCATGTTAAGTTAAAACCAGTGCATTCTCATTTTTGGTCTGGTCTGTTGAAAGTGAGGGATTTATTTTTCAGCTTTTGTAGGAAAATAATTGGTAATGGTATAAGAACTAGTTTTTGGGAGGATCTGTGGGTGGGTGAAAGAACCCTTCGCGAAAGTTTCCCTAGATTTATAACTTGTCACATGACAAAAAAGTAAGTGCAACAAGAGTTTTCTCGGAGGGGTGGAATGTACTTAACTTTAGAAGAAATTGGTGGGGAGACCTAGCAGATATGTGGTTCAAACAGCAGGATTTGTGCTCTGGTGTGCAGTTGCGAGATGTAGAGGTTAAGTGTAGTTGGATCCTAACAAAATCAGGGCGATTTACAGTAAAATCTCTTTATACTGCGCTGAAAGCCTCTCAGGTCAAGGTTCCTTACAGGAGTGTGGGGTTTGTGAAAACTCCTCTAAAAGTAAAAGTTTTTCTGTGGCTAGCTTTTAGAAAAAGTATCCTGACCAAAAACTCTCAGGTCAAGGTTCCTTACAGGAGAGTGTGGTTTGTGAAAACTCCTCTGAAAGTAAAAGTTTTTCTGTGGCTAGCTTTTAGAAAAAGTATCCTGACAAAAAATGTGATTTTGTCCAGGGGATGGAAAGGTTCCGATAAGGCGATAAGTGTATATTTTGCACCAATGTAGAGACTATAGATCATTTATTTTTCTCTTGCTCTGTAGCTAGATATGTGTGGGGAGTAATTAGATGTGCCTTCATGCTAAAATCTGTACCTGTAAGCTTTGACAGTTTACCAGCTTGGTTAGAAACTTTTACTGTGAAAGATAGGCTCCTGATATCGTCAGCAGTTGCTGCGTTAATTTGGCCGATCTGGAAGACCCGGAATAATGCCTGCTTTAACGGAGTGCTCCTTCAGGACCCTACAACTGTAATTTTGCTTATGTCTCACTTCATTTCGTACTAGGCTGGTTTGCACAGAACAAACTTGCGAAAAACTCAACGCAGAGGAGCAAAACTGCTGTTGATGGCGGCAACTGAATTTTTCCATCGGAGGCAAGGTTGGGGCCCGATGGTGATGAGGCTAGCTAACTCCTGATGAAAGAAGGAAAGTTTGCTCCCATGGAATGGTTGTCAAGTTGTAGCAAAGATGGTCGGTCTATTGTAGTGTAATCTTCTCTTGTGTGGTTCTGTCGCCAGTTGGGCGTGTGCTGAAACCTGAAGCGTAGAGTCAGAGTTGTTTCCTGGGACTGTTATCTCTCACCGTGGGAGAGTAGTTGGTGCATCTTGTGGTGAGGCTTGTGTCTTCCTGGGTGCGTGACATGATGCTTTCGGGGATGGTTTGTGTCCATGGAACCTTGTATTATCAGTTTTCATGGAAATGAAAATTGGGGGCCTTTTTTTTGGCTCCTCTTTTCGAAAAAGAAAATAACCCCAAATTCCACATCAATGGTCAGCAACGGCGGTGAGGAAGAGGAAGGAGGGCGTGCGTGGCTTGGGTGTACGTACCGGGATGTCCTGGGAGGCGATCCTGACGCCGTTGGGGAGCGTGGTGACCTCCGTGTGCGGCAGAGGCGGCGGCGGCGGGTGGTGGTCGTGGAGGGCGGGTGGAAGGTGGAGGCCCGGCAGCGGTTCGAGCAGGGAAGGGAAGAGCTCCGCGTAGGTCCTGATCCTCCCTCCAGCGAGGCTGCACAGCCGCCTCATTGAGCTCGTTCGCCGCCGCCGCCGTGTAGCTGAGTTTTTCGCCGCCGCCGCTGAGGCGCCGTGCTGTGCGTGAGAGAGACAGAGAAAGATTCAGCGGGCTTTCGTTACGCCCAGGAAAAGCCCAGTAGCAAGCCATTGTCCAAGCTCGTCACCACCAGAGGAAAAAAAAAACTATCACTCTGTCTCATTTTTTTTTTTTGCTTCACTTTCGATGTAAACTTTAAATAGGTCAAAAAAAAATGTAAAATCCAAACTCAAAATAGTATAAAAATAAAATGCCCCTATGAATAATTTTTTGAACTGATTTTTGGAATAAAAAAAGTATGATCAACGGAGAAAGAATCCTTTGGTGGGTCGGTAAATTTTGTTCGCTGCTAATGGCGGATACAAAATATTTATGATCAATGATTGGCTTGTCTGAAACCTTTTCTATCTTTGAAATAACGACACATTTCATCGTTAACCCTGATGATACCTCCTTAAGCAAACTACATAAATTAACCATGGCCCTACTTAATTAGTGTAATTGACAAAAAAAATAGTTGTCGACGGTCGATAGCCAGCCACAACCAAATTAGTCGATCATGTCTTTGGCACGATCAAATGCCCTTGAAAACAAGGGCCCCTCTTCCAGTGCCCGCCATGATCGAACAGGGATACATACCATAATTTCGTGCACGTAGAAGGATATGTCCTAGAAGAATCTACTTCTTTGGCAAAGTATAAGCATGCTTTTGTTGCATTGATTCTCTTGTCTATTGATGCACACATTGCTCTACCCCCCATATTTATATATAGAAAAAAAGTTCACAACTAGTAGTTCTTGTGTGCACAACTAAGGTGCTAGACATGGTAGCGTGCGAAATAAAACCTTGTGTGGAGGCATAACATGTGGCGCCGCACTACCAATTTGCAATGGAAAATTAAACTGTGGTGCCAACAACCGCGAGAAAAATATAAGGTTGGGAGGTTTCACAGAAGGAGTACATCTAACCCTTTTTTAAAATTGAATCGGATTTATATTAAATAGCGAGAACAATGTTGACAACCAAATAATGAGTGACTGAACCCACAAACACAAAGCAGACCCTAATCAAAAAAGAAAAACAAACATGATAATAAGCCTCAATATTCTTGTCAATGCCCGTTGTTCCGCCACCTCAGCTCTTGCTTGTGATGGAGGACATCGAAAAATTCATAAACTGAAGTATTGCAAAGACCTGTAAAAGGTAATTTGATTCGCCGCAATAATCTACCGCCAGCGCATGACGCATATTGCCATATTGGCAACCGCGTCAAGCATATATATCAATGGGGCATCGCCCCGATCGAGGCAAGCGTCCGCGCTAGCATCGTCGTACCAAGCCGACAATCTTGCTCGCAAATACTTGAAAGAAGAGGTTGTTAAAGACGCCGACGGACCCAGATAGCCACGCCATCGAACAACAGTGAGAACAAACTGTTCGCCCATGAAGACTGACGGGGACAAAAACACCCAGGCTCACAGACAATGCCAAACCAAGCGCCATCGAGAGTGGATTGAAACTGTCGGACTCCATTCGGGACAACACCGCCATCACCGTCCTAGAGATTTTGCCATGACACCAAAATCGAACGGGCAAAAACTTGCTACACCAAATGAGAGACGATGATCCTCTCCCGTCCACGTGGAAGAACTTTGGTTCATGAATTTCTTCTATCTATGAAGATGAAGGTAACTAGGTAAGCAAATTTTGTAATCGACGAAAAGTATATTTTTTTTTTCTGTTTTATAGACTGCTTTTTGTTTTGTCCTCTATCAAATCACGGTAGATAGTCGATTGGTTAGCTCGTCATTATTTTTCTTTAATTCGTCTGACCAAATCACATTGACAAACCCATATACTTTTCAACTCGCAATTAAACATGTGTACGTAGCCGAACATGAGTGTTCCGTGTATCCCTTTGTAATTCATCCAGCGATAAAGTGGCATGTGTTCGGAGACCTAATCCCGCAGTATCAAATCAATTTTGAGGTTTTCAAGCCCGAGCTCCAAAATGGCCCGATCTTTTCGGTTTTTTGTCCTCTCGTGTGTTGATGACATTTAGACTGCTCACAGTGTGAAGTAACATAGAGTAGTAACATGTCCATGTTACTAGCCTATGTTACTACCTCCACAATGGGGAGTAACCAAAGTGTGGTGTCATGCAAGATTTCATTTATTAGACTATAGACTCATCTTGTCTTGGTATGTGTGATGTTACAGTAACTAGCTAAGTACCACAAGCACCTCTCTCCTCATTAACTACCTACCACATAAGCAAATTTATCTTGAAATGTATGATGTTACTACCTAAGTTACTTCCACTGTGACTAGCCTTACTAGTGCTCTGACCAAATCACCGTAGACTAATTAATTAATCAACTGATCACCTCACCCTTTTGATTACTACTTTAATTCTCGTGACCAAATCGCACCAGACACCAACCGCCCCTGCTTCGCCAAATGCCGTGTTCGTCTCCAATGGATTTCCTACGAGTGCGAGGGGATCACGACCGATTAAACGAGGACGATGATAGGACACACAGATCAGCTCCCACATTGACCGACCACTCCCCTCCCATCTCCTCACAGCCTCGCACGTTCGTCCACCTCCATCCCCACCTCCTGCTCATCACCCTCCTCCATCCCGGCGCTCGCCCGAGCTTGTGCTAATTCGATTGCTCCTCCCCAGCTGCGCGCCGCCGTCAAGCGGGTCGATTTGGTTCACGGCGGCAGAGGAGGAAAAGGAGGGGATCCGAGGTCTTGAGCTTTGTCGTTTCGGAAGATTCCAGCACTACCCGCCCGGATAGATCCAAAGCGCCCGGATAGACTTTGGTACTTTTCCTTATCCGCTTGCTGTTTTTATTATTACTTACTTGCTTGTCATGTTGCTTGCCTGCCTTTGCGCTCGCATCGTGGCCCTATTGTGCAAACCTGGTGGCTGTTTCAGAGTTTCCATGGATTTCTTTTCTTTGCTGTGGCCAAAATAAAACAGAGCTAGAGACACCATTTTCCGTGCTACTTTTGCTGTGGCCAGAATGAAACAACAGGGCTAGACTAGACCATTCTTTTTGTTGTCCTGCAAGAGATGGCAACAGGTTGAACTGACCATCGGCGGAAGAAGCAATTGATGATGGTGGCGAACCTGTTTGCTGCACAGGAATGGAAAATGAGCGTGTCTGTACTGTAGATTGAATTCACTGAAATCGTTTGCGAGGTCGGTAGAGCCAGCCACTGCTCTTGAGTCTTGTCTTGCTAGCTCGATGCTTCATGTAATTGTCTAGAGGTATGGAAAATGAGAGTTCTTTTCCTTGGAGTGGTAGATGATGCCATGGTTCTGCGAATGTGCACAGCCTTTCTCGGAATTGGTCAATAAGTATGGTTCAGTGTGTGAAAACGTTTGTCAAGTTCTGTTTAAATTTGAAATGTATATGAACACTTGAACAGCGATACTTCTGTGAATGTGCATCCATAGATGATAGATTACCTTGTGAAGTGGATTTTTGTTACGCGGGGAGTACCAAAGCGCTACCATTTTCTAATGTAAGTAGGTATGAGCAGGGATGTGTGTTGACATTTAACCCTCGATATGTACACGATATATGCATTTAGTTCAACCCCTAAAAAGATGATATTTACTTTTTTCTCACGGTACAAGGTAATGTTCATCACTCGTGTTATACACGGTTCCCTCTGTTATTCGGTTCTTTGGTCGGTAAAATGGTGTCAGTTGGTTGTCGCGTTCGATGAACTATGAAATATTATCAAGGCCGGGATTTTTTGCCTCATCTTTGCTGTGCACAATTAGCGGGGAACAGGTGGAGTGTGCTATTTTTCTGGCTTCTTTTCCTAAATTGGTACTGCAAATTTTATTCTTTCAGTATTGACCTTTCATAGACTAGATTTCTTGCCAATACTTTCGAATCACCTTGGAAGACATTCTTGTCTGTGCGTGTAATTCACGGTTGCATGTTTACCCAAACATAATATGCAAAAGGACATCAGAGCGAAAATCCAAGCAAGTCTTGGCTGAAAAAGATAACTTTTGATGGGATCTGTTTACTGTTCAAGTTTAAGTTTCTGCATGACTTTTCAAAATTTTGGACCATTCTTCATACCAGGCAACATACATGGCAACTAAGGAACTAAGTTTTTTGTTTGCTGGAATGGTTGTAGGGGTCAAAGTCGAGAAAGGAAACCAAGAAGGCGACACAAAAAGGGCTTCATTTGGGGCTGAGTTGATATAAATAACGATACATATATAGTTGCATCACAATAGAATTTTGGGAAAAAATATGTTTGGGATCCAACCCAGGGATGTGGTAGATGATTTCAACCCGAGGAGGAGGAGGTGGTCATTGTGGACCACGCCCCCTGCATCCATGCCCACCACCAGCCACAACATCAGGTACAAAATACCCAGGAAGGGCCATGCCAATGCCTACCACTTGTCGGTGAAGTTTGAAGATCTCTGTGGCTTCATGGTGGAGGGCAATGTGGACGATGTCAACGTTCTGAATGAGGTGAGGGAGAGGATAAGGGAGCAAGCGAGGGTGTGGTGGGCACTGGAGGCGAGCAAGGGCGCAAACTGGTATCTCCAGTCGAGGATCTCATCCAACGGTAGCGAGGGTATGATTAGGGTCACGTCGCTGAAGCTATCAGTGCTCACTAATTCAGTTACATTGAAAAGGCTGATCAGGAAGGGGGTTCCGCCGGCACTGAGGCCAAAGGTATGGCTGTTGGTGTCGGGTGCAGCCAAGAAGCGGTCCACGGTTCCTGAGACATACTATGATGAGCTGATCAGGGTCACGGAGGGGAAAACCACGCCGGCCACTAGCCAAATCGACCATGTAAGTTTCCATAAGCTGTTATTATTTGTTCTTTATATGTTATTGCCTTCATACCTTGTACTGCAGACAACCATGATTTCTTATCCTGGAGAAAATCATTATGTCATATCTTGGAATGTTTGTGTAAACTGGGTAGGCCTGAAGATTTATGATCGATCAACAGCGTTTTACCAGTTCAAGCTGGTTCTTTGTTCTTTCATTTCTGACATTGTTTCTGCATACCTTTCTACAGACCAAGAAGAAATAGAGGGTACATAATAGCTTTCTAGAGAATAATTATATTGGTTGTTAAAATTACTTATGAGCAACATCCTGCAAGCATCATATGGCTTCGTTCATATAAATGCTTAATCATTATAGAATAATTATATTGCCTGGATCTACTTTGTGTTTTGTCTTAATATGTACTCCCTCCAATCCATAAAAAGTGTCGTGGAAAATGAACTTGCCTAGTACAAATCCATAGCTATACTTGCGACACTTTTTGTGGATCGGAGGGAGTAGCTTATACGGCTTTATCTAGCTCGTTTTTATCACTTATCGGCATACATTGGGCTTTATGTACACAAGTTTGGTGAATATGTAGTAAAAATGAATGCTTTATCATTATAGGATCTCCCTCGCACCTTCCCTTGCCATCCTTGGTTGAACGGCGTGGAAGGTCAGGCATCTCTTCGACGTGTACTTGTTGGGTACTCATTCCGTGATTCTGAAGTTGGATATTGCCAGGTAGCCGTCGTGCAAGCTGTTCATCAAAGCTAATTTATTTCGCAGAGCACCTCCTAACGGCATATGCTGCAGGGTTTAAATTATGTAGCTGCGCTGTTGTTGCTCGTTATGAAGACAGAAGAAGATGCATTTTGGATGCTTGCTGTACTCTTGGAAAATGTTCTCGTCAGTGATTGTTATACTGATACTCTTACTGGATGCCATGTCGAGCAGAGAGTATTCAAGGATCTTCTAGCTAAAAACTGCCCCAGGTAGTATTTTTCTTCTATTAATTCTCACTGACAATCAGGATGCCAAGGTTGTCAACTATATTGGATTGTCCTAATGATACAGGATTGCTGCTCATCTTGAAGCAATGGGGTTTGATGTTTCACTTGTTGCCACAGAATGGTTCTTATGCCTCTTCTCCAAAACATTGCCTTCAGAGGTTAGAAAATAGTTTAGTTGGTACCGGTGTTTATCTCGTCTGTCAGTGATTGCCCTGAACTCAGTGTAAAATCATTTCACAATAACTATTGTTGTTGCTGTGAACAGACAACCCTTCGTGTGTGGGATGTTTTATTCAATGAAGGAGCAAAGGTCTTGTTCCATGTCGCTCTGGCAATTTTCAAGGTGTGTGCTCAGGAAAATTCCTTCTCTGCATGGTATTTTGAGAGTTTGGATTGCTCTTGCTTGTCTGGTGCATTACTTTGATTTCACTCTTCATAAGTTTTCAAATATGTGCAGATGAGAGAAGATGATCTACTACGCATCCAACATATTGGTGATGTAATTGACATTCTGCAAACAACTGCTCATCATCTATATGAGCCTGATGAGCTGCTCACGGTAAATATTCGCTCTTTTGTACAGTGATGATGCATACTTTCATAGTTGGGACACTAAGAAATTATAGTGAAGTGAAAGTTAGAAGTTTAGAGCCATCCCTGTAGTTTATGGAGTAGATGTTGTGTGCTTAAAGCACTCGGTTACCAGATACTGGAATCTGATGGATCCATGTTTACCATTTTCCTCCCCCAGTTCGCGTTTGACAAGATTGGCTCCATGACGACAAACACAATCACAAAAGAAAGGAAAAAGCAGGAGACGGTGGTGATGGCTGAGCTCGACCAAAGAACTAGACGGCTGAATTCACTCAAGATGGATGCATGATGATGTGTAAAAAAGAAACACGTTGGATGCTGACCCCTGTTTGTTTTGAAAAAAAGGCGAAACGTAGTGGTGAGCCGGCACCCGGTTCCTGGTCAGACTGGGTGTCTCGATAGGAAAAAAAACGCCCATGGTTCGCCAGAAATGGATGTCTTGGAGGATGCAAAATCTGCAATGTGGGTTTGTTTTTGGACTTCATATTGTGTTTCTATACTTGTGTACTGTTCGTGTTGGCATGCTGTCAGACCAGATTCTGCTGCTGATTTGTAACATTTCTGAATGCTTGTTGAAATCCTTTGGCAAAGGACCCAAGGTGCATGTAAATTGTTGTAGGCACGAAATGGAGCTCAATTTTTTTCTTTGAAACCGTAAATTTGCATATTATCTGAGTTCTTTGAATGCATGCTACAACTGAATCGTTCTATTCCATTCCCATAACTGAAGGAAAACAATGTGCATCTTGGAAACACATAACCATGTGACCTAATTATCCTCCAAGTACCATGCATCAAATAATATAGAACATCTTCAAGCATTAACCAATTAATAAGCCTGAAATGAGCAAACGTACACAAAGGATACACCAGTGGCAGAAACATTTTGCAAAAAACAGTGTTTCATGTGGACTACAGATGCAAACACAACTTCAACTTGTATAAACCAGATGCATCAGCATACAAATTTGTATCGCGGTAAACAAAGACACAGCCCTTAGTTCATTGTATCACAACTTAGCTTATTAAGCTACGGGACTACTGCCTAATATGTCCATCATGGACCAGACGACCTTCACTAGAAGCTTACCAGCACCACAACTTACTTCTGCTTCCTCTTGACCACGGCGTTGCGGTGCGAATTCAACTTTCCGTTCACTAGTAGCATTAGGAGCGCCTACATCACCACAAAGACGACAGCCCTTACTAACAAACTCAAATGTGAGCATTCTGTCCAGACAGATAGTTATGACATGGCGCCGCAACTTGATCATAACCGTGCTATCACCACGAGTCTCCACGCCATCTTCCTTGCTATCACGAATCACAATCTTTTCTTCCACACCCTCGATTCCAACTTTGATCTCTCCACAGAAATGCCCCTCTAGTAGCTCAATCTCAAATGTACCCTCGACAGCATTTAGCATAGTTGCATAGCTCACCTCCACTCTACTAAACCAGCTCTTAAGAGTTCGACTTCCAACATTAACATTCTCATCTCTAGGCTGAACTCGTCCGTCGATGCTAAGTAGGCCCTTGCTGATTTGTTGGCCTAGAGGGTCATCATCAACCTTGATTTTCAGATTCATCTCTAGATATATAAAATCAAGTAATACCAGACCTCGACCCGGGCCAGTTAAAATCAAACTTTCATCCTATCAAAAGAGTAGCCAAAGATTAGAGTACACTCATCTAAATACCACTAAGGCATGCAACAGAATATGCAATTGATATACAAAGTAAATAGAATTAAGATGCACATTTCGTGATAACAACCAACCAGTACTTAAGTAGTGGTTTTGAAGCAAAGACGTACCTCTGAGTTGATAGTCGGGTAATTCTCCCTATGGCGGTTAAAAATATATATACACTTATGGTCAACGCTGTCTCTCGCAATGATAGTGCCATACACGTTGATGGGAAGCCTCTGTCCGAGGAGACTATCTTGACCGAAAGTATATTTGCAGAGTCTTCTAGGCTCAAGCCACGTATGTACCCAGCGTTGGTAAATCACATTGGTGGGATAAGCGCTGCAATGAAAAACCAACAACAACAGTTATTGTGACAGAGCAAAAAATTCATGATGTAAAACCAACAACAACAGTTACCGTGATAGAGCAAAAAATTCATGATGTAGAGAAACATATCGCAGCAACACGAGAAGGTTAGTAAAACATACAAATGCTACAGTAGTTATCATCCAAAATTGGATATAATCATTATATGCAATGTAGTGGATTGGATGGGTGTAGGAGAGATGCTACCAATTCGTCACTAGCCTAAACACCATTATTACCAACAACTTGTATGTTTCTATTTTATATTCCCATCAACATCGACACATCCATATGCAGATTTTAGAGAATGTTTTTTCTTCTAAATTAATTATTCAAGTTGAGCCCACCCTGATTTTGCGTCTGGACTCTGGAATCGCCACTAACAGATAATAATCACAGAAACAACGACCAAGATACTTTTATGACTGCCAATTCTCTACGTTTTTTTGGACGACTTACATTCCTCATCTATGTCGAATTTGGATAAGTCGGTGAAGGAGTAACGGGTGTACTCCTCCCGCTTCGTCTTGGGGTCGTACTCTAGGATGGAGCCTATGACGGCGCGGTGCGCCTCGCCTCGCCGCCGTCTATCCTCGTCCTTCCTCGCCTGCTCCTCCTTGGCGCGCGCGCCTCCTTCGCCGCATCCATCCGGGCAAACAGCTTCTCCTCATCGTACAGGAAAGGCTCCATGAAGAAGTCGCCCTCTTCCTCTTCCTCTACGCACGCCATGATCGATCACCAAGCCGCCGAGGCTGAGGAAGCTGCCCGACTCGTCCTTAGTCCTTACTGATGATACTCCTGTCGCTGCTGCTTTTGGCTGGGCCAAGGCCCAAGCGATACTTGTTCGTTCTGTTATGATGGGCCTTCCTGACATGGGCGTTTCGGGAGAAAAAAAACCAAACATATCTTAAAAGTTTCCTTGTTGTAGTCCTTACAAAATTTAAAATTTTGTGCAGTGAGGATATCCAAAGATTGGTTTACTGGTTCGCGAATGCAGACAGCACCAACATGTCGAAGTCCTAAACATCGATGAACCGCACAAGAGCAAATGACATTTTTGGTTCGATGTGTTAATACATGTGATGCCCAAATAAAAATCGAGGAATTCTTTCTTGGGTTCTTGGTGGTGAATGACACATCCGGTGAAGGGATTTTCAATGTATTGGTTGAATCCCTCAAGTCATATGGTCTTCTTATTGATGACATTAGGGGTCAAGGTTATGATAATGGCTCTAATATGAAAGGAAAATACAAGGGGGTGCAAAGGAGGTTGCTTGATAAAAATCCAAGAGCTTTGTATATGCCATGTGCGTGCCATAGTCTTAATCTCACTCTTTGTGATATGGCTAAATCTTGTGGTAAAGCTGTTTCTTTTTTTTGGAATTGTGCAACGGATATATGTTTTATTTGCTGGGTCTACCAAGAGGTGGAAAGTTTTGCTTGATCACGTGGAAGGTTTAACGGTGAAGTCTTTGTCCAATACTCGTTGGGAGAGTCGGATTAAAAGTGTCAAAGCAAGTAGATTTCAAGCTCCCAAGCTAAGGTCTGCACTTCTTCAGTTAAGTGAAGATGGTGATACCGAACCCAAGGATAGGAGTGATACAAAAAATCTATATGAAGTGCTATTTGCAGTAAACCCAAGCTAAGGATAGGAGTGAACCCAAGCTAAGGTCTGGCATGATATTTTATTTGCAGTAAATACAATGAGCAAGAAGTTGCAATCACCATCCATGTGCATTGAGTCTACAATACAACAAATTGAAGGTATACGTACTTACTTTCACACTTACAGAAATGAAGGATTTGCTTCTAGTATGAATAGTGCGAAGGAAATTGCATCTGAATTGGGTGTAGAGCCATCATTTCCAGTAAAGCGCCGTGTTTCTAGGACAAAGCAATTTGATGAAATAGAATGCGAGGAAGCAATCTTGCAAGCCGAGGAGGGTTTTAAAGTTAACTATTTTTTGGTTATGGTTGATATGGCAATTACATCCTTGACCACTAGATTTGAAGAACTCCAGAAATTCAGAAGTATATTTGGATTTTTAATGAATTCAACTGATTTGAAGTCAATGGATGGTTCTCAAATTAAAGACAGTTGCACTATATTTGCAAATAAATTCTCTCTAGCTGGTAAATGTGATATCGCATTGGATGATCTAATTTCTGAGTTAAGTCTTATGCAGTTGACCTTGCCGGATAGACCAATGTCTGCTATGGATATTTTTCAGTTTGTCAGAGAAGCGGATTGTTATCCGAATATTTATATTGCTTATCGGATCTTATTTACTATGCCTGTGACTGTCGCATCAACAGAAAGAAGCTTTTCAAAGTTAAAATTATTGAAGAACTATTTGAGATCTACAATGTCACAGGAGAGGCTAAATGGTTTGGCAACTCTATGCATCGAGAAGAATTTATTGGATACTATTGATATTGATTCCATCGTCGGTGACTTTGCATCTAGAAATGTAAGGACAAAATTTTAGGGTATGACGAAATTGTAATACTTCTCCATCATAATGAAATTGCGCCTTCGTGCGTTTGTGGTTTTTTTCCCGTAAGGGTTTTCCACGTAAAAATCTGTGTCTCATTTCTCTCATTTGATTTATATTTCATCAACATATATATGTCTACTTATACTTTGGGGCCCCAAATTCTAGTCTCGCTCCGGGCCTCCGAAATCTCAGGACCGGCCCTGCATATATGGCCGAGGAGGGTGAGGAAGCTCCTGCCCGATGTGAGCCTGCAGCGTTTTTGGTTCAATCCCTTTATCTATCCCCTACTAGGGCTGGGCCAAGGCCCAAGTGACGAGAATATTAGAGGATACGAGGGATGTTTACACGTAGAGATTACAGTTAGTTCTAAAAAAAACGTAGAGATTACAGTTCTGGTGCCCTAATAAAAAGCTACACGTCCTGCTGCTGCTCCTCTTTACGTTACGCCATTAACGCATGGTAGGTCACGTAGACGACGCAGACAATGAAGCACACTGCAACTGATGAGATCGGCGGTGACCACGCAGGCCGGCAGGCTAGCTAACTTACACTCCTCGTCGATGTCGAAGACGGAGAAGTCGGCGAAGGAGTAGCGGGTGTAGACCTCGCGGGCCGTCTTGGGATCATACTCGAGGATGGAGTCCATGACGGCACGATGCGCCGCGCCTCTCCGCCGTCTCTCCTCGTCCTTCCTCGCCAGGGACGGGCCGGCTAAATCCGGGGCCCCGTGCGAAAATTTAAAACGGGGCCTTATCTTACACAAAAATTTGAACTAATAAATAATTATAATGTATATGACAGAAAATTTAGGTAATAACTGAATATATTGATAATCATACCTATATAACTCGAAGTTGCATAACATTTACTTGAACATCATTATTCTTTGTGTGTTCTTTGAGATTGAATCTTCAATCATATCCTCATAATCAATCTTCCCCAATACTTCGCCCTCAAGCGCTATTGTGGCCAAATCGTTGAGTATTTCTTGGGTCATTGTAGTACGCATATAGGATTTCAATAGCTTCAACTTAGAAAAGCTTCGTTCCGCCGATGCAACCGTCACAGGAATGGTCAACAAAACTCTATATGCAATACTTGCATTGGGAAAACAATCATGACACTTTATAAACTTCAAAACTTCAACAGGCCCAATATTTTCTTTTGTCATGAATTTTTGGAGAAGCTTCAGCTCAACAAATAGATCATTGGCATCAATATCAGACTGTTTATCCTTTCTAAGGGCAGCCTTAAGATGATCACAGGAAGACTTCAGACTATCATTATCCAATGAGCGCAATGTTTCAGAGGTAAATAAGAAACCAAAAAATTTCTGGTAACCCTGATATTGGTCAAATCTTCTTGTGAGTGATGAAATTGCTTGATCAATAAGAGGTATAAAATAGCTGATTCGAAATGATTCTTCTACAGACCGTGTGGCCATATTTGTTTCATCTGGGTTCTCATCAAACTGTCTCTTTCTTTTAATTTCTCTCCTTGTATGAAATGTTGTACCAATATCCATCTCAATTGCAATTCCTTTGGCTATATCCAATGCTTCTAAAAAAATCAGTTTCTCTGTACCCCTCGAAGAAAGATATAAGCCCTTGCACTTTCTCAATAGCAACATGTATAAGCATATCCTTTGTTTACAAATTTTTGCTTACTAAATTAACAGCAAACAATTGCAAGTGCAAGGGTGGAAGGATCAACAGACTGATTACCGGATGACACTTGTGATGCTTCTTTTTTAACAAACTTGTCCATAACACCTTTTTGAGATTTAATAAAATTTTGTTCCTCCCCATGTTGGATCAAACCTGTATTATTGACAAAAGATGAATAAATAAAGTTTCAGTGAGGATGCGATCGAGCAGAAACTGAGGAAACAACAAACCTGATTGTGTGTGACGTGCGTCACAGCCGTCACTGCGTCGGCCGGTCGGCGAGGCCGCGAGGGACTTGGGATTGGCCGTAAACGCCCGTCGGCAGCGAGATCGAGCAAGGCGACAAGGCGTCGGCAAGGGGGCGATCCTGGTAATCGACGAATCCGTCTGTGCCGCCGTTTCGTATTTGCTTCACGACACTGGGAATCGATCGATCCAATCTATTCTGTACCAGGAAAAGGAAACAAACGGCCCAACTAGCGAGACAGACGCGCTAGGCAGGGCCCATGAAAAAAACGGACGCGCTAGGAGATGCTGGGCTGCTTGGCTGATACATGGGCCTATTTCTGCTATACATATGTATAAAAAAAATTGGGGCCCCTAAAATTCATGGGCCCTGTGCGGGCCGCACCACTTGGAACCACTGTGGGCCCGGCCCTGTTCCTCGCCTTCTCCTCCTCCTCGCGTCGAGTCATCTCATCCTCCTCCGCCAGCTCGGCCACCATCTTTTCCCAACCCATCAAGGGCTCGTAAGTGATTTGCTTCTCTTCTACACGCGCCATGAATCTAAACCTAAGCAGCCGTGAGCTACTGGTGTTTTCGTTCGATTTTTTTATTTGTCTCCTACGTTGGGTTGGGCTGGGCTTAGGTCACGTTGACGGCCGGTGGACAGACAATGAAGCAAATTTACTGCAACTGATTAGGTCGGTTAAGCATACTTACACTCCTCGTCGATGTCGAAGATGGAGAAATCGGTGAAAGAGTAACGGGTGTACACCTCCCGCTTCGTCTTGGGGTCGTACTCTAGGATGGAGTCTATGACGGCGCGGTGCGCCTCGCCTCGCCGCCTATCCTCGTCCTTCCTCGCCTGCTCCTCCTCGGCGCGCGCCTCCTTCGCCGCATCCATCCGGCAAACAGCTTCTCCTCATCATACAGGAAAGGCTCCACGCAGAAGTCGCCCTCTTCCTCTTCCTCTACGCACGCCATGATCGATCACCAAGCCGCCGAGGCTGAGGAAGCTGCCCGACTCGTCCTTACTCCTTACTGATGATACTCCTGTCGCTGCTGCTTTTGGCTGGGCCAAGGCCCAAGCGATACTTGTTCGTTCTGTTATGATGGGCCTTCATGACATGGACGTTTCGGGAGAAAAAAAACCAAACATATCTTAAAAGTTTCCGTGTTGTAGTCCTTACAAAATTTAAAATTTTGTGCAGTGAGGATATCCAAAGATTGGTTTACTGGTTCGCGAATGCAGACAGCACCAACATGTCGAAGTCCTAAACATCGATGAACCGCACAAATTAATCAGTTGTGTTGATATAGTTAGTATATCAGCATGTCGAATTGGCAATTAGAAATGTCAATCCAAGATCATATTTTATTTTTTGACAAAAAAAGTACTTTCAGTTGTTTGATTTTCATTGCTGCAGGAAGCAATGTATGAGATGTGTAACATGTGCAAATGAATGAAAAAATAACATAAACGACGGGAAAGCAGCACTTGCGTGAACTCCCTCCCTCTTTTTTTTGCATTGCAACAATCTTCTTCTCAAGTGGTAGTGTCAGCATACGTTGATGATTCCTCTCGCACAGCATTGAATTTGCCGTTAAGTAGCCAGGGAATGATTGATGCATGGTGTCATCGTCGCGAAATCAAAACAAAATAAACGGTTGGTGCTAGCAAACACACGTACAAGTTGTCTTACGATTTGCTGCTCTTCGTTCGGACTTGAGATCCAGGATTCGTTTCGGCCATTCGTCCATCTCTCAGTGTTGGTCAATCATGCTTGCAAAGCTCCCATCACATTAACCACGTAGACGTACGCTAGCTGGCAATCTAGACTAAGACATGGTGCCACTGTCAGGCAGAGTCACCGTCCATTTCATCTTTCAGAAGACACCCAACAAGTGGAAATTAGACACTGCCAAAACCACCACTCATTTTTTCCTATAACCCCGCATGACCTGTCGTCCTGCAAAACCAACTCGAGCATAGCATGACAGGATAAGAAGATAGGTCTTAAACTCTTCTTCTTTGTTTGCCACCCAGCCTCACAGAAACACCCAGAAAAAAGAGCCACCAGACAGTGGCGGCGCCAGGTTTCAAGGGGCGTGTATTCATTTTGAACGTGGGTATTCATTTTGTCAAAATACTCATTGTTTTTGCTAAAAATTCCGCTGTTCTACCCAAAAATTTCAAGGTTTTGTCAAAATCATGGGTATTCACCTGAAGATAGGGAATACACGCTGGCGCCGCCCCTGCCACCAGATCATGTAAAATTTTCCACCGTCTTTGCTTGCCACCCAGCCTGACAGAAACACACACAAAATGTTGGTATCTCGCTAGTAGTAGCCGTCAGTCGCGGTCTTGCGATCCTGGAGCTGATCCTTCGATTGCCACTGCATTACCTCCTCGAAAACTGTCAAATCATGTAATCAGTGCACCGCACCTCCTATTTCCATTCCACCACATTCGCCCAACAAAACAAAACAAGGCAGGAAGAAAGGAGAGATGCTGCTTAACTGAAGCGCTGTGAGATGGAGGCGGAGCCGTCCAAGTTGTCGGCCACGCCGGTGGACTCGCTGTCGTTGGAGCGCAAGTCGACGATGGCGCAGTGCAAGTGCCTGCCGGTGGATATTCCGGCGCCAAACGCCCGCGTCCTGCAGGAGATCCCCGTGCCGGACGTCTCGCTCGCCCGCAAGGTACGGAAGTGCATGCACACCTTTTTGCACACTCTGGCCTCTCCGCGATCTTCTTCAGAGTCTCTCTTCTTTTGTTGCGCACATGACATCCCATGGTGGACGAGTTGAGAGTTCCCCGTGTTTCTCTCCTGTTTTTAACGTCTCGTGTTTTGAATTTGATTTGTTCTTGGACCTTCGTGGAAGAAAGAATAGTGTTTTGATTCTCCACTACTCCTTTTTTTCTAAACGACAAAGAGAGTACACTCTGCAGAACACTCTACAGAACAGAGTATACTTTGAAGAAATCGTTTCAGCTTCCTGTAGAATAAGAGCATATACTGAAAACGATCACTAGGGCTGAAGTAGGCTAATCTGTCATGCCAACAAAATCTGAGCAAAACTCAAACATAGTAACAGGAATTAGCTTTATCGTCATATCAGTAGGATTTC
The DNA here is from genome assembly GCA_947311845.1 of Poa pratensis. Taxonomy (NCBI): domain Eukaryota; kingdom Viridiplantae; phylum Streptophyta; class Magnoliopsida; order Poales; family Poaceae; genus Poa; species Poa pratensis. The sequence continues at coordinate 85,511,758 of CAMZMU010000037.1, read as the reverse complement.
ATGAGTACTAATCTTGCATATTTTCAATTTATTTTGAGCAACAATATCTCGAACATAATGTTATTTGATATTGATTTGTTTTGTTCTCTCATGAAACATTTGATTCTACAAAACATATTCATGTAAGAATTATCTCCATAAATTATCTCTATAAAGATCATCGTATAGATATTTCAACCAAACAGATTCTTTGCATGCTTCCGCAATTGCAATGTATTCTGCGTATTAGATTGGGTCATCCAACTATCACGACGATGGGCCTACGCTCTGATCCAACGGAAGTTAGCCTTTACATAAATTTAGATCACAACTCAACGATTGATTATTTAATGACAGTAAGCTTTTAATTTTTTTTACAACTGGTCTTTAATCTATTCTTTTATGACCAATGGGTTTTTCTCATTATCTATTGCGCCGTGTCAGTAGGTATCTAAATTTTGTAGTACCAAAATCGGACATTTTCTAACGTGTAATCTGGAGCAAAACGCGTGCTAACTCTTACCATATACCATGTATTATGCTTCGGTGTAGTAGATTGGGCCATGCAACCATCCCGGCGATGGGCCTACGCTCCCATCTAACGGAAGTTAACCTTTATATAAATTTAGATCACAACTCAACGATTGATTATTTACTCACAGTAAGCTTTTAAGTTTCGTTTGACAACTGGTATTTTCTTTCTCGACCAATGGGTTTTTCATTATTAATTGCGCGAGTTAGAAGGTATCTAAATTTTGTAGTAACAAAACCGGTCATTTTCTAACGTGTAATCTGGAGCACAACGCCGTGCTAACTCTAACATATAGCAATGCCTTAACTGATGATTAATTTCATGTTTAATGCAGCTCGGCGCAGAGTTCGTGGGCACGTTTATCCTCATCTTCTTTGCGACGGCGGCACCGATCGTGAACCAGAAGTATGGCGGCGCGATCTCGCCATTTGGCAACGCAGCATGCGCGGGACTGGCCGTGACGACGGTCATTCTGTCGACAGGCCATATCTCTGGCGCGCACCTCAACCCTTCGCTGACCATCGCTTTCGCGGCGCTGCGACATTTTCCCTGGCTCCAGGACCCCACCTACGTGGCCGTCTGCGCCGGTTTCGCGCTAAAGAGTGTATTCCACCCGTTCCTCTCAGGCGGCGTCACCGTCCCCGACGTCACCATCTCCACTTGACGCACGTCACGAGCACCAGGTCCAGGTCTGTCTTCTCGATCCCCCGCGCGCGACGAAACCGTAGACGACGTCATGCTCGCGTAGGTCGCGCATGATTCGTCGCTCGCGTAGGGACTCCTAGCTACCACACGTATGGGCTGGGCCTGGAAGCACAACGACATATCTCCTTTTTGTTTTCTTTTATTTACTACCAATGAACGAATAGGCTTTAAGTTATTTGTGTACGGCATCATGAGTCTTTTGTACTTAATCTTTTATTACTTGAATCGCAAGACCTTCATATCTGGTCGACGGTAATGTTGAAGCCCGTGGTAGGGCAACAACTCCACCGCGATCCCACCATCCCTGATTCCTTCGTTCAAATCTCTCAAGGAGTTTATAGTTGTCAAGTGTACACCTTTTCGCAATCGGGGGTTTATGGTCATAACGTGTTCATCGGTGGTATAGGTATTTTCACTAACGTGGGCCTTGTGCATATCTTTGTCTACTTTAGCTCTGGACTATATGGCGCATTGTGTCGTCTCGTTGTCGCACGCTTTTAGGGTTTTTGTTTATGCTACTAGATAGTTACTCGTCATTTCATGCGCCACTTCAACATTGCATCCTTATTTTATGCATGACATGATACGATCGTTTCATTTGACGTGCCATCTTGTCATTTTGCTTTCTCGGGTCCTAGTTTCATTTTAATAGACGGTCGTTGACTAAAATTTCATTTGACGTCCCGCCCTCGCCCGTCATGGTGTAATGCTCGGAATTAGCCATTTACCTATGATTTTCTGTGTTTTCGTTATTGTGCCATTTTATGCATTAAATGATAGGTAATCCTTACATTCTGTAGTGCATGTGGGGCCGATTGAATGAGAGAGAGAGAGAGATCCTTTGGGCTTGATGTTGGTGGTGGTCGACTTTGTAGGGCAACACTGAGATCATTGACTTTGTAGGGATCCGTGGCGACGGTACGGGATGTCCCGACATGGGAGAGTGACCGTATGGTGCTAGTCTTTTTAATTTCGCTATACATGTGCACGTACGTGGGCAAGCCCATGCATGCATGTATTCCTGTATACATACTCTACATCTGTCGTTACCTTCCACGTCTGTCGTTACATTTTTCTATTTTCGGAAGTACATAATAAAAGGCTAGAGAGCTGCACGTACGACGACGGAACGAAATCCAGGAGACACTCCGGTATATATGGCGCGCATTCATTTCTCCTGTTGTGTAAGCACGTACGAAAAACGTGGACAACAGGAGAAATGAATGCGTACGTGCTCCATCCTCCTCTAGACGCCTATGCGTGCCATGTGGGATCAGTGCAACACCAAATTAACAAAGGAGCATCCACTGACGATCCCACAAGCTCGAGGTCACGTCGCTTTTACCGTTCTATGGAGTGGAGCAATCGTCGTAGAACCATGTCAATTATGTGGAGTAGATCTTCCACCTCTTTCCAACCCGATGTGTTGCTTTGCCTCACTAAAAGGGGTTGATGATGGAAAATAAGAGACCATGTGTGGGGGGCGGGAGGTATGTCGACGCGAAGAAGAAAATGCCTTGAGGTATGGGCAGATGCAGATCTAGGCCCAGGACACCATGGTCATAGCCCGGGGCGCGACAATGGCGTCCCAGTCTGCCGGAGCATTATAGTCGTATTGTTTAGCACTATTCATATAAAGGTGGCCCGGGGCGTCGCTCCTTGTTGGGTGCGCTACTGGGGATGGATGTGGGGCAGCTGTTTGAGAAGGCGGTTAGCAGGGCCGTCTCCAGAAATTGGGGGCCCCGGTGCAGAATTTAAAGTGATGTCATATTTGTTTCTAAGATCATATATATAGCTACAACATGAAGACGTAAGTGTAGATCTACTAGAGAAAACATCATGGACATAATATTCGGTTTACAAGATCAATAAAATATCACTACTTAAAAAAATTACTGGGAAACTTAACAACTATAGTAGAAAATAAATGAGTAGTACGCTGGCTCTAGACCCAAAAACAACGAGTGAAATCTTTTTTTACAGAAAAAGTGAAAGGTTGTGTACAGCGTTTATGGGCCTGGCCACTTATGTCATTACGCATACTCCAGCCCACTTAAAAGAGTATCTTCTCCTTCCTTACGCTTGACAGAAAATTTCCATCCACCACCAATGGCGGTTCCGCCGAAGAAAAAGAGACCTCCCATGGAGCTGCTCTGCTAGGCTGCTGGACCATGGAGGCAAGCTAAGGAGTGGAGGCGCAGTACCCGTCTTCCCCACCGGAGGCCTGGGTCGGCTGTTCCTATGGTATCTCCGGCGATTTGGGGGCCCCAAATTTTTGGGGCCCCTGTGACGTCGAGCACCTCGCTCACCCTCGTAGACGGCCCTGGCGGTTAGGCTTGGGAGGTGGACAAATCACAGTGTTGATGTTTTTTGTTCAATAGTTTGACGGAAACCGAGCGCTCCTGAGTTCGCGTGCGGGTAAGGAACCGACCTGGTGTCCATGCAAGTCGAAGTGGCGGGCCCCAACATGCTAAAAACGCTCATACAAGGTAAACTCTAGGCACGAAACACCACGACTAGCTAGGATAAGTGGCACGTGGACATAGTTGGTGGTCGGGATACGCCGGCGGGGAGGATGGTGGTAGGGGGGTAGCCGCTCCATATCGTGGTGTGGAGGCGGACCTTCTCTAGCCGGTGCATGGAAGAGTTGGTGGTGACGCCTATCTCGGGCAGCCACTTAGTTGGTTGCGGCGATGCCGGAAGCCCTGATCGTGGCACTTCTAGTTACCGGGTGGTGCGCCTATCATTTCATGTTTCATTTCGCCATTGTGTGTTCGTATGGTCCTTACTTTATGTCCGGACACGGTAATTACTAATTATTTCATGTGACATTCGTTTAGTAGGGTCCTTATTGTGAATGACTCTCCCCTCGTCGTCGGCCATCATCACATTTCAAGTTGCTATAGTTTGGATCAAAACCGAGGTTAATGTACTCGTTCATGAATTCTACGTGGCTATTGGCGATCAGATCCACCGATCTTGTTCACAAGCACGAGTTTCCGCCTTGACGTCTTCTTCCCCGGCCAGCACTACTCGCCCATCTCCCTCCTCCTCGCTCGATCCACCCTGATGAGAAGAGTCCACTTTAGTGGGTGCGGAGGCTCGATGGGAGTCTCCACCACGAGCAACTAGATGGCGATGTACTCAATAGATAACCAAACCATTCCTGGACCCACATGGACACGCCCTCCAGCTTAGACAACACGATGATCACGTCGATCGTCATATCCGTATCAAAGAGGGCTCAACGTTGCTATCTCACGGAAGTCCATCAGTGACATCTTGAGAACTGGTTCTGCAAATGCCAGGGACGAATCAACAAGACCACATGTCAGCTCGATGAAGATGAACATATGTCGTGGATTAAAACGAGACCCCAGAGGAAGAATCTCTCGGTTTATTTTTATAGAAGATTGGGTGAGTACGTGCTGGTGTTGGGAGCACGGAGGCTCGAACCCAGGCGGGCAGGCATGCATCAGCCCATGCCTACATCCCGGCTATGCCGTGGTTCTCTACAACAAGTCTCTTTATACGTACGAAAACGAGCGGGAAAAATGAAATGAAACTGCTAGCCCAAAAACGTGAGGAAAGGCCCATAGACAGCCCATTGTGCGGCTGGCGCTCTCCACAGTCGTCCGATGCAAATCGACGGCTCTCACGCTTCTCCTCGTGAACAAAACAACCCTAAAGACCATCAAACCCTAATCCCATTTCATTTCTCCACTCTGTCCGCTCACCACGAAAGGCGCGGCGGCGGCTTGCTCGCCGGCGCGCGGGTAGCACGATGCGCGGCGCTCCGTCGAGCTCGCCGGACCGCGTGGTGCTCCGCGGGAGTGTTGGGAGGGCGCCGCACGCCGGCGAGTTTGGTGTCGGCCTGACGCGAGGCTGCGCAGGTCGTCGTACGCCACGCGCTGCTCGAGGTCACCGTCGTAGATGCGGCTCCGATCTGCGCCTTCATGTGACGCTCCTCCTCTTGCTGCGGATGGTCGCCACCGTCCGGAGGACGCCACCACGGAGGGGGCAAGCAAGACGCAGGCACGACGAGATGGCGGCCGCCGGTGGCCGTCTGAGCTCCATCCCGGACGCAGCCGGTGAGACCTCACACCCCTCCTCCTCCTCCTCCTCTTCACACTCTTGTGCTGCAGGTCGAAACAATCTTGCTCGGTTGTAGGAAGAAATCCCATCTCTCGGTTGACTGGGTGCCGCCGGTTGTTCACTATCTGTTCTAGGTTTGCTGCTGCTGCAAGTAATTTTGTTCAGTTTCGAAGCTTACACACACAGATTCCAATATTCCAGGACTCTTTTTGTTGTCCAAATCCTCTAGCCTAGCTTCTTATAATGATGCAACTGCTACATACATATGCCTGCTCAGCTGCTACCTTTCTTCCAAAACATGTGCTTCTTATTTTAGCGTGCAAAATGTACTCGTTGGTTTTCTTCACTGAAGGCAACCGTAAGATCCAATGTCCTGTTTTCAGAATTCCAGTAGTTGCTACATTGTAATTAATTCAGTTTGGTGTGACGTTAAGATCATGCCAGATTTCGATTAAAAAAACAGTATGGCAGAAATCCAAACCTTCTTTATATAAGCTGATTAGTCCCTATGCTTACTTTTAATGGATGTATTTTACTTCTATTTTCTGCTCCACCTTGTCATAAAGAGTAATAATTGCTGACGGCTTGTATATTACCTGTTAAATATGTTCTTAATTTGAATTGTCTCCCGCAGTGACATGGATAGACAGCAGAGGGTTCTGCACGCCGGCAAGGTGGTGCTTGCCATAAGGACGCCATTTCTCCACTCTGTCCGCTCACCACGAGAGATGTCGCGGCTGCGGCTTCCCGGCCGGCTTGCTCGCCTCACAAGGAGCGATGCGGCGGCGCGCCGCTGAGGAATCACAACGTCCCAGCCGGCGTCGGACCGCGTCGTGGTCGTGGCCACATGAGTGCTGGGAGGGCGCTGCATGCCGGCGAGTTTGCTGTCGGTCTCGCTGCGCAGGCCACAAGCTGCTAGAGTTCACCGTCGTAGCTGCGGCTCATCGTCGGTGCGGTTGACCGACCTACACTCTCCGGTGAGGACACCAGGACGCCGCCAAGGAGGTGACCAGCAAGACGCAGGTACAACGAGATGGCGGCCGCCGGTGGCCGCGTGATCCCCACCAACGCCCGTGCTCCGTCCCCGGCGCATCCGGTGAGTCCTTACACCCTTCCTCCTCCTTTTCACACTTGTGCTGCAGTTGGAACCAATCTTGCCCGGTTGTAGGAAAAGATCCCATCTTTTACACGATTGTGTGCCGCCGGTTGTATCTATTTTCAATTTCTAGCACACGATTGTGTGCTGCTGCAAGTAACTTTGTTCAGATTCGAAGCTTACACAGGCAGATTCATTCGAAAGTTTCAGGACTCCTTTTGTTGTCCAAATCCTCTAGCCTAGCTTGTAATAATGATGCAACTGCTAGATACATATGCCTGTACGTTGTCCACGACCAAGCTTCTCCTGTAGGCATAGCTCTCAGCTGCTACCTTTCTGAGAAAGATTAGAGTCCAAAACGTGCCCTTCTTAATTAGCATGCAACGTGTACTCTTCGATTTTCTTCACTGAAGTGCAACTGTAAGATCCAAGGTGCCTCTTTTCAGCATTCCATTAATATATGCTAAGTTCTTATGAGTGGTATTTATAAGCTGATTAGTTTTTCTGTTCCACCTTGTCACATAGAGAAGCATTGCTCACGGTTTTTATATGAGCTGTTAAATATGTTATTGATTGGAATTGTCTCGTTCTATGCTTGCAGTGACACGGCGAGGGGGTGCCTGCCATAAGGACGTCACACGAGCCATGGAGGGCTGTCGTCTAAGTCGTCAGGTGCGCATCAGGAGGAGATCAAACGTTCTGGCACCGGTGGCCACGAGGTCCTCATGGCCGCTCCGCCGCCTGGCTGGAGAAGTCAGTTGCGACGGTGGCCGTGGAGGCCTCTGCACGCTACCAGGGGACCGCGACCAGCAAAGCAGGCAGGAGAAGATACATTATGGTGTCAGTGGCCGTGAGATCCTCGAGGTAGCACTCGCAGCCTGTGAGACCTCTCACACATCCTCCTCTTCACACTCTTGTGTTGCAGGACAAATACATCTTGCCCGGTTGTAGAAAAAATCCCATCTTTCGTGATTGACTGCCTCTTGTAGCAGCTAGGTTCACAAGCTGCTCTAGGTTTTTTTTGCTGCTGCATTAACCTCCTTTGTTCTTATTCGAATCTTACACACTAAGATTTGAAATTCCACGACTTGTTTTGTTGCTACATCTTCTAGCCTAGCATGTAATGACGTCCATAATCGCCGATGCTGTGTCATTTAATTGTCACTCACTCATATGACCTTAGCAACCTCCTATTTATTACACAAGATTGGATAGAATGAAGCTCACCTGGCCTATTATGTTGTGTGCTGCTGGGTCATAACTATAAAGCCATTTACTTGTCTATGCTAGGATATAAGTTGAACGGTGCCTTGTAAGTTAGGGGCTTGAAATGATCGATCACATATATATAACGACCTGCTGTAATTTGATAATGCTTGATCAAGTTATTTCCCATTTATAGCCTCGTGAATTATGTGATAGGCATGTCTAAAAAGATTTCAGCATATAGTTCTCAATTATATTGAGATTTCTTCTCTAAAGAGCACATCCCATGCTCAAAATCTCAAAGCTTTGAATGCTTTCTAGGCATGTAAGAAGTCTATCCTTCAATTGTGATAACCATTTACATTTTTTTCTGTAATCTGCCATTTTTTTACCATTTACTCTTATTTTACAGGTTGTGCCAATCTTGTACAGTAGGCATGCTGGTGGTGTCTGTTTACCCAAAGACAAGGGCTCACTTTAACACCAGGATGTACGGCGTCAAGGTAATCTCACTCTCTAACCCTGGTGGTTTTCTATGAATGGTTGCTGCACATAGTGCATCATGTCTTTGCTCAACGTGAGGAATATGTTAGCTAGGATTTTCTCTTCTTTTGTGTGTCTTTTTTTTGTGAACACACATTTAGCAAAGAGTCAAAATGTATGTTTTTTAATTAGTCTGCAACATGTACTCTTTGATTTTCTTCACTGAAAGTGCAACCGTAAGATCCAATGCCCCTCTTTTCAGCATTCCAGTAGTTAGTGCTTTGTAATGAATTCAGTTTCGTGTGATGTTAAGATCATGGCAGAAATGTAAATCTTATTTATGCCAGATTTTTATCATTTACAAGCTGATTTGTTATGCTCACTTTTTAGTTTTGATGGATGTATTTTACCTCTGCTCCACCGTGTCCCATAGAGAAGCATTGCTCACGGTTTTTATATGACCTGTTAAATATGTTCTTATAGAATTGTCTCGCTGTATGTTGGCAGTGACACGAGAAGACAGCGGGGTGGCTGATCAGTGACCCGGCAAGGGGGTGCTGGCCATAAGGATGCCACACGAGCCTTGGAGGGCTGTTGTTCACATCATGGTTTACAAAGCGTGAAGCGTCCTCAAAGCGATGGGGGGGCGCTTTGGCGCTTAAGCGACGCCTAAGCGGGCGCTTTGGCGCTTAAATCGCCCAAAGCGGTCATTTTTTCAAAGCGGAGGGGGGGCACTTTGACGCCTAAGCGTCGCCTAGGCGTCCTGAAGCGGACGCTTTGTAAACCATGGTTCACATCGTCAGTTGCGCGCGGTGGCCATGGAGGCCTCTGCACGCTACCAGGACTCCGCGACAAGCAAAGCAGGCAGGAGAAGATACATTATGGCGTCAGAAGATACATTATGGCATCGGTGGCCGTGAGATCCTAGAGGTAGCACTCGCAGCCTGTGAGATCTTTCACACCTCCTCCTATTCACACTCTTGTGTTGCAGGACGAATCCATATTGCCCCGTTGTAGCAAAATCCCATTTTTCACGATTGACTGCCGCCTGTAGCAGCTAGGTTCACAAGTTGTTCTAGGTTTATTTGCTGCTGCATCAACCTTATTTGTTCTGATTTAAAGCTTACACTCTAAGATTTGAAATTCCATGACTTGTTTTGTATCTTCTAGTTTGTAATGATGTAACTGCTAGATATGCTTGTATGTTGTCCAGAACCAAGCTTCTTCAGTATGAAAACTTGTGGAGAACCTTCTTCACTTGTTCTGTAACATCTAGACTTCGTTGTCCTTAATCTCCAATGTTTTGTCATCTAGTTGTCACCAACTCGTATAACCTTAGCCGTACTTCTGATTTATTAGGCAAGATCAGATCGGATAGAATGAAGCTCGTTTTGTCTGTTATGGTCTATATTGCTGGGTCATAACTATAAAGCCAATTACTTGTGGAGGTACTATTTTGATATGCATGCTAGAATACAAGTTGGACGGTACCTTGTAAGTTAGGTGCTTGAAAAGATCAATCACATATGCATAGCGACCTCCTGTAATTTGATAATGCTTGAAAAAGTTATTTCATATTTATAGCCTCCTGAATCATATGATAAACATGTCTGAAAAGATTTCAGCATATAATCCTCACTTATATTGAGATCACTCTCTAATTTGAGCACATTCCATGCTCGGAATCTCACAGCTTTGAATGCAATTTAGGCATGTAACAAGAGCACCCTTCAATTTTGATAACCATTAAATTCCTTGCCATCTTTTTAATCATTTACTCTTCTTTTACACTAGGTTGTGCCAGTCTTGTACAGTAGGCATGCTGCTGGACTCTGTTTCCCCAAAGACGACAAGGGCTTCCATTCGCACCAGGATGTACTGTGTCAAGGTAATCTCACTCTCCAACCCTGCGGGTTTGCTATGTTTGGTTGCTGCACATGGTGCATAATGTTCTTGCTCAACGCTAGGAATAGGATAGCAAGGAGTTTTTTTTTTTTGTGCTACAGCCGTCTGTCTGTGTTGTGCTAGCCATTGTTGGTCATGTCATCCTTCTGGACATGTCCCTGTGACTTTGGGTTGGGCTCTGTTAAGAATTTATCTAGTCCATCGAGTACTTTAGGAGAATTGAGCATTCTAGCATCTCCTTGTTAATGCTTTGGACAACTTGCTGTGTTTTGTTATGCTATGTTCCTGATATTGGATAGAATGAAACTCTTATTGCCTATTTTGGCGTATACTGCTGGGTCATAACTGTAAATCCTATTACTCGTTGACGTCCTGTTTTGATATATGTTAGGATTTAATCATGCTTGAAAAAAGATCGGTCACTTATATAGCCACCTTTTGTAATTTGATAGTGCTTGGAAAGTATATCCCATCTATGGCCTCCTAAATTATGTGAAAAAACATGCTTTGAAAAGATTTAATCATGTAATTGTCAATTATCTTGCGATGCACTGTAATTTGAACACATCCCATGCTTGCAATCTTCACTTTAGAGTTTGGAAGTGTGCTCTTTTTTACTCTATGTGAGCAACTTCTGTTTATCCCTTCGCATTGTGTCACTCAGCAACCTATTGACCGTTCCTTGTGTTGTTGGCCATCTTTCCCCAAACTAATCTAGAAATAGTCAACTTAAGGGAAAATATCATAGCTTTTGCTAGTTGGTTGTCTGAATATTCTTATGCGATTTTTAATAAGTCCCAGTGAGCAATGTTGTTTGCATATAAATGGTCTACTTTACAGAATGACCAATTTCCAAGATGTGTGGCTCTTCTTTGAATTCATTTGCTGTCACGTGTGTCCGTGCACAACTGATGTGTATTTCTGCTTTGCTAGTTCCCAGTATCTAGCCAGGAAAACCGTGATAGCAATGCGAAAGTAGGCCGGCTGTCGGCTGTGATATGGGAATACCGTGAGTGACTACTAGTTTGAGAAGAATTTGTGCCTTTAAACCATTAATGTGTTCTTTACATGGGAATATTGTAGCTTGTTTTGATGCCAATGCTTAATTGTCTGATCCCATGGAGAAGTAATAGCATGCCAGCTCTGAATCTTGTCCGTAGTCTCGCCACTAAAATCGATTGTCAGCATATCGCAAATTTAGAACTTTTTATATCATTGCATAAAGTATTCCTGTAGAATAGATTATTTAGTTTTCACATGTAATTCATATGTTTCAAACATGTAGTGGTGCTTTTGTTGTAGGAAAGAAATGTGGCGTTATTTAGCTATAATTGATTGTCATCATGGTTTTAAAGGCGTCGCTTAGGCGTCGCCTAGGCGACGCTTAAGCGTCAAGGTGCCCCAGGACGGTAAGGCGTCCGCCCCGCCTTAGTCATGAACTGTACGGCTCTGCCTCGATGAAGTGTCCAGCCTCGTAAGAGGTCCCGGCCGCTGCCTGTTCCTTGCTGCAGCGTCGCTGTGGCTGCTCCTGGAGCTTGTAGACGACGAGGAAGAAGGGTGGGGCCGAGGAGGGAGGAGTTCCTTGCTGCAGCGTCGCTGTGGCTGCTCCTGGAAGGATGCTGCGGTGAGGAAGAAGGGTGGGGCCGAGGAGGGAGGAGTTTGAGGGCTGTGTGCTGCTGCAACCATGCGGGAAAAGAGCAGATGGTGTGTGGCGGCTGTGAAGAGGAAGAAGAGAAGAGGACAGTGGAATTAGGTCACGGGAGGACTATATGGCCACTAGATGGGCTTTTGGGCCACTGTGAGGTGCATAAGTAGTGGCCCATCTATCAGCCATTGCTATTTTCCTATTAAAAGAAGTGCAGAACTACCGATTCCTCTTTTCCTGCAATGTTTAAGGCGTCGCCTTGCCTCGCCTTACCGCCTCGCCTTGGGCGCTTAGGCGTCAGAGCGCCCCTGCTCCGCCTTAAGACGCTTCACCGCCTTTAAAACCATGATTGTCATATACCTTAGTTGTGCAGCGTATCTTACTTCTGCATTATTTTGTCCTAATATTGTTATTCCCTTATCAGTTATCTCATCTGATGCTTTTTTCCTCCTTGTTTTTCTTGACTTAGGCTTGGCAACCAACCTAGGAATGAGCTGACCACCTTGCATGGCAGTTTAGGTAGTTTCTGGTTCTCCCTGTCTCTCCTCTACATTGCACCTTGCATGTCAGTTTATGTAGTTTCTGGTTCTCCCTGTCTCTCCTCTACATTGTTACTCTCTGCTCCTGGTAATATGCCATGATTTTCAGCTTTACTGGGACTAGAAAATAGTCCCACAGCTACCTCTGTTGACTCCCAGCTTCACCATAATTTTCATAATCGAGAAGCAAGGTTTTGCACATTCTGTCCAACCCAGATCAGGCGTGCATCTTTTAGCCTTCTGATATACTGTCAGACCATGTTTTGGCCATTATGATGTAATTAATCCATGCTTTGGTTTGTGGTAAATTCATACACAATATCGGCAGTTTGCTGGTGGTTTTCCTATTTCAACCTGATGGTTCTTGTTACTTCGCCTAAGTTACAGATGCTAACTTGAAGTTAGTAGTTTGATACAACTGAATTGTGTGGATGACCATCTTTTGGCCATGAAAGTATAATCCATGCTTTGGTTACTGTTTGGTTTGATTAAAATGGCTTTGTCATGTTGGCTTCTCGTTACAGGGAGAATATATGATGAGTAGTCATGCGTGTGCATGAATTTGTCTTGTCATATGGCGATTTAGCTAAAACCTGATTCTTGAATGAATGCAGGTCAGGCCTTTGAGTTCTTCTTCTTCTTCGTTTTGTGAGAAGATCCACTGGCTGTGGCAGTACCGGTGTATGTATGTCATGATTCATTCCGATCCAGCTCTTGCCGTGGCCTCCCGCGCCTCTCGTGGTTGTAGGCTTGGCTTGGCTGCCCATCAGGCTTGGACTACATGACCGACGGTGAGTTGCTGTTGGAGTACTACACCAACATGGTGTGGTAGGTGCACTGTGACGAGGAGCGCGCCTCGAGATACTTGGACGGGGCTCCCTGGCACGTGTTCTTGTGGGTCACGGACAGCGGCGCCGGGCCCAAAGACAGCTGCAATCGCTGCAGCTGGTGCTCACTAGTCCATGGCTTTGGACCGATGTCTCCCTGAATCTAGCCGTGATCTTGTTTGAGTAGGGGAGCAATCATCTCAAGTGCAGATTGTATTTGGTGTAGATGAATTTGATTTTGAGCGAGTCTTGTACAAGTCGATGTTTCCAGTTGAACCTCTGGCATGAATATATGGGATGTTCCTAGCTAGGTAAATCAAGGCAATCGTTTTAACTTTGCAGCGGTATGGTGGTAATACTGTAATATCGAACGCGCCTAAAACTAGCCAGTCCAGAGAGTAATTCGCTCTTTCGATCGATTGGTTGAAACATGTGTCTGTAATTCACAAAGCAAAAACGATACATGTCACTGGTAACAAATTTCTAGCTAGGCCTAGGCTGTAGGCGTATGTAGTAACAACTTTTCCTCATCTTACATACTGTAATATCGACCACGCATAAAACTAGAGAATTCGCTCAGTCCAAGAGAAATGAAAATGTATTTTCACGTTTGTAATATAACCTAGTCCAGTCCAGAGAACTCGCTCTCTCGATCGTAATGCACAAAGCAAAAAAAAAAAGAGGTTGCATGTCGCTCGTAACGAATAACAAATGCTAGGACTCTTCCTAGGCTCTACATCCGAGAATGACGTTCCCGGATCTAAAAAAATAGGCCCGTTCCATGCAACCCACAATTATGTGCATAAAAAATAGGTCCGCTCCATGCAACCCACAATTATGTTGATTTGACTGGCTGGCTGGCTGGCTGTAATCAATTGTCATAATGAAATCCCGATTCCCGGATCCTAAAAAATAGGTCCGCTCCATGCAACCCACAATTATGTTGATAAAAAATAGGTCCGCTCCATGCAACCCACGATTATGTTGATTTGACTGGCTGGCTGGCTGCCTGTAATCAGTTGTCATAATGAAATCCCGAATTCAATGGAGACTCACGAGACATGTCAGCAATCCAAACCACAATGTATCCACCGATCCAAACCACATTGCATTCTGGCCGTCCATCCTCTCTAGCAGAGAAGAGCGACCCAATTCCTGCCCACCCATCCTCTCGTTCCTGGCCACCCATTCTCTCGCATCTTCTTCCCAATTACATCTTCCAGCAGTTGCCTCCAGTCCCATCTCTCTATAAATGCTAGTCCATTGTCACAAAGCCGCGCGCGGTTGCGCGTGTGACTTGGCGACTTGGGCGAGCTTGGTGACGGCGAGGTGAGTGAGCAATCTCCGCTCAGTCGGTGAGGGGTGTACGGTATGGTATGATGTCTTACCATGCCATCGTTGCTGCAAAACTCATCAAATTCATTTGAGCAAAATTCCATACCATTATCAGTACGGAGTATCTTAACCTTCCTTTCAGTTTGTGTTTCTACCATAACTTTCCACTTCTTAAAAGCAGCAAAAACATCAGATTTATGTTTCAGAAGTATATTTGGATTTTTAATGAATTCAACTGATTTGAAGTCAATGGATGGTTCTCAAATTAAAGACAGTTGCACTATATTTGCAAATAAATTCTCTCTAGCTGGTAAATGTGATATCGCATTGGATGATCTAATTTCTGAGTTAAGTCTTATGCAGTTGACCTTGCCGGATAGACCAATGTCTGTTATGGATATTTTTCAGTTTGTCAGAGAAGCGGATTGTTATCCGAATATTTATATTGCTTATCGGATCTTATTTACTATGCCTGTGACTGTCGCATCAACAGAAAGAAGCTTTTCAAAGTTAAAATTATTGAAGAACTATTTGAGATCTACAATGTCACAGGAGAGGCTAAATGGTTTGGCAACTCTATGCATCGAGAAGAATTTATTGGATACTATTGATATTGATTCCATCGTCGGTGACTTTGCATCTAGAAATGTAAGGACAAAATTTTAGGGTATGACGAAATTGTAATACTTCTCCATCATAATGAAATTGCGCCTTCGTGCGTTTGTGGTTTTTTTCCCGTAAGGGTTTTCCACGTAAAAATCTGTGTCTCATTTCTCTCATTTGATTTATATTTCATCAACATATATATGTCTACTTATACTTTGGGGCCCCAAATTCTAGTCTCGCTCCGGGCCTCCGAAATCTCAGGACCGGCCCTGCATATATGGCCGAGGAGGGTGAGGAAGCTCCTGCCCGATGTGAGCCTGCAGCGTTTTTGGTTCAATCCCTTTATCTATCCCCTACTAGGGCTGGGCCAAGGCCCAAGTGACGAGAATATTAGAGGATACGAGGGATGTTTACACGTAGAGATTACAGTTAGTTCTAAAAAAAAACGTAGAGATTACAGTTCTGGTGCCCTAATAAAAAGCTACACGTCCTGCTGCTGCTCCTCTTTACGTTACGCCATTAACGCATGGTAGGTCACGTAGACGACGCAGACAATGAAGCACACTGCAACTGATGAGATCGGCGGTGACCACGCAGGCCGGCAGGCTAGCTAACTTACACTCCTCGTCGATGTCGAAGACGGAGAAGTCGGCGAAGGAGTAGCGGGTGTAGACCTCGCGGGCCGTCTTGGGATCATACTCGAGGATGGAGTCCATGACGGCACGATGCGCCGCGCCTCTCCGCCGTCTCTCCTCGTCCTTCCTCGCCAGGGACGGGCCGGCTAAATCCGGGGCCCCGTGCGAAAATTTAAAACGGGGCCTTATCTTACACAAAAATTTGAACTAATAAATAATTATAATGTATATGACAGAAAATTTAGGTAATAACTGAATATATTGATAATCATACCTATATAACTCGAAGTTGCATAACATTTACTTGAACATCATTATTCTTTGTGTGTTCTTTGAGATTGAATCTTCAATCATATCCTCATAATCAATCTTCCCCAATACTTCGCCCTCAAGCGCTATTGTGGCCAAATCGTTGAGTATTTCTTGGGTCATTGTAGTACGCATATAGGATTTCAATAGCTTCAACTTAGAAAAGCTTCGTTCCGCCGATGCAACCGTCACAGGAATGGTCAACAAAACTCTATATGCAATACTTGCATTGGGAAAACAATCATGACACTTTATAAACTTCAAAACTTCAACAGGCCCAATATTTTCTTTTGTCATGAATTTTTGGAGAAGCTTCAGCTCAACAAATAGATCATTGGCATCAATATCAGACTGTTTATCCTTTCTAAGGGCAGCCTTAAGATGATCACAGGAAGACTTCAGACTATCATTATCCAATGAGCGCAATGTTTCAGAGGTAAATAAGAAACCAAAAAATTTCTGGTAACCCTGATATTGGTCAAATCTTCTTGTGAGTGATGAAATTGCTTGATCAATAAGAGGTATAAAATAGCTGATTCGAAATGATTCTTCTACAGACCGTGTGGCCATATTTGTTTCATCTGGGTTCTCATCAAACTGTCTCTTTCTTTTAATTTCTCTCCTTGTATGAAATGTTGTACCAATATCCATCTCAATTGCAATTCCTTTGGCTATATCCAATGCTTCTAAAAAAATCAGTTTCTCTGTACCCCTCGAAGAAAGATATAAGCCCTTGCACTTTCTCAATAGCAACATGTATAAGCATATCCTTTGTTTACAAATTTTTGCTTACTAAATTAACAGCAAACAATTGCAAGTGCAAGGGTGGAAGGATCAACAGACTGATTACCGGATGACACTTGTGATGCTTCTTTTTTAACAAACTTGTCCATAACACCTTTTTGAGATTTAATAAAATTTTGTTCCTCCCCATGTTGGATCAAACCTGTATTATTGACAAAAGATGAATAAATAAAGTTTCAGTGAGGATGCGATCGAGCAGAAACTGAGGAAACAACAAACCTGATTGTGTGTGACGTGCGTCACAGCCGTCACTGCGTCGGCCGGTCGGCGAGGCCGCGAGGGACTTGGGATTGGCCGTAAACGCCCGTCGGCAGCGAGATCGAGCAAGGCGACAAGGCGTCGGCAAGGGGGCGATCCTGGTAATCGACGAATCCGTCTGTGCCGCCGTTTCGTATTTGCTTCACGACACTGGGAATCGATCGATCCAATCTATTCTGTACCAGGAAAAGGAAACAAACGGCCCAACTAGCGAGACAGACGCGCTAGGCAGGGCCCATGAAAAAAACGGACGCGCTAGGAGATGCTGGGCTGCTTGGCTGATACATGGGCCTATTTCTGCTATACATATGTATAAAAAAAATTGGGGCCCCTAAAATTCATGGGCCCTGTGCGGGCCGCACCACTTGGAACCACTGTGGGCCCGGCCCTGTTCCTCGCCTTCTCCTCCTCCTCGCGTCGAGTCATCTCATCCTCCTCCGCCAGCTCGGCCACCATCTTTTCCCAACCCATCAAGGGCTCGTAAGTGATTTGCTTCTCTTCTACACGCGCCATGAATCTAAACCTAAGCAGCCGTGAGCTACTGGTGTTTTCGTTTGATTTTTTTATTTGTCTCCTACGTTGGGTTGGGCTGGGCTTAGGTCACGTTGACGGCCGGTGGACAGACAATGAAGCAAATTTACTGCAACTGATTAGGTCGGTTAAGCATACTTACACTCCTCGTCGATGTCGAAGATGGAGAAATCGGTGAAAGAGTAACGGGTGTACACCTCCCGCTTCGTCTTGGGGTCGTACTCTAGGATGGAGTCTATGACGGCGCGGTGCGCCTCGCCTCGCCGCCTATCCTCGTCCTTCCTCGCCTGCTCCTCCTCGGCGCGCGCCTCCTTCGCCGCATCCATCCGGCAAACAGCTTCTCCTCATCATACAGGAAAGGCTCCACGCAGAAGTCGCCCTCTTCCTCTTCCTCTACGCACGCCATGATCGATCACCAAGCCGCCGAGGCTGAGGAAGCTGCCCGACTCGTCCTTACTCCTTACTGATGATACTCCTGTCGCTGCTGCTTTTGGCTGGGCCAAGGCCCAAGCGATACTTGTTCGTTCTGTTATGATGGGCCTTCATGACATGGACGTTTCGGGAGAAAAAAAACCAAACATATCTTAAAAGTTTCCGTGTTGTAGTCCTTACAAAATTTAAAATTTTGTGCAGTGAGGATATCCAAAGATTGGTTTACTGGTTCGCGAATGCAGACAGCACCAACATGTCGAAGTCCTAAACATCGATGAACCGCACAAATTAATCAGTTGTGTTGATATAGTTAGTATATCAGCATGTCGAATTGGCAATTAGAAATGTCAATCCAAGATCATATTTTATTTTTTGACAAAAAAAGTACTTTCAGTTGTTTGATTTTCATTGCTGCAGGAAGCAATGTATGAGATGTGTAACATGTGCAAATGAATGAAAAAATAACATAAACGACGGGAAAGCAGCACTTGCGTGAACTCCCTCCCTCTTTTTTTTGCATTGCAACAATCTTCTTCTCAAGTGGTAGTGTCAGCATACGTTGATGATTCCTCTCGCACAGCATTGAATTTGCCGTTAAGTAGCCAGGGAATGATTGATGCATGGTGTCATCGTCGCGAAATCAAAACAAAATAAACGGTTGGTGCTAGCAAACACACGTACAAGTTGTCTTACGATTTGCTGCTCTTCGTTCGGACTTGAGATCCAGGATTCGTTTCGGCCATTCGTCCATCTCTCAGTGTTGGTCAATCATGCTTGCAAAGCTCCCATCACATTAACCACGTAGACGTACGCTAGCTGGCAATCTAGACTAAGACATGGTGCCACTGTCAGGCAGAGTCACCGTCCATTTCATCTTTCAGAAGACACCCAACAAGTGGAAATTAGACACTGCCAAAACCACCACTCATTTTTTCCTATAACCCCGCATGACCTGTCGTCCTGCAAAACCAACTCGAGCATAGCATGACAGGATAAGAAGATAGGTCTTAAACTCTTCTTCTTTGTTTGCCACCCAGCCTCACAGAAACACCCAGAAAAAAGAGCCACCAGACAGTGGCGGCGCCAGGTTTCAAGGGGTGTGTATTCATTTTGAACGTGGGTATTCATTTTGTCAAAATACTCATTGTTTTTGCTAAAAATTCCGCTGTTCTACCCAAAAATTTCAAGGTTTTGTCAAAATCATGGGTATTCACCTGAAGATAGGGAATACACGCTGGCGCCGCCCCTGCCACCAGATCATGTAAAATTTTCCACCGTCTTTGCTTGCCACCCAGCCTGACAGAAACACACACAAAATGTTGGTATCTCGCTAGTAGTAGCCGTCAGTCGCGGTCTTGCGATCCTGGAGCTGATCCTTCGATTGCCACTGCATTACCTCCTCGAAAACTGTCAAATCATGTAATCAGTGCACCGCACCTCCTATTTCCATTCCACCACATTCGCCCAACAAAACAAAACAAGGCAGGAAGAAAGGAGAGATGCTGCTTAACTGAAGCGCTGTGAGATGGAGGCGGAGCCGTCCAAGTTGTCGGCCACGCCGGTGGACTCGCTGTCGTTGGAGCGCAAGTCGACGATGGCGCAGTGCAAGTGCCTGCCGGTGGATATTCCGGCGCCAAACGCCCGCGTCCTGCAGGAGATCCCCGTGCCGGACGTCTCGCTCGCCCGCAAGGTACGGAAGTGCATGCACACCTTTTTGCACACTCTGGCCTCTCCGCGATCTTCTTCAGAGTCTCTCTTCTTTTGTTGCGCACATGACATCCCATGGTGGACGAGTTGAGAGTTCCCCGTGTTTCTCTCCTGTTTTTAACGTCTCGTGTTTTGAATTTGATTTGTTCTTGGACCTTCGTGGAAGAAAGAATAGTGTTTTGATTCTCCACTACTCCTTTTTTTCTAAACGACAAAGAGAGTACACTCTGCAGAACACTCTACAGAACAGAGTATACTTTGAAGAAATCGTTTCAGCTTCCTGTAGAATAAGAGCATATACTGAAAACGATCACTAGGGCTGAAGTAGGCTAATCTGTCATGCCAACAAAATCTGAGCAAAACTCAAACATAGTAACAAGAATTAGCTTTATCGTCATATCAGTAGGATTTCATGAGTACTAATCTTGCATATTTTCAATTTATTTTGAGCAACAATATCTCGAACATAATGTTATTTGATATTGATTTGTTTTGTTCTCTCATGAAACATTTGATTCTTCAAAACATATTCATGTAAGAATTATCTCCATAAATTATCTCTATAAAGATCATCGTATAGATATTTCAACCAAACAATTCTTTGCATGCTTCCGCAATTGCAATGTATTCTGAGTATTAGATTGGGTCATCCAACTATCCCGACGATGGGCCTACGCTCTGATCCAACGGAAGTTTGCCTTTACATAAATTTAGATCACAACTCAACGATTGATTATTTAATGACACTAGTTGAAATGTACGTGCAACGCACGTCTTCACAATTATAAGGGACAATTCACAAGTAAGAAAAAAAGGTATCAGGATCTACTTGGATTAATTCTCTTTTGGTGCAAGTCAATAGCCGCACAGATAACTCGCAATATGGTACTATCATGAAGGTGAAAAAAAAATCAACTTCTGATTAAAAAACGTTTGTACGATCCATATTTTGCACCCCAAAGTCGGTCAACCCATATAACCTTAAATTGGACAACACGTAAAATCCCGAGGCCTAAAGCATGGCGCGTGAAATTTGCTCCACCAACATGAAAATATATCATAATTACACAATGCAATAGAACAAATGAACAAACATTGGACAACACGTAAGTCTTCTCATGCATGTGACAAATGATGAAAATACAACCTATATATGGTTTTTTTGAGAATCCAACTGAGGTATGCTACTATGTGAAAATACAACCTAGCTAGCAATTAGATCAATCCAAATGAGCCAGCTAGTAGGCGCTAGTCTGTATCTGTAAGCAGGCACTGCACCAACTAAATATTGACCGGTCAGTCTGTAGTCTGTACGCGACCATGAAAACCAACCAGCAGGCGCACCAACTCAATATTGACTGTTCAAAATCAGCACTACTATCGCAAATTCCGATTCCCGAATCAGAAACAAGACCGATAGAGGCATGGAGTCTTCCACCGTCGCTCAGCACTATCATATACCGTAATAAGCAACATCAGGCACTAAGCAGAATAAAGATTTCAACACAGATTTTTTTTTTACATTAGTAATTGGCATCTGGATTTGGTAAGTCTTAGACATGACTAATTGGCATCTGGATTTTAAAAGAATGAGACGACTGTATGCACAGCAACTAACTATCTAGATCAGAGCAACTCAATCCATCTGACGATAGGAACTGATTTCGACAGGGTAGAAGAGCATACTGAACAGACAATGACAGGTTTAACATGTTGAAATATTGGTTTCAGAAATTTATATCTGCTAGTGGTTTATCTTGATCAAGGATCATCTGACATGACGCCTATTCATTCACAGGGGCACATAATAGAGATATGTCTACAAGAGGGACAAATAATAAACTATTTCTTCATAACTTGGTACACATTCTACTATATATAAAGGACGGAAGAATCGCTGCCTCCTCGTGCGTCCACGTCGCGGGCAAACCGCAGTCGTCCGATCTGCGAAATCGACGGCCCAGATGGAGCCACGTCGCCCCCCGCGGGCGCGCACTGTAGCTGGGCGATTTTCTGCCAACCACTGGCTGCCACGCGTCCCCGGTCACCGGCCGGTCACCCCGGTTCCAGCCGGTGCCCCACGCTTTTGCGAAAACCCCCCCGCGGAAGGACCTAAACGCAAAATGGGAAAAATCCAGGGTCTTCCGTGTAAAATCGCCGCAGAGCCCCCCTCCCTCTCTCTCTTCTCGCGCGGCCCCAGGGGTCGCCGCCACGGACCTCCCCGTCCAAATCGACGGCCACGACGAGGTGGGCCGCCGCCTCCTCCGCCTCATCCCCAATCGCCGCGTCCTGGGGTGGCGCGTGCGTCGCGGAATCGCGCTCGACGCTCGCCGGCGTCGCTCCGGCGACCAATAAGGGGCGG
Organism: Poa pratensis; assembly: GCA_947311845.1. Classification (NCBI taxonomy): domain Eukaryota; kingdom Viridiplantae; phylum Streptophyta; class Magnoliopsida; order Poales; family Poaceae; genus Poa; species Poa pratensis. The sequence continues at coordinate 85,489,767 of CAMZMU010000037.1, read as the reverse complement.
CGCCGCCGCTCCTGGGCCTCTCGCCTCCGTGCGCATCCAGCGCGGTGCAGCGCACGGCCTACCTCGCCGTCGTTCGACGTCGCCGCCGTGCTCGCCGCCGCGGCAGGGCCAGCCTAGGGCACCGCCGACGTCAGCGCGACGTCAGCGCGGGCCCAGGTTGACATTTTTTTTTTTGCTTTTCCTTTTTTCCCGCATCTAAAAAATTGTAAATTCAATAACTTCAAATATATTCGTCAGAAAAATATTAAAATATTATAAAATGATTACAAAAAAAAAATGCTTGCTAATTACGCCATACGATCAAAATTTAAATTTGAATATTTCAAATTCTAAAATTCCCTTCAAATTCGACCATTTTTGCGAGCGCTAGAAGAATTCAAATCCGAATAATTTCACCAATTACGCCATACGATCAAAATTTAAATTCTAATACTTCAAATTTTCAAATTCTCTTCGAATTCGACCATTCTTGCGAGAGTTAGCATAATTCAAATCCGAATAATTTCACCAAATTTCAAATTAAATCCCTCAAAAAAAAAATTTAAAAATATAAAATGCTTGGAAATCAATACATTTAAAAATACTTATTAGTAAAATTCAACAAATATATCAAAGGGACGCATAAAAATAAATGCTAACTATTTATGTCCTGTGATAAAGATTCAAATTCGAATATTCCAAAAAAAATGAGTACCCTTCGGATTTACCCATTTCGTAAACGTCGAATTCAAATCCGAATAATTTCCAAATTTGAATAATCTTCGAAAACTGAACATCCTTCAAATATAGGATCTCTTTGCATTTAAGTAATTTCGAAATCTCCGCAATTTTAAAATGTCGACATTTTCCAAAATCCACCTACTTGTGACAATATACAAACATTTCTCAACATTTCAACTTGGCCAATATTTAGACAAAGCCTAAATGCATTCCATCTAAATAAATGGACTTTAATTTGCAAAATACTTACATACTGTATTCCTACTAATTTTGTACATCAAATAAGTATCTATATCAAACTATAATCATACTTGAATATTTAAATTTGCTAAAGAAAACTGGAGATGCTCGAGACGACAAATTGCGACAAATTTTAACATTTTAAATCACAACGTCCTGGATGGGCTTTGCTAAATGATGGAAAATAAGATCTGCTTTTGCTTAATTTCAATGAATATTTTTTTCCATCTAGAAGAGATAAAAAAAATGAAATATTCTCAATTTTGTTTAAACAAAAGAAAAAAGAGAAAAAGGAAAGTATTATTTACCCAATGTTCCAATTGCTCAAAAAACAAATGGCAATGAAGTCATTTTTTTTACAATACTCGAAACGTTTCACAGCTCTCTTAATATTTCTCTTAATAATAGAGTCATCTGTCTAAAAACTACAAGTAATGTTCCAGTTTATAATAAAGCCATCATTTGTCTACAAAAACACAAATATTTGAAGTATTATTATGTCCTCCGATAAAAATTCAAATTTGAATATTTCAAAAGAATTCTTTGCAACGCGGTTTCCACAAATATTTCGGTTAGATCATGAACACAAAATCTAAGCATTTAATAAACGTTAAAACAATTCAATTATGAATAGCTCCCCAATTTGACCATTTCAAAAATTTGAATAACTTCTCAACCTAGACAATTTTTGAATTTCAGCAATTTTACGATTGAATAATTCAAAACGTTAGCCTACGGGCGCGGCAGCGGCCGCGCTTAATCCCCTAGTTTCAGGTAAAGGTGAACATATTTCAGAATATTCTATGTCTGAACATGAAAAAGTTCAGAGGGGACAATTTTCTATTGGCCCTTTGCCCTGTTTATTACTGTTGTTTAACAAATACAGTAATACATGGGGAAGAATAATGATCATGAATTTTTCAATAATACAGTATTAACCATGGTTTAATCAGCCAACGATCAAACCTGCTGCATATCTATCTGTAATCATTTATTCCGTGATTGATCTAAAAATTCTCCATTAAGTTGCAATTTGCTGCACCAAATCAATCTCACCGCCCAACTCCTAAGACACCACGCAAGATCTATCGCGGCCATGCTCACCACGGCAAATCAACTCATCATCAAGGTGAGCCAAGCAAGATCCATGCAAGAGAAGACCGCTCAGCCTTGGGAAAAATCATAGAACGCGACAGGCAGGCAGATTGACCTGATTGGACAGGTTATAGCAGAGTTCTATCAAAAAACATAGGAGAAGGAGAGACGGGCGATGTGAGCGAAGCCAGAAGCCAGGTAGTCGATGCTTGGCTGGGCTGAGTTTGCTTTGGCCCGATCATGGCCGGCCGATCGGAATTGGTTCGCATCAGGATTCCATCGGGAGGCTTGTCTTTCTTTTCCTTTTTTTTTTCCTTTTTTCATAGGAATCGTTTCAGATCAGGATTGCTAGTAGACGCTTGTGCTTGCGTTTTTGGTAGATTTTTGGACAATCTGGATCCTTGATCGAAAATTGAACGGACAAGATTTAAAGTGTTTGCTGCTCGACATCGGGACAATCTGGATCGTTGATCAAAAATTAAACGGACAAGATTAAAAGTATCCCAACATGTTTGCTCTTTTAATAGTAGTATAGAGTAAGCTTTTAATTTTTTTTACAACTGGTCTTTAATCTATTCTTTTATGACCAATGGGTTTTTCTCATTATCTATTGCGCCGTGTCAGTAGGTATCTAAATTTTGTAGTACCAAAATCGGACATTTTCTAACGTGTAATCTGGAGCAAAACGCGTGCTAACTCTTACCATATACCATGTATTATGCTTCGGTGTACTAGATTGGGCCATGCAACCATCCCGGCGATGGGCCTACGCTCCCATCTAAAGGAAGTTAACCTTTATATAAATTTAGATCACAACTCAACGATTGATTATTTACTCACAGTAAGCTTTTAAGTAACTCAACTCAAAGTTTCGTTTGACAACTGGTATTTAAACTATTCTTTCTCGACCAATGGGTTTTTCTTTATTAATTGCGCGAGTTAGTAGGTATATAAATTTTGTAGTAACAAAACCGGACATTTTCTAATTTTGTAGGGGAGGTGGCCTCTTTGCCCCGGCTCCCGTGTCGCTCCCGTGGGGCGACCCGGGGGCGATTCTAACCCTAGCTCACCTCCCCTCCCTCCACCGTGCCTTCTCCCTCGACGGCCGCCGGCGGCGGCGGCGGGGCGTCGCCGCCTCCTCCTTCTCTAGCCCTGCCCTCCCCTCTCCCCCATATCCCGCTGCAGCTCCTCCTCTGTCCGGCACCATTTCTTCGAAGATGACCCTCGGCCATGGCGCGGTGGGCGAGCTCGACAAGCTCCTGCCTTGGGCGAGCTCCAACACGGCTTGGGGGCCGGCGGTTGGTGTTCTCCGGCAGGCTCCCGCGTCCAGATCGAGATCTGCGGCCATGTGGCCAGATCCAGATTGGGGATTTCCCGCGCGCGGCCTTGCCGTTCGGGGTTGTCCCGCCGGCCGGTGGGATGTGCCTCTCTTGGGCGTTCGGTGTGGAGGAGAGGTGGTGGGTGTCGGGTGGATGACGTGGGCAGGTGTCGCAGCGTTGTGCTCGCTGCGGTGGCTGGGGTGGCCGGCCTTGCGCGGGCAGCCCGTCTCCTTCGTGGATGGGTGAGCTGGGCCCGCTGTGGTTGCCAGGGCGGCGGCCCTGGTAGGTGGGAGCCGTGACGCCGAGGCGGGGGTCGCGGCTCGGGTGCTGGCTGGTGGTCGTGGCCGTGTGGGCGGTGTGGTGACCGGCGAAGAGACGAACGGTGGAAGTGGTTTGGTAGCTATCTCAGCAGCCAGCCACACTCGGATCTGGAGGCGGTTTCTTGGGCCGGGGTGAAAATCCGCTGCTGGCCGATGGCGGCGACGCCTGCGGGCGCCGTTACCCTCTTGAGGGCGCCATCGTGGCCCTCTCCTGCCTCCTCCCGAGGCTCTGGGTGAAAACCATAGATCCCTCCGGATCGGGCGGTTGGCGGAACTCTGGTGCCGTTTCCTTCCTGAAGGCACCGTCTTGGAGTCCATGGTGTTTCTCTCTTCCGATGGTGGTGCGGTGGCAGTGACAGTGATGGTTGGCAAAGGTGAAGTCTGCTTGTAGGTTGCGGCCCTTCGCGGAGAGGTGTAACGTCGGTGGTGCGCCGGCTCGAGCTCTAGGGTGAGCTCCAGTCCATCGACGCCCGTGTCCCGTGTCGTCTGGGATAGGGGTCCCTTTGGCGACGGTGCTTGATCGGGCGGCGCTGCCCTGCCATTCCGAAGGTGCCTATCCTCGTCGGGGTTTTCGGCTCGTTAGGCGTTTTCTGTTATCTGCCTCGTGTTACCCTCGACCTAGCTTACCTGTAGCTCTGCTCTCACTAGTTTCTTTGTACAAGTCTCCGGCTTGATCTTCTGTTTGTGTGCGTTGAGTTGTTTGTAAGCTGGTTCAGCACTTTGTATCTTCCGCCATTGGCGTCATTAATTTAACGCTGGGATTCGGCCTCTAGTCTCACTCTAACATATAGCAATGCCTTAACTGATGATGAATGTCATGTTTGCAGCTCGGCGCAGAGTTCGTGGGCACATTTATCCTCATCTTCTTTGCGACGGCGGCACCGATCGTGAACCAGAAGTATGGCGGCGCGATCTCGCCATTTGGCAACGCGGCATGGGCGGGACTGGCCGTCACGACAGTCATTCTGTCCACGGGCCACATCTCTGGCGCGCACCTGAACCCTTCGTTGACCATCGCTTTCGCGGCGCTGCGACATTTTCCCTGGCTCCAGGTCCCCACCTACGTGGCCGTCCAGGTTCTGGCTTCCATCTGCGCCAGTTTCGCACTAAAGAGTGTATTCCACCCGTTCCTCTCCGGCGGCGTCACCGTCCCCGACGTCACCATCTCCACTGGACAGGCCTTCTTCACCGAGTTCATCATCACCTTCAACCTCCTCTTCGTCGTCACCGCCGTCGCCACAGACACCCGAGCCGTGCGTCACTGCCAATCCATGTCCTCTTCGTCTTGTGGTCTCTACATCTTCATTGGTCATCTGAAACCCTGCTGCCTGTAATTTGTGCATGCAGGTGGGTGAGCTTGCTGGGATCGCGGTGGGAGCAGCCGTGACGCTTAACATCCTTGTGGCCGGGTAAGTTTAGCATGCGAATTGAGTTTCCAGATATCCTGTAGCCCATCCTGACACATGTTATGGCAGGCCGACGACTGGAGGATCGATGAACCCGGTGAGGACGCTGGGGCCGGCGGTGGCGACTGGAAACTACAGACAGCTGTGGATATACCTGGTGGCGCCGACGCTAGGCGCGTTGGCCGGCGCCGGGGTGTACACAGCGGTCAAGCTCAGGGACGTGAATGGCGAGACCCCTAACCCACCGCGCAGCCTCAAACGCTGATCAATTTGCACAGAACCTCTCATCCGTGCATATATGTCCGGTTGGTTGCTGGTCGATGCCTCCTTATCGATTCCACTGGCGAGCAGCAGCAAATGAGTATGTACGTATATGATTTCCATGCTTTGCTTGTGCCCCGTGATGTAATAAATCGACGTCGTTTTGCGCCGCGAAATGTACGTTAAGTACCTTTTGATTAAGTTGTCTTGTACCTGTATCCATCTACAGTTTCACTTTCGTCACTTGCACGCATGGTGTTTGCAAGACAGATTAATGGAACATCTGCGCTAGAAAATTAGCTGCCACTGCATTAGCTGAAGTTACCACCGTACACGTTAAAAAAAAATAATCTAACCAATCAGGTGCAAATCCAAATTCATCATCACAGAGAGGACTCTAAGGTATGCATCAAATAAGATAAACATCCTGACGCAGCAACCAATTAGTAAACCTGGAATGAGCAAATAAATAAACCTAGAATGAGCAAATGCAAAGAAAGTTTACTCCAGTGGTAGAAACATTCTGCAAGACCATATTACCCAGATTGCTCAACAACGAACTTGGCTTACAGGCTTACAGTTTAGCTTGTTAAGTTACTGGAATATGGCCTAATATGTCCATCAAGGACCAAACCACCTTCACTTGAAGCTTACCAGCACCACAACAAACTTCTGCTTCCTCTTGAGTATTGACCACGAGTCCACGACATTGCGGTGTGAATTAAACTCTTTGTTCACTTACACAGTTAATGTCGCTGCTGCTTTTGGCTGGGCCAAGGCCCAAGTGATATTTGTTGCTTCTGTGGGTCTTCATCTTTGTTGATTTCTGTCGCGGGGGACAAGAGCGTTTCTAAAAGAAGAAATAACAAGCAAAATAATACTAGAGTTAAATACATGACTTCTGCTTCATTACACCCCCTCCTAAAACTCATACACACATGCATCTTGTAACCAATAGGAACCAAAAGTTTGAGTAATGACTAATGAACTAGTATGGTTTAGAAAAGAATATTTTTGTTTTCTTATATCTTGCCCGCACATGATTTTTTCAAGCTCGGCCACTGCCGACGTGTCATCTGGATGGCAACGGTTTGAGCTGAGGCATGTTTGTCTGACAAGTGTGAGGCGTGCTAGAGGCACGGCGTGCCCCGTCCTAGAGATCGCGACTTCATTTTTTGGGGCTTGCAGCGTGCTCCTCGGTGACGAGCCCTCCATCATTGTGTCCCGGCGGTGGCCTGCAGCCACGATGGACTCCGCCGTGTGGACAGGCATTGCCTAGAGAAACTTCCCTGATCGTTGGTGTTGCTAATATAGTTTTCCCGTATTTTGTGTTAGGAGCTCTTTTTTTTTAAACGGATCAACTTTATTAATTAGAGAAACAGGCTTACATCGTTTGCCAAGTGGCTAATAAGAAAACTAGGCGGATCCTCACGCCAAACAAATGACTGAGGTCCCTCCGCATTACATGCCATTGTATGAGCAGCAAAATTACTTTCTCTAGGATAATGGTCAAAAATAATATGAGCAAAGCTACGGGCTAAGAAGGTGCATTCTTCGTAGATTGCCGCTGCAACTCCAATGGAATTACCTCCATCTCGCATGGTCTCGACCACCTCCATGCAATCACTGTTTACCTCAATCTTGTTGCAGCCCAGTTGTCCAGCAAGAACTAAACCATCTCGCAGCGCTCTGGCCTCTGCACTTTGGGCATCTCCAATATTTGGAATCCCGCAGCAGCTACATGCAATGAAAATCCCCTGCTCATCTCTGATAACGGCCCCCGTTGCCCCCGAGGAATTGTTTGGGGAGAACGCCGCATCAATTGTTAGGAGCTCTTGGAGTTGAGCATGACGTGGACTTCATGCTTCAGCCCATTTATCATGATGTGGACTTGGAGTCGAGCATATATCCTAACACTATCGCATAGTGTAATTTCAGCCTGAGAAACGTGAAAAACAGCTCGCTCACAAGCGTAGCAAAAGCACACAACTAAAATCAGGACATAGAGATGTGATGATTCAGTTTGGGCATTAACAAGCTATGTATCGAAGTTGACTAGGAAAAAATGGCCGATCATTATGTGAAAGATTTTATCTTCAAGCCCTTTTATATATTGTTGCCTAGCCTATCTTCTATATCTAAATAGGAATGACCCACTACAAGGAATTCTCTCAACATGCAGCTATGACACCTCATCAGCCTTCCACATCATCTTCTTAAGCCACGCCACTAACTATATTTTTCTTTCTTCTCAAGCTTCGACGGCATTAACTCTTCTGCCGTTTCACCGAGGGAGCGATTTTCAATTTTGTAAAACTGACCGAGAAAAATGCAATTACCTTCTCGAGAGTTAATTCGTCTCCTTCGACTTCTCAACTCCTAGATAGAAACCGCCGCCATCAGATTTTTCTCTCCTCCATGATGCATGCCAAGGAATTGATGGAGGCACCGTGCACGCAGATTGCGGAAATAAGGCATGGGGGTAGGCGAAGCATTGGTGCCCATTAAGACCTTGCTCCCCCGAGAGACGCATCATATCCGTCGTCCAACATCTACGATTTGGCTTCCACGCAATCATTATTCATCTGGTTGCAGCCCCATTGCTGTGGCGCCCCTTGTGAGACATCGTGTCCGTCTTCACCACCGCGCCTACCTCGGTTCTTGACATCCTCGGGTGCATCACAATTTGGACGATGTAGTTGGCTATCTCTCTCGATGTCTCATCCGTCAATGCCGCTGCTCTATTATCTTGCAGATTGATTTTGTCTCGCCTCTCTCTGGATGTTTCCATTGACCTGGGGACCGGTAATTAATGTAATATACTTCCTTTTATTAGGGAATACTTCCTTTGTTTTGACCACCAAGTAATCTGATTTTGATAATACTGGTGCCGTTGTATCATGATGTTCTCCTCCGATGTGTCACAATTGCTTATGGTTACGGTGTGTCGCATGTGGTATGGTGTAACCATTAAAATACAACATGTTTCAACTGAATATACAAATTAAAGTTTCATGAAATTACAGACATCACAATCAGTTCTATACACATAAATAGTGTGCCTCAAATAATGGAAACGACCCATATTACAGTTTGTCGCCAAGAACGGAGACGGGAGGGGGGGGGGGGGGGGGGGGGGGGGGGGGGGGGGGGGGGGGGGGGGGGGGGGGGGGGGGTGGTGGGGGGGGGGGGGGGGACAAGCTAAGAAAATTAGGCCTCCTGCTTCTTGATTAATGTAACTCTACTAGCTTAGCACCACTCTTTCAGACCAACCACATTAACTAGTCTAGCCTTACCCTCTTGATCTCAGTTCCTCGCTCCGACCCTGTTCCTTGCATGATTCATATGGATCATGTACACTGTCACCACACAAACGTATTAGCCACACACGGCTAAACTTAATATCACAAGAATTGACCGAGATAACCAATCAATGAGCCGTGATTTTTGCGGAAAACAATGGACTAATGCCACTTCCACTTAGTGACTCAATCTGGCAACCATCCGACGTGGCGTCTGAAGAATAATCAGAATCTTCCAGTTTTCCTTTTGTGCCATCCCAGCCACTGTTGTTGAAGTAGTCGACATTACCAATCTCGCAATAAGCCTGCATATAATAATTAACATATAAAACCCCGAATGCAAACTTAGCAAGAACAAGTAAACAAGCTGGAATATAAAAGCTTATTAGGAAGATGCATGTTGTATGTACCGAGTTGCTTCGAACGCCCCATGGGGTAGACCAGGCAAATAGAAAGTCCTTATTCTGGCCATATTTGTTTTTCCCACGGTACACGACACCAGCAATTGAACCTCTCTTTGCGCCACAGCCATGGACATGAAGGAAGGCTGCCCACTGGCCGTTACCGATCTCCAAAAGGGTAGGGGTGCTGCCGATGTGACCACTCCAATCGTGACTAGCGTTCAAGGACAGGTTGTCGCCGGTCGAGTTATACACGAGGCACATCGTGGATACTCCACTCCCATATTTGTTCTTGAGAGATCGCACATAACTTAATGCCATGGTGTTCTTGTTGCCCGCATCCAAGAGGTTCCAAGCCTCTTGTGCTCGTTCCTCCTGTGTAATGGTTCTGCCTTCGTACTTTGGCATAGCTTGCAACATCTTGTTGTCGACTACATCACCAAATAGATTCTCCATGTCTCGTCTTGGTGAAGCAACCCCCTTTCTCCTGTGACGGATTAAGAAGCATATTGTCTAAATCTAAAAAATAGGATTATGCTAATGGAAATATGTTAGATTTTTTTCTTTTCCTGATCTAATATCACGTGCCAATTACACCTATATTTTAATAGATAAATTTATTTACTAATAAATTTCATGTACAAATCACTACAACTATATAATTATGCATAAATAATACATTCCTAGATAGGTTTTCTAAAGCATGATTAAAATGTTGAACTTACGAAAATAGTATTTAGCGACTACTTTGATGGACCTTGTCACTATAACGGACCAAACATACAGAGATTTTCACAGCTATACTTTTGACATCAACGATCGACTGTATCAATTTTAATTAACCTCAAGCTGTGTCGTTTATCTAACGTCAGACCAAACTACCGGTTACCTCGTGGCCAAATACCTTACTTAGTGTTATAGTACTACATACACATGTGATGTGATCGACCATTAAAATAGTGTTTTCGAAAATGACACAATAATCATGCGCCAAAAAACTGAGGATGTTTCCCGTGCATGTGATGTTTATACAACATATATACTATTTCAGGTACATTGTATCAATGAAACCATGAAAGTATCTCCCATACGCTTTGAACACCCAAAGATGATCCTTGCATTAGGGAGGCTGGGGACACCGTGCTAGTCTACGAAAAGCGCAGACTTAGCAGTGAAAAAAGCTTTATGAAGAACTAATTGCAAGGGGCAAACAGACCAACAGATGAAGGCGCTAACCTTGCCAATGATAAGGGGCCTGCAGGGAAGAACGATGGCGCTCGCCAATGTGCGTCGTGGGTGATGCACCGCGGTGAGAATAATGAGGTCGCGCTATATATAGATGGAACAAGCTCCAGTTGATGAGATGACGTGCAGGGATTAATCAAGGGTTTACTAATAAACCAATGCGTAGTCGCACGACAGACAATGCGGTGGCGCAGTTGCACGGGTAGTGCGCCAGCTCGGGAGCAGGTAATTAAATCATTTCTTTTCTTCCAATTGGCCTACTCGTGTAGACCACTTAGTGAATTAGATAGCTCAGAATACAGTTCACTATTGTTGATGCAGAGGAAGAAGCATTTGTGTAGCTAGATAAAGATGAACCCCCCGGCTGTTGAGGCACACACGATATGGTAAACATAGTTAATTAAGGGTTGACCAACACAAACTAAATTGCAAGGAAAAAGAGAGGATGCCGTTACCCCCATGGAGCGACCATGATCGGCAGTCCATCTTGCGCCCCCGGTTTTGGCGCCCCCCTTCCCGGAATGACAGTGCCTCTGGTGCCATGCACATGCAGCAGGGGTATCCCCGCCGCGGTCACTACCGAAAATCGGCCATTTGCCGAGTATCTGAGCCTTTGAAGAGTGCTATTTTACGGGGACTCCAAAAAGGGGCTCTATGCCGAGAGCTATCAAGAAGCAGTCGAGAACGAAAATACACTCGGCATAAAAAAACATAAAAACAGTCGGCAAAGATTTGCGCCCGACAAAAAACTGAAAAACACACTGTAAAGATTTCTACATGGCAAAGAAACTGGAGCCTTGTCCTTGTCCGCGCCGTTTCTGATAGAATAGAACTGGCCATTTTCATTTTCTTTTTCTCTCCTATTTTAATCTCATGTCGAGTATTTTTTACACTCGGCAAAGCCATTTTAGTTTTCGTTTCATATTACCGACCTTTTTCTTATTGAAGGGGGTGGAAACCCCCCCCCCCCCCCCCCCACCCACCCATTCCATTATATAATGAATTAGGATTGAAACACAGTTATGTTTTGTCTTACAAAATTCTGTAGTAGTTAGGGTGCGTTTGGTTGAGTGACAATGAAAAACTGGTTGGGGGCACCCACAACCACCTGGTTGGTGGTAGCCATTTTTCATGTTTGGTTGTGTGGGTTGGTTGAACCAAGTTTTTGTTTGGTTGACGGGATAAAAAGTGGTTAGGGGTAGCCATGTTTATGTTTGTTTTGAGTGATTAGAGATGGTTAGGGTGATATGGTCACCTATGATTAAGAATGGTGAGAATACCCCATAATATATATTTTAAAAGGAAAAAGTTTTTTCCAATATTTATATGATAATTTGGTAAGGAAAGTTTCTTAATGTATTGGGGTAAAATATCAGCACACGACATAACATCTGTTTAATATTTAAAAGGGAATATTTTGTTCAAATATTTATAAGGGAAAAGTTTGTTCAAATATTCTTAATATATATAAAAGGAAAAATTGTTCAAATATTTAAAAGGGATAAAATTTCTTAGTATATTTGAAAAGGGAAATTTTAGCCCAAATATTTAAAAGGGAAAAGTTTGTTCAAATATTCTTAATATATACACAAGGAAAAGTTTGTTCAAATATTTAAAAGGAGTAAATTTCTTAATATATTTGAAAAGGGAAAAGTTTGTTCCAATTTTTAAAAGGGAAAATTTTGTTCAAATATTTAAAATGGGAAAAGTTTGTTTAAATTTAAAATGGGTAAAATTTCTTAATATTTTGTAAAAGGGAAAAGTTTGTTCATATGACCTATACTAACACAAATAAAGGAAAAAGTTACATGGAATCACTACTCTCGAAAGAGAGCTGCGTATTTCTTCATACACTGCTGACGAGATGCAGGGAGCCATGCCACATCGAGTTCACAAGATCGATAAGTGACTAGATCCCATCGAGAATCGGGCACAGATCGTCCAACTGGGATAACTCCATTCTACATTCCGGTCAGGCAGCCACAGCGGCTGATCATCGTGAAGGGTTTCTCAACACCACCAGGTCAAGTGTGTCCAGCTGACCTGCTGGAATGCTAGAAATAATCTGGGCGGTGTTGGTTCCTACAGTATGACATAGCGATGCTCTATTGCTTGGCTAGTTTAATGGTCTAGGATTACGTTTTGTTACTGATGGAAGCAGTTCATCTTCAGATGTTAATTCTTCATGTAAGGTGCTAGTGCATCATTGCTTACAGTGGCATGCATTAAACAAGAAAGCAACATTTACAGATTGCCATTCTTAAGCTCGATTCAGTATTATGTTCTGGCCGCTCATCTTTATATGTTCGTGCCAGTTACTGGCATAAGACATACTTTACCAATCTGCCATCACTACTATGTAAACTGGCAAAACAAACCAGGGCGCTACTGAATCATAAATATAAGCACAACACGAGCAAACAAAGACTTCCCATCATAACACACATTTCAAATATAGGTTTCCTTTCTTCATGCAACGAAGTGCACACAGAAATTAACAGAACACAAGCTCAAGACGAAATATCTATCTATATCCGGGGCTGACATAAGTACAAAGCAGACAAAGAGCATACAGCTTCTACTTCAAGAGCATTCCTCTTCTACAGCTACGCTATTCTCAACCCAATATCATCGGACATTTTGCATCTTGCTCACCTTTGCAAAACGAGTCGGTCGGGATTTGGTGTAATTTACAAACATACAGTCCCATGAGCCACGACAAGACCACACTACCATAACTATTCACTCTTGTCCCCCATGAAGAAAAAGATACTTCAGTGGCTACACCTAGCGCAAGAGGATATTACACCGGCACTCGTTTCCCCCTGTAACGGTCAAGGAACTGCAAAATAGGTAAACTGAACTAGTCAGAATATGAAAAAGAAGATCAAGCTCCATGCCTCTCAGCAACAAAAGGAGAATATCTTCTGCTGCAGTCCATACCGATGTGACAAATGGTTGTTGAAAAATCCAGCCAAGGATAGGAATCCTTTGGAGGAAAACTGCAAGAGTTGGCCAAAATCCACTGCAATTGAATGCAAATCAGTGACAATTACGCATAGAACTTGGCCTTTTTAGGTTTTGTCTAAACATAAGAGGACCCGTTTAATGGTCTTATGTCTTATCCGGATTAGACAAAATTTAGAGAGGGATAATAATAAATAAATCTAACCTGAAGAGTACGACAAAACCATATGCCTCCAAGAGCATGCCAAAGAAAGGCCATCCAATGAGAACCAGGAAAAAGCCAGCACCAAAAGAGATGGTACCCTGTTCATTACGTCAGTTAATTATATAATATAAAATGTTTAAGGAGAATACCAATATCAGTTTAGTGGTTGCCAAACCTTGTAATTTTTAGGCTTTGTGAAGAACTGCATAGTTGATCTCAGACCAATCGTCAAACCCAAACCTGACAAGAAGAGTATCTGAAAGAATAAATAGATAAGAAAAAAGTGAACCATGTCCATTATACAATTATACTAGCCAATTCAGCTATTTAAATCAAGAAGAAAACTGAGAAAAGGAAACTTACATTGCCCATCGCAATAAGCCCCTTGTCAAAGAAGAAAACGATTCCCAGGAAAGAGAAGAATACTCCAAAGCCTGTCAGGCCTAGCCCAATCTCTGATGAAGATAAAGTGCATGTGTCATAAAACCATTTGAGTGAGGAAAAAGAACAAATTCTTGTCTAAGATGCATAGTTTATAACACTGTCCCTACCATTACTTGCATAATGTTACTAACTCAACAGATAAGTTCACACCATTGGCATTGGTTGACCAGAAAACATCCTACTTAGTATACTTAAAATTCAAAGGAGTTTAGCTGCATACAGCTTCCCAAAGACACGAGGCTTGCAGATTTTTTTAGAGCTAAAAAGTAGAACAGCTGATTGCTCACCAGTATTGAACAAGCAAAATGGCATCACCAGTGACCAACTAGAGACTGGTACAGGCCATGGAGTTGGCACCATGTATAGTGCTGGTTATAAAACACTACTATTCCTAAACAATCCAGTACCTCATGGAAAAATCTAAACTAACTCCGAATCTTATAATTTCACTCTCACTACAAGAACATCCAATGTTCTTGTCATGAACTGGTCCGGCGCACTTGTAACCAGCTATCCGGTGTTAGATATTTGTTGAGAGATATGACATAGTTTCAGCACATATGAGAATACAGTGAATTAGATGCTTGGAAAAAGCAGCAGACTATGCACCACATGCATGATGAATAAGCCATCCTTTTAAAATCAACAGAAGGTAATTTGTCATTATTTGTACCATCTAGTGGCAAAATAGCAATTTGATAACACGTGGAGATCAGAAGAAGCAGAAACACATGAGAAGGAATAAATCAGTTCAACCTCTGGTACCAAGGGCAAGTTTATCAATGTTCCAATCATCATACAGAAATGAAACAAAAAATTGAAGAGCAAAAAATGGTGCCAGGTCCATACATACTCTTGAGGTCATTCATCTCAAAGGAAACCATCTTATCCAGCAGTAGACAAGGCACCGGTGAAGAAATCCTGCAGCTTCAAATCATGTGGATATCAGACACAACTTACACGACCGTCAGTACGTAAGTCTTGTTAACAGAGCTCCAGAAGAGCACTGGACCCTAAGTAAATACTCAATAGTAGGATCAGCAAACTGCATTTTCTCTCTCGGCTCGGGCAGGACTAAGCTTCAAATCTAGGCCGACATGGCGTCTCAGGGCAGATCAGCATCGGCGCGGGGGACATGAATAACGTAATTCCGTATACAGAAGAAGAGCAGCACGGCATTTTCGCGAGCCGGAAGATGGCATCGGACGATTCATGAGGCAGGCGCAGATCTAGATGGTGCGCCGGGAAGTTGGGAAGGTCAGTGGGATTTAACTGGGCGCCGGATCAGAGAAAACTTACCGGAGACTTGCGGACGGGGCGGGATGCGGCAGCACTTCAATGCCCCGACGAGGAACAAGGGGAATCGCGATGGGGGCGACGCGTGAGAGGCGGCGGTGGGGCGTGGGATTCCGGCGGCTAGGCGGCTAGGCGGCGGCGCTTGTGTTGTACCGGCGATAGGCGACCGTCAGTACTAACTCAACAGATTTCCGTGGGGATGACTCGGCCCTTAAATGTTCACTGCGGTGAAAAGATTTTATTCTGATGTATTCCCCGAAAAAACTAAAATTGTATTTTTGAAAAATATCTATCTAGAGATGATAAGATGTAATGTGACTTTTCTCACCAAACTGCAAAATAGAGAAATCATACATCTCAAGAATATCATCCTAGACATGAGAAGATCTCATACGATAACAGTGATTAGCAAAAACAAATGAAATTGCCCGTGTATATCTTTTCCCAAACACAAATTTTTATCTTAGCACATATCGATCTGAAATGACGATAAATTGAGCTGATGATCCTCCTAACACATATGCCTCAAACTAAGTAGCTGCTAGCTAGCACTACTTATCCTAAATGAAATGAAACCATGCGAAGATCCATGTTGACATGTCTATTTTTATTAGTACTTTTAACCGAAGTCTTTACTTATTCTACCCTAACTAAGTCGACTTAAAAACAGCAATTCTCAGTCAAGTGGTCTCCCCCTCCAGCCTCTCCCCTCCCGCCGCCGCCGGCCGCCAAGCGTGGCTCGGGCGGCGCCAGCGGCGGCGGACGTTCTCATCCCGCACGCGGAGAGGCCACGCGGGGCGGCAAACTCTCTGGCGGCGGTGGCGGCGTGATGCGGTGGCTCGGCCGGCGGCGTGTTCCAGGCCGATATCTGGGCCCTTTGGGCCCGATCTGGGTAAGGGCGGGCCTGCTCGGGCTCCGTTCTGCTGCCTCCGGTTGGGCTAAAGAGCTGCTCGTGGTGGGGATGGCGACTACGGCGCCGCTTTTGCTGCAGCGCAACGGCGGGAGCTTCATCGGCCTGATCTGGGCCCGGCCGGGCAGAGTGGCCCGATGTGCTCTTGCTGTTGCGTCCGGTCTGCTACTGCCTCTGGCGGTGGAGGTTGTGCCCTCCCACGAGGCTGCGGTAGTGTCATCCCCTATCTACGGCTCGTTCTTCTCGGTCCAGTCGGCCCTGCAACGTTTGCCATGGTGAGGCGTCGGGGGTGCTTTCAAGATTGTTGGCGCATATTCGTGGGCGGAGAGCTAGGTGGAGCTGATGGTTTGTCCGGGGGTGGATTGCCGAGGGTCGGGAGAAATCCCTGTCGGTTTTACCGGCACCGACGTGGTGACGCCTCCGGGCACCGCCATCCTTCTTGAAGGGCGTCGGCTGTACCCCTTCCGCACTCCCCTCCGTGTAACGGGAGAAATCATAGGATCAGTCCGGGCAGCAGCGTTGTCGTCGTCGTCGCTGTCCTTTTTGAAGGTGTTGCTTGGTACGCGGCAATCCAGCAGCATAGTGGCATGGTGGGAATTCTCCAGAGAGGGCGCATCGGTCGCGGATCACCTTCGCTTTTGTCCATCTAGCGTTGTTGTCTTTCTTTTGTTTTTCTCTTGGGCTTGGATGTGCTGTTTGCCCCAGCAGTGATCTCGTGATTGTATTGGGTGGTTGCTATATTAATATAGCGGGGCGCAAGCCTATTTCGAGTTGATGATTCAAGATTATATCTACACAATTCCTATTAGATTGTTCCCATAGGTGATTTAGAAATAATTGTTGTAAAGAGAACTTTTTAGCAAATTAAAATATCAAGCAGATATATTTTCATAGAGAAGTTTGACCTCCCGGCCTTTGCATCCACACCCAGGCAAAATTAAATTTCAATGCCAGAATTCCTACCCTTCGAGCCATTTTTCCCTTCTTTGTCAACTTGATGTTCATCTGGGTAGAAAAAAAATATTATACGTGGGTCAATCGATTTTGAGGGAAAATTTGGGTCGTGCCGTCTTTAATCTATACCTCTATACCTAATAATAAAATCATTAAGGTTTCTTGTGGTACGTCATTTTTTTTTCCGATTTTGCCCTTCCACCAAATCACATAATACAACAAATTGCCACGGTACCGGTTCGTCTGTTTTGTTCGGTTCTCTTAATAAGAATCCCCTCGCTCCCCAACCTCCCGATCTCCCCTACCGCTCCTGATCTCCCCTACCGCTCGACGCCGCCGGTGCTCCTGCTCGTCGCTAGACTGGACCTCCGCCGTGGCCGCGGTCCCCGAAGAGTTCCGGGAACGGACCTCCGACGCTGACTTCCGATCCCCGCCGCCGGTCTGCCGCCTCGTTCTGGCCAGACACTGGGTCTCAGTTGCCCCGAGCCTGTTGCTGGGAAGCGAGGGCAAGCAGTCAAGCACAGCGCCGAGAACACCCTGCTCCTGGCCGGCTACGACGGCTAGCCGCTATACACGGCGGCTCCCGCGGGGAATTGGGGTCTGTGCAAGAGGTGCTGGAAAGGACCCGTTGTTCGTCTTCGGCTAGGGTGAGTACGGCGTCACGGCCATGCTCTACGCCTCGGACAGGAACAATGAGAAGTTCAGGATGGTGCTGGATGACGCCATGTCCCCAAGGTTCTCGACGAATTGCCGCCACGGGTTAGCAGCGGCAGTCAGTCAGGTTGGATATGATGAAAAGTGCTGTCCAGGGTTCAAACTGCCGCGACAGGGGCAACATGCGGTTTGATTTGTTGAGATGAATGAGTTGTGTGCGTGTATTGTTCTAGCCTTCCAGGTGAGGTCTGCTCGATTTGTTCCTGTCGCGAGGGCTTGTTTTTGCTTTGGAATTATTCCCCGTGTGCACCTGTATGGCTAGGTGCGGATGCTGCAGTATTTTTATGCTTGCACAAAAAACAGGTTAACATGTCAACAGATAGTTGTATGCAGATTAAGTCTGATGTGAGCTGCTCTTTCTATATTTGCCAAAACAAATTTAATGTCGTGTTAAAATAAATGTGGGTTTCTGTAAAGTAGGAAGTCTAAACATGAGGGTTTCTTCCTAAATAATTTTTAGTTCTGACTCAACTTCATTTTTGTTCATAATTTCAAAAAAAAAACTTCATTTTTGTTCAAAGTTATTTTGAGTAAATCTATTTATTTAATATTAATAGGAGGATTGTTTCTTTCTTATTAGTCGGTCCAAAAAAGTGGGATTTGAACGCACTTCGGCTTCCCTTGCTCGCACCAGAGTCAGAAGGCACAAGACCCTCTCCCTAGCAGGCAGACCGGGCTGGAGGCGGGCCTTGGATGTGACTATGTGAGGATTGGAGATCGGCAAGTAGAGGCTTCCTGAGATCCGAACCGATGCCTAGGCCGATAGGTCCCTGAGATGGAGGCAAGCGCGGGGGAGGGGGGGGGGGGGGTCCGTTGAAGAAGAGGAGAGGGAGGAGCTTGAGAGAAGAACGAAGGCGATTGGAGGGTGGAGACCACGGGCAGTAAAAGGGGCGGAACGGAGTTCCGTCTAGCATGAAGGAGTTGTGCACTTGTGGAAGGTGGCGGGCGGGGCAGCAGACGCGGTGGAAGGGGTGGCACACTGCAAAAGTTCTATCGTGGGCTCTCGCTCTGTTCGATTGTCGTGCGCCAAGATTGTTGGGTTTGACGATGAGTTTGAAATGTTTATATAAAATAATCATCAGCCTATATCTACAACCCGTAGCAACGCACGGGCACTTTTGCTAGTAACGACTAAAAGATGATTTTTAACCCGTCACAGCTCACGGCCATGTTTGGTACTATATACTCACAAAGAAGGGCGACTGATTTCGATCGACGATCCGCCTGGGAAGGGAAACAAACCGAGTGTAGTTCGGTTAGGACTCCTAGCTAGTCTGAACATAGCTTCCATGTTGAGTTAGATGCCAAGTCCGGTTAGGACTAGTAATCACGTAAAGCCGAGTTTGCGTTCTGCTAGCCCTAGTCTGAGTCCGCGCATATATATGCCTCTGGCTATAAGAGTTTTTCTCCTCGGACGGATTGCAACACACGGCGATCGGCACCAAGGTCACATCAGAGTAGACACGATGGATCACACGGAAAAGTTGCCGGACGACGCGCTCGCCGCCATCCTCGCCCGCCTCTCGCCGCCGGAGATTGCCAGGTCCCGCTGCGTGCGGAAGGCGTGGCGTGCCATCGTCGACGGCCACCGCCGGCTGCTGCTCCCGCACCTCCTCCCACACTCGGTGGAAGGCATCTTCGCCAGCTACACAGACTGCTATCGCCCGCACTACCTCGCCCGCCCCTCTACGCAGCACCCCGGCGTCGACTACGGCAACCTCCACTTCCTGCCTGGCTACGTCGACGACGTTGACACCGTCACCATCTCCGATCACTGCAACGGCCTCCTGCTCTACGGCGACACCAGGGCGTTCTGCGCGGTGAACCCCGCCACGCGACGGTGGGAGCGTCTCCCGCCATGCATGGACAGCCACGGGGAATACCAAACCGCGTATCTTGCTTTCGATCCTACCGTGTCGTTGCACTACGAGGTCTTCTTGATCCCTTCTAAGGATGTAGGACTGTTTGACCTCAATGACTGTAAAGAAGCGCAAGTGCCTCCAGAACAACTCGTCGAAAAGAACTTCACGTTAAGTTGCAGATCTTTGTCCAAAGTTAAGTGGAGTGTGGAGGTCCCACAACACTCGGCAGAATGGCCACCACCCGTATTGACACTGCAAGTTTTCTCGTCGGGCATGGGACAGTGGAAGGAGAGGTCCTTTGCTAGGGAAGGCAGTGCTACGACGAGAGTGGTTAATGCGCGGGGTTACTTGAGTCCCATCATTGGCGATACTTTTAACTTAGCACCAAGATGGCGCTACAGCGTGTATTTTCATGAAGCATTACACGTGCTGCTTTGTGGTGGTGCATTTGTCACGAGGTAAATATCATGAAAGTGCATAGAGTTTTATTCCCTTGCCAATACTCTAGCATTCAATGTATGTTGTTTATTCTACTACAAAGTGTTGTTGACTTCTCTGCTATTTTTACAGGTTATCATTATCTAGCGGAAAATACGACGTAATAAGAACTCCAGTAGATGCCAAGGAAAGCAAAGTTGGAGAGAATTATCTTGGGATCTTGGGGAAGGATGTGTACTATGCGAAAATTCATGGTCGAATTAGGATTTGGACCCTGAGCGAATCAAGCGTTCAGGTATACTGGGTCCCCAAAAATAACATCAGCCTCGAGCCACTGGCAAATATATCTTCGCTCAAACCTAAGGGACCTTTCATACCTTGGATCTTAGATGATGATGAGGTTCTTGACGAGTATGGCAATAACAAAATGCGAGCAGGACAAGATTTTGATTGGGACTCAGATGATGGTTATAATATTCTGGATACTAAGGATGGGTGCCGACGTAGTCCTAAACGTTTTACCTTACTTGGATTCCACCCCTACAAAGAAGTAGCCTTCTTCTTGGTGGAGCGCTTTAAAGTAGTGGCTTACAATTTGGACAGCTCAAAACTTCAGTACATAGGTAATCTATGTCCAAGTAACACCGATTCCCTTTATATGGCGATGGGAGAGGCGTTTCTATACACCCCCTGCTTGATTGGAGATCTTAAAGAAAATGCAAACAAGGTTGTATATTAGCACGCATACAGACATTTGTGTTGCAAACTTGCCTTATGCCTATTGTCTCTTTTTACTTTGCCATGTAAAGTCTTATTTGTTACTTCGCCACATGGTTCATTTTGTAAGAGGACAAAGAATTTAGAGAAGAGAGAGTTGCAAAGAAATTGGATACTTGAGCCAAAACCTTTACATCATCATGAACTACTGCCGTCGTCCCCTGCTAACACGATGTGCCGGCTTGTGATGCATGTGTGTCATGTCGCTTGCTTTCTGTGTGTCCCGCTGCGTGCGTGGATGTGTTTGAGCTGCATGAGCGTCGAGATCTTTCGTGCGCGGACGCCTTGCGCCTTCTGGAAGGTGGACGTCTAAATAGTTTTTAAAATATCTACATTGAGATGAGAAAATATACGTGCACTTTTTTCACCAAATTGCAGAAATCATACATGTCCAGAATCATCATCCTAGACATGAGAAAATCTCAGCCGATAACTGGGATTGGCAAAACCAACTGAAATTTCCCGGCCGTGTATTGTCCATCAGTTTCGCCAACACAACTTCTCACAGGAGCACAGATGCCTCCACGGATATCATACAATCCAAGTTTTTAATCTGAGACAATAGGCTGTAGCCCAGCGTTAAATTAATGACGTCAATGGCGGAAGATACAAAGTGCTGAAACCAGCTTACAAACACCTCTACACACACAAACAAAAGATCAAGTCAAAGGCTTGTACAAAGAAACTAGTGATAGCAGAACTCCAAGCAAGCTGGGTCGGGAGCAACAAGGGGCAGGATCAGACAACTTGAAGAGACGAAGACGCCGACGAGGTGGAGCACATCCAGACTGACAAGGCAGCGCCGCCCGGTCCAGTCTCTGTCGCCAAAGGGACCCCTATCCCAGGCCGACACGAAACACCGGCGTCGGTGGGCTAGAGCTCACCCAAGAACTCAAGCCGACACACCAACGGACGCTGCACCCCGCTGAGAGGGGCACAACCAAAAAAGGCACACTCCAGCTCCGACAAGCCACCGTCACCGCCACCGAACCACCACCGGAAGAGAGGTAAACCATGGACTCCAGAAGGCGACGCCTTCAGGAAGGAAGCGCCACCGAAGTTCCGCCATCACCCAGTCAACGACCTAAGGTTTTCACCCAGAGCATCGAGGGAGAGCAGGGTAGTCGCGACGTCGCCTTCAAGAAGGTAACGACGCCCGCAGGCGTTGCCGCCGTCGGCCAAGACAAAGTCTGGCAGGTTTTCACCCCGACAAACACACCACCTCCACACCGAGTGTGGCCAGCTACCGAGATGGCTACCGAACCACATCCAACGTCACCACTCGCCAATCATCACGCCGCCCTTACGGCCATGACCATCAGACAGCACCAAAGCCGCGACCCCCACCTCGGCGTCGCGACTACCACCGCCCGGGGCCGCCGCCCCGGCATCCAACCTCCACGCACATCCAAGCCAATCAAGCGGAAATAGCCACAGCAGCCACCGGAGGCAGACATCGACCATCGCGACCGCGTGACACCACGACCTCGATCTGGACCATTGGCAGCAGCTACCACCAGATCCAGCCCGGATCCGGCAGGCAAACCCCGTGGTGGAGCACCAACTCCAGATCCACGAGCAGACGGTGATGGCCATGACCAGCCCGAGCAGGCCCAGGGCCCTACCCTGACCTCGAGCTCGGCGGCGGAGCACCACCCACCGCGCTCAGGGGAGCCACCGCCTTGAGGCCCGGCGAACTCGCCGGCCAGCAGGTCGACCGCGGCCGGATCTGCATCTATCGGCGCTGTGGGGTCTCCGGCTTGACGAAGCAAGGCGCGAGGAGAAGCCCCGCCGCCGCCTCCGCCGTGCGGGCAAAGCCCGGCAACGGCCGCGGGCGGCGGCGAGGGAGAAGCTCGAGGGAGGGGGAGAAGTGGCGGCGGCGCTAGAGCGTTTTCCTCACTTCAACAAGAGACCCAAGTTTTTAATCTCGATCTCAAATGACGATAAATTGAGCTGATGATCCTCCTAACACATACTATGCCTCAAACTAAGTAGCTGCTAGCTAGCACTACTTATCATAAACGAAATGAAACCACATTTGAAGATCCATCTGCATGCATCGGTCGTCAACAGGTGGCCTGCACGGTGAGCACGCCGGAGTCGCACCCGGCGCCGGCGCGGAAGTCGTCGGTGTGCCGAACCGTGCACGACTCTTTCCCGACGCACGCCGCCTCGAACGCCGCCAGCGCCGCCTTGGACTCGCACCCGCCCTCATAGGCGCCGCACTTGCCCCGCGCCACGCCGAGGCTGGCTACGTCGACGGTGGAGATGGTCCTGCCGTGGCTGCACGCCAGCGCCACCTCGTCGCCGACCTCGGCGGCCTCCGCGCACGCCGCGCCGACGGCGACGGTGTGGAAGTCCACCCTGGACGGGTCGCCGCCGGCCTCCTCAAAGAGCACCATGGTGTTCTCCGCGCCGGCCTTGAGGAAGGACCGCGGCACGTGGTAGTACCGCTGCGACGGCTCGTTACACCCGGTGAGGCACTTCTGCCCGTCGCCCTCGGCCTTGAACGTGCCGCGGTAGTCGCAGCGCCGGCAGCCGCCCATGTCGGCGGCGACGTAAGAGGGCCAGTAGCGGCCGAGGTTGTTGCCGTTGATCCACGCCACGCCCTTGCCGAGCCCGAGGAGATCCGCCACCACGGGCTCCGATCCCGCGGGGGGCTCGAAGGTGGCCTTGTACCAGGTGAAGGGGCGGTGCACGGGGATGGTGCCGTTGAGGCTGCGCCACTCCTGGCCGGCCTTGTCGAGGTGGGCCTCCCGGTGCTCGCCGGCGAGGCCCGACTTGTAGGCCCAGGAGCTGTTGGAGAGGTCGTACGTGGTGGCGTTTGTGGCGGGGTCCACGAGCTTCACCGGGCCGCCCACGATGCCCGCCGGCATCATCTCGAAGAGCGCGCCGTAGTTCTTGAGCCCGATGGTGGCGCTCAGGAGGGAGATGTAGTTCTTGCCGGAGTGGAGCTTCACCGGCGTCTCCAGCTGGAAGACGAAGCCTCCGTTAGGAGAGTGGTGCTTGCCTGGCATAAATAAGTTAAAGCAGATTAAATATTGCCTAGTTCAATCAAATTTATTAATCATGCATGTGCAAGTTACAGGAAATTATGGTCACTAACCGACGAGCTGGCCATTGACGAAAGCGTAGAGCTCGTGCCCCGTCGTGTTGACATGCAAGTTGTAGCTCCCTTCTCCCTTGTGCTCAAAGCTGCATTATTTTGGTAATCATCAGAATTCAGTGTGCATTTCAAATCTTTGCAAAAAAAATTGTACATAGTTAATTAGTACTTGATTGAATTTTGGTTATATCTTTGATGATTACCTTGTCCTGTACCAGAGGTAGTCGCTCTGATCGCCCGACGTGGTGATCTGCTCCAGCAGCTCGTTCTTCCTGAAGCTGCCCTTCTCATCTGTCATGAAAGGCTGGAGGTTCTCGGGCATCCACGACCACGTGAGACTCTTGCTCACCTTGTCCTCCGGCTTCTTCATCATCACCGACGTCTGCGTCTTGATCTTGGCGCTGTTGTACGCGACGATCTTGCAATCCGGGAGGATGCTCACGGACCACGCCGGAATGACGTGGGTGGCTCCATCGTCGAGGGTCACATTGACCTCCTTGTCATCAAACTTGTTGCTAATGAAACAGGTCGAGGAATTGTCGAGCGTGTACTTGGTCACCTACATTTAAATTTATAAATCAAATGAATGAATCTTGATAGTTACAATTAAGTAAATGAGTGTGTTTTATGTATCCCTCTATTAAACAATTTAAATTACCGTGACATTGTTGTTGCCCATAGTGGTGTCCTTGTAGTCGCCATGGAGTAGGATCTTTTCCATGGACTTGAGGACATTGTGGAGATCCTTGAGGTGTCCATATTTTGGCTGCCGAATGTTACCTGAAAAAACATGAATCACACGCCAATGCGGAATTAATTTGTTAGATCTTTAGTTACTAGATTATGAACATGTTGCAAAGAGTGAATGCATGAAACGGAAAAAAACTCACATACCATATTCATCGAGAGGGGCATCGTAGTCATAGCTGGTTGTGATGTAGGGGCCACCTGAGGTGCGGCCAAAGTTGGTGCCACCATGGTACTGAACACAATATGTATCAACACGTCAAATGTAAATTCAGGCAATCACATATATAAAAATGTATAAGAAAATTAGATGTGCAGCTGTTTACTTAATCATTGAATTAGGTTTGTACCATGTAGTAGTTTTGGAGTGATCCACGCTTCTGGAAAAACATGGCAACGGAGAAGGCGATGTCCTCGGCCGACCGGTGGAAATCGGGTTTGTCCCAGGCTTTGAACCTGAAGATAGAATACGCGGATTATTCTAAATTCAGTACACAGTAAAGTACTACTAATTAATTCGTGCATGTAGTTTTCACATGACTTTTTTTTGGAAAGAATTAAGTACCAGCCAGTCCAGTTCTCAGTCCACATCTTGGGGATGTCAGTCCGCTTGGGGAACCAGTCGTGGCAGTAGAAGCCGTTGCACGTGTTGATCTGAAGAGATAATTATTAGTTTTAGGTACACAAACCTTGCCATGTTTATTGTGGAGAAAACAAAATATTGTTGAAATTAACTGACCACGTTGGGCGGGACGTCGTCGTCCTGCTGACACATGATCCATGGCACGCCGACGTTCTGCTTGTTGGCCATGGCGGCGCACCAGTGGATGTACTCGGACGCCGACTCGTTGTTGTTCAGCTTGCTCATGATGTTGCCGTACTCGTTCTCGGTCTGAGAGAGGATGATGGGGCCTCCCTGTCCGGCGAACATGTTGGCCTCCTTGAGCTTATCCACGATGAGCGTCGTGAAGGTCTCCATTTCTCGCTGCATTTTATTTACAAATTAAGATCAAATTGCATAATTAATTTACATACGAAAAGAGAGATGGATCTTGAGTAGTGCTGTTTATCTGGTGTGTTTACCTCGAAAGGGTGGTTGTGCATCCGGAACTGCATGCCGGAGATGTCACGCAGCCACGCCGGCAAACCTCTGTTAATTTTGAGTGTCAATACAAACGTCTGTAACCAACATGCACTGCATGTGCGTCGACCAAACCAACATACCCGTAGTTCCACTCGCCGCAGATGTAGGGGCCGATGCGGAGGATGGCGTACATGCCGGCGTCCTGGACTTCCTTGAAGAACCGCACGATGTCGTAGTTCCCCTCGAAGTTGTACTGCCGGCGGCGAGGCTCGTGGCCGTTCCAGAAGACGTAGGTCTCGATGGCGTCCAGCCCGCCTTCCTTGGCCTTCCTGATCAGATCCGGCCACATCTACAAAACAAATCAACACATATATATGTAATGGAGATTCGTTAAGAAGATGCATGGGTAGCTAGCGAGGTAGAAGCTAGCACACAAACCTCAGGGGTGCTCCTCGGGTAGTGGATGGAACCCGAGATGATGATGCGGCGCTCGCCGTCGATGACCAGCGCCCGATCATTGTAGGCCACCTTCGTGGCACTAACGCCGATGGCGGCAGCGGCGGCGAGTAGCAGCCATAGGCAGAAGCGCTGCATGGTGATGGATTCGTCGATCTGACTAACAAACCAAGAAGTGATCGGTGCAAGAGACAAAGGAGACTGATGGAGAGAGGATCGAGAGTAGAGTGATGTATTTATAGGAGAGAGCGCGTGACCTAGTAGTGGCAGCTAGTTTGGATAAGTAGTGTCTATCTGTTTGCCCCAATAATCCACATCAACACAGACTGCATGCGAACACAGACTGCATGGACCGGCCGATCGATCGACCGACCCGGCCGGCGCTACTTCGTTGGATAAAACGGAACTTATCCGCCGGCGCATCGATCGGCGTCGAGCCGTCGACTCACACTCTTCATGCAACGCATGCGCGCGAGTCCTTCGGCTCCATGCAGTTATACT
Source organism: Poa pratensis (assembly GCA_947311845.1). Lineage (NCBI taxonomy): Eukaryota > Viridiplantae > Streptophyta > Magnoliopsida > Poales > Poaceae > Poa > Poa pratensis. The sequence goes on along the minus strand of CAMZMU010000037.1, from coordinate 85,462,997 downwards.
TTTGATTTTCTTTTCAACTTGCCTTGGCTTTATCCATCTAGCTAGGAGTGCGTCCCATTTCCACACAACCTTGATGCATACATGATAAGAGAACCATGCGTATAACTGAGTCATATCGAGAAAATATACAGAATCTTATTGCGTGTACGTAGATTGCCTTGCATTGCCATATAGTTGGCTGCGTCTAGTATCGTATTTTTTTTGCCAAATATGGCCTTTAAGTAAAACTAATCTCATTTCTGACCCCTCTTCAAAGCTATTTTCAAATCTGTTCATGTGGTCGGCTCCGGAGAGGATGGCGACGTCCTTGTACAGGTCGACCTCGTTTATAATGAAATAATTCCTTAGAAAAAAATTATGAGACTTTCGGCGACAACGTCGAACTGAATAAGTTCGGCTCCATCCTCTTTGGCGCCGAACTCAAGAGATTAGAATTAGAAACAGTTTTGAATAGAGGTCACATGTGTTTAGTTGCTTTAAAGGGGCAGATTTATCAAAAAAATACTCTAGTATCGCAGTGAATGGATTATTTTTTATCAAGAAAGTTTTCGCCCATTGTTTATCCTTTCCATGTCTCCCCACCTTCACAAGAATATTTTTTGCCCATTTTATATCCTTTCCATGCGCATATCTCCCTCGAAGAAAAGAAAATGGCATTGGAGTTATATCTTGCGGATGTCGTTGATGATCACAAGATCAAGATGGATGCAATGCGCTTGAAGATTAGAAAGATTGTAAAATATGTCATTAATAAAGAGGCTTGGTATCATTAATTATGTTGTTGGATCAATTGTTACCTTAGTTGCGATTTTGATCGCATTTGTTGTTACATTTAATGCTTTAGATAGTTATATGTTAGTTTCAATGTATGTTTTAGATGCTCTAGGTTTTTTTATGAGAACTATGTATGAACTTTAGATAGTTGTATGTCAGTTTCAAAATATGTGTTATCATTGCTCCAAGCTAGTGCATTTGTAAGTGTGTAGATATGAAATTTATAATGTAATAGGATATGGCGTGTCAAGTATGCTACTCTGCTTGTCGAGAGGGGATTTACACAGGATCCAGGTTCATGATTCAGCTGCAGGGCGGTCAGTCTAAGATGGTTATGCTGGTATGGACAATCTTTTGTTTTCTATACATTTCTGACTCATGTTTTCTTGTAACTATCTATCTAACATCACTTCCTTTTTGTTTTGTTCCGTAGGTTGTACCGTGCAATATACGGCGCCAGTTTAACGAGCTAGTCGGCAACACCGTCAACTTTGATGTTCACGGAACTATTTATAAGATACTTGTCAAAAAAGAAAAGAACAAGACTTTCTTCTGGGGGCACCGTTTGGACGAGCTCATTGCCACGAACAAGCTGAGCCGAGGTGATTTCCTCCATTTTAGTATGGTTGGACCACAACCTCGGATCAAGCTTGTCTACTTCGGCAATGCGGGTTCCGATGATGACGCGACTATGGAGAGTACTGAGGATAGTGTTGAGGAGAGTGACGAGGAGGACAACCCATTGAAGGATGTCGTCATCGCCCAAAGAGTCAGTCTGAGTGACCGTGAGCAGGAGCGTATTTTTCAAAGACTACCTTCCCGAGATAGCTACCATGGAGTGCCTTTTATGCAGCGTCTCACGCGCACTAATCTCAAGGGAAATCTCATGGTACGTATGTTTCTAAATTCTCACATCTTCCTATACTATGTTGTTCTTGTGGGCATGTGTGACTTAGTTGTTTTCTTGTTTCATGTGATCCATGCTATGTTCTTGCAGAAACTACCTAGGGTGATAGCGGAAGCCGCTGCCATTCAGCCTACCGGTACTTTTCGTGTCCTCATGGAGAGGGAGGAATGGTCACCGCCGTTCCGTACACCACGGACAGTGACAGTCGCATTGTCTTCAACTCTCAAGCGTGGAGGGAGTTCCATTCGCAACGTCTTATGGAGGTTGGACAAGCTATCGTCGTCACTCTAAGCAAGTGCCACGCAACATCTCGCACGTGTCATTGGTGATCAACTATCTGTAGCGTTGAGATCGACAATAGTTTGAAATTTTATTTGCACTACTATGGAGTCTAGTTAAACTACTCATTTCACCATCTGTAGCGTTGAGATCACTATCTGTAGCGTTGGTGATCAACTATCTGTACTTCTGTTATTTTTCTGTGAATTTTGCTGAATATTGTGGTTCAGTATGCAGTCATCGCTTTTATTTTTTTATTCTGACAAAAAACACCACCGGCGTGTCCCGCCTCGCCGGTAACACAAAGCGTCACCGGCGTGGCCTCGCGCACGCTGGTGATTAGCAACAGATCACCGCGTGGCCTTGCACTCGCGGTGATCTCAAATAGCACTGGCATGAAGTTACCGGCATGGGCGTTTCTCGCCAGTGATCCCAAAATCGCCACGCCGTATTAGCTGTTTCCTTGTAGTGCACCCCTGTTACTACATATAGGCCTTCTACTCGATGAAGAAGGCAAGTAACTCGCCTCCTAGAACACATAGTTACTTGGGACATCCCAGAGCACTCACTCTTTCTTTCTCATTTAGGGATACCCAACGTAAATCCATACACATACCACAAGAGTAGGATACTTATCCCTCGATCATTCTCGGGGCTCGAATATGCGCATATCTTTGTGTCTACCTGTCATCGGGACATTGGAGTCACACCAACCTACAAATGCATTGTTGGTCCTAAAAATCATGACAGGCGAGCGGGGGTGGTCGCACAGGTAGATTCCATGCATGACGGGGAGGAGGCATGGAAACCATGTCGATGGAGGCCAGACCAGTGCAGAGACGGCGAGGACGTCCAAGGCAGGGGTGGATGAAGCAACTCCGAAGAGGGGCGATAGCCACCGGAACAGGAAAAAGGTGTGACCGAGTGACACGTAGTTCCCTTGTGAAATTCCTATTTTGTATGATATATTTTTTTTCACAGGATTTGTTCTCCCGTAACCCGCACCTCGCTAAAAAGGTTTTTTTTGTAATAAAACGATTTTACGGTACGATCTAGGGAATACTAGTTGAATTTGGCGTGGCGCACGCCACGCCCTTGGTGAGATTTTTGTGCATTATTTGGACATGCACGCTCAAAGTTTCTGAACAGACTTCTTGTCCTTGCTAAATGCTAATATGTGCAGTCAACTATCACATAACTTCCATTCTTTACCTCCAAGCTACATATCTTTTATAATCATTGCAGTTGTTATTTGGTAAACAAAGGATTATCGTTGGCAGACGGAAACAAATGTGTGTACTGACTAAATACAAAGTTGATTATTATGGTAATGCATCCTAGAAAATGCTTTCTCTTTGGTAATATGTACAAATTCACAACATTAACTGTGGCGCCACCCTTGTTGGTGTCATTGCCATGTCATCACAGCCACGCTCCTTGCGGTGAATCAGCAGTGCCTTCCTTGGCTTAGTGTCGTTGGCGTATCAGAAGTGTCTCTCCTTGGATTCATGTCATTGGTGTCTCTTTGGCAATCTGTACAGAATCACAACATTAACTCTAAATTCTAGAAATGATTTCATACATATAAAGTTAAATCCAAAGTACAATATAAACTTATTTCAGAAATGAACATAAACAAAAGTATCAATCTGCACCAAATCAATAGCATGACAGCAACATTTGTGAAAAACATTATCCCATGCATCAACTAAAATATATTTTCTAAGAATTTCTTATAATTTATCAAAGATAGCTTGCAAAATCAAGCCCCTAACCGAGGGAGGGAATATATTGTACATTGAAGACACATATCTGAGGGAGTTAATATGCCTCGATAGCATGACAACAACATTGGTGAGAAATATTATCCCATGCATCAACCAAAATATATTTCCCAATAATCTCTTATAATTTATCAAAGATAGCTTGCAAAAGCAAGGCACATAACCGAGGGAGAGAATATATTGTACATTGAAGACATATATCAGGAAGTTAATATGCTTTACATGCATGACATCATTGAACTAAATTCCATAAAAAGGAAACTATTTAGTAGACAACGGAGCATGAATAATACACTGATTAATCTTATCCTACCAACATGCTTTTATTTTCTGGATGTACCCAATGTGTCTGTGACAAAAGAAAGTAAGAAATTATTTTCATACCTCATCCATTGGTACTTGTCTAGCTTCAGAACCCGTAATAGAAAAAACAATCAGAGAAAGAAGACCTGGGAAAAAAATCAAACATGGTGAGATGACTCGTGACTCAAGGTCAGGGGCAACCTGTGAAATCAAAGCCGACTCGGCTGTCCCCGCCAGCCCCGCCTTCGTCCTCCGCCAGCATCTCCAGGCTAGTCGCCATACCCGATGGTGTGCACGAGTAAGGGAGTTAACTGAACATGCAACATCCAAATGTGTGTTGTTAATAGCATGGCATGGTCCATCATAACAAAATCCAGATTCGTGAATCTTTGTATTCCTAGACGTGTAAGATATTTTCTACTCTTTTGCAAAGAATTTTCTACTCCAAAAAATAGAACTACAAATTAAATATGGTACAAAAATATGAGAATATTTGCAGGCAAACATATAGCCAGAAGGTGTTTGTGGGTGAACTTTGAGAAGGACAGACATGTGAGTAGGCTCGAACGGCCAGACGGCATATGGCAACTAATCAGCGGCAAGGCACTGGAGGAGAGAATAACAGGGCATGGCTGAAGACGGCAGTCGATGACGGTTGAACATGGCGTCAAACTTCTGCAAGGGAAACCGGTCATTCTTCATTTGGACCACTATTTATTTCATATATAAAATGTTCACACACCTATCTATAACCAATCTATGCGCAGAAACTATATAGCCAATCAATTTTCATTACTTAGTCCTATAATTTATTATGAAAGAAAAACAGTTAGGAAAGCATACAACTTTAGTAGGTGTGAGGATATATTATATTGCATTATATTACCTGGTATTTTATCTAGCAGAAATATAACAACATTTGGAAAACTCGTAAAGTTGAACTTTATAAAAATGGCTGTCCTGGACTGATGTACCCTGGAAAAAAGAAGCAAAAAGGCACCTTTATGAGAAGTGAAACTGTCGTTCACGTACAAAGCCAGCTGCCCGTCCCTCAGCCTCATATGCAGGTTCCTTCCCAACTGCCATCTTGAGTAGACTGCATCCAACTGCTTCAGTAGACTGCATCCAACTCCTTCCCTCTAGCACCACAGCCGTGAAGCTGAAAGTATCATTTAGTGCAGTCAACTATTTAAAGAAAAAAGACACATATACTGTTTTACTCCTGGCCTAACAACAACATGACTAAAATGATCTCTTATCCAGATAACCAAGAAGCAAGGCATTCGTACAAAAAATTACCAATTAGTCTTTATGTTCAGGATAAGTACTAACTGCATTTTTAAAGATATACTTGCAGCTGCACTTGTTAAAACATTAGGTACATATATATATGCTCTCTAATTTGTATGTAGTTTGGTATTATCAGCAGACACATACATCGGTCATGAAGTAATAATTGTAATTGACATATTCTCTTGTAAGTATATATTTCAACTCTGGACTTGCACCTGCCGAAACCTACTGTCCTGCTAGCATCTAAAAATCTATGTATGGCTTTACTAAAGAATAGAGATGGATGCCAACTGATCACGCTATCTTCTCATCTACCATCACGAAATGGAAAATCAAAAGCTCATTATCTTCCGCGCATCCAGATGCTCCCAAAAACAGGTGATCCACACGCGCGCACGTAGAAAAATATTGCAATGGTGGAAGAGGTAAAACTGAGCTAGAAGATGAAAGACTAAGTAAAGAACCCATGCGCTGCCGCCAGCCAGTGTTGACCACAAAAGTAAATAAAGCATATATATATATGCTATTCATCTTTCTTGAATCTCTAGGAGGGGAAGAAAAGCACCGCTGGATGCAATTGCAACATCAATATTCCCTAACTTCAGTATGCCCACGCTCAAAGGCATAATTAAGCCAAGCAGCTAAGGCCACCGTGTATGTAAATAACAGAAAACATAGAATTAAAAATACAAAAGGCTACAAAAGGGAAGTGAGCTTTCTTAGTAATCTCGACCATAACAGATCAATTCTGATAGCCTAAGTATTTATTTCCCAACACCACCTTATTATCATCAGAGAAAATCAAAAAGACTGGAAAAGTAGTCAAATGTCATTTAATTTAGTAAATATTGATTAATCACAACAAAAGGGAATACATAAATCGTTCATCACTTAAATTGGATATGTTTATAGTCTCTATCTAAAAATCTTAAGCTGAAGAGTGGCATTTGTCTGGTTCAAATGGGGCAGATACCACCAGTCTGTAGATTTTGTGGCAAAAATGTAAGCGCCATTCATGAAAAGAAAAATCTAATGGGGCAAATGAAATATTCATAACTTTTTTGTAGATGCAGATCATGAACTACCACGAACAAATTGTTCAATAAATCATGAATGCAAATGTGTAGCTACAAAATTATACCATGAATCCATAATAAAAAGCAAGCATGAACAAATCGCAACCGACCCAGGTCATACAAAATTTGGAGCAGGATTAGGAACTTTTCTTAGATCAAAAGCTAACAGTACTTTTGGTTGGTTCGTTAGGAGAGGCTCATGAAGCGCTTCAGGTAGGACCTCAAACAGCCCACAAGTAAACTATTTATCCAAAGCAGCGTACATCAATAGGTACCACATGAAAAAAAAATGCTTCGGCATCTTTTTGGGCCACCCACCACCCCAAGGTGTAATACACCTTTGGCTCTTTCATATTTATACTTTCGCTATTTTTTTGTACCCAGATCAAAATCATGTCATGGAAATAAAGTAAATCTGGTACAAATAGACGCAGACATCCATTTCAAGTAACCCTAGAAATAGTGAGACATTTGACATTAAAAAAATGAGAGCGTGAATATTTAACTATTTCAGTAATCTGGGTATGCTTTGTACCTTACAATTGCAAGGTTGTCATGGAGTTATTTCTGTTGGTATTGAACCTGCCTGCTCCTTTCTCTCGTGTATGCAATCTGAATGGCTAAAACAACTTCCATTAGATATGTTAACTGCTGGCCAGAAATTGTCATCAAGTTCATACAAAAATCGACAGTATACAGATTCCAGCAAAATCACATTAACTATACCATGGGTACTCCACCTGCATGGGAAAATATTACGACGACAGCCTTAAACTTCAGGAACCATCAGATATGACCTGCTTGCATCTACAGTCTGTGTGCTGTAAAATCTAAATAGATATAAGTTATGTTTTTTACTCTAAAGCCCAAGAAACATGAGGGATAAGAGAGAAATGCATAGCAACTAAAATAAGATGAGGTACAACGACAAAAAACAGTCTGTATTCCACACTCAATTAGATACCGACAGTCAACAAAAATCAACATTGCTAACTGAAACTTTGAATGAAGATATAATAACCTGTAGAACACACAGAACGTTAGAAAATATTGAGTTTGCATATCAATGCAAGAAGGATAAAATCTAATCAATGTATAGTTGAATATAGTATCTGATTATCTCCACAGTACGATGCACGTTAAAAAGGAAATAAAACACTCATGTATAAATTATCTATGATTGTCGAAGAAGGCATAACTAAAGTTACAAAAGAAAATCCTTCCTAATCTAGAGTGTCAGCATAAATAGTAACTGAAAATCGAACTTCTACATCATCTGAATTATTTGACACTGTTAATTGAGTAGTATGCCCAATTCTCCTCTTTTTTTGCAGTGAGTAGTACAGGTAATTCATCAACAAAGATAAAAGGGAGACAGACTCGGGAGATTGGAGCATGACACTCCAATTGATACCGAGCAGCACAAAAAAAATTGGGAGGGAATGAACTAAAATTGCAGATGCTGCGGCCATGAGATTGATTTTAAAACTACAATTGCGTAGAAGAGATGTCCGGTTCTAAAAAAGGTTGCATGCTGATTGATTAGTTGTCCGCCGCCGTGCGAGGCACACATCCTCCTCTTTCCGAACTCAGCACACCACATCGGAGACCAAACAAAAGGGATCTCGAGCTCAGCATACTACATCGGAGACCAAACAAAAAGGGTTGAAGAGATGAGAGAAGAATGAGACCATGCAACTAAAACTGATAGAGAGAAAGGGGGACAAACCTGCAGGTCATGGATGAAAAAGAGGCAAGTGGCCGTTCGCCGCGCTGCTGGCCGTCATCTGTGGTGACGATGAACAGGCGGAGAAACTAGGTAGATGTGTTTCCGGTCAGAGGTGGTCGGAGCTCCGCTGGTGCTTGCGCTGCTGAGCATGGAGCACGGGGCGCCGCTTGCGAGGGGCTCCACAACAGTCGCTCCGTCCGGCGACAGCCTGAGAGGAAGCCGGGGAGGCGCGCGGCGAGGAGGAGGAGGCGCGGTGGGGTGGCGACCTTGCTGGGCCCCGCTGCTCGCTCGTGGAAGATGCTTGCCCTTGGAGGACGACCTGCCTCCATGCCGCCGGAGGAGAGCCGTCTCAGGCTGGAGGAGGCAGGACAGCTCGGGGCGGCGGCGTCGCCGCATCGGGGTGGAGGAGGGTGGGGAAAATGAAGAAGAACGCCGCCGCCGCCGCTGTGTGAGAGAGAGAGGATGAGTGGAGCGTGAGGATAAGGAATTTAGGGTTAGGGTTGGCGTAATATACAGAAGGACCGACTCGTAATTTCCGAAAAGTGTAGGTACTTTTTTGCAAAAATGCCACGGGCACTGTTCAACCCTATTCATTGCCCGAGGGCTCACAGTTGCCTTGAAAAGGTACGTTAGCGCTCGTCCTCTCTCTCGAACATCGACTCTGTCTCTCCGAGCTTCCTCTGTCCCCGCTCTTCCGACTGCGCCCTCGTCCAATCCGGCGAGGCTCGACCCGGCTCCCCGACGCTGTCGCCGTTGCCTCCCGCAGCAGCCGTCGGTGAGCACCTTAACGCCGCTTCGCGTCTTCCCGCGCCGCCGCAAGGCAGAGCGGGGCGGCCATCGCGCTCCCCTCCGGCGGACGGCGGGAGAAGGCGGAGCAGCGCGAAGACGCCGGAGCAGCTCGGCGTGTTCTTCGGGGCACGAAAATCAGGTGAGGATCCCGCCAGCCACGATTCTGTACCGAGGGCTTGCGCCTGCTAGTTCGACGGGCGGACCAGGGCAGCCGGCGCCGTGGGATCAATCGGAGTTTCGGCGCGAACGAACGAACGGAGAGGCGCTGCGATTCGGCTCTTCTGTCCGAGCCGCGGACAGAGAGATTTATTCTTCCACGCGATCCGCGTCTCTCTGGATTTTTTCCCATCCGTGCTTGACGGTCCATCCTCTGCTCCTCATCCTCTGTCCTGGAATTTTTTTGGGAACTCTGGGTATTTCTGGTAACAAATCGCTTCTTGTTTTGTTTGTTACCCGCCAGGAACGAGAGTTGCGGCGACAAATCGCTCTTTTATCTGTCCCGTGATTAGTTTCCATATCAAATCGGTCAGAAAACTCGCCCCAAATCCCGTCTCTCCCTCTCCCTCTCCTGCCGCAGCCGATTCAACCTGATCCGATCACTCCCCAGATCCAAATATAATCCAATTCAGACTCGATGCTCTTCTCATCTTTTCCTCATCAACTTGGAACAGTTTCTTGAGCCGACACAAGGATCCACGCGACGACTTGTTTCAGCGATCTGTCTGTTGATATGTTTCGTTTTCTTAAGACATTGCACAAGTCATAATTTCTTTGCAAAACCCAAGTAATTTCCTTCAGAGCGCGTTCGAGAACTCGTGGAGTTATGCCTGAGCTAGCTCTCTCTCACGAGGAGGAAGAAGAGGAGGAGGACGATGATGATCTCGAGGACACCCCCCTAGACCCCTCTGATGGTACCAATTCTCTTTAAACCTTATCAATCTTTTGCACTTCTAACACGTATCTGATCACTACATGCTCAATTGGTTAGTTAATCTACTCTGTCTATCAGTGCTACGATTTGTTCAAAGTGTCGGCTATGCTGAACCTGCCAAGAGGGCATGCTTGATGAGAGATACCTTAGGTGTTCCGCCCAAACCCCGTGACTGGCCCAACATCTGTCTACTCCCTGAGTCGTCCAGAGATCGAAGGCATGTGGGTGATCTTCAATGGCACCAGACCTACGAAATGGACAAACTATCCGAGAGTAAGTTCTCTACGCCCTAGATAATAGTATGTTGCTGTCTACGCTTTACGCCATGCTTGTTATCCTAATCGGGTCGCTTCCTTGCCTTTGAATTAATAGCTTGTTTGCCGCCTATGAGGTATACGCAGTGTTGCGATGAAGCTTTGGTTGGGCAGCAACGGTGTTTCCACAAGCCGCGCCCTATGCTCCAAATCTTCTGTACCGGGGTGCAGACCTTTCTTGCAGATTACACCGGTCCAATTGAGGTATACGGTCATATCGCGGTCCGTGACTCTGAGGATTATCGCCGGAATTATCTTTTCAATCGGCCCCGAGATAACCCGCTCACTATCAATTCGGTAAGAAATTGCTATGCATTTTAGAGGCGCATTTATTTGCAATTGTCAAGCTCTGATTATATCAAGGAAGCCATACGACAGAACCTTTGTCTCTAAGTTGCTCGGTTAGTTACCCCACCATTACCATCTTATGGGATTGAAAAAAAGAATTGTAGTCATTTGTCGCCGGACACCATACTGTCTAAAATTACTTTGAAGAGCTAGAGAAAGTTGGGGTTGGTAGAAGGAGTAGTGGCAGGATGGACATTGCATTACCTCATTTCTAGTTCTGAAGTAATGAGTTTGCTCTTTTCCATGTCAAATGCCACATATATATGTAGTGTCATGTACTCCATCCGTTTTTAAATATAAGATGTTTTAGGTGTTCTATGTATTGTCTAGATGCATACTAAAATGAGTGAACATATACATTAAAACATGTCTAGATACATCTACACACATGTGAATGTAGACAAATGCTAAAACATCTTATATTTAAAAACGGAGGGACTAGTAGCTAATCTTGTCTTGTACGAGGCATGAAGAAGTTCTGTCGCTATATGTTGGTATGTTGAGTGCTGACTCTACAATCAAAACAAATTTCAGGGTAGCGACTATCTGCGATTGTTGAGCCCCAAAAGAGGCATGTCCATGCAATTTGATTGCCTAGTTGAAGTCGATATCAGAATAAAGCCATTGTCGAGTGATACAAATGATAGAACTTTAGTTGATGGGTGTTTTGACCAAATCGAGGGGCGGGCTACTTTCGACGTGCTCTCTAGAAGCGCGGCGGAAGGTGAATATGGTGCTCTTGTTTTTCACCTGATCTTGTTTCAGAGAAGCGTCGAGGCAACCATTCATATGGACTTTTTGGAAGTGCCTAGAAATGGGTTTGATATCAAGATGTGCGGTTTTACTGGCATTTGGAAGAACTTGTATGCCTTCATAGACGACGAACAATGCGACTGTGATAGCTTCGTCTCCTTGGTCGGAAAATTCGCACGATATTTTGTAGCAGCTGTGCAGATGGATGATACGTTGTTTATCGATTTTATGGAGGGGAATATGCCAATTTCATTTGAAGCAGCTATTCATGGTAGTGATGAGAAATTATATTATTTTCGTAATGGTGCCGTGGTATCTGTGAAGGTGTCTTGGTCGACAGCCTACTATTAAGGAATAATAATATTGAGGTTAATTAAGCAATGTTTGCAGACAGGAAGAGTCAGAGAACAAGACTTTGCTTATTGATGTAATATTTTAGAGTGCCTTATGAAGGACATGTTGAATCAAGTTTTCCTAGGACAAAAAAATATGAGAAGTCTTGTTGCCAAGTAATAATTTAGAAGTCATGTTGAAGTCATGTAATAATTTAGAAGTAAAAATATGAGAAGTCATGTTGAATCAAGTTTTTGGAAGTGCCTTATGAATCGACTTTTACCCTTGTTTTCTTCACATGCTACTACAACTTACAATATATTTAGGAAAATACTCCATAAAACTCCAGGGATACAGGACAATGCGCTCCAAGAGAAGAAAAAAGAAACGTTTTGCATCATATATAGATGGAATCAGCCCGGCAAGGATACTATCTAGCTAGGTAATTAAAATCCAAGCATCATATATAGATGGAATCAGCTCGGCAAGGATATGTATATATCTAGGTAATTAAAATCCAAATGTGCAATCACAACAGCACAAGGATGCATGGCTCTATGATCAGCAAGAAAGTCAATTTTGGGACATGGCACATCGTCAAATATATGCTCCATATATATATAGCAACTCGGTTGGTCAGGCTTCATGACTTGATAATTAGTTTTGCCAAACTGGCAGAGCGGCAAATAGTTGCCATCATCACAGATATTCTCATCTATTACAGGTAGACAGACGGATGTTCGTGTCGCAGTGTACGTCCAAATGTCTGATCCAGCATCGCATGAGCGCTGCGTTTCTCAATTGGCGAGGTCGGTATAGACCACAACGTGTTCTCGTTCCTACACCCTAGCTTCAGATTCTTTCAGTGACAGGGCAACTGGCAGGCAGCGGACGAGGGAAGCACAGATTGTGTGGCGTCTTGAACCAACAGAAGCCACAATGTTGGGCGGGCCAGCCCAATAAAGGCCACCATTTTTTTTCTTCATGAGCCAGGTTTTCTCTATTTTCTTTAGTGAATTCGCTTGGGCTGGGCGGGCCATGGCCCAGGTCGGCCTTCACTGAGCTCCGCCACTGATGTGTCATCTGAAAGAAGACAACATGTGTTTTAAGGAAGGAATTGGAACATTCAAGTACAACAATAAAAAGTTCCGGTTTCCCTTTTGTTTTATTGTAGGAAGACATGATTTCATCAGGTACCAGGGCTGACATATAACCATAGGGTTGGAACAGGGGTAAAAACAAACAATGTTATAGAAAGGAGTCTTACTGTGAGACATGTCGAGAAAACCGACGTCCCACTCAAAGATATTGCCTCCTCAGTGTTAGATTCCTTGTCATCAAAAGTAACACATGCGGACCTGGGACAGAGCACCAAAGAGAATTAACATACAAGGAGAGCTCTAGGGTAAAGCAAGCTGGAAGTATGAAAAAATATATGTACCCTTTAGGGTGGCAAAAAGTGACTTCATCTCCCAACATGCTAATTTTAAGCACAGTCCCAAACTTCGTAAAATGAATTGACAGTGCTTCCTTGGTTGCGGCAGCAAGATGCACCTAGAACAAGTGAACAACCATTAATGTAGCAACTCAATGAATTTATCATCTACAAAACAATTACAGCCGAACGAAAGAAACAAATTACAGTGACACCGAGAGAGAAGGTAAACAATCGGGTAGTCTCTTTTCACATACGTTTGTCGTCATGAGAGCAGTACTGGAGTCGACATCTTCCTCCGAAATTGCATGGGAGCCTAAAGAAAGAAAAAAATTGGTAAGACATTTTGTACGTCAAAATTGGTAAGACTTTAATGCCATGTGGTATGTAGGGACTATTAAAAGTACAAGGGCTGAGCTTGTAACTCAAAACATAAATCTAGCAGACAGATGAAAAAATATTAATATTTCAAAAAAAACTGAAAGAACAAATATTAGCCTCATGAACTGTAATACTGTATTACCCCCCTGAAGTATAAAACGAGCATCCTGCCCCCTAAAAAATAAAACTTAGCAAATGCTATGGAAAACCAGCTAGCTCGGTCTCAAGAAAAAACTGAATCCTGAAAAAACACTAGATTAACATATGGCAATTTTCTAAAAAGAATCAGGTGCTAGGCAGAGGCAGGCAGCAGAGCACTAATCATTGAAGACGGATTGGAATTGTAAAGAATTAATTTAAAAATCTACCAGCAATGACGCGCTATGGTCTAATGCATGCTGGCTTGCCACAGATCTGTGCGTCAACTAATCAAATGCTGATCTTTTATTCAGAAACAAGTGCTGCATTACTGTTTCTACATTTTCAAAAGATGGTAACCAGTTCAATCATCAAGCGCATCGGGGGCGTGGACAGTAACCAAGCTGGAATCAGTACGGGGAAGATAAATACAATTGCGTTTATCTTCAACTTAGATAAATCATGAATTTAGATGAACACTATCTATCTAGGCATTTTCTAGAAAAAAACTACAACAATTTTTGATCATGTCAGTATGTCGAAGGATCAATTGTAGACAGCTTCTTTAACAGAATCGTAGACCACTTTAATGTCAAACAGTACCATGCTATCAAATGCAACATGAAATTGTGATACATAAAGGTAAAGAAATATTCACATCAGGCCACCAGCATTAGTTTCAGACAGGCTCCAAACAAACCCTAGCAATAATTAACGAAAACAGACAGGGTAATTGGCCAGAAACGGAGCTAGTTTGGTAGAAGAATGAAGAGTCTCCAATGTAAAAGCATAACTGAGAATGACACAGGCCATGTGATGCAAATGCTAATATGAGACAAGCATAGTTTTCCTGCAGTAACACACCTATGCAACATTTCTCTAATATACTACATCCTTAGCTGCATGCTTCATAAGATCATTGCATGCAGAGAAACTGTTTTCAGATAATTACAAGATTGAAGATCTAGTTACAAGTGTTATGGTCGATTGTGAAAGCCGACTGATTTACATGATAAATATCCAAATAGGATTTCAGGATAGCTATCTCATTGAGATTGTTTCTCTTAACTAGTATGACTGAACTGAGTAAAAGCATAAGGGACTCCCCCCATGCTTCAACTAGGTAGCTATTATTGCACAGGAAGCCAAGAAACCATGCAAAATCACCGACGTAATATAGAAACCACTCTTGTGTAGATTCCAGCTGGCCAAGGCATAGTAACCTAGTTTATATTACTATTAGTGGCATCATTAACTGGTTAAACACGCAGCAAAATAAATACAGACCTACCTGAAAATTTATCAAATATGTCCCCTTGTTTACTTGAGTTAACATGGCATGTTTCTTCATGCTCAGCTACCACTTCTTATTTTGAACAAGCATGTTGTCAGTTTCTCTGGCCATGTGTCTTTTCATTGGCACTTGGCCATTATGAGCTCCCAAGGCCATGTGACGATTTGTCTCATAGCAAGATCATACAAATGAGTCGGTTCAGTACTATTGTCATTCAAACAATATACTCTTATAGTCGTTTGACTTATACAAAGTCAATGATCAGGAAAACGTGATCATCTAACAACAAGATAAGCTATTCTTAGAGACAAGACTAGGAACACTTGGTTTTGTCTATATCTCTACACATGCATCGGAGGTTTTTCTTTGAATACTCACTATTCAACTGCCAATGCAGTTATAGCATAAAGATATAAACATTAATAATAAACTTGGAGATAAATAATAACTAAATATTATTGTCTCTAGGGCATATCTCCAACACTCACGAGCCCAACAAGCTGCAAATTTTGAGAGGCATGCCATCTACTGGTGGTTCGACCTTCTGTTTGCCTCATTTTTTCAGCCACTGCCTTATTTTGACCTGAAACCATCTATATATACCTCTTGGGGATTTATTTTGAGATGAGACCGAGCGACAAAACATAGGAGTAGAGAAACAACAATATGCCTCTGAAGGAGAAATAGAGGGGGAACCGCTATTGAAATTGCCTCTAGCCGCCTCTCTTCCATTGTCATCGCCTTCTCGTCGCACTCCACCATGAAGAGGGGGTAATTCACCTCTTGGACTATGGGTTTATTGGAACCAATTTACGGAAGTTAATAAATACGGGGAAAATACTAAAATTCTAATTATTTGGGGCCAAGGGGGAAGGGTTCTTGGACATGATTAATTGTCACTTTATGATCAGATTATTTATGCTATCTATTTTACATCTCTTGCTATCTTGATGTTTTATTTTATAGTATTACATGCTCTGGGAAATCTGTGTTGGGTCATAGGTGTAGATGCACTCACTATTCAAAAATTATATTTTTAAATGTTAAGAAAAATCAAAGCAAATATTCGGTTGTGTATCTAAACATTCTATGTTTGCATAAAAAAAATCGTGTAAGAAGACAAATTTCAGTGCTCAGAATTGACTTTTCACTATACTTTTTTTTTTGTCTTTTTTACACTGTCCACAAAAAATGTTTTTTCTCCGCAATTTTTTTATGTGAACATAGAATATTGGTATGTACATCTGAATTTTTGTTTTAAATTTTTGACATTTTAAAATGCTTTTAAATATATTTTCCATAATGAGTGCAGCTAGACCTACGAGTTAAACATCGTGTCCTACATGCTCTCCAATTTATTTGTATACTTTGGCCAAATTTATATTAGATCTCCAATAGGGAGTTAATGTATGATAGTGGGTTCAACCTTATGGAGCTAGCCTAGTGACAGAAAGGGTCAATACTTTGTATTGTGTTGTTATTAGTAAGGGTAAAATAATTGTGCAATATCACAGTGGAATAGTGGATGATGTTTGTTTGAAACTAATTCCTACATATGCATGATGGATAACGGTCTTAAAATGTAGTATTAGTTATAGATACGGTTAAGTAACAGTTTATATATCAATGGGGCCCAACACTTTCTAGAAAAAACATCAAGAAATCTTTGGCGACTGGGACGTACCGAAGCATCTCTCCTGTGAACAACACCAATGTCATTGCCGAGAATATATCAGCATCAACTAAGGGATCTACACACTTGCACTTTATTTTTATCATTTTTCTTAATTACTTTTTAGCTTTTATTTGCTTATTTGTTTTCTTAAAAACTCGAAAACCAAAAATATTTAAACTCCAACACCTTTACCTTTTTTACCTTGCAATCATGGCTAATACTTGTGAAAATACCAAGCTCGGTGACTTTACAAGTACCAATAATAATAATTTCTTATATAAACCTATTGCTACACCTAATACTAAGCTAGAATCTTACAAAATTAAGCCTCTTTTTGCTGAACGTGGTAATGAAAGAACAATTTTCCATTGCCTCTCACTTAAATAACTTTGTGGAGCTATGTGATATGCAAAAATATAAATAGGTAGAAGGTGATACTTCAAAAATATAAAGAGCTATGTGAATAAGTGTGTGATAGTTTGGTCATAAAAAAAAATATTGTTCTAACATGCCCTTTTATGATTCTAAGGTACCCGCATACTATTTTTTATGAAACACTCAAATTTAAGTGAATAACTAAAATTTATTAAAATTTAAGGACAATTTACAAAGAAACTTAGACTAAAAATTTAAACACCAAATAAACCTAATCTAGTTTGACGACGGGAGGAGGCTCGAGAGCTGTTACAGCCAGCAGGGACGGAGCCAGGAATGGCAAGAGGAGGGGGGCAATTATACAAAAAAATTGCTTGGAGGGGGCCATATAGTCAATTTCTGCCAAAGTTAGGGATCAATCTACATATTATATAGGGGGTTTTCAGCAAAATTTGCAGCACAGGGTGGGCCATGGCCCCAGCTCGCACCCCCTGGCTCCGTCCCTGACAGCCAGCCTCGCTATCGTGCGCCACTAACTAGCGTGCGGCATGTGCTTCACGCCCTAGCCTGCTTGCCATCGATACTTCTTGCGGCGCCTGGTGGTGCGCCTCCTCCATCTGTAGGCGAGCAGCGTGCGTTGCCTCCGCATGGGCTTGCAGTTCCATGGAGGCTTCCCCTTCTTCGGCCATGAACTGGCGGGCGATGAAGTGGTGGTGGGACGGGAGCTCGGCGGGAGTCAATGGCGCAGGCGGGAACCAACGGGTGGTTAGAGGTGACGCGTGGGGAGTCATACCTCTGCGGCTCTACCGCATCAGGCCGCCTAAGAACCGAGAAGTTGGGCACAATTTAAAACAACATTGAGTAACCTCTGTGTCGATGACGAGCTGGGCCTGCCTATCAGACCCATGTTCAGTTTTTCAAATTGTCCAGACCAATCAGGGCGCCGCTAGATTAAGAAAAAAATGTAAGTGAAACTAGCAAGTAAATGCGAAGCATGCCAACTGAGAACCAGTAAGGTTGAATGTTGATCATTCCTAACAAACGAGGTCAAAATTGTGCTGATGGATTGCCAATGAAAACAAAGAACCGTAATTCATCATTACAACTGATCAAACTATTATTTCTCTTTTAACAAGCCAGGAACATAGACCGAACCCTATTATTCCTGTTCTCTGGATAAATACAGCACATTGCTAGTGAACACATACTTTTTCCACCAGCCATCACTGCTTTTATAGAGTCTACATCACATGTTCAGGCTTGATGGCTCTAGCAACAGCCACATTTATTCAATATTTACTGCACTTCCAGTATGCGATCAATCAATAACAATAGGTTGGATGAATTAACATTAACAGCTGCTTTGAGATATGTACTGCGGCTCTATTTGATCTCCTACTAGTTCACTCCACATCCCCCAAAAGACAAACATTTCTGAGTCCCCTGCTCGCCCAATCGTTACTAAACTCTGTATAACTAGACTAAGGTCGCCATGTTCTAAGTCATGACAAGAACTCCTTTTTTGAGCTGCTTCGTGATTGTACAGGCTGCTTGCGAGGGCGACTCAATATGAACATATTACTGCAGTAGCAGTAGAAGCAGCATATCCCAGTTTCCCTCGCCGTCGATGAGCTATGAGCCGGCTGGTGGCATCAATCAATGTTGGATCTCACACAGCTCCCAGTTTCCCTCGCCGTCGATGAGCTTTAACTCCACGGAATGGAAGGGTATAAGGGCAGGCCTCTGTAAACGGGGGAAAAATAAAAGGTTTCAGCGTTACCGTGAATTGACAAGCAAGTTTAAAAGTTAGAATGCAGAGGGGCTCAGCAGACAATGTAAACGGCAATAACAACAGACACTCTACACGGCCGTCCGAACAGACACTTACTTGTGACGAGGTGATCACAGTTATCCCCATGTTAGTCGCCAGCCTGTACAAATGCTCTTCGACATCGACACTCGTAGCGCTGCAATGAAGTACGATATTTAGGACCCGCATAAATGATCAGCGAATGAGAACAGAAATGGCAAAAGAGTGCTGTCGTGATGCGCATACTTTGTGCACTCGTCGAGAATACCGAATCTAGGATGATGGAAGAACAAACGAGCCTGGAACAAAACAGTTCGATCAGAAGATGTTAAGGGGACAAAAGGTGGTTCTAGCAATTAGCAGAGCTTGAAGTGACTGACCATCCCGAGTCTCTGCTGTTCTCCCAGCGACAAAACGTCTTCCCAGTTTGGAGTAGAGTCCCAGCCTTCTCTTTCTAGAAGATAGACCAACCGAACATTCACAAGAACCGTCTTCAGGTGATCATCTAGCAACTCGGGAGCACTAGACCTGTTGCCTGCATTACCAGGAGAAGCAACATATAACTTACTATAGTACAATTTGACAAGCACTCGTAGTAAATAGAACGATACTCAGTTCAAATGTACAGTTCTTGTTACTCTAATAATTAGATATTTTGAGGAGGGGCCTACTAGCTTTATGTAACGAAAGAATCTTCATCTCTGCTTCCTCTCTTGATAGAGGGTATATGACCTGATCCCTCAGAGTACCCAAGCTGGTATATGGACTCTGAGGAACATGAAACATCCCTTCAGAGGGCTTGGTAACTCTCCCAGAAAAGGCGGGCCATAAGTCTCTGAGCACCCTGAAAAGAGAGCTCTTTCCAGTACCATTGGGTCCTTAAGAAAATGAAGGTAAAAAGGAACACGTTAGCATAATTCACTGCCTTATATAAAAGATTAACGAAGTTGCAGAGCGTAGACGGACGATATACCAGTCAGAAGAAGGCTTTTCCCTTGTACCACATTGCATGACAGCTTGCTAGCCAATAGCTTCTGTGATGGTGTTACAATATCTACTTCATGGAATGAAATAATCTCTTCTGAGGCTCTAGTGATGGCACTGGAAGGCACCGGAGTATCTAGGGAAACAATTCAGAAGGTCACCCGCAAAAAAATCAGAAAGTCATGCTTGATTAGTTGCTGTAAACTTGCAAAAAAAATACATCAGCTAACCGAGGGCATTATTAATACAAAATTACCACACGACATTGTACAAGTAAGCAACTTTGTCCAGAGCTATCATGCTTAGAATGTATCGATAAGTTATAATTAAAACAAACTTGCAATTCTTGACAAAACATTCAAATTCATGTAGTCATTTGCACACTAATATGTAGCATTCTATTTCGTTTGGCATAATACAAAGGCAATCAGTGTTAGATCGAGAATGCTGTTGCTGATGTGCCAAAGTTCCATAATAATATATGCTAAACAAGATGTTCCATAACAACATGTTGTGCTAAAATGTCACAGTTTTAAACCAAACATGATGCATGTCATACGATAAGATTAGTTATCATTACTGCAACAGTACTAGTGCAACCGCACTGTTATGTCTGCACACTGAGAATGCAAACATGATCCAGTTAAATTTTGGAACAAATTTGGTGTGCTAATTAAGTCTCACCCAACTAAAACTTACCCCTTTGAGCTAAATGTAGAACCTCCTCGAGCTCAAAGATCCGGTTAATCCCACCAGAAAGTTCAAGGAATTTCTTGTGTAACTCAAGAATGTCACCAAAGGCTACGAAGCTTTGTGACACCACCGATGCCAAGAACCGGAGAGCATGAGCCAGCTCTCCTGTTGCACAGAAGAGAAACAAAACGACTTTGCAAAGTTAATGTTTGAAATAATCTAGTACTGACAACCAAAGCGTTTTTACAGTAACCTTGTGTTGATGTCAAAGCTCGATCTCCCTTGTGCTCCAGAGCATACAACAAACTCAGACCCCATGTCACGTTGTGTGGGAGTTGCTTTGTCACAAAATCATCAACAATACCGTAAAGCCATTGTTTTCTCAACAGAACCTTTGAGTGGTTAAGCAATTTCATGAATTTAGCCTCGACCATCTGTTACAAGAGAACAAAACCGTAAGAAGGAAGGCTATAAATCTCATCTAACATAATAGGGCTAGCAAAAGCTATTGATAACAAACACGACACCTTTCACTTGTAGGGATAACATAAGCACATATTGTATTACAAGTTGGAATCAGCAGAGACAAACAGCAAACTGGGAACATGTGAATGCCCTCTCCTTAGGGTGCATCAGTAATATTTAGCTTGTACCAAAAACCCAACTTCTGAACCTTTTCCATATAGATGCTTCAAGAAAAGTAAGACATTGATAATTACGAACGTACAGGATGCCTAAACAACCTTTTTTGCCCTTATGAAGAATACAGATGATTAAACAGGACAGCACTTGCTAAATATTTGGAGATATCTATCAAGTAACTATTGCAGACTTCTTAGTTCATATTTAGAATAGTTGAAAAATTATGCAACTAAGCATCCTAGTACAAGAGTTCATAAATCATCGTACTTCATTATATTAGAATAAAAATAGTTGACAGAAAAACAGTGGACAGACGCTAACAACACATGTCTTTAGATGCATTATAAACATTTGCCATTCATGCGAAGGAGCTCACAGCTTTTTCTCTTGCACCACCACCAAAGAAAGCAATTGACTCAGCGTGTGTCCGCAGCCTCGAGTGCATGAACCTTGTACATTAGTTCACCAGGTTAACTAACACTAGAAAAAATCTTAAAGCAATAAGAAAGTCAGGTCCGTCAAGGCGCCCAAGACACAGCAAGCAATGCAATATTAACCTGAATGTTCCTTCAAGTTCTTGTTCTTCACTTGCAAGATTACCAAAGTCAGGGGATACAGCTCTTAGAAACCCCAAACCTAGTAACATGTAAGCATACAATATACCAACTCCTCTTCGTCCTGACAAAAGCTTCATTCTCCATGTAAACCTAGTGTGTGAATTGCATAGACATTATTGCGCTGAATTTTAAATGCTAACCAAAGATTAAACCAGGTCGATATCAGGGCTGATACCAAGGATAACTCACCAAACAATGTCGACTAGTGGTTTTACCATTCCAGTAACCAATCCAGCAAGGTCAGTGGTCAACTTATCCACATCAAGTGTTAATCTTTGGTCTGCATCAATACTTTTGCCTGACATATTGAATACCTGAAAAATATATACTATAAAAGCTTAGCTCCAGTCGGAAGCTAAAACCCACGATTCAGTCCAATATGCAATCATACTTCTGAACCCAGATCCCCTGCACACCAAGAGACATCAACTCACAAAACCACAGTCCAAACCTCATGCAATGACCTAGCCTAACAGACAACTCATCCCACTCATTAGAGATCATCCACTCTTAATACATAGTGGTAACGAATACACGAGACGCTAGAGAATGTACCTTGTAGAATGCATTTCTTCTCAAATAATACTGAAGCAAATGGTTGGTCATGCGAATTCGCCATCCAAGAGCGAGTCTTGCGGTAAGGGTTCTGTGAAGTTATGAAAAATTAAAACCATGAAATCAACCATACACTGAAAAAACAATCAATCCACCAAACTTAAATTTGCATGCCCAGAAGAGGAGTTTGGAGAAGCACCAAACTAGAAGCATCAGTAAAACCAGAATATAAAGTGATTATTCATGATCCCATGTTAAAAGAATCAATTAACTACAGGTAAATAGGTTACCTCAGAGATGGCGCGACAAAAGAATTTGCAGCGCTCTGCAGGACACTGACACCAACCAGGCGAACAAAGGCAGCTTTATCCTGCTCCAAGACAAACTTCACAGTAGTACCTGACAAGATGAGCTGAATCAGTAAAGAATTTTATGTGTAGCCCTTCCAACCATAGAAGATGCTGAAAAAATCTAACCATTCAACGAAGCAATACGGTCCGAGATCACAGTGCGAGAGAAAATAAGTAGAGCAACAGCAAGCAACTGTCCTCCTTGTTTGTCTAGTACTTTAGGAACCTGGAAGCAAGAAAATGAGATCATGTTTGGTAACATATTAACAAGAGATAAGTTTTCTTGAGATAATTTCATATGCTACATCAGATATATGTCAAGTTAGTAGATTTTAAAATTTCTAGCAGCTGCCGATACAAAATCCTAAAATTCTAGCATCTGCAACAAGCTACAGTATCTGAAGTCAATATTGGCTTACTGAGGAAAAAACTAAAGACTAGTGGAAACAACGTACCAGTATTTTAAGCATTGCAGCTGCTCTCAGAGGCAGAGGCCTTGTGGAGCATTGTAACTGTGGGACTAGCGGTGTTTGTACTGTTTGATCTCTTTGCAACTTAGGGGAAGTTGCTATAACCTTTGTAGAGTAAGAATGTTCCTCAGACCTTAATGAAGCATTGCTCTAGTAAGGAGAACACGTAAAACTGTGACACCGATAAGATAAGTAGGTAATAATGGAATAGACATGTCTGCTACTTCTATACCTTTGCCCTGTTTATGAAAGCCCTTTGAACAGTTAGGGCATCTGATTTACGATCAGTTTCCAATGATGTGAGGTCAGACTCTTCAGTGTAAAAGGATGAGTCATCCCTACAAATCAACAGACAGATATAAACTTACTGTAAATTAATCTTGGACCTATAAACATGCACTGGATTATTTCAGTACTTTCTGTACCTTCTGTGCTGAACATCCCACCCTCCTTCACCGTCCAAGGACAACACAATATTATGAAATGCAACCAAAGCCGGGCGATGAGATATCGTTATGCATGATGTTCCCATCGCTCGAACCTTTTTGCAAAACCGTTCTTCCATATCAATTGTAACGGCACTAGTACACTCATCAAGAATGGCAAACTTTGGCTTATGGTAGAACAGCCTGGCCATTCCTAATCTTTGTTGCTCACCAAGGGACAACTCATTACCCCAGTTAACTTCCTTGTCAAGAGGATAACGTTCTAACAAGTATTCTAGGTCAACCTGCAAAAGGAGCATGATTAAAAATTGAAGAGTTGTAACTCAAGAAGACATAATATAAATAAAAACATTGTACATTGTGAAGACTATTACATTCTTTAAAAGGTCCACCATGCCATCATAGCTAAGTGGTACAATCTCCTGGTCTGCTGTAAGAGGATAGATTAGCTGTTCGCGAAGTGTGCCAACAGCTGTGTATGGTCTTTGTGGGACATAAAAGATTTCTTTGTTAAGATCTGAACCAACACCAGGTTTGACAATATGGCCAGATACCAGTGGCCATAGGCCGCCAAGGACCCGGAAAAGGGAGCTTTTACCGCTACCATTAGGGCCTGAAATAAGAGTGAAATCTCAGTGTCAAAATTTCACATAATTGGCATTTCATGCGAAGATATATGGACTATGGACACTGGGAGTTCTAGATGTATTAGATACTTCAAGAATATAAGCATCAAATCTGAATCATGTCCTTCAGATGTGCTTAAAGATTATGCCCGTTCTTTTTGAGACAACAGTGTTTTAGTCAATGTAATCCATTAACTTGTGAATGCTACTCCCTCTGTCCCTATTTAGGCTGTGCAAACGTTTTTCAAGATCTAAGTTTGACCATAAATTAGATCAGTGAAACATGTAATCTATATGACAAAAGTTATACCACTGAATTCGTATTCGAATAAAGTTTTTAATGGTATAATTTTTATAACAAATAACATTTGTTTATTGATCAAATTAGTGGTTAAAGTTGAGACACGGAAAACAAGGGCACCACATGCATTGGGACGAGGGAGTATATTGTTTGGCATAATTTCAGTATTCTTAGTTGATCTACTTTCAGGAACAAAGGTTCAAATAGAAGATGCTGAAGCAGCATCTCTTTAGATTTCTACTACAGATTTACAGAACCTAACATATCATAAGTGTAATTAGGTCCCAAGGCCGTATAGTAATAAAAAGTAGTAGACCATCAAATCCAAATAAAATAGGAAATACAAAATGTCACTGTAAATAACTGGAGGGTCAATTTACAATTGTGAATTGTTAGTAGAGAAGTATCGGGCTATTACAAGATGAAGCACAAAAAGAAACAGTTCTTCCTTCATAAACTGCATGTGCTTTATTTTTCGTTTTAACAGATTCCTTAAAGGCTATAAGAGATCGAAACAGGCTGGACATGAAACAACTTCCATGTCACCACAGTTAATAACTGGAGAGAACTTAGGGATGTTCTAGAACATGTAAAGGGAAAAAAATGCACATCAGGCTACATACAGTCTCATCATTGCTAGTTTGCTGCTCTGTGTGTTTATTTACAGCAAGCATTGGACTACTTAAGTGGCAATCATTTTGGTAGAAGAGGATTACCGGTGATCAAAAGATTAGATCCCTTTTCTACTCGGAGAGTTAAATCCTCAACCAAAACATTCCCAGCAGGTGTCACCACCTGCAATCACTTGATATCAGAACCAAGGATCTAGGTAAACAGATAAAAAGATGCTCTTCTAAGCAATGGTGTTACCTTAACACCAGAAAATTCTATATGGTTTGCTTCACTGATATAATTTCCAGCAGAAGAATTGTGATTCAATGATCTATCACGGACCCCAGACAGCTCACGTGAAACATCTAGTAACTCACGAATCCTGTCTGCATAGCCACTGTAAAAGTATAGTGAAGCTCATTGCCAGTCACCACAAAAAAACAGAGCTCAAGGACAACAGCAATAGCAACATAGATATAGTAGGGTCACAGCACAACAGTAAAGTTTAGCCCCGAAAAACTACAGCAGCGGTACGTTTTGCATAGTCTAACAATTATTTAGATCCACAAGCTATAAAGAAGTGCACTGACTTAAACAATACTAAATCTGACAAGATACAAAAGGTTTCGAAATCCTAACAATATGTTAGATTGAACGATAAAATATTATGTAAATAACAAAAACATTGCTTCACATTATCAGAAGGCGAAGCTGAACACTTTCACTTCCACCCATAAAATAATACACAGAATTGCAGATTGTGTGTTTTAGTTGGTATGACATTAAACCATCAACAACCAAACAAGATGATCTTCCTAGTTCCTACATGAAACTGGTGATAGTAGCTCTAAAATGGCATCATCAAATCTTCCTAGTTCCTACATGAAACTGGATTATTAAGACAGGAATGAAATGAACATATCGGATGTTTTCACAATAGATGGATTTACCTCAGGATATTTAAACGCCTGGAGCTGATAGAGAGGGTCCCTAGAGACTGAAATAGTGATATGATCACGCTTGTGTGGTATCGAAGATTACTCAACATATCAGCCCTTCCCAGGGTAGATGAATCAGGTCTAAGGTCGCCAGAGAAGAATGGTTCAATAATCAGGACAACTGCTACAGTGGCACCAAAGTACTTCAGAAAGAAATCTTGAATCATGCCAAACCACCAGTTCTCATGTAGTACATGCTTCAAGTGCCCCACAAGAGCCTGGAACCGCTGCATGATATGAGATGCTTCTCTCTTCTCACCACCATAAAATGCCACACTCTCAGCATGAGTTCTTAAGCGTGAATGAAGTTGACGATACTCCCCTTCTAGGTGCTGCTCCGTGGATTTCAGCTTTCCAAAAGCAGGGGAGAAATTTCTAATTGCTCCGCCAGCGACTAGTATATATGCCTGAAAGCATTTTGCATATCAATACATTACAGAAACTCCAAGGAAGCAAAATGTATCGAAATTGAGCATGGCTCCTCCATGGCAGGGGTATTGTCATTTAGATCAGAATACTGGATGAAGGACAGCAATTAAAATGTTCTCAATAATTACCAGAATCCAAAACATGTATTTTGGACTAGCATAAGAACAGAGACGCCAGGTATATATCAACCCTTCTGCAAGTGCAGCCAAATCATCCTGTACAAGTTCACTAAGGTCAGAACAGAACTTTGGAATATCACTCGCAATCCTTTGCTCCGGGTTTGATATTCGATGATCCACGTGTGAGATCTTGTAGTAAACCATATTCTGGACATACAGAAGAAGAAAATAGCAACAAGATATCTTATTAGACTGTATTTAAAAAAAACAAGCTAATAATCAAACTCTTGGTTAACCTCAATTATAAAAGTACATCAGTGAATGCACCATTTAAACCGCTGTATTTTTATAATAAGACTTGAAATAGAAGAAGATAAACTGATATGACCACTAATTAACATCAAATCAGAAAACAAATATAACCTGACATGGCAACACAATTGCTGCCTTGTCCAATAAATTACAAAACTTAATTATAGGAAGAAAATTCAACTAGCATAGAAAATTCACTACACTGTGAAGTGAAAAGCCAAGAATATTTTTACATACATGTTGAAGCCAACTAGAAGAAATTGTAAGCAGATTTCTTCATGAGCAAACATATACTATTGCAGCTAACTATCTTATCACAGAAATGAGAGTGATCATATTAACTTGAAAAAGGATTGGAACATTGAAAGCTGGATAAATGGTCCCCCATTATTCTTTAGTTTAGTTTTTCTAAATTTATATTCTACAGCCAGCAACAAAGAACATGAATGTTCTTCTTACATCAGCATTTATCTTTGCAGCAATGTCAATACTTTCAATCATTGGTTATTATAATCTATGACATGAAACTCCTGAGCATACCAACTGGAACCATATCAGTCCTTTTATTTTGCGAGAAAACATGCCAGTTGATTGATAGACATGCAAGTGTGAAACATGTGCAGTGGAAAGAAACATATGCTGCAACCAACATATTATCGAAATTGATCAGCTGATGTACCTGAAAATAATCGGCATGGACGAGGTCTGTTAAAATTTTCTTGAAGCGCAAATTCAAAGACCCTGTTAAGTACTTTGAGGTCTGGTATACCGCCGATTGGAGAAAGCATAAGGTGAGATTTTCTACAATTAGGCGTGTAAAGGTTGGAACACGCCGAAGAAATGCCGCTTTAAACAGATAGCCTTGAATTTTTGCTAATCTATGCCCGACAGCAGTACGCAGCACCTGCAAAAAAAGAAACAGAATAATGTTTCGATCATTAACTACTTAGCACATCCTTAAAAGCCATTTTAAAATCCCACAGAACATAGCAGTATCAGCTTTTTCAATTGTAGTATCCATGTATGACATCCTATATAGAACGTTCAAAATAAACGCACGTGCTACATTATAGTAGATGGACCACACAAGTAAGCTTAGCCATTTCACATATAAACGTATCAAAAGTGTAACAACAAACCCTGTGACACTGCAAAAACACCAAAACTGGATCTTTTCAAACTTGCTATATCCACCATTAAATTTTCAATTTGCCCGCCTCTGTTAACAATGTAGAATAAGTGCCACGGATCCAGCCAGTATGCTCTACGTTGCCTATAGTGCTACTAGCAGGACCAGCAATTTAGCATGATTGCACGCCAGATCGGCGGTGACAAAAGTCCTTTGTTGTTTTGTCCACATACCAAAACAAAAGGGGCACAATTATTTGTGGAAAGCTCAAACCCGAAGCTAGCCATTCATTTCTTCAGGCACCGTAATTCCTAAAAATATCAACATGACTTACGTCGAACTACTAAGTAACTAACTAGTTTTGAAAAATCCCACAAGGAAATCAAAACGAACGCATTGGAGAACCAGAATGATTTTCAAAACTTACCGCCGTTAGCATCAAGCCGAGGAGGTATCGCGCGCCATTCGGCCCAATCTTCTTGAGCAGGATAGCAGCCAGGAAATGCAGGGACTTGAGCGTGCTCTTCCTCCGCTTCGTCCCGGCCACCCGGCCATCCGTGCCACTGTGGCCCAGCCTCTCCCCGTTCCTGCCCAACGCATCGTCGCCGTCAGCGCCGCCGTTGGCGGCTTCCGGGCGACGTCTCCTGCCCGACCGCGCGTACGCCAGAGCCCCGCCGGCGACCAGCGCACCGGAGACGACTGCCAGGGTCTTCCTGTTTACACCCAAAATTGACGAGGACCAACATCAAGATTCTGTTTTTTTTTTCGTAGAGGAGATTGAACGGAGGGGGGAAGGTCAGAGCTTTGGAGCTAAGCACGCACCTCCTGGACGCCAGGAGCCCGCGCCCATGCTCGGTCAGCTGCAGCAGCTGCAGAGACGGCATCTCCCCGTCGCCGCCGCCGCCCGCCTGCACGGAGCAGCGAAGTCGCCGGCCTGAGGGAACAGGAAGATCTTGCTATCTACGGCAGCGCCAAGCGAACCGCCGCGGTACCGAACCGCGCGTCCCGGCGCCTCCGCCGCGCATCGTCGCGCTGGCCCGGTCTGCCTCCGCCGGAACCGGTGAGCGAATCAAGGGAGGGGAATCTTGCGCCGGGAAAGAGGTGGTTACCTTGACGATCTCGTCGGAGATCGCCGGCGGCCGGCGGCGGTGGTGGGGCGGTAGATGCCGTAAAGGATGGGGGAGTAGAAAAATATTGGAGCAGTACGAGAGAGAAGTTGATGAGATTTAGAGATGACGAGCGACAGCAAGAAAGGGAGAGAACGAAAGAGAAATCTGGTGGAGAGAGAGAGCGCAGAACCTACGCTACTGTCTCCCAGGTCCCAAGCCCAACAGAATTGCTGCAATTTGGAGAGAACAAAAAATATATTCGACCAACCGGCAGAAACACTGCCTTTTCATATAGATGGAAGGAAAAACATCACAGAGATTTGCATTTTTGTTTGAGGGTAGAAGCAAAACAAACCCCAAAAAACTCAAGGGTGTGTTCTCTTTCTTTAGTTGAGCTGGTGTCAAATATCATATGCTTTCTCGGTTTCTATGAAAACTATCATGTGCTGTCCAATTTTGTCGGAGTTTTGAAAGATGATGCGCCCTGAAAGAAGATGGGATGAAATCACACATTTGTGTAGTTTGAAAAACTTCATAGAAAGAACGAATCAATCCGTCTACGCCTAGATTCTTGTCCAATGAGAAGGGCTTGCGTATCAAAAAGGGCGGAGGGGTTGTGTATCCGCTTACATGGTAAATTTTGAGGTCGCCAACTGGATGGCGCACAATCAAGATAGGGTAATTTTGAGCTTGGGAAGGGGGTGGCACCTCGATCTTGGTGTAAGGGGTGTGGTCGGAGATATCGCAAATAGTGCTAGTAGAATTATAAGTGAGCGGAGAAACATAAGAGGAGTGGGGGAGTGAGAAAAAATAGTTTCAAAGACAAGTTAATTAATGAGATTTCAAAAAGCGTGAGATGTAGATTTAGCGCGCGAAGAGAGAGGGCCCACGCAAAACATATTCTATTTGTCGTAAGCTCTTCGCAGACGCATTATTTGTTGCCATTTGCAAATGCATCACAAACTTTCTTGACTTTCCTCTCTCTATTAGTTGTCCTTTTTGTCGTGTTCGATGATCTCTGATTTGTTAGAATTTTACGTGTTTTATTACTTTTGCTATGTGTACTCTAAGACGTTGCGCATCGAAAACATGAAGGGGGTCATCTATGTGGGTTTAAAAGTCGGGTAACAAATGTTGCATGCCTACATTTGTTCGTAAGATGGTGGATCCAAGCTAAATCAATCTGATTGTTGTAGGATTCTTTCTTTGTAGATGAACACATTTGAGTCTTGCGATTTTTCGACTTCATCTTGCTCACTTAGATCATATATACTTGAACACCGCGGCTATAGTCTTTCGGTTAGAGCACTCTTGCTTTTCGTACGGCTTCACGATGCGTGACATGCATCGTGATTCGTTAAGCATGTTGTCTTTTCTCTCTACATGTCTTAGTTGCGGGAAATATGTGACCCTCTCATGATCTATCTTAGTTATCAACCTAACATTCGCCGGAAAATTACGAATCATCCAAGGGTGTAAATTAAGCCAACCAAATTGGTAGCAAGAAGTATATATAATCCCTTCATTCCAGTTTATAGATCTTGCGTGTGTCCGTATACCGCCAATTTGATCAATATAATATAAGTTTAATACGAACATTATGCCAATTAGAAAATACAACATCTGAAGTTTCGAACGATTTTTTTTTGTAACGCATACCTCGTACTAAGTTGACCAGATTGACGATGTAGAGAAACCCGGGGCTACCGGAACAGAGGGAGTAGATGACAAACAAACTAGCTCAAATATCATAAACAGAATTTGGGGTTCATGAAATCCAATCATAATAAATATATCTTTAGGTCTTAAATTATTCCTATTTTCACTAAAAATAACATTTTTTTTTCCCTGGATCGTGCAAAAAAAGGTGATTTTGGTGCTCCTAAAAGTGATTCTTAGAATTTTCCCGCCGAGGACAACAAATGACTTTCCTTGACGAATCTTTGCAGACATGTCAAGGAGCCAACATGTAACCAATGTGAAAAAAGAAACAGACATGTTAACCTTTTGGACCAAACATGCACGTGGATCCTCCATTCGATGCTCTGAACATATTTCAGATTCCAACAAATTTATTATATGTACTTGAAATAAAATAAAAACCACTATAGGGCACTTGGCCTATGTCAACTGTATGTGCTACAAGGAAGATTCCACATTGCTTTATTTTAATTAAGCAGAAGAATCTATTGTGCAGCGTGCCATAACGTTGGTTGGACTGTCATTTTTGCTGGTACAGTATAAGAGCTATCACACGTACCCTTCAATCAGCGCCGAAGCTTAGACGGCAAGCATGAGTGTTATGTGCTAATCACACATCTCAACTGAACCCAGGAAGAGAGGGATGTGTATGTCTCCCTCTTCTTCCTCCACCTTGTGAACAAGAATGACGTACGTGTCGCTTCTAGAAGGTAGCCAGCTAGCTAGTGAGGTGTTGGTAAAATCGTGGTAAAAATCGAGACCACGATTCACAGATTGAGTTAGTTTAACTGATTGATTGTTAGGCCTTGTTTGGGGGCCTTGCAGAAGTTTCACCGGTCGGAACTATAACGGTGTCAGTGGTTGATATGATAATCTTATTTTAGGGAGAAGACAAAAACATGTTATACAACGAGTTATCTCTTGACGTTTTCTTCAATAATTATTGTTTGGATGGTCACTAAATTATCGCATGATTGAAAATAAACTAGTAAAAAAAATATGTAATTCAAATAAGGAATCTCATACGAGTGGAAGCAATTAAAACACCCACGAGTAAGCCACCATTAGCCTGTTACGATGATTTTCATGCATGCTGGGTGTCGAGTCCAAGCAATTAAGGCTGTAACAATGACATAAAGGATGACACCGCCTTAAACATGGATCCTGGGCAAACCTTTCGATGTGGTCCAACCAGCGAAGGCCAGTTCTCACCCGATCACAGAGCGGTATTTCAGTCACCGTCTTGGGAACAAATCTTCTTATCTTGGCACCACTCGTCGCCAACGGCGAAACCCTTGATTCACGGCCATGTCGAATCAACATGATAAATTATCGGTTGGTTGTTCGCCGCGCTCTCAGAGACTAGTCATCGCCCAACCACCGATCTCGGTCGCACGAGGAACCACGACCGAGGATCACACCTCTGTTTGAGCGCGTCAAAGAGGCTTCTAGGTCTTCTCTTCTCTCCTATCTAAAAGAAGAACTAGTTGACTGCCCGTGCGTTGCTACGGATCGTTTTTATTGAATATTTTTTGTATTAACAAATTGGTAAACTTTGTCATAAAAAATGTTCTTATAAAATCTAGGGTACACTATGTGAATTTCTTCAAGATGTTGTCTTCATAGAGGTAGGCTAATTAAGCCGATAGATCCAAGGGAACATTAAAAAAACTGACAGCACATACCATGTATTTTCACAGTAATCTTTAGTAACTTAATACGCATGCTTTCATATAGAAATAGGTCGCATGTGGCTAAAAACCATGTCTAACAAAAGGTTCATAATGATCCCTAAACTGTTCATGAAAAAGGCAAATCTTATGTCTGCTGGAACCACGGATAATATTGGTCTATGTTAACTATGAACTACTTCAAATCACTGCTAGGCTAAACTCGTGGTGATGAATCTTTTATTTAATGCATGATACGGCTTCTTTACAATAAGATCTTAATCTGATGCTAAAAGATATACAATTTCAGCGTATAACGACTTTTCTGATTGCGCAATTCTCAATTGAAATTATTCTCCACTGCTGCCAATGGTTTTCCATACAAAACCTAACTACCACTGTACCACTTCTACGGGAAAAAAAACTTCTGTGATTAAAAAATATAAAATAAGAGAGCAGAAAATCCTCTACGAAAAGAGACCCACTTCTCTCTGCCCATCCACTATGCCGGCCTCCTGGACTCGATAGCTTGAGCGACAATTTTGTTTGTGGCGAAGAATCTGCAACATTTGCAAAATAATAGTACATCAGTTAGCAAGACAACAACAGCTAGTAATCTCCCGTGGCTAACAACACAACAGCAGTAGCCAGCACACAGCAACAACAGCTAATAGTACAGCCTCTTACGATTTAAGCTCATGTCAAGCTTTTAGGCCTGGCCTCCCATGCCTGGGCCCAGAGTCGCTTAGGCCTCTAGCAGCTTGCTGTTCTAGGATGCAGAGGCGGAGAAGTTTACCTTCCTTTTACAAAAATGAACATATATCACAATTGCATAAGAAATTCTACCCACAAGCCAACAAATAAACACATTTGTTGAAAGCATACAAATTATTACCGAGAAGCACCCTAAAATCCTAGCAGACTATAGCAAGCCCATCATCGCTGAGAAGCACCATAAAATGCTTGCTGACTCTCACAAACACATATGCAGGACACTTAAAATTCATTAAAATTCACCCCCCCAAACAAAGCTCCATCTATGAGAAAATCATCAATTTGTAAACTGAGGTGTAGGAGACTAAATCCATGGTAGTTTTATCTTACCTGTGCAGCAGAAACGAAACGAGAACATTAGCAGATGAAGCATCATTCTGCAAAATTAACATATAAGAGATCTGTGAGAAGACTTGATGTTTTCCCAAATCTGTTGTGGTGCAGCTCGTCGTCAAATCCCAGAGACTGCTCCAAGCCCTTCAGCTTGAGGCGCCATGATAATTGAGTCGCGAGTCGCAAGTGAGTCGCCAACCCTGAGACTCGCTGTATAGTCGAGCAAAGTCGCTGTATAGTCGCGGCAAGTCGCTGTTTAGTCGCGAGTCGCCGTGATTTTTGAGAAACGACTCGCTGTATAGTCGGCGGCTATTCGGCAACTCAAATACCATGTGAGGCGCTGCTTCTCCTTCCTCGACTGCTTCAACACAAGTAAGAGATCAAGATACGGCAAATCCGAATTTATCTTTGACCAATTAAGTATATGCACAATCAGTACACATCTCTATGTCTAAAGAATTTGTGAGCTTAGATCAACTAAAGTTGTGCAAAAAAGGAAACCAAACACACATCGACTTGAACAACAATACAGTCAAAACAGAGCACATTGCCAGTTTAATAGTGCATGATCAATTGCTCTCTTTCTGAACTTGTACTTCACGATTGAAAGAAATTCAGAACAAGTCGATTGAGGACATGACCTGTAAACCATTGCTTGGTGGAGTTGTGTGTGCCTGACATCGCATTGAAGATGAAATGAAAACGAATTGCCTTGCCGAGATGGTGCACGAGCAGCAATATATCGTGAATGGACATTTGAGAGCTCCCTTCTCTTCCATGGCCATAAATCATCATGTCATAGAACAGTAGTGGATCCACGATGTCCAGCTTCACCAATATACTGTAGATCAAAACAAAATAGGGATCTAGGATGTTCAAATCAGAAGCTATGCTGAAAAAGGGTAATTAGTATTAAGCTGAAAATTCAGAGAACACGATCAAACTCTATGATATCCTCTAATCAACGTGAATGTAGTCTGAGAACTCGACCAAATTGGCGTATGCAGATCATAAACGCGTCTAATTAAGCCTGTAAACAGTGGAGTAACATCTCAATTCGTTCGCTGAATACCTATATTTTGGGGTATAAAGCTAGCAAAAAGAAGTGAGTTTAAGCGGAGCATCTTGTTCTGAATCTGCCAGTTACATAAACCCATCTGAATTTGCTGAACACCGGACTATTTGCAAGCAAAGAAGATACAGTAAGGTAAGCAGGTGTCTCATTGTTCTTACGGATGGGAAGAAGTCCCACGCTGCAAAAGCCGCTTCAGTGGCTGTCAGGAACAGCAGCCCGGCCAACATCCTGCACAACAAAAGGAACAGTAGCCCGGCCAACATCCTGCACAACAAATTACCAATGGTGAGTGGTGGAGCTAGGGGTGCCGGTGGTGAAGAGCATAGGACGGTCGACGGAGCTCCTGTTTCTGCGTGGAGGCCGGCGGCGGCGGCCGCCGCTACGGGAGCAGCAGGTGACTGCGACTCTGCGAGCAGCTATGGGAGGAGCAGCAGCAAGGAGCTAGGGGGTAGAGGGAGGCAGGGACCCATGGTGGCCGGCGGCCGCGTCGTATGCGTCGGTGGTGGTCAGCAACGGCCTACGGCAGGCTAACCCTAGGAGTAGGACGCGCGAGAGGGGACGGATCGATCTGGACTGGGAGGAAAATTGAGTCGGGTTTGGGACGGCAGAATGCGCAGCCGTCGGCGTGAGCGGTCGGGGAGGTGGAAAATTTTGGCGGAAAACAGAGGCTTCACCGACGTACGTCCAACTCCCATTTAATAGTAAAGATTTCGTTCCTTAGTCTGCCACCAAAAAAAACCTTTCGTCCAACTCTTACATACTCGTCCAACACAGCCCCGGATTTTAATCAGCGATTTAATTAGCATATCCAAAATTTCCGCACACGACGCAAACTATTTCCGCACACGCCGCAAACTACCAAAACTCCTCCACTGAGCCGGTCTCCTATGCGCTGCCTGCACGCGCCGGTCTCCTCTCCCCACCACGCGACATTATCCTCTCCTCATATCCCGTCCGCACGATCTCCTGCGCCGCCGGGTGCGCCGCCTTTCCCTTGCCTTCCCCATCGCGTCGTCCAGCCCCTGGAGGCCCGGACTTCCCCGGCGCGTCGCCCCGGTCCACTTCATACTCGCGCCAGCCCTTTGCTCCGCGGCATCCTCGGACCCGGAGCTCCTTCGCACCGTCTCCACTGTGCCCCACGGCCAGCAACGACGCGGACCTGCTCCGTGCCTACCTGATCTCCGCCCCACCGCCGGTGGACTCCGCGTGCTGGTGCCGCTGCTCCCAGGTCGGCCACGGGACGAGCTCCGACGACCCTTTCCTTGCTGGAATCTGACACGGTCGAGGTCTCTGTGACCTCCCCAACACACTAGGAGAGATTCCCTCACTGCAGTTGTTCATGTTCATATCCCGTGGCAGCCATGTTCTTGGAAACAGAAACGTTGCAGCATCTCAAACCAGCGCAGCAGCTCACCCGCCATCGCCAGGCAGGTAGCCAGCAGCGAAGCAGTCAGCGCAGTGTTTCCTTGCAACGCCCGTCGGCCGTAGAGGATACCGCTGTGTGGTCCGGCTGTCCGTCTCTGCGGGCAAGGGCAGGTTAGTACTTTGGTGAATTGTGATAGACGCCGGGTTGTCATCTCTTCTCTTGCTGGGTAATTCAATTCAATTTATGTGATCACAAAAATGTATACCGAAATAAATTACTCGTATTTTGCAGCTTTATCTGCAGTAATTTTTACTATGCTTAACGCACTACAAACCCCTCTCGTGCAGGGTGATCCTTTTCAGTTGATTAATTTGGCTGGTCAGATGCTAAGGAATTGGCATCATATATGAGCGAATAAGTATTTGCTTCCTTGAGTAGAATATTTTTACCTTGTTTTTCCATTTTGGTTTGGAACATTACCACTTGCCAAGTACATTTCTTCCCGACTAATTCATATCTTTATCAAAAGGAAATCCTGGTCTTTGCCCATGCTTGTAATTGTTTTCTGTTTGCGGACAGGGTATGCTTTGCTGTAATAGTGTAAATACTGTATTGCCAAAGATTCTCCTTGGAGTAACACATATATTGGCCATGGCCTTCGTATGTTGTGGACATTGTGGAGTACGTTGGGCATATGTTGGGCATATGAATCATTTTCTCCATCACAGTGACTAGAGTCTTCCTCTGTTGTGGACATAGTGGTTCGGCATATAAATCATTTTATACACCACAGCGACTAGCTTTTGAATTGTTCAATTTCATTGATTAACTTATGATTTGAGGAATAGCTACCATGGTACTCCCATCTCATGAACTTGAGAAAATAGTGGGTAGTAGCAGTGCATTCTTAACTGCACTTCCTTAATCCTTACATTTGAGCGATAGTGCAATATAAATTTTGTATTGTTTTGTGCTTTTGTTAATCAATATTAAACATGTGTGTCCCCAATTTCAGGAGTAACATTGGATTTGTTTTATAAAGAGCAACAATGGTATGAACCTGAAATGCTGGAAATTTGGAGATTTAAAAACGCTATTTTGGAGGTCCAACTTATTTGTATTGCAATGCAAAGTGTATCTTATCTCTGAAGCTTATATACCTTATGTGTTCTCATACTTTGCTCCATCGCGGCCATCTCAACTACAGCGCGAATCGAATGTCAGTGTTTGTTACTGAAACCTTTAAGCGTGGCTTCGACTATTCCTCAACTTCGGTTTGCATTGAATTTTGGTTCTCCTCCTCTACTTTCCTGCACTGTGTAGTCCAGCCATCGAGCAGTGGTTTAAGTGTATTTGCTCATGTTCAGGAAAAATCATACCATTGCAAATAGAATGGATTGATCAGAAGTTCTGTTTTATACTAATGGCTGCATACATTGGAATCAGACAAAGACAAGCAAGCAAGAGCGAGAGCCCTTTACTTGTGCCCACAGTAAGAACAGATTCAAATGGATGGATATTCTTCTTTTTAGGATAAAAAACCAATTTGCTTTTGGTATATTTGCAGGAAATAAAAACCAAGAAAATCATGCAATTAATTAGTTTTCAATAGATATATATTTATTTCGGATGTTCTTTCGGGAACATGCAACAATTAAGTAGGGTAGAGCAGAAAGACAACTTGGCCTATTCTTTCAAGGCGGGGGTAAAAAGAAGCGTCTAATAAACAAGACAATGGTTACCCGTAGCAACGCACGGACATTTAGCTAGTCAAGATATACAATCTAGCTAGATATACGAGTATACAACGAAGATCACATCCACATTTTTAGTTCTGAAATATCAAAAACATGGCTACGTGGGCTCCATCCCGTCACATGTTCAACGGGACAACAACCGCTACTGTGCAGCGTCTGACAGCGTTTGGTTGCACTCGTCTCCTACGTGCCCGGCCGTACGTGGATGGTGGTGGTTATAGTACCTACCTAGCTATGCATGGTGGCTTGTGGCTTAGATTCACTCGTGACAAGGCATAATTGGAATGGCATGGGAATGGAAAATAGTCAATGTAGATGTTTGATTGCACAAGAAAACCAAAAGAAAGAGGGTTGGAATGGAGGGAAATTTTTCTCCCAAAATAGAATGCAAAGAAAATCCCTTTGTAAAAAATAAATTGTAATTATCCTATGAATCAAATGATATTCGTAGCAAAAAAATCTTAAGAATCCAAATCCTACAAAA
Organism: Poa pratensis; assembly: GCA_947311845.1. Lineage (NCBI taxonomy): Eukaryota > Viridiplantae > Streptophyta > Magnoliopsida > Poales > Poaceae > Poa > Poa pratensis. The sequence continues at coordinate 85,424,724 of CAMZMU010000037.1, read as the reverse complement.
ATTCTACACAATTCCTTTAAATTAAAGGAGTTCTAAGAGTCGGTCCTCGTTCCTCTGCCACCGTCTATCCGTCCATTTATGTTGTCCCGGTCTTCACGATGCATCCCACAAAGTTTCACCATACAAAAGTTGTTCCATATGTATAGGCTCGGCAGAAAAAAAATCCACATTTTTTAACCGTAGCAACCAAAGTTACAGTTCAGGAATGCGTCCCTTGTTAACTAAAGTTAATTTAAACCAACTAATGCTTCAGAGCTAGGTGCATGATGTGTGTCTTCGGAGCTGCCAACCGAAAATTAACTTTAGTGCGAAATGCTTGTTGCATGACAACGGCAATACACCCACGCATGCATGCATGGTGCCGTGCTACGCACGTACACTTCACCACAGTGGTGCACCCCTTGATGACGCTTGCTCCTCCTTGTCATGCAATGCCCATCAACCAATTCCAATTCCAATTCCAATTCCTTTAATTTCGTAAGAGTCGTTTTCTTTTGTTATTAATTAGATACGGATCATTGATGAACGGCCTTTATCTAAGGGGGGATCGATGTAGAGGAAATGGACACGACTAGATTAAATGGACCAGCTTTAGGCCTCTAGCTAGATGTCGTGAGCAACGTTTGTCTTAAGTCAAACGATGGTGAAGTTTGATTAAATTTATATTAAAACTACCAATATATGTAATTTCAAATAAATATAATAAGAAAATATATTACGTGATGAATCGGATGATATTGGTTTGCTATTGTGAATGTTGGTATTTTTTCCACGACTATGCTATTTGGATTTCAAGGGGTATGAGATACGTGGATAAGAGAGGGACTTTATCATCGAACCTGCTGTCAATGAACATCATCTTGATTTTGATTTTGTGAGACTACAAGGCAGGGGCGGAGCTAGACTAATTCATGGGTATGCGGTGCATACCCAATATTGTTTGCAAAAAATATTCAGTATGTATGCTGCTGCATACATGTATATATGTGATAGTGTCAGAAGGGGAGACCTTGTTCTTCAGAACGACAGCACCCCGCTCTCGAAACCCTAGTCCTCCTCTTCCACCCCCTCGACCCGCCGCCACTTCTCCCCCTCCAGAGACAACGCCCCTCCATGGATTGAAGCAGTTAACGAGGGGGAACATACGAAACCTGTGCCAGCCCATCATGAGCTATGTGTTCCGGCCCATGTACAAAGAAGCCAAACGACTTAGCGCATATGGTGCCACACCTGACATGTCAACACGTATTGTGCAGAATATATATTGTAACTCGACACCGAGCTGATCAAATCGCGTGGACATATGAGGGAGATACCGAGCTACCAGTAGCTCGGCCTCCAAACGTCCGCTCTCCTACGGACTATCCATAGTTTCCTTCTTGTTATGGTGAACTTTCATGTATTAAATTTTTGTGCCTTTTTATGTGTGTGACTTCGCATACCCAATATGAAAATCCTGGCTCCGCCACTGCTACAAGGGACGACTTTCCTGCGAGTCTACACTCTCGGCACTTAGTGGAGATCATGACTTCAAATGGATCTGCTCCCCTTCTAGAGGTAGATCAGGTAGAGTTTTTGTTGGTTTGAGTAAAAATTATTTTCATATTTTAGAAAAATAAATTGTACCATATTATTTCTTTAAAACCCTTTTATGCAATAATCTTGGTAGCTTTACCTGTAATTTGGTTGTTGTATACGCTGATTCTCATCCCTCAACGAAACCAAATTCTTTGTGGAGCTTGTACACACCATAATTTTTGTAAATAAAATCTCCGGTGGTTATTAATGGCGATTTTAATATGACTAGAAGGGAAGTGATATATAAAAACATCCCTGGTATATACGATTAATGGTGAATGTTGTTTCATTCTTTCATCACTTTGAAGACCTGATGGAAATAGTTTTGAGTGGGAGACAATATACCTGGTCCTACAATCATGAAGATCCCACTTACAAATTGTTGGACAAAATGATTGTATGATTGTATCTCCTGCATGGCAGAAAAAAAAACCTTTGTCACTATAAATGTGCTTTCCATGGATCTCTCTCATCACGCAATTAATCCAGTCCTTATTGAGACTGGAAATTTACTAAAACATACAAATAACTTTTGGTTTGAAATTTGATGGATTCAGATACTAGTCTTTCAAGAGCTTGTTTGCTCCACATGTAACTAATACTAGGTAGGTGATATTTGGCAAAGCAGAACCAGAATTGTTAGAAAAAACCTTAAAAGTGTGGAAAAGAAATTTTGAATGAGAAAATAAAAGAAAATGGGAATTTTATCTCGAGAGCTTGATAGAGACTGGGGGAGTTTGCTCCACTATCTGCTGAAGCTAGGTGTCTTCAACAATAGTTGCAGACTGAACATAGGGTTTTTATTAGTTGAGGAAGAAATTAGATGGCTTCATAGATCTTTTGAGAAGAGTTATTTGAGGGAGTTGTCAACATAAGGTATTACCACACAAAAGTAAACGGCAGGAAGTGAAAAATTATATTAAAAATCCACATCAAGAAGAGTGTGTGATACAAGGTCAAAATAACTTGAAAACTTATAACCAGTTTTAAAAAAAAATGGAAACCCGAATATTCAAGTATCTCCCTAGATCCTATAGGAGCTAAACAAATTTCAAACGACGATATTTTCCTTACCCAGAATTTTTTGACTATGAAATTAAGTAAGAAATTTTATTGTGGAGAAGAAGAAGGCAACTGGCTCTGATGGTTTCAATAATGAGTTTTATGAGAAACTCTAGCAACTGGTTAAAGGGGATGTTTCCCAAATGTTTGATGATTTTCATAATGGTAGGTTAGATATTAATAGGTTTAGTTTAACTATGATGAGACCGATAAGATCCAAATTCTTGTGAATAAATTGGTCTTAATTATTTGGATGGTGACAATGGCTTCTAAAATAGCTTTCTAAGGGGGGGGGGGGGGGGGTTGTATTCTAAATTGTGTAGCTATGCTTCATGAAACCCTGAACGAAAATCACTCTAAGAAAAGCTCAGTGGTTTTTTTCAAAATAGAATTTTATGGCCTTTGATAAATTAAATGGTCTTTTCTGCTCCAATTGTTGGAAATGAAGGGTTTCCAATATGTTTTTCTAGATTGTATGCTGTAAATTATTTTTGGATCAATGGATGTTGTAGTTTATACATGTTGTCCTTCTACAATCCCCGTGGGGATCAGAAAGCAATATGGACATGTAAGGTCAAACTCATGTGGACTGATTAAAAAATGGGTCTCTCTAGCGCTCAGTCGAATGAGAATTAGCTTAATTCTCATTCACATGACGTTATCAATCCCAGTTGCAAGTCAAGTTGTAACTCATGATAAAGGTTGGAAAAAGCGCTAGGCGTAATGATGACGTGAAACACACGTTCGTTGGGAGACCCCAAGAGGAAGGTATGATGTAGTCAGCAGCAAGTTTTCCCTCAGAATGAAACCAAGGTTATCGAACCAGTAGGAGCAGCAACTCTTCAGAAGGTTGTCAACGGCGCCAGAAAAAGAGCTGTCGACGGGAGTCTGGACTGTTGACGTGGAATCTGCACACAACTCAATCAAACTACTTTGCCCCAACGAAACAGTGAGGTTATCAATCTCACTGGCTTGCTGTAAGCAAAGGATTAAACGTATGGTGTGGAAAATGAGTATTAAACTGCAGAGAATGAAAAAGGAACAGTTTGCAGTTTGTGGTTGTTTAATCAGTTTAAAAGAATGGACCGGGGTCCACAGTTCACTAGTGGTGTCTCTCCATAAAAGATAACTAACATGTTGGGTGAACGAATTACAGCTGGGCAATTGACGAATAGTGAGCGCATGACAATGCATATACATGACATGTTGACTACTATGATATTTAATTGGGCATTACGACATAATACGTAGACCGTTATCCAACAGCATCTATGACTAATAATCCACCGCCGGGTTGTCATCCGAGTCCCCCGTTGGTATTAAGTTGCAAGCAACAGATAATTGCATTAAGTAAAGTGCGTAATGTAAACAAACACATATACCCGTGGACATAGCATCGTTAGGTTCTCCCTAGTGGCAACAGCACATCCACAACCTTAAAACTTTCTGTCACTGTCCCAGGTTAAACGGAGACATGAACCCACTGTCTAGCATAAATAATCCCTCTTGCAGTTACAAGCATCTACTTGGCCAAAGCATCTACGAGTAACGGAAAGCATGCAAGATCTTAAATAACATAAGATAGATTGACAATCAACTTGACATAATATTCAATATTCATCGGATCCCAGCAAACACAACATGTAGCATTACAATAATATGATCTTGATCATGTAGGGCAGCTCACAAGATCTAAACATGATGGCACAAAGTGGAGAGACAACCATCTAGCTACTGCTATGGACCCGTAGTCCAAGGATGAACTACTCACGCATCACTCCGGAGGCAGGCATGGCGATGTAGAAGCCTCCGGTGACGATTCCCCTCTCCGGCAGGGTGCCGGGAAGAGGTTCTTAACCCTCCCGAGCTAGGGTTGACGACGGCGGCGTCTCTGGATCTTTTCGTGGATTTCTGCTCAGGTACTTAGGGTTTTCACGTCGGGGGGAATAAGTAGGCGAAAGGGCGGCGGCTGCGGACCTCCGAGGGGCCCACACCACCCTTGGGCGCGGCAGAAGGGGGGGCGCGCCCAAGTGGCGTGTGGCCACCTGGTGGCCCTCCTCTGTTGCTCCTTCGCTCCGTCAGACGTGTTCCGAGAATATTTTCAGACTAGCTTTTCTGGAATACAAAAACAGCAGAAAACAGGAACTGGCACTTCGGCATCTTGTTAATAGGTTAGTCCCAAAAAATGTATAAAAGTGATATAAAGTAGATGCAAAACATGTACTTTTGGTATAAAACAAGCATGAAACAATCAAAAATTATAGATACGTTTTGGACGTATCACTAGGCGGTTACGTGATACGTCTCAAACGTATCTATAATTTTTGATGTTTCATGCTACTATTATGCTTTTGACACTTGTTTTTATATTAAGTTTATGATTTATTTGGACTAACCTATTAATAGTTGCAAAAGTGCACAATATTCTTGTTTTACTCTTTGATGTGTTGGAATTACCAAAAATACAAGAGGAAACCTTGTTGGAGTTAAATTGGGACTTTTCTGAAATATGTCTAGAAACGTTTTTTTAGATGGTCACGTTACGGCCAGAAGACGACATCAAACCAGAAAAAGTCTAGTCGCGCAAGTTGCAGGGAATTTTCCGCCGAACGATCTAGACATAAAATTCATCCAATTCTGAGTCAGGACGGCAGAGATAAGCCCGATCTACCAAAATCATAGATGGGATGACGGGAATCCGTGAGGCTATATAAAGGGAGGAAAGTTAGGTCGTGGCCAACACCTCATACCCACGAATTTCCAGCCACCAAAGTCACGTTTTTGCCTCCCCATGGATCTCATCTCCATGGGGGAGGGCTCCCAAGAAGCCATGAAGGAAGGGGGCTAAGGGGCGGCGCATCCCCTCCATGTCGGCGACGTGGGAGGAGTTCCCCGCGCCACCGCCGGCGCCGCCCTGCGCTCCTCGCTGCCCCTTCACCGTCTTCACCGCCATCTTCATAGCCAATTCCTCCTTGTATACAGTGGTACATCCTCCCAGACACCTCTGTACCGCTCTATGTAAACATGGTGTTTGATGCTATAAAGTTTATCCTATGATCTATGTCATGTTTATGTAGTTTTTTTGTCTTTTGATTGCTATGTTGAATGTCTTTGGTTTATTAGAGTTGTAAGTTGATATGGTACAATCCTTTGGTGTCCATTATATTTGTGTGCGCATGGATCAACATCATAGGGTTTGTAGTATGTGTAAAGGAAGGGGGTAGTTCTGCCGGAGCGACAGAAACCTAAGGACTCGAACCGGAATATTGCACGTATGGGAGTAAGAGGACCATTAACTTAATGTTATGTTGGAGAAACCTTAATGAATTGTTTCAGCATTTGCTTCAACTTTCAACATATTTATCTCATGGATATTGTCAACACAAAGTAGTATAACAAGTCCAATACATTGCATATAACGCATGTTGTAACAAAGTTGACACTAGTGTTTGCTTGTGGAAGACAGAAAGAATAGGAAAACTGACTCAACATAAAAGTAAAAGAAAGGCCCTTCGCAGAGGGAAGCAGGGATTAAATCATGTGCTAGAGCTTTTAGGTTTTTGAAAGCATATAGAGATTGCATAAAATATTTGATACTCCTCCCAACCTTGCTAACACAAGCCATGGCTAACCGAATCCTCGGGTGCCTTCCATCAATCACATACCATGGAGGAGTATCTATTTTTGAGAGGTGTTTGTTAATTGTCAACGAATGGTAGCGGGTGAGAACAGTATTCTACCTGTCGAACGGACTTTTAAGAGCGGCTCCCATGAAGGACGTTATTTCTACCAGCAAGGCAGATCATCCCTCTTTCTCTTTGGTTTACACACATTCAGGTATTTCACTGTTTGTCATTGCTTACTGATGAATCAGGGCAAAAGTGTGAAGAGAATTAATTGGTTAAAGTTGTAATTAATTGGGACTGGGCACCCCGTTGCCAGCTCTTTTTGCAAGTTATTGGATAAGCGGATGTATATGCCACTAGTCCAGGTGTAAAAGTCCACTCGACAAATAGAATAAAGAATAACCACACTAATTCCTCATGAGCTAGTAAACATTGACACAAAAAGGGAATAATAACATTTTGAATAATTTAAAGGTAGCACATGAAAAATTTACTTGGAGTGGCAAGGAAATACCACATATAGGTAGTTATGGTGGACACAAATGGCATGGATTTTGGCTCAAGGATTTGGATGCACGAGAAGCATTCCCTCTCAGTACAGAGTTTAGGCTAGCAAGGTTATGTAAGCAAACAAGAATATCAACCCGTACACCAAGTTTTATATGACAAACATATTGCAAACGTTATAAGACTTCATACCGTCTTCCTTGTTAACCAAACCCTGTTATTAGAAAATATCTAGACCTTAGAGATACCACCGATGCAAACCAAATTTTCAACAAGCTTTACGGTAGTTCTTCACTAATAGGCTTAACTCATGTGATGCACAATTTAATCATGATCTACTTGTTAACTCAAAACAATTGACAAGCATCAAGTTATCCATTTTAGTGATCTACAAGATTAAGCAAGTTTTTCCTTATACCAATTACCACATGCAACATTTTCTGAACCAACCAAACACCAATCAATTTATTTCATCAACTCTCCAAACAAATATAAGTGAAGCAAGAGAGTACTTTCTACAAAAGAAAGCTAATAGCTCTGACAAGAGATACATGAAAACAAGAGCTAAAAGCTGAACAGCGCTAGATATGAATACTCAACAAATATAAGTGAAGAATAGGAGTATTCTCATGAAAAAGCGGAGCGTGTCTCTCTCCCAATCAAGAATGCTAGGGTCCAGTCAAGCTTTATTGAAAATAAAAGTGCAATACTGAAAATAAAAGCACACAGACGCTCCAAGAAAAGCACATATGATGTGAAAGAATTAAAATATAGTTTCACTAGAGATGACCTGATAATTTTGACGATGAAGAAGGGGATGCCTTGGGCATCCCCAAGCTTAGACGCTTGAGTCTTCTTGAAATATGCTGGGGAGATCCATGGGAGCCTCCCCAAGCTTAAGCTCTTCACTCTTCTTGATCCTATTATATCATCCTTCTCTCTTGACCCTTGAAAACTTCCGTCACACCAAACTCAAAGTAGATCTCATTAGAGGGTTAGTGCATAATCAAAAATTCACATGTTCTATAAAGACGCAATATGATTTGTTACTTTAAACATTAGCTACAGCCACTGATGTTATGTGAAGCTCTTCCACCCAAAAAAGAATTTCACTCAACACTAGTAAAAGAGAGAATGCAAAATAAAAAGGCATAATCTGTCTAAAACAGAACAGTCCGCAAAGACGAATTTTTTCGAGGCACTTACGACGCTCAGATCGAAAACTCTGAACTAATGAAAGTTTCAGACATTCATAAAGATTACGCACAAAAATTTCAGATTTAATTAACAATCTGGTGATTTTAGGAATTTCGTACAGTGAACAGCAAAAATCTGTTTCTGCGCAGCAATCAAAATTAAGCATCATCTTACATTAGAGGCTACTCTTGGCACAACAATGCGAGAAAATAAAGATACAAAGGAGTTGCTACAGAAGTAAACAACTCCTTGACTCAATAAAAGAAAAATTGCAGAAAAATAAAATGGGTTGCCTCCCATAAGCGCTTTTCTTTAACGCCTTTTAGCTAGGCACAAAGCATGCATCAAGTATTACCAAGTGAAGAAGCATCAACATTGTAATTTGTTCGAACAATAGAATCATAAGGTGGCTTAATCTTCTTCCTAGGAAAGTGTTCCATACCTTTCTTGAGAGGAAATTGATATTTTATATTCCCTTCTTTCATATCAATAATAGCACCTACAGTCTAAGAAAAGGTCTTCCCAGCACAATAGGGCATGATGGATTGCACTCAATATCCAAGACAATAAAATCAACGGGGACATAATTGTTGTTAACCATGATAAGAACATCATCAATTCTTCCCAAAGGTTTTTTAATAGTAGAATCAACAAGGTGAACATCCAAGTAACAATTTTCCAAAGGTGCTAAATCAAGCATATCATATAATCTTTTAGGCATAACAGAAATACTAGCACCAAGGTCACACAAAGCATTGCAATCAAAGTCATTCAATTTCAATTTAATGATGGGCTCCCAACCATCTTCTAACTTCCTAGGGATAGAAGCTTCATGTTTTAATTTCTCTTCCCTAACTTGTATGAGAGCATTAGTAATATGTTTAGTAAAAGCCATGTTTATAGCACTAGCATTAGGACTTCTAGCTAGCTTTTGCAAGAACTTAATTACTTCAGAAATATTGCAACCATCAAAATCAAAGTCATTATCATCAAAAGTAATGGTTATTCTCTTCCTTATTGCTAGAAATTTCAGCATCTTTATCAAGGACAGTTTCAGAGTTATCAGGCAATTTAGGACATTTTGCAATAGAAGTGGAAACATTACCAACACCAACTATCTTGCCATTAATGGTAGGAGGTTTGTTAACACTTGAGTTTGAAGCATTTTCAGAAGTAGTAATAGTATAAACTCTAGCAATATTATTCTTTCTAGCAATTTCATCCTCTCTTTCCCATCTAGCATGCAATTCAGCTAACATCCTCACATTGTTATCAATTTTAACTTGTATAGCATTGAGAGTTTTGCTCTCTTTAACATCATGAGGCATGTTCTTTAGTTTCAACAAGTCAACATCAAGAGCAAGACTATCAACTTTAGAGGAAAGCACATCAATTTTCCCAAATTTCTCCTCAACAGTTTTATTGAAAGCAGTTTGTGTACTAATAAAATCCTTAAGCATAACTTCAAGATCAGAGGGTACACTCTTATTATTGTTGTAGGAGTTACTATAGGAATTTCCATAACCATTGCCACTATTAGAAGGATAGGGCCTATAATTGCTATTACCAAAATTATTCCTATAAGCATTGTTGTTGAAATTATTATTTTTAATGAAGTTCACATCAACATGCTCTTCTTGAGCAACCAAAGAAGCTAAAGGAACATTATTTGGATCAACATGTGTTTGACCATTTGCAAGCATAGACATAATAGTATCAATTTTGGCACTCAAGGAGAGGTTTCCTCAACAGAATTTACCTTCTTACCTGTTGGAGCTCTCTCGGTGTGCCACTCAGAATAATTAATCATCATATCATCAAGAAGCTTTGTTGCAGCACCCAAAGTGATGGACATAAAGGTACCTCCAGCGGCCGAATCCAATAAATTCCTGAAGAAAAATTTAATCCTGCATAGAAGGTTTGGATGATCATCCAAGTAGTCAGTCCATGAGTGGGACAATTTTTAACCAATGATTTCATTCTCTCCCATGCTTGAGCAACATGTTCATTATCAAATTGCTTAAAATTCATTATGCTACTTCTCAAAGAAATAATCTTAGCAGGAGGATAATATTTTCCAATAAAAGCATCTTTGCATTTAGTCCATGAATCAATACTATTTCTAGGCAAAGATAGCAACCATTCTTTAGCACGTCCTCTCAAGGAGAAAGGAAAAAGTTTCAGTTTAATAATATCACCATCTACTTCCTTGAGCTTTTGCATTTCACAAAGTTCAACAAAGTTATTAAGGTGAACAGCAGCATCATCAGTACTAACACCAGAAAATTGCTCTTTCATAACAAGATTTAAAAGTGCAGGTTTAATTTCATAAAATTCTGCTGAAGCAGCAGGTGGAGCAATAGGTGTGCATATGAAATCATTGTTGTTCGTGCTAGTGAAATCACACAACTTAGTGTTCTCAGGAGTACTCATTTTAGCAGAAATAAAAACAGTACAGAAAATAACTTGAAAGTAAACTAGATGCAAGTAACTAATTTTTTTGTGTTTTTGATAATTGAAAGCAAACAAGATAAAATAAAATAAACTAAGCAAGACAAAAACAAAGTAAAGAGATTGGAAGCGTGAAACTCCCCTTGCAGAAGACTGCTGTCTCCCCGGCAACGGCGCCAGAAAAATAGCTTGATGACGTGAAACACACGTTCGTTGGGAGACCCCAAGAGGAAGGTATGATGTAGTCAGCAGCAAGTTTTCCCTCAGAAAGAAACCAAGGTTATCGAACCAGTAGGAGCAGCAACTCTTCAGAAGGTTGTCAACGGCGCCAGAAAAATAGCTGTCGGGAGTCTGGACTGTTGACGTGGAATCTGCACACAACACAATCAAACTACTTTGCCCCAACGAAACAGTGAGGTTGTCAATCTCACTGGCTTGCTGAAAACAAAGGATTAAACGTATGGTGTGGAAAATGAGTATTAAATTGCAGAGAATGAAAAAGGAACAGTTTGCAGTTTGTGGTTGTTTAATCAGTGTAAAAGAATGGACCGGGGTCCACAGTTCACTAGTGGTGTCTCTCCATAAAAGATAACTAACATGTTGGGTGAACAAATTACAGCTGGGCAATTGACGAATAGTGAGCGCATGACAATGCATATACATGACATGTTGACTACTATGATATTTAATTGGGCATTACGACATAATACATAGACCGTTATCCAACAGCATCTATGACTAATAATCCACCGCCGGGTTGTCATCCGAGTCCCCCGTTGGTATTAAGTTGCAAGCAACGGATAATTGCATTAAGTAAAGTGCGTAATGTAAACAAACACATATGCCGTGGACATAGCATCGTTAGGTTATCCCTAGTGGCAACAGCACATCCACAACCTTAGAACTTTCTGTCACTGTCCCAGGTTAAACGGAGACATGAACCCACTATCTAGCATAAATACTCTCTCTTGGAGTTACAAGCATCTACTTGGCCAAAGCATCTACGAGTAACGGAAAGCATGCAAGATCTTAAATAACATATAAGATAGATTGATAATCAACTTGACATAATATTCAATATTCATCGGATCCCAGCAAACACAACATGTAGCATTACAATAATATGATCTTGATCATGTAGGGCAGCTCACAAGATCTAAACATGATGGCACAAAGTGGAGAGACAACCATCTAGCTACTGCTATGGACCCGTAGTCCAAGGATGAACTACTCACGCATCACTCCGGAGGCAGGCGGCTGCGGACCCCGAGGGGCCCACACCACCCTAGGGCGAGGCAGAAGGGGCCCGCGCCCTAGTGGCGTGTGGCCACCTGGTGGCCCTCCTCTGTTGCTTCTTCGCTCCGTCAGGCGTGTTCTGGAAAAATAGGCACCCCCGTGTAGTTTCGTCCAATTCCGAGAATTTCCAAACTAGCTTTTCTGGAATACAAAAACAGCAGAAAACAGGAACTGGCACTTCGGCATCTTGTTAATAGGTTAGTCCCAAAAAATGTATAAAAGTGATATAAAGTAGATGCAAAACATGTAGCAATTGGTATAAAACAAGCATGTAACATCAAAAATTATAGATACGTTTGAGACGTATCACGTAACCGAGGCGGTTGGCATTCGCCTAGCGCCTAGTGATACGTCCAAACGTATCTATAATTTTTGATTGTTTCATGCTACTATTATGCTTTTGACACTTGTTTTATATTAAGTTTATGATTTATTTGGACTAACCTATTAATAGTTGCAAAAGTGCACAATATTCTTGTTTTACTCTTTGATGTGTAGGAATTACCAAAAATACAAGAGGAAACCTTGTTGGAGTTAAATTGGGACTTTTCTGAAATATGTCTAGAACGTTTTTTTTAGATGGTCACGTTACGGCCAGAAGACGACGTCAAACCAGAAAAAGTCTAGTCGCGCAAGTTGTAGGGAATTTTCCGCCGAACGATCTAGACATAAAATTCATCCAATTCTGAGTCAGGACGGCAGAGATAAGCCCGATCTACCAAAATCTAGATGGGATGACGGGAATCGTGAGGCTATATAAAGGGAGGAAAGTTAGGTCGTGGCCAACACCTCATACCCACGAATTTCCAGCCACCAAAGTCACGTTTTTGCCTCCCCATGGATCTCATCTCCATGGGGGAGGGCTCCCAAGAAGCCATGAAGGAAGGGGGCTAAGGGGCGGCGCATCCCCTCCATGTCGGCGACGTGGGAGGAGTTCCCCGCGCCACCGCCGGCGCCGCCCTGCGCTCCTCGCTGCCCCCTTCACCGTCTTCACCGCCATCTTCATAGCCAATTCCTCCTTGTATACAGTGGTACATTGATGTAGCCCCGCCTACGGCGTCTACACCAAGTGGTCCAATGACAAGAGCTAGAGTCAAAGCTATACATGACAAGTGAATTCACTCTTATCTATGTGTGATATCGACACTCCTTTGAATGGTTTGCTACTTCATTCCGATACCTTGTGTGTGCTCAGCTATGGTGGACCTGAAGACCCCTATGAAGATGGCCAAGAGGCGAAGCAAGAAGATGGACAAGAGTCGAGCCAATACGATGAAGAAGAAGAAGAGAAGATGGAGAAGAACTCCCCAGGCGGCGGTACTACCGCTGGCTTAAGCGGTACTACCGCCCCTGGCCCAGACAGCACGGGCACACCCCACGCCGGCGGTACCGCCAGCGGTACCGACCGGTACCGGGGACGTGGGATGGGCGACCCACGCCGGCGGTGCTACCGCCGCCACTACCGCCGAATCTGCACTTCGGGCCCTTGTTCCGGTACCACCAGCTACCGCCGCCGCGGTACCAGCCGGTACCGGGGGCGTGGGAAGCCGCGAAGCCAGCCCGCACCGGCGGTACCACCGGCTATCCCAGCGGTACTACCGCCAGTGCGGGCACCAGCTCGGGAAGGAACCCGTGAAACCTTATCCATTCGTCCCTTTTTGTATCTAGACTATTTAAGGCACCCCTTGGACTAGATCTAGGGTTAGACTATGATTTGGGAACTAAAGTAGAGCCTTGCTCCTTCTTCTCAAAGTGTCTCTTTCCTCCTATGGAGATGAATCAAGACCTCCACATGTGGAGATGAACCAAGGCCTCCTCTTGAGGAGAAGATCCCTGCGTGGATACCAAGGCTCCGCTTGTAGTTGCGATTACTTGCTAATCTTCCCTCTTTGAGTGGCTAGATTGGGTTGGTTGGATTGACCAATTGGACAAACAATCCTAAGAGTAAGGTGTGCTTGGGAGAGGAGGATTGGGGGCTGCCCTCGGGGATTTGTTACCAGTCGATTCTTGCCGGGTTGCTACTTGCTATTTACCCTTGTGTGTTTGATTTCCCCTTTTGTGTTCATCGTTCTTCGTGTGTTCTTCGTGTTCATCCTTCCCTCCGCACAAATCCGTGAAAATCGGGACCTACCCGCATCATATGGTATCAGAGCTCTAGGTTGACACGGATTTGTTTTGTGTTTCCACCAAAATCCACCAAATTTTTCTTCGTTTTTGAGAAATTCGAAAATTTCCACCAAAAATAGCCTTGCCTTGATTCGAGCCGATCTGTCGATTCGTTGTGTTTTTGGTAGTTTTTGTCCATGGATCTGTTGCTTTAGGACCCCTCCACCTTTGTTTGCGTTCCCTAGCCTCAATTTTGCCATTTCCCCACGGATTCGAGGAAGTTTTGGAGCCCAAAATCGCACAAAATTCGAGCAGAAAAGTTGACAGCGGTACTACCGCCAGCTTAAGTGTACTACCGCCAGGGCCAAATTTTTCAGAAATTTTTCTTTTCCTCGGTTCGTTTTGGCAATTCTCCTTTGTTGTTTGGGTCCTTCGCTGGTGTGTTCCACACGTCTACGACATCGACAAGCTTCCGCAGCGACTTCATCAACGCCAAGCGACGACGCCACCAAGGACTCGACATTCCCCCACCATCATTTCCGTTGTGAGCCCTTCTTCCTTTCGCGAAACTTAACCTATTGGACTAGCTCGGTGATATTGCGAGGCATTGCACGTGTTGAGTGTTTGTCTTCAAGTATTGGCGAGTGTGTATCGTTAGAGAGCTTGGCACTAGCAAAAGAGAAGGAATCATCGTCAAAAAGCAAAAATCAAAAAAAAAAAGAGAGAAAAGAAAAGAATCAAGTGGTGCCAAGTTCATCTCTTGTAGGTTGCGACAAAGCTAAGACCGCCAAAGTGAGTGTGAGTGTTAACTCTTGTGCAAATCCGTTGCCCACAAAAAGCAATTGAGCTAGCGTCCTTCTTGTGTTGGGTGACATTTGAGCACGTAGTCTTCGTTAGGTTGTCTATCTTCGAGTGCTCGCCCTTTGGTGCCCAACCCCATCATTCGCTTTTGTGTGTGTTTCTTGATACTTTGTGGTTGGAGTTTCTTTGGTAATTTGATCATTGTGGATTTTCTCTACCTTTGACAATATACTTGTCGGCGGGTTTGCTTGTTTCGTTTGCCACTTCATACCTTCCTATCCTCATAAGTGTGTGTGTTGGGTGTTAGAACCGGATACTCTCCTCTCAAGCCACATTATACTTGGGATATAGTTTGTCTTGGTTTTCCTTACCGCACATCTCACTTGTTTCTTGAGAAAATGTTTAGGGGAAGTACAAACGGAAGCTCAAGCTCGGATGAGGAAATCCATGGTGGAGTTCGCGGTGATCATGGCTATGTCACACAATCCGAGTTCGTCGGTCTTCGACACCTTGTTCGTGATGGCTTAGGCCGCTACGAGCGCCGTCTCCAAACTCATGATGCCAACTTCAACAATCAATGCGAACATGGAGCGGATGACCGAAGCTATCAACAACCTTGCGCGACAACGAGCTCCTTCACGCTCAAGCCGTACAAGAAGCACCTCAAGGTCGACACAAGCACATCATGGACGTCATGAACCTCGACAAGAACGTCACATGATTCAAGGAGCGACGCCCATGAACGACCTCCTCCTATCGTTGAACAACCACATGATCTTCACGCGAACAATGCCAATGCGCATCAAGAACAACCTCACCAAAATGATGATCGTCGCGCACGCATACCATCACCACCACCGCCACGACGTGATCGTCATGACCCATTGGCTAATGACAATGGCGTTCCGGGTGCGAATGACTTTGGTGAACAAGGACGTCACCCTCGTCATCCTCCAAGGCCACGTCATCAAAACCATGACAATGCGAACAATGTCGAGCAACCCGTTCCTCAACAAGAGCTACCTCCTCAACATGCGCCTCGTCAAGAGCTTCCTCATGATCGTCACCAACACCAACGTTCCGAGTCAAGTGATAACGAGTCAAGCCAACACAATGGTGATGGACTCAACCGAAGGAGACGTGGACGTGCATTCCCACGTGGTGGCCACGTGACGACTATGATGACTTGACCAACGTCCGCTTTGACATACCCAAGTTCTACGGCACAAGTGATCCGGAAGCTTACTTCTCATGGGTACTCAAGGTTGACAAGATCTTCCGTGTGCAACGCTTCTCCGACAAAAGAAGGTTGCCTTAGCCTCGATGGAGTTTGAAGAGTATGCTCTCTTGTGGTGGGAACAACTACAAGATGCTCGCGTCGCTAACCACCAACAACCAATTGACACTTGGGTTGAAATGAAAGAAACCATGTACAAGCGCTTCGTGCCAAGCCATTACACTAGAGACTTATACAAGAAGTTGCAAGAGTTGAAGCAAGGTTTGAAGTCGGTTGACGAGTACTACAAGGAAATGGAAATCTCCATGATGAGAGCCAATGTCAACGAGTACGAAGAGCAATCCATGGCTCGTTTCATGAATGGCCTCAACTATCCCATCAAGAAGATCGTGGAGTTCCAACCATATGCCTCTTTGGTTGAGCTAGTACATCAAGCTTCCAAGGCCGAGCGCCACGTGCTTGAAGAGCTCAAATACCTCAAGACAAAGGCATTCTACGCCAACAAGCCTTCTTCGTCAACTCCTACACCTTCACAAGCTCTTCCTCAAGCGAACACTCGAGGTCCTCCAAGAGTCTCTACTTCGACACCTCAAGCGCCTCAACCTTTCAAGAAAGTACCTCCCTCTCAAGGCGCCTCAAGGATCTTCGTCCGGCACAAGACTTTGCAATGCTACAAGTGCGGCGGACAAGGGCACAAATCTTTTGAGTGCACCAACAAGAAGGTCATGATCATCAATGACATGGGAGAGTATGAATCTATGAGTGAAGATGAGTACAATGCTTTGAACAAGGTCGCCACAATGCAAAGTGCTCAAGAAGAAGAAAGTGAGATATATTGTGATGGCGACAACAACCCTTCCTTGGTTGTGGCAAGAGCTCTAACCACCAATGTTCAAGTAGAAGAAGACCAAAGATGCAACTTGTTTCACACAGAGCGGGAGTCAATGGAAAGTCCGTCAAGGTCATCATAGATGGTGGAAGTTGCCACAACCTAGCGAGCAAAGAACTTTGTGATAAGCTCGACTTGAAGTTCAAGAAGCACCCACATCCATACCATGTCCAATGGTTAAGTGATTCCGGAGCCGTCAAGATTCAACACATGGTGCAAGTGTCCTTCAAGATCGGAGCCTATGAAGATACGGTTGATTGTGATGTTGTGCCTATGACCGTTTGTCACTTACTTCTTGGACGTCCATGGCAATTTGACAAGGGTGCTATGCATGATGGAAGAACAAATTACTATAGCTTCAAGAACAACGACAAGACCTTCGTCCTTCGTCCCATGTCACCAAGTCAAGTCATTGCCGAAAATGCGAAGTCAATAGCAAGGGCTCAACATGACTTTAACCATCCAAATGACCATAGGCGCCATCCAACCGCACAAGAAAGGGCGGTGCGAGAGAAAGCTTCTAGTGAGATGAGTGGTGAGCGAGAGATCCACCATAAAGTGAGTGAGAGCCACAAGCCAAATGAGAGTGATACTTCCAAAGAGTTCCCACAAAACTTACACTATTTGCCACAAAGAGAGAAATGAGGGAGTTGAGAGAGAACCCATCCACCCTCCACTATGTGCTCATATGCAAGGGTGAAGTTTCTATGACTAACACTTTCACAAACCTTCCTCCTTCTTTGTTGTCTCTTTTGAAGGACTTTGAAGATGTTTTCCCTCAAGATGTGCCCCCGGGACTACCTCCTCTACGCGGAATCGAGCACCGCATCGACCTTGTTCCCGGCGCACCGCTACCAAACCGCGCTCCTTACCGCACCAACCCCGAAGAAACAAGGAGATCGAGCGGCAAATACAAGAACTTCTTGCCATGGGACACATCCGCGAGAGCTTGAGTCCGTGTGCCGTGCCCGTCATCTTGGTACCCAAGCACGACAACACTCTTCGCCTTTGCATGGATTGTCGCCCCATCAACGCCATAACCGTTCGGTATCGCCATCCTATCCCTCGCCTTGATGATATGCTCGATGAGCTTTGTGGTTCCGCTATATTCTCCAAAATTGATCTTAAGAGTGGATATCACCAAATACGCATGTGTGAAGGTGATGAATGGAAGACCGCATTTAAAACTAAGCTTGGTCTTTATGAGTGGCTCGTCATGCCATTTGGTCTTTCCAATGCACCTTCTACTTTTATGCGTCTCATGAATCATGTTTTGCGTCCTTTCATTGGAAATTTGTTGTGGTATACTTTGACGACATCCTTATCTATAGCAAGTCTTTGGAAGAGCACACTTCTCATGTTGCTCAAGTTTTGTTGGTTCTTCGCAATGAAAAGCTTTATGCAAACCTTTCTAAGTGCACTTTTGCCACCAACAAACTTGTTTTCTTGGGTTTTGTTGTTTCTTCGGATGGAGTCGAAGTCGATGAAGCAAAGATACAAGCAATTCGGACTTGGCCTTTTCCGACATCACTTGAGGAGTTGAGACGTTTTCTTGGTTTTGCCGGATTTTACCGCCGTTTCATCAAGGATTTTTCCACAATTGCTTGCCCCCTCCATGAACTTACAAAGAAGAATGTACCTTTCATTTGGGGCAATGCACATGATTTTGCTTTCAATGAGCTCAAACGGTTATTAACCGAAGCACCACTCCTTGCCCTTCCGGATTTCTCTAAGACATTTGAGATTGAATGCGATGCAAGTGGATTGGGCATTGGTGGAGTGCTTATGCAAAATGGTAGACCCATCGCATACCATAGTGAGAAACTAGATGGAGCTCGCTTGAATTACCCCATTTATGACAAAGAGTTATTTGCTTTGGTTCGTGTTTTGGATGTGTGGCAACATTACCTTCGTCCTAAGGAATTTGTCATTCATTCCGACCATGAATCCTTGAAATATTTGAAAAGTCAAACAAATTTGAACAAAAGACATGCTAAGTGGGTTGAGTTTATTGAGTCTTTCACTTTTGTAATCAAATACAAGAAAGGTAAAGACAATGTGGTCGCGGATGCTCTATCCCGCAAGGCCAACCTACTTACACGTCTTGACATTAGTGTCTTGGGTTTGGATGAGATTAAAGAGTTGTATGCTACCGATGCTTTCTTTGGAGACATTTTCGCTCAATGTTCGGAGCACAAAGGAATTGGTGATTTCTATTTGCACAAAGGTTTCTTGTTTAAGGCTAACAAACTATGTATACCCGAGTCTTCGCTTCGTTTGGTCCTTTTGAAGGAATCTCATGGAGGAACACTCATGGGTCACTTTGGACGCGACAAGACCTACGCCATGCTCGCCACCAACTACTATTGGCCTAGAATGAAGCGTGATGTGGAACGCCTAGTTCGACGATGTTCTACATGTCTCAAAGCTAAGTCTACTCTAAACTCTCATGGCTTATATACACCTTTGCCTATTCCACATCACCCATGGTCCGACATAGCTATGGATTTTGTCTTAGGACTCCCACGCACTAAAACAAACAAGGATTCCATCTTTGTCGTCATTGATCGCTTCTCTAAAATGGCACACTTTATACCTTGCAACAAGAGCGACGATGCTTCACACATTGCTACTTTGTTTTTCAGGGAAATCGTCCGTCTTCATGGAGTGCCAAAGACCATTGTGTCGGATCGAGACGTCAAGTTTGTGAGCTATTTTTGGAAGACATTGATGGCCAAGTTCGGCATCAAGCAACTATTCTCCACCGCCTACCACCCTCAAACGGATGGTCAAACCGAAGTGGTGAATCGAAGCCTATCTACCCTCCTTCGTGTGTTGATCAAGCCTAACTTGAAGAATTGGGAAGAGTGCATCCCACACGCCGAGTTCGCCTACAATCGAGCACTACATCGCGCAACAAAGAGAACACCCTTCGAGATCGTCTATGGTTCGAACCCCTACACCGCGCTTGACATGCTACCACTTCCACTCCGTGAACAAGTTAACATGGACTTCGACAAGCGAGCTACTTACATGAAGAAGCTCCATGAGGAAACAAGAACTACTCTCGAGAAGCACAACGAAGACCATGCTACGAAGATGAACAAACACAAGCGCGCCATGATATTTGAAGAAGGAGATCTTGTGTGGCTACACCTTCGCAAAGATCGCTTTCCGGATGCAAGGAAATCCAAGCTTCACCCTCGTGGAGATGGACCTTTCAAGGTTACCAAGCGCATCAACAACAATGCTTACAAGATCGACATCTCCAACTCCAAGCATTTGGTCCATGACACTTTCAACGTCGCCGACCTCTCGCCATACTATGGGACATCAAGCGATGAAGAGGACCAAGAGTCGAGGACGACTCTTTCCAAGGGGGGGAGATGATGTAGCCCCGCCTACGGCGTCTACACCAAGTGGTCCAATGACAAGAGCTAGAGTCAAAGCTATACATGACAAGGTGAATTCACTCTTATCTATGTGTGATATCGACACTCCTTTGAATGGTTTGCTACTTCATTCCGATACCTTGTGTGTGCTCAGCTATGGTGGACCTGAAGACCCCTATGAAGATGGCCAAGAGGCGAAGCAAGAAGATGGACAAGAGTCGAGCCAATACGATGAAGAAGAAGAAGAGAAGATGGAGAAGAACTCCCCAGGCGGCGGTACTACCGCTGGCTTAAGCGGTACTACCGCCCCTGGCCCAGACAGCACGGGCACACCCCACGCCGGCGGTACCGCCAGCGGTACCGACCGGTACCGGGGACGTGGGATGGGCGACCCCACGCCGGCGGTGCTACCGCCGCCACTACCGCCGAATCTGCACTTCGGGCCCTTGTTCCGGTACCACCAGCTACCGCCGCCGCGGTACCAGCCGGTACCGGGGGCGTGGGAAGCCGCGAAGCCAGCCCGCACCGGCGGTACCACCGGCTATCCCAGCGGTACTACCGCCAGTGCGGGCACCAGCTCGGGAAGGAACCCGTGAAACCTTATCCATTCGTCCCTTTTTGTATCTAGACTATTTAAGGCACCCCTTGGACTAGATCTAGGGTTAGACTATGATTTGGGAACTAAAGTAGAGCCTTGCTCCTTCTTCTCAAAGTGTCTCTTTCCTCCTATGGAGATGAATTAAGACCTCCACATGTGGAGATGAACCAAGGCCTCCTCTTGAGGAGAAGATCCCTGCGTGGATACCAAGGCTCCACTTATAGTTGCGATTACTTGCTAATCATCCCTCTTTGAGTGGCTAGATTGGGTTGGTTGGATTGACCAATTGGACAAACAATCCTAAGAGTAAGGTGTGCTTGGGAGAGGAGGATTGGGGGCTGCCCTCGGGGATTTGTTACCAGTCGATTCTTGCCGGGTTGCTACTTGCTATTTACCCTTGTGTGTTTGATTTCCCCTTTTTGGTGTTCATCGTTCTTCGCGTGTTCTTCGTGTTCATCCTACCCTCCGCTCAAATCCGTGAAAATCGGGACCTACCCGCATCATACATCCTCCCAGACACCTCTGTACCGCTCTATGTAAACATGGTGTTTGATGCTATAAAGTTTATCCTATGATCTATGTCATGTTTATGTAGTTTTTTTTTGTCTTTTGATTGCTATGTTGAATGTCTTTGGTTTATTAGAGTTGTAAGTTGATATGGTACAATCCTTTGGTGTCCATTATATTTATGTGCGCATGGATCAACATCATAGGGTTTGTAGTATGTGTAAAGGAAGGGGGTAGTTCTGCCGGAGCGACATAAACCTAAGGACTCGAACCGGAATATTGCACGTATGGGAGTAAGAGGACCATTAACTTAATGTTATGGTTGGAGAAACCTTAATGAATTGTTAGCTACGCGGAGCCTGCTAACAATCCAAACATATAGTATGTGTAATCGCAAGTAGTCGAGTGCATGTATATTTAGCCTCTCCTACATGGAAAACTGCATCGAAGACAATGAACCAAGTATCTTCACTAATTAATCTTGGACAATTATATCATACTTTCCACCACTTTTCCACACTCATGGTTCTGTTAGTTTAGTGGTCATTAGTTTACTTTATTGCTGCAGCAACTAAATTTACTTTCTAGTTATTTATTACTCCCTCCGTCTAAAAATAACCGTCTTAGATTTGTCAAAAAGTGGATGTATCTAGACTTGAAACATGTATAGATACATTCATTTTTGTGCAAACTTAAGACACTTATTTTGGAACGGAGGGAATATCTCGCAAAGCTATCTCTCATACCCGTATTGTTACTCTAGTTTTATTTCCTAGTTAGAGCAAACGTTTAGTGTGCGTAGAGTTGTATCAGTGGTTGATAAAACTTGAGAGAATACTTATCCTACCTTTAACTCCTCGTTGGGTTCGACACTCTTACTTATCAAAAAGGCTACACACGATCGCCTATACTTGTGGGTTATCACCTTGGTGATGGTTAATCGCACTAGGCGTGGCCTAGGCGGGTATATAGTTTTTACCATTGGGTGTATATTTGAGTTATTCTATATCAATACATACTAATTTAGAACATATAAATGAGTAAACTACTAACAACTTCCATTGGATTATGGTCCATGTGATTTGTAAGTGCAATATGGTATGATTTCTTACTAGAGAAGAAAATTTCTTAGTTGTGCTGCCTAGAGTTCCGCTTATGCCCTAGACGAGGCGTTTATCCATCGCCTAGTGCCTAAGCGTGCTTAAGCGCTGCCTAGGCGATGCCTAATCCAACACTGCTCATGATTAGCATGAATCACGAAGCAAATCAAATGGTCCGGAGCAGTTGTAAATCCAGTTGCAACTCAGTCGAATGAGAATTATGACGTTATCTAATCCCAGTTGCAAGTTGACTTGCAACTGATTCGGACAGTTGCAAGTCAACTTGCAACTGATGACATCATGCGAATGAGAACTAAGCTAATTCTCATTCGATTGAGAATTAGCAGAACCATTAAAAAATACTCAAGTGGATAACTAGAACGAGGGAGAGAAAGCAAATGTGCTTCATGTCTCGTGGGCCTAGCCCACGGCCCCATGTACATACACCTAACGCTTAGCCAACCAAGCCCACATGCGGCCCGTGGCCCAGGGGCAGAACCGTCAATTGGCACCAGGCAGCCAACCTCCAAGAAGCCACCGAGAGCCGGAGGAGACGCAGCCTCCACAGATTTTCTTGCTCTGCTTCTCTTCCTCCGCCTCCTATATAATCCCCAATTTCTTCTCCACCATCCCGTATAAAGCCTCCCGATTTCGAACCTCCACTCCCCCCTCCCACTACTCCGGATTCGAACCAGCTCCCACCGCGCGCCAGGACCTCCGCCGGCACCCCACCAGATCCGGCCGTCGCCGCAGGGGATCGATCCGCACCGCAGCGCAGCGCAGGTGATTGATTAGCCTCTCGTCCCTTTTCGATTCGGGTGCTAAATTTGCTGCACGCCGCCGTAGTTCTTCTGTCCGTGGCCGGGTTCTGGTTGGCTCCGGTTGGGTTGAGATGGCGCGGACGGTCTATAGGGTTCGTCGAGCAGGGGAGAGGGGGATTCGTGGGGAAAGCCGCGGCCTTTCGTTCTGTTTCTTGGATTAATGGATTCGGTGAGAGAGACAGAGAGGCGGTGGAATGGAATCCCACGGAAAAATTCCTTTTTTTTTTCGGTTCTCGTAGCGTGGAATGGCTAATCTACAAGAGGAACAGAGCAAATGGCGGGGGAGTGTTTAGTGCAGGGGCAGGGGACATTGCTTATTTGATTGTAGTTGATCTGCGGTACTCGTACCTGCTCGTGTCAGACGATCAAATGGGGCCATGGGGGATCTCTTGTTCAGGCTTCATAGACGATAGACTCACATGGCATGCACGAACTGGGGGCTGGGTACTGTACTAGTCTCTGTGGCATGAGTAATAGCCGAGGAAAGCGTGTTTGTTTTGGCGCAGGGTTAAAAAAGGCAGAGCCGATGGCCACCTTCGAGCTCTACAGGCGGTCCACCATCGGCATGTGCCTCACCGAGACGCTCGACGAGATGGTCTCCAGCGGCACCCTCAGCCCCGAGCTCGCCATCCAGGTGCTCGTCCAGTTTGACAAGGTGTGTGCGCCATCGATGGATCGCTTCTTCGGTTATGGCTCTGTTTCCGCTTGCCAGCGGGGAACATAATTCCTTACCTTTCGGGTGATTTTGATGCATGGCCTCTCTGTGTTTCTCGTGCAGTCTATGACGGAGGCGTTGGAGAACCAAGTGAAGAGCAAGGTTACTGTCAAGGTACGTGCTTTAAAGAAAGCTGTAGTTGTTCGCGCCATTTCTTCGGTGTTTGCCTCTGTTTGGTGGGCTCATTATTGTTTGCCATAATGCAGCTGTGAAGTAATTTGTCTGGTTCTAAAGTTATGACCTTTTTGGAGCATGATAAATATATTTACTTTTCTTGGCAGTAAATACCCGCACGTGGTATCGATATTAAGTTGCAACGGACCTTGGACCTCTGTTAACTGTAAATAAAACAAATCGTAAATCTCTTGTCTTTCATACATTTGAGTTGCACAAATTGGAGAACTTGATATTGTGTGGAAATCAGTTTTACAAAAGAAATCATGTGTATGCACAACTAAACAAGAACTTCTGAAGCTACCACTTTCTTTAAAAACCCTTCTCTTAATATCCAAAACGTTAAAATTTGGTGTGGTCCTATTATGGCGCGAATGAATTGGAGTGACATGTAACCTTGCTGGTTGTTTTTTAAAGAAAGTTGCTGTCAAGGTACACTCTTTAAAGAAAGTTGTAATTGTCCGTGTCAGTTCTTCGGTGTTTGCCTGTTTGTTGGGCTCATTATTGTTTGCCGTAATGCAGCTGTGAACTAATTTGTCTGGTTCTAAAAGTTATCACCTTTTGGGGTATGATAGATATGTTTACTTTTCTAGGCAGTCAATGGGCACCGCACGTGGTACCAATTCTAAGTTGCAACACAGTTTAGCTTGTTTGTTCACACCTTGAAACTCTGTTAAGTGTAAATGAAGCAGAACTTAAAATTTTGTCTTACGTATATTTGTGTTGCACAAATTAGAAAACTAGAAATTGTATGGAAAGCAGTTTTAGAAAACAAATCCTGTAGAAGATAACGTATATGCTCCAACTAAGCAAGAGCTTCTTAAGCTACCACTTCTTATTTGTTCTTTCTGAGCATAGCTTCAGTCAATTTGCATGATGTCAAATACTGCTGGATTTTCTTAATATCCAAAATATTAGCATGGGGTGTGGTCCCTTTATCGTTATGGTGCAAATAAATTGGAGTGGCTTGTGTTGCCCATTTTTCCGTTGCCTGATTCATCTTCAAAAAAATGAAATAATATTGTCAACAGTAGTGTCAGATATGTTCCAATGCCAGATATGATATGGTTCCCTTCCCTGTGGCAGGCGGGATTAAGGATTTTATTGTTTCCTCATGTCTACATTGTATTTGAACCTGATAGAGAACAGATTATATAATCTGGGATAATCACAAGAACATGCAAAGGCTCGCTGGCAGTCGGAACCTTGCCCTGTTATTAACCACAACTACCACCTCCATCGCGTTCCACCCTCCAATATACCATAACTTAATATACCCAGCCATACAGACTCCTGTTGGTCTTACTGCTGGCTCTTTTGAATATGTTCGCATCCATGGATGCCTGTAGGAGAAGATTGTGAGTAACATATGTGGAAAACTAGATCAATGAAATCCATAAGTAACAGTAACACCACTCAGAGCATGCTCTGCTCCAGCATAATACTGTCACAGAAAACACTGGAAGTTAAATTTGATATCTTTCTTAGCGGAGGTGGGAGAAGAACGAACACCATCCCCTGTTTTCGTAATTCGGAACATCTAAAGTATATAATTGCCAATTTGTTTACTTGGGATGGTACCTGGCTTCCTGTTGCTCCTTTTGTAGTGTCCGTGTTTGGATTTGGCTATTCGAGATACCCTTCTTCTAATAACTCTGTGCCAAAAGTGGATGTATCTACAATCTGACATTGACCTGGCTTCTTGATTGCAATTTACCTTAAGTGGAACCTGGCATTGATCCTGTCTACTGTCAACTTGCTGAGAATGTGAAGATTTGTGCATTTTTCAGGAGCCGCCTACCTTTTGCCATTCTAGGAAACCTGTATCCATGTTAGGCAGTCACCTTATAAGCCTTTGCTTAATGGATCTCTTTTATTTGACATATGTATGGATACATGAGGAGAAACAGTGTGCTTCTAAATTTCCAGCTCTTAATACTGTCACTACAAAATCAACTCTAGTTCAGACTTGTGTGCTTCTCATGGACACGATTGTCACTGCATCTGCGTCATTACAGTGACAATTCATCAGGTTACTCATGTCTGTTCATTCCTCTGCCACAGGGCCATCTTCACACCTACAGGTTCTGTGACAACGTGTGGACGTTCATCCTGACGGACGCGCAGTTCAAGAACGAGGAGACCACGGAGCAGGTTGGCAAGGTGAAGATCGTGGCCTGCGACTCCAAGCTACTCACCCAGTAAACATCCCCGTAAAGTAGCAGTCGTGGGCTCGCGGCAGGGTGGGTTTTGATCCCCGCCGCCTCCGCGCTAGATCCGTCTTCTCCGCCTGAATGAAGAACCGCGCCACCACCACCACATTGCCTTTTTTCATAATCATCAATGGGTATCTATAGAATTCTCCTGCGACGCCAGCGCATAACTCTTGTAATGTTTTTCCAGAGATTGATGTGTTTGATAACGTGATAAATGACTAGCATAACTTTTGCCGGAAATGCCTCCTGTATGATGGTCTTGGACCAAGTTCTAAGTTTCTGTCGAAATGAACCTGCAACAGTTTAGTACTTGTGTTTACTAGGTTTTTGTAACTCGAAGATGCCTTAGAAATATATAAATAACGATGAAATGAAATCCTGGTAATAAAAATGAAATGATGCCTTTGCAACAGTTTAGTTTTTCAATCTCTCTCTCTCTCCATGTGCGAAAAAATGTTATTCCCCCTGTCTCTAGCTAAGTGTACTTCTAGTTTTATCCTAAGTCAAACTTTTCAAATTTTGATCAAATTTATAAAAAAAAATGTAGCAATATTTATGATATTTAATAAGTATATTATGAAACAACATTTCACTATTAATTTGATGTTTTAAATACTGCTAGGTTTTTTCTAGTAAAGTTGGTCAAATTTTAAAAAGACTGGCTTAAGACAAAAGTAGAAGTACACTTATTTAGGTACGGAGGGACTGAGGGAGTAAGTGATAGAATTTTCATGTCACATTTTTTATGTATTATTATTTATCAAATTGTCGGTCCAGGTTATATCACGCAAAACGAGTACACCACTATAAATGGGAACGAATAGTAGAAAGTTGTAAATTCACATATGAATTTAGTTGCAAATGCCATCGAAGATACTAGAAAAGCCGTGCAATCGAAACGGGGCAAAAGCTTTGCCTTATATTAATAAAGAAGGAGCAAACATGACAGGGCCGAGTCCAAAAAAAAACACCGACCACAAACTAAGAGGGCTGCAGAGTACAACCCCCCCACCCACACACACACACTAACTTAACCAACTCAACTAGAAAAGCCGTGCAATCAATCAAACTACTGAGGAAGCCTGAAACAAGAACCAAAAAGCTTTGCCTTATATTAATAAAGAAGGAGCAAACATGACAGGGCCGAGTCCAAAAAAAAAAAACGCCGACCACAAACTAAGAGGGCTGCAGAGTACAGACCCCACACACACACACACTAACTTAACCAACTCAACTACAAAAGCCGTGCAATCAATCCAACTACTGAGGAAGCCTGAAACAAAAAGCATAACATTTGTTGCAAAATTTGTCTTGTGCAGATACACATAAGAGAAATCAAAATCTATTGTCGTGCTCTATGTATGGTGAGCTCCAATGGGAAGCCCACAGCACAGCCATGCTGCATATGCACACATCACACATGCATGCACATCACATCCCCCTGAACCTGGTGACAGAGAAAGAGCACAGAGTATGTGGCCATGAGGTGGCTTCCACACAAACACTTTCCAGTCTTCATTGCTGCTTGCTGGCTGACCATGAAAGATACTGCAACACACTCCCTCCTTGGCCACTGTTCACCTCGCTGAAAAACATGCATGGGAGGAAAAACAGGGGGAGGAGTGAGTCATGAGATTCTCTTGTCTTCATCTTAGAAACTTGGAAAATAATAAATCACTCAAACAGCACAGGCTCTCAGTTGAGTGAATCCGGAATCTTAGACATGGTAAGATTAAAAAAATCAGAATTTTGGAGGTATTTCTACACAGGTTTCTTTTTGTTTACTAGCCAGGAAAGGTGACATTCAGTGGCATGCAGGAAAGTGTGTTTACAAAACAAGTTGGTCATGGGGGACACAGCTTATACTAACCTTAGTGGCTAAGCTCTCAGGTCGTAGCACTGAATCGACGCGCATTGTTTTTTGTTGCCACTTTTCAAACCGAGGCTTGACACCCAAGTCTCCCAAAAAAAAGAGTTCTTGGCTCCCAAGTTTCCAGCAAAGCTTTTAGCCAAAAGGGAAAGTTGCACCAATTGTTTTACACATTATTAATTGGCCGGGAGGAAGGTTTATATCCATAAACAAAGCACATGTTGCGTCAATTGTTTTATCCACACGCCACATGGCTCCCAGACAGTGTTCTCCGTGATCTTTTTCTGTGACAGAGTTCCGTACAGGGCAACGTGATGGCATCAGTAGCTGACAAATAAAGGTCAGAGAATATTAGGATAAGAGCAAGATTATGAGAACAGTACTACAATTGTTTCTCTACAATTTCCATTGCACACAGAGCTAATTCACTGCACATATATTATAAATGTATATTATAAATGTATATTATTAAATACAGATTAATGACAGGTTGGATCATATAGAAGACTAGTTTTACATTAGGAGATTTGCAGACCTAATCAACCGAGAAAAGCTAAACATTCTCACGTTACCTAAGAGCATCTCCAGTCGGGGCGCCCAAACGGCCATCCAAAGCCGTTTGGGGCGTGCCGGACACAAAATCGCGCCCACTCGCGGCCCCAAACGCGAATTCGGTCCAGCGCGGCCCAGTTTTGTGTCCGGCACGCCCATCCCACGCCCTCAACTTGGGGAGGCTTGGGGCGGCCCCGGACGGAAGGAAACGCACGTCTCCGACGCGCGGGCCACGCCTGGCAGTGAAACACGGCCACGCCCGGCCGTGGTCAAAGGCGTCGTCAAAGGCGCGTGCCGCGTGGCGACGCCTCGTTTTCACGGCCGGCGGGCGGCCAGTGAGCCGTCGCGTCCTCTGCTCGCCGGAGTGAATGCGGCGCGCCTTTTCGAGGCGAGCGGCGTTAATGCCACTGCTCTCCGGCGGCAATAAAAGGCCGTCGCCCCCACGTTCACTCGCCACACTCGCAGCCACCGCTCCCCTCTCTCCCCACACGCCACACTCGCCGCCACCGCAAACCTAGAGATGGCCGGCAGCAACTGGAGGCGTACCGGTGGCGCCGCGGCGAACGACTTCGCGCCGCGCACCCTGCTGAAGGAGCAGACCGAGGCGCTGCGCGACAACGGTTACCCAGTGCCGCCGGACATGCGCGTTGGCCACGGCTACGCCATCTCCGTCCGCGGCATCCCGGTGCCGCGGCCGCTGACGTGGTCGAACCGCGACTTCCACGCGGCCCAGATCGTGCACTACTGGCGCGAACTGACGCCGGAGATGCGCGACGACCCGCGCTGGAACCCGGAGGACCCGGGCAACGCCGCCCGGTACGAGGAGGCGTTCCAGCGCCTCTTCGAGGAGGAGATGAACCGGCGGGAAGGCCCCGGCCCGACGCCCAGGGACAAGAACGTCGCCGGGCGCGAGGCGTTCTGGAGCGTGCACGGCCGCACGCTCCAGGCCGTCATGGACCACATCGCCAACGGCGGCTCCCTGCTGGAGTGGCCCCACGCTCCACCTCCGGCGCTGCCAGCCAACGTGTGGGCACCGCGCACGTCGTCCTCGCGCTCGACAGGGTCATCGTCGCGGGCGTCGTCCTCGCGAGCGTCTTCATCGCGCTTCTCCTCCTCCCTCTCCCGCGTTCTGCTCTCGCCGAAGGCGGAGCCGATGAAGGTGAAGGCGGAGCCGACGACGCTCTACGCCGAGCTCCTGGCAGCGCAGGCGGCCAAGGACGAGGACGAGCTCATGCGGGCCGCGGAGGTCGCGTCCATGGAGGACGTGCCACCCATGGACGGGCCATCTGCCTGCGCCTGGTCGGCGTACATGCACGCCATTGAAACTGGCGTGCCGTTCGTCGACCTCACCGGCGACGGCGACGCCGGCCCTAGCCGCGTCAAGAAGGAAGACGACGACGCATGAACAAGCGGCGTGAAGAAGGAGGAGGAGGACGACGACCCCTACTACGCCTTCCGCCGCCGCTACCGGGGCCGCCAATAGATTTAGGTTTAGTTTTTTTAAATTTCATTCAAATCTGTAAATTTTTCTAAAATTTGAATGAAATTCGTCAAAGTTTAAATTTAATTTTTTTTAGTTTGAGCGCCGCGAGTGGGATCGACGGCGCCCAAATGGGCAAGGTAGTCCGGACGGTGCCCAAAGGGCCTGTCCAGAAGGTATTTGGGCGGCCATTTGGACGCCGCGACTGGAGATGCTCTAACCAGCCCCGTTAAGCCATTGCAGTGTCTTTCTAAGCTAAGCTTTTTTCTCTCATTTTGCTTTTGAAGACATCTACAGAAATATTCCTCTAGCCAAAAAGGCAATGAGGCTATTGGCAACCTTTATAAGTAAATACTTTGCAAGGAGGCCATTGAGCAACAAGGCTGACCTGCCCTCTCTCTCTCTCCCCTGCTGTGTTGCTGTTGAGGACTTGAGGTGAACAGAATCAGCCTAGAGAGGGAAGAAGGAGATGGAGGTGCAGTCTCGCAATGGCTTCCTACCATCAAGGAGGCAGCAACGCCTCCATGGCCACCCTCACCACCAGCCTCCTGCAGGTAGGTCTCTCTGCCGCAACAACTTTGCGCCATGAATTCTGTTGTTTCCCCCTCTTGGTTTCTTGTTCATGGCCATTTGCTATCTCTTGCTTCTCTTTTGCTGTGTTCTTCACATCTTCAATATAAATTTCAGTTCTTGGCCGGCCATTGTCTTAGCCCAGTTTTGTTGGATCTTGGAAAGCTCTTTGTTTTCAGTTCTTGGGATGCTCTGCTCTGTGCTCTTTTTTTTTCTAAGTTTGTCCTGGTTACTGCCATGCATTTTGATCTATTGCCAACAGTGTAAAAAACTTTCTCTGGTGCGTACCTTCTGTTCCATTAGAAGCAGGAGCAACAAAGGCAGTTCCGGAGAAGTAATCAATAAAATTTATTTTCTGGTGATTTTTGACCTTTGATTTCTGGGGACAAGTAAGGTTTGCAGTGTGGATCACATGATACAGAGAGAAACAGAAATTTGGTGTGCACATTTTTGCTTTTCTGCATATTGGCTGTCTCAGTTGGCTCACAGCTTTTGTAACTCCCCTTGTTTCTTCACAAGGCATAGAAATGCCATGAAAGTTCAGATAACATTCATAATGCAGTTGAAACAAAATTATATGCAGCTGCGAAATTACTGTTTTTCTTCTTCTGAGAGGCACTGATCCATATATAAACAATTTTTCTTGTTGCAGGAGATGATGAGTGGTGGGAGTACTTTCCTTGCCCCTTCTGCTACATCGAGGTGGAGGTCCCCTTGCTCTGTGACCATCTGCAGGAGGAGCACTGCTTCGACATGAAAAATGCTGTAAGAAAATGCATTCAGTATCATCATCATTTGTGAACAGTGGCCACGATTGGTTTTTGATTTGGGTTCAGTTTATCCGTCTCTGATGATCGAAAGGTGGTCTTCTTCTCCAGGTGTGCCCGATCTGCGCGGACAACCTTGGCGCCGACACGGCCGGGCATTTCAGGGATCGGCACTCACAGCTACTCAAGGTACAGTGATTTCCCATCAGTGTCATGAACACACATTGCGATTTGCAAATCCCGTTGCCGCTCATCTCATCGGCATTGGCGTTTTGATCACAGAGGAGGAAGTGGTCATCTTCCAAGCAAAGAGGAGCAGGTGCTGCCGACAAGGAGACAGGCGAAGAGGATGTTGACTCCTGCTTCGAAACAACCTCATACATCACGGGCAAGCCGGTCGATGATCATTCCCCTGACCCTCTGCTCTCCCAGTTCATCTGCAGCGTCCCGCCGCCTCCCGTCGATTCAGAGTCCGGCGATGCCGAGGAGGAGGATCACGCTCTCCATTCGTTGGATGATCAGAGGTGAGTATTGTTCAAATGTCAGATACTGCTGGTGCTTGAGATGGTCCTCAATCTGAACAATGGTCATTGACTGCTCCCGATGCTGTTTTGTTCTTGCTTGCAGGCTGGATCGGGTTGAGATGGATGATGCATCGAGGCAGGATCTCGAGGAGAGGTTGCAAAGAGCCGAGTTTGTGAAGCAGATGTTGATGTCGACGATAGCTCGAGACTGACTTTCCAGGGTAGATTTCTGAATTTGACTAGGACTTGTTCAGGATCTTTGAAGTGCAGAGTAGTATTGTGTCATTTTTGCTAAGCCTGACCAATGGCACATGTATAACTACAAGCTTGGATACCTGAGTGACCATTCTTAACCATTTAAGCTATCCTTTGGTTATCTTCATGTCTCTTCCCAGGAGAAACTACTTATGTGACCATTCTCTCATAGTTATCACTGCGAGGTTTTGCACGAAAAGTATACAGAAAATACAAGAACATAAAATGTCTAATGTCTCAACAAAGAAGAACATCCAACATGTTGATAACATAACATAAGGCAGGTATAATAAAATTCATTTAGATAAAAAAAATCATGATGTATATTCAGTATCAAAATTTGCCACGAACGAGCTATACAAGTATGCATTCGTTACAGTTTCACCAAACATAGAACCTCCACAGCCATACAGCGTTCAAGGTTGGCAAATGTATCCCTTGATTCCAAGGAGACATCAGATGTCCAAAACGCCAGATTACACATGTTTATGCACACTACGGTTGTATCCGCGCCTCGTACCACAGAGACAATGAAGGCTCAGTCAACCACGTGTCTGGAAAGAGTAGCTCTTGATCATGATCTTCAAAAGGGAATGGCCAGTTGCCCGATTCTCACAAATATCCCTTGGTGATTTGTTCTTCTAGTTCATCGAAGTTCCAAGCATCATTAACAGAATAGTCACCTATTGAGCAAGCATAAAACAAGTGTAAAAATATGCATTTCAACGACTGAGCTTATGCGCTCTGGAACACATGGATATATAATCCTCAAATATTATTTATCAAGACAACTACGAAAGCTTCGGGGAATTCATACTTATTTATACTAGATCTAATCGACCATTATGTGTAGACAATAGTAAACAACACACAGAATGGCAACTTACCGATTGAGTCTCTCCGCAGGGCAGTTAAATGAGCACAGCTGCAGGTAAATGAAAATATTGGATTTAATCATCGCATTGTAACTCAAATGGCAAACAGGGCATCAGGATACGCTAAATCTCGTATCAAATATAATGTCAATCATTAACTGCATCCAAGGAAAAACAGACCGAAAGAGACCTTCAGGATACTAAGCCACAGTGGAATCAGTACCATACACTAATCAGTTACACTAGCTAAATTCAGAACTTTTTCACCCAGACCAATGACATGCAGAGCTGCAAATATTTGTAGCACGTGAAATTATATCCTAATTAGAGGAGAAAGCAATATGCTAACCTAGGAAGATGATAGCAGCGTTTAAGGGTATTTATGAAAACACACCTAATAACACAATCTTCTTTCTGAGGAAAATAAGAGGCAAGCATGAAAGGTAATGCTGCCCTTTTATTCGGTTATGCATACAGGAATATGAGCACACACATAAAGAAAATTACACAAGAATAATGGCTCAGACCTTCGAAGCGCTTTTCCCAAGTCGGCACATAGAGACCGAATGTATGTTCCTTTTGAGCAAGTAACTCGAAATATCAAATTTTGCCTGTAGACATGCAAACAAAATTGATCTTTCAGGAGAGTCCTGGTGCGAGACACTTCAGTATGGAGGTGTATTATCCATTTGGAGTCCGAGGTAGAGTAAGGAAGGAATAAGGAAGAATACCTGTCTTCTAAACTGCGCTCAATATCAAACTTATGTATTGATATACGTCTAGGTGAAAGCTCTACCGTTTCACCCCTCCTTGCTTTGTCATACATTTTTTCACCGCCTACCTGGCACCACACTCAATCGTAACAAAAGAGCACAGGTTAAGAACCTATTACATCATGGTTGGTTGATAATGGACGAGTAATAGGCAACGAAAATCCAGTGTGCCGTCATACTGACAGTAATTTCAAGTGATAGTTTTGTATCATCATAGTTTACTATTGTTTAATCAACGGTTAATTGATTATTCCACATCCTCTTGCTAGGCTAGAGTTAGGATATAGATAATTTTACATTCTGTGACAGAAAAATGTAAAAACAAGTGCGCAAACAGCTTGCCAAGGACAAGGAACTAAACTCAACTGCATCCACGTGCCATTACTTACAGAAGTCAGAGTACATGAACAAGTGGTGAGATAGTACGTCCAGTGCAAAATATATGCAAATTATCTTTCAATCTTGTTCTTTCTCAGAGATGTTATTCAAACATTCGGTAGACTGGTAACCAAAAGTAATGAGAACCATGATGTGCAGACCACCCAAGTTTGAAAGACATTGATCTTTAGAAACTCTGAAACACCTAGACTAGCATCAGGATCACTTATAAACTACAAGGAACAGACAACAGTTTCATGTTATATAAGGAAACAGTGTACCTTAATAGCAGAAAACATTGGAGGAACTTGCCATATCTCCCCCATGAATGATGCCGCAGCCTTTCTAATATCTTCATCTTTGATGTGTTCCCATGATTCTCTTTGAATAACCTGATCATAAATGGATGGTTAGGCATAATTGTAAATTTGTCATATATAAACTAAAAGGCACGCAGTTTGGATAAAGTCATGAATACATAGGAGGTTCATGGTTCCATCCTAAGGGTGGTTTGCACCTCATATGTTATTAGCCCTAAAACATAACTTGTGTAACTTCTATGACATTGTACATAGCACAAATAGAATTACCATGATCAGACTTTACAGGAATAACAAGTTCAATTTCAAATGGAGATTGAGACGCATGATAATCAATTGATTTCCCTGATAGTATCGCTACTTTTTAATTTGTAGCAACATTTAAAATCCAACAATATCATAATTAATTGTGCACCTAATAAGTTGGTACGGCATGACACTTCCTCTTGTCATATACAATTTAGAAGTTGATCCAATCGACAGTTCCTAAAATAGAAGAATGCTCGGTAGATCATTGTAAGGATATGAAGATACATACTGGTGAATCTGCATCCCAGGTTGATGTTGCTTCTCCAAGACGGAAAACACCGCTATAGCCTTTCACCATTCCTTGGTATCTTCAAAAGCATGCACACATTCGTTCATGAAATAGGTTTCAATAAATTCTATTGCAGGAGATGACTACAAATGACATCCGTCCAGTTTTCAGATTCCATCTTATATTATTTGAAGCCATAAAAATCTAGAAAAACTTGGAATAGGATAACTGACAGGAAGAATGTCCCAGTAACCAATACCATTTCGTTGAAAAGAGAAGATAGAACAGTACCTGTCAACAACTTTGGTTGCTTTGCCCACACAAACAATCAACAATCCAGTCGCCATAGGATCCAGAGTACCAGCATGCCCAACCTGCAATCACAGGTGCCATGAAGATCGTCTGTGGAGCAAAAACCACATTAATGCACCATGAAAAACTAAGAGTCACCTTTTGCACTTTCACTAATCGCCGCAGCTTTCCACAAACAGTAAACGAAGTCCATCCTGTATTAGTAGAAAGGCAAATTTCAGCTTATCATTACTGGAGAAGGAGCTGTTATGATAACAACCACCTGTATCGTACTCAGACAAGCAAATTTCCTAACTCAAAATGCGAACTCTAAACTACATAAAGCATGAACTCTAGCTCTCAAGATCGAGAACCGGATTGTGTTCGTGAAACTGCAATGGCAGTATGGCAGGTATACATCTGATTTCAAATAAACCAAATCCATCTAAACCTACCCATCCTGCAAGATACCCACCAATTTTAAGGACTGCAAGCAAGTATCTGAGCACAAAAAGCATCAACACAGAAATTTTGGAATGCTGGTACTCATCTATGCGCTCATAATTAGCATCCCCTTTAGCACATCAATATATTCCCACTGCTGCCTAATCCCACACACTACAACCTAGTAGTACTGATGCAGGTATACCGACATGCCATGCGATCTTATGGAATTCCCATGAGAGCATTCATCAAGTGGGAGGAAATGCATCACCTTTGGGCTTGTCGACGAGCACGACGGTCCCGGTTGGCCCATCCCAGCGAGGCGGCAGCTCCGTCCTCCTGCTCGCGAGGTGCGGCCGTGGCCAGTCTTCCTCCCCCACCACATTTCGCTTCACCTGCCTCGGGTTGTCTCCAGACCCCCCAGGCTTCTTCTTCGCCGTCGAAGCGTCGTCGGCCTCCGCAGCCCCAGGTCCTTTCTTCAAGGACCTGAAGAAGTCCTCGACCTTCCTCTCGAGCACCTCCCCCTTGTCTCCAGGCTCCTCCTTCTTCTTCCCGACCACCCCCTCGTCGCGCTCCTCCTCGAAGAATACGAGCCCCTTGTCGGCGTCCGAGGGCTGCGCGGCGGTACTGGAGGCGTCGGCGGCGACGAACGCGTTGTCCAGGGACTGCTCCGGGAAGTACTTTTTTTCGAGGCGGTAGAGCATGCGGTAGTGCTTGTCCTTCTCCCAGGGCATGGCGAAGGCGTCGTGGAAGTAGAGCGCCTCCTCGCGCGCGTGCAGGCGCGGGAAGTCCACCACCTCCGGCCGCAGCTCCACCATCTCCGAGGTGGTCGTGGGCTTGGTGCCCGTGGTGGCGTCCGGGTCCGGGAGCTGCCGGCTGCGGCGCTTCCGGAGGTACCGCCGCTGCGCGCGGTCGAGAGCGGGAGGCTGCTCATCTTCGGCGTCCTCGGCCGCGGAGGGCGACGGACACGGACGGGGAGCGTCGGCGTCGGATGGGGTAGATTTGGGGGTTTTGGCGGGGCGGTGGACGAGGAGGTCGTAGTAGAGCGGGTAGGGGGTGGCGGTGAGGGAGAGGAAGCGGCGGGGGAGGCGGAGAGGCGGCGCTGGCGGGAGAAGCAGCGCCGCCGCCGACGTGGCGACGGGTCGGGCGCTTCGAAGCATCTCGCCGTCCGTCCGTTCCTCTCGTGCGGCTGCGCGACGGCGTTATCGGCGAGGGCGAGTGGTTCCGAAATCCACCGTTCAACCTGCGATGGACGGTCCAGATGGACGGCTGGACACATGCTGAATGACTGCTCTCTTTGTCAAATCAACTAGAGAGCTGCCTTCCAAAATTTTCAAATTGAAGGAATAGGATACAATAGTATATTTGTATGTTAAAAAAAACTGTACACTAGGCATTCCTAATATTTTATGGGGATTTGGGTGCAAACTTTTTTCTTAAACGAGGCAAAAGTTGTGTCTTTTATATTTACTAGCAAAAGTGCCCGTGCGTTGCGACGGGTTAATTTTTTTATATCTGACTGCAGTTCTAAAATAGTTATATCATACAAACTTGTTAGATTCCGCACTTATATGGGCAGTAGATTGAAAATATGTTGGATATGAATCCAGTATTAATCCACTTGTTCGACAATGTAAGGGCATGTACATCGCTGGCATCTTAATGGGGGCGCTTAATTGGAACAGTAAAGATATGCATTAAGCGCCGGACGCTTGGAGTCATTATTTGTACGCGATAGTTAAGCGTCGAGCGCCTAGTTTTTCATCGACGCTTAGAAAATTATCAGGAATCACACAAAACTACCGGGATTTAATTCCGTAGCGCCTGCACAAGCGCCCGCGTTGTACTCGCCCTAACAATCCTCTACATCACCTACTTTGTTCTGAGAGAAATACATCACTTACTTTTAATCTCACCAAAAGTGACTCGTGAACGGAACCAACATAATTTTCAATGCATTGAGCCATTTTCAGCACCATTATGTTCAAGATCATGGTCCAAAATCAGTAAATAAGAATTGATTCATGGAATACACTATTCTACCCCTCCCGGATGGACAAACAAAAAATTGTAACGTGTTGCACTTTATCTTGCAACAAGCGGACCAAATTAAATAACATAACACCAAATTTGAACACACAACCTAGTCGCTCAACTGAAACAGGTAATCCGAGCAGCGTCCTGCCGCACGGCATGCTCACGCCCCGAGAAGAGAGAGAGGCTGCATCTGGCTAACACAGGGGAAGAGAAAGAACTGAGCAACGCAAGAGAGAGCATCAGCTGCTGCAGCGCATGGATGAGATATCAACTGGTTGTACTCTGCACGAGACAGAGAGCGGTAGAAGCTGCACGCGGGGAAGAGAAAGATCTGGCCGCGCGCTTGCTTCCGACAAATCCGACTACGGTGATTCCTAGGCCAGGGTGAATCCGGCCACCGTGGTGCTTCTCCAGGACGCCCGCCTCATCCTCGGCCATCGGGCCTTCCACCGCGCATGAGGTCAACCAATGGCTGCTCCTTCCATGAGCGGTCAATCGGGGAGCTCAGTGAGGGACAATGGAGAGATTGGGCCAGGGAATCCAGGGGGTACGGTCTCAGGCTCTCAGTCATATGTGGTAGACCTATCGCCGGGAGGCGGGCATGGGGCGGCGGGATACAACGAGGGAGGCGCGTACGGTCTTGGTGGCGACTGTGCGGAGAATTTTTTTTAGATGAACTGTGCGGGGAAGCGAAGTAGGAGACGACGTGGGCTCTCGGTTGGAGACAGGAAATAAAAAAACGAACCGTTACGACTTAAGCGTGGCAAGGTGGGTAATATTTCTGACAACACAGGGGTAAAATCAGAAATTAAAATGACGTACCATAAGAAATCTTAATGCCTTTATTATTATAGCAAAATATGCCCGTGCGTTGCTACGGGTCTCCATTGACAATCTCGCTCAATCTCACCTTGGTTGGCACAACCCGTATCTCCCGCGACTCTTACTACCTTCACCATCACATGTGGCGCCCTTATCATTGGCGGCAGCGACTCCTCCACGACTGCAATAGGTGTCGAAGCCGACGTGGCCACTACCAACCGGCCTCCTTCACGTCTATAGTTGATGCCGGAAGCTGACACTGCCACTCCCGACGGCGGGCATAGCATGTATAAGTAAACAATCGAGTGGGTAGCAAAATAAGAATGCCTAAATTATAACCTACACATAAACAACTCATGCTTAGAGGATGTATAGTACTGCAATGGTGGAAACTCAGTTATATTTCAAGTTTTTGCATTTTTTTACAATAAATGCAGAAACAGAAGGGGCTAAACACACACACACACAACACATGTGCACATAAACAGACACATACACATGCTGGTTACCTTTTCACTGTAAGCCCAAGTACTTGATTATCGGAAGATCATATCTTCAGTTCCCCTTGTTCAACAACAACAAAAAATATCTTCAGTTCCCTGCCAAAGAAGAAATACTTCAGTTTACAACTTAAACTCAGGTATGGACTTTTCAATTTACGAAACAAATCTCAGCTATGTCCTTTTTCAGTTACGAAACAAATCTAAATGTCCATGACCTTGAATCTAACTGTACACTGCTGAATGGTGCAACAGAAACATGGGCAAAGCTGTTGAGACATTAGCACATAAGTTTGTTTTTTGTAAAAAATGAAGACGTGTAGTGGTATATAATAATCAATGCTTCGGTGTTGAACAGTTGGACAGTAAGAGCTCAATAACTCATAGTAGCAGTTAGTTGCCACTGTATATAAGATTCAGAATAATGATTTTCCACGATCATTAGGCCACATAGAGTGGGATTAGACATGGTATTTGGTATACCCTCTTGAGGTGTACAGGGAGCAGGAAAATAGACTGAAGAGGCGGTGATGCACTTGGATGCGGGGCAGCTTGATCAACAAAGCTGCGGTCGTAAGGATGCGGTGCAGTCCCGGAGCCATGCGCCTGCAGATGGTTCTACCTCCACTCCGTCCGCCCGTAAAGCAGACACGCCGGCAGGGTTACGACCTCCAATCTGTCCCGGCGAGGGAAACCGAGCACGCCTGCAGGTATCTAGCATGCACGCTTTCCCATCGATGGCGAGTGAGTGCTCCGGCAGCGGGCTCGGCCTGGAAATTACCGGCGAGGCGGCGAGCAGAGAGTGTCGAGCGGATACCCTCTAACGCCACAACTACGAGGAGGCGCGAGGAAGGCGGCAGCGGCGCTAGGAGCTTCGAGCGATCGAGCAGAAAAGGGAAATATCTCCGCGCTGGGTCAGGATGTCGGACTACTCGGACGGGACAGGGAAAAGAATAACTGAACCGTTTTTTCTTTCCTTTATTATTATTATTATTATTATTATTATTATTATTATTATTATTATTATTATTATTATTATTTCTGAACCGTTTTTCTGACTTACCGGTGGCAGTGGTGGGTAAAATATGTGATTTGTGGAGGGCAAAATCGGTGCAAAAAAGTGACGTACGACAAGAAATCTTAGTGCTTTTATTATTAGGTATAGATAAGAAGTTAACAAACAATATGACTAAGCCAACTGCAAAGGGAAAAGATAATAGAACTAGGCAATAATTTCCGCTGGGTGTCTCACATCGGCCATGATCCGGTTCTTACGTTCATCTTTAATTGTGTTGGGTGAGCACCGACAAGATGGAAAATCTGTTGTCGAAAACACGAGCATTCCTCTATTTCCAGACATCCCTATTGATAAGCATGATGACGGAGAGCAGTTCTTTGGGATTGGAAGTCAGCATCCCTAAAATGGCGGTTCAATACTGCTGAACAGTCGGTATGCCCTACCCAAGGTTTTGCAAGAGAGATGAATAAGAAAGCTATGGGTACAAGGCGGTCGTCGTCCAAATCAGTTTAGAGTAGCGGATTTCAAACAAGCTGAGTGTAACCATCTCCGGAAGCCACTTGCATAACTGACACGTGGAACTTCATGGCCAAGAGAAAAGGTTTCCTGGACCTATGTGTCCATTGCCTACAGAAGCTGGTGTTGCAAAAAAAAAAAGGTTAATACACAAAGTATATACTTCATACCTTATTATATTTGCGCTTGATTTCTACAGCACACAATCCCAGTAAATCCTAATTACTTCCATCTTCTGCATTCTAATACTAGCTCTTGTACTTTTGCTAGTGGCCATGCACATGCCAATGATAAGTGAATATTCATGAATTCACTAAAGGCACTTCATGTTTCTTCAATTATGAACATCCACTTTATGGGAATGTTTGGTGAGGAAGAAAAAAAAAATGACGAATGCCCTTTTGCATCTTGCTTGAAAAATTCAAACCATACTGCCCGATACATCAGTACAGCTATTTTGCTTGGCGTAAAAGTAAATCTCATACTCCTCGCCCAACATATGTGCTATTTTAGGGGCTGTTTAGTTGGGCTTATATCTGGCTTTTGGGTATTTTTTTTGAATTTTTCCATATATATTAAACCAACAAAGAGTACACGATTACATCGATTACAAAAACAATACTAAAGGAGACGAACAAATCTATGAGATCTTCAAGCCCTTTCTTCTTCCATGACACAATCTTGTACTTTTCTGAAGGCAGCCGTAGAACAACGTCGAATACACCAAACCACAGACCTGTGAATACCAACGAAGGTTCTCCCAATCACAAAAGTTTCTAAACATGTGCTTTTGATTTTGGCTTTTGCCTTATACCAAAGTCAAAAACCAAATCAAAAACAAATATTTAGTTACTTTGTGTCTTATAAGCTACAAACCAAAAACAAGATATAAATCTATCCAAACAGCCCTAGTCACTCACACCGCTTAATTGGTTTGAAAATTTCTCCTAATAATAATACAAGCGCATCCCATCTAATTAGTCCAGATTAGGATGGCATGTGCTAACACATGCGTAGTATTATATTTTGTTTCTTTTAGTGTGTGTCCTCTCGACTGCACACTGTTTGTTGAAGCTTCAAAAGAGTCTCCAGTCCTTAAATGTTCTGCTGAATTCAGAAGTGCAGAAATTAAAGGTCTAACTTTTCATCGGTTCACTGGTTGTTACTTCTATTCCATTGCAACTCTTTGTAAGCGGATTGAAACATGCATGGCATGTCTGCAGTCTCATTTTGTTGAAATCGGTCTTGTCAGTGTAGTTTTGTCTGAGGTAGTCAAGATTAGGGGCCGATTCAGAGTTCACATAAATTATGGGGATATATTAAGCGTTCACAGTAATCCAACAAGCACATTTTCGAAAGCAAATTAACGCACACAGGCCACAAGTGACACTTGTTCATAAAGGTGGTGGCCATTGATAACGAGCCAATACATCAAGGGATAACATAAGTACATAACATTGCTTTGTCGCATAGATAGATATATGGATTTCTCATCTCGGTTACATCACAGAAACTCATCCAGGTCTTCAATCTTCACCGTAGTAGATGGCCTCTTCGACATCTTCGCCGGGACGAACCACGAAGTCGTCGAGCCCCTCGTCGCCAGAGCGGTAAAGGTCGAATTTGCTAAAGTCAAGGGCGGGGAAGTCCTCGCTCTTCATCTCCGACTGCTGCGACAGCCTCGGCTCGTGGCCAGCCGCCGCCGCCTTGTCGTCGTCCAGGATCTTCTCCGCCGACGCCACCGCCACCTTCTTCATCTCGTGTGAAGAGTCCAATGCCGACGGGTTCACCGTCCCCTTCGCCAACCACCTTGCTCGCCGGCTATCGAGAACGCTTGAACAGAGCTGCCGTAGAGGTTTCTAAGTTGGGTTTGCTGGGTGTGGAACCGTGAGGAGGACGAGGAGGCGATGTATATAGCCACCATTGCTGGGTGCGAGTCGGAGTTGGAAGTCGGGACCGAGACGTGGAGTGATTCCGATCCGGGTCGCAGTTGGGCCAGGCACGGCTCAGATCAACTAACTAATTTTGCTCCTGTAAAACATGGTACTCCAAGAATATAATTTTAAAAAATCATCCCATCTCCAAAAGCTAACTAGGATTCGAACGAGGTTCTCTTACAAGAAATCAAGCCACTCAACAACAAGGTTTCTCCTTCGCGCGGATCGATAGTTGCGAACTAAGATTTTTCTGCGATATATTTTCTTGCCACTTCTTTCAACCTATTTCGCGTGATTATATTTTTACTATTGTCATATATCGGTTGTGTGCATATTTATTTGGTGTGCAATCCCGTACATATATAACGAAAACTTCCCTTTGCTCAATGCAACTCAAATCATAGTCTATGTCGTCGAGGCCGATGACGACGCCGATCAGAGGTGACCATGGCCACGAAGACACTAGTGCCGGTGGCCATGACATCGCATGTGATGGCGAAGATGGTGCCTCCTCGTGCAGGGGCGCCCATTCGGAGGAAGCCCCAAAATACGGAAGTGCCTCAAATTAGATGTTTCTTGTCCAATTCACGTACGACTCAACGTGGCTTAATCTGGTTGTTTGAATTCCTCTTCAGCGGGTACTGCTAAGGGTATAGATGTATGCATGATTCATGTGTGACGGACTGTCATATGAAAATCGGACATAAAACATCGTACCTATAGCATCACTCCCCAAAATATGACCCACAATCCCGCGCTTGCTCCTACGTACAGTAGAAATTCATGTGTACGTCTCCGGCTTAAGTGTCCACTCTCGCGTGGACATGCGGCCCGGCGTGCGGGGCTCCTCTGCGATACCTGGA
Source organism: Poa pratensis (assembly GCA_947311845.1). NCBI lineage: Eukaryota > Viridiplantae > Streptophyta > Magnoliopsida > Poales > Poaceae > Poa > Poa pratensis. The sequence goes on along the minus strand of CAMZMU010000037.1, from coordinate 85,381,121 downwards.
GCACTAGGAGCAGTTCAGGCCATTGTGCGAGCTCGTCCAGTGCCGAGGTCTCGATGGCTTTTCGGAACGCCTCGTCCTCGTCCACGAACTCCTCCTCCTCCTCCTGCATCGTGTGTCGCTGCGGCACCTCGAGAGCACGTGTAGTCTCACGATGAAGATGTCGAGGAGGCCATGTACTATGGTGAAGAGACTGAAGACCTGTGTGTGATGGAAAATACAACTAAGATGAGAAATCCATATCAATCTATCTATATGATTTTATGATCATGATGTTAGCTTGTTATTGGCCTATATATGTGTTTTATGAACAAGTGTCACATGTGTTTGCTATCCTTTATTGTTAATTTTTGATCAATGTTTTGAGGTCATTTCTTAATTTGTTTTACCTTGCGTGCAAATGGAGCTTTGCAAGATTAGTTTTCTAGACCCCTCCTCATCATGCCAAAAAAGTAGAGAGACCCTGTGACGTGAAATGATTTCCTATGCATATGTTGTTGTGCACATTTGGCACAGGCAGGGCTAATCCATATGCCTGCCCAACAGGGCGGCCACTCCGAGCCTCAAGAGGAGGGGCTCAAATACTAAAGTATACTTCTACCTCTTATACTATTACATGTCACATATAAGAGATTTTTAGATACTTATTAAAATAGAAAGTCGTTTCACATTAAGGACCAATACAATGTCCAATATAATAACAATGCAATTACATCAGTCGTGGCAAGTTTAATTTGGATGCTAGTCTCCCCTATGGATGCCTTACACATGTTGTATTAAATGGTTTCCTAGATATATATCCATCTGTAATTTCATACATTACTTCTTACTTGAGAAACTAGCCCATTTAGCACTTGTATACACCATGTGTTAAAGAGCCGCATTTTTGGAGCATATAAAATAATTATTGTTTGTTTGAAACATCGGTACATCCATAATTTTTTATGTTCGTCGTTAATTACTATAAGCAATGATATTTTATAAAAGTGGATATAATTAACATATTTTGACTTATTAATGAATCCAATGTAATATGTAACACACGTTTGACAAGAGAAAACATGAGCAACCCTAGAAATTGATATATTTCATAAACCACACACTACACACCTCTAATAAGATATTTGTTAGGGTGTATGGTTCGAAATCTCTATCAATATATTTAACAATATTAAAAGCAGAAAGAACATTCACATAATAATATACATATAGACATTTCGTCAATACTAAAAAATATCAAGGAGATGTGCATTTGTTTTTCCTTTTTTTTCACATTTAAGATTGTTCTTTATATTTGTTAAGGTCAATGTCTCAAAAATGAAAAAAAATGCGCAACTCGAATATATATTTTTCAATGATAATGGAAAACACAAATTATAAATATTGAGAAATAGTATTATATGCGTAACAATGCTAACTGAGCAATATATGGCATCTATTTGCTAAAACTACAATATGATAATAAATTATAATTTGGTATAAACGTTTAGTATAATTGTATTTACTTTAACACGCCCGGGGTCCATAGTTTAGTTCAATAGGCTAAAATAATCCAGAGCATAGGCGATCTTATCACCAGAATATCGGCTTCGTTGATCGCGGCGTCCTACACAACCACCATAACCCCTATCACCAGACTCCCTTTGCATTGGTTGCCCGTTACTGGCTGAGATAAGAGTAGGAAGAAGAGGGTGTCGGTTTTGCGATAAGTTGGTCACGGAATTTATGTACGTGTTGCATGGTGTGGGTGGTGAAACTGGCTATGTGGCTAATAAATGTAGTGAACATATATATATATATATATATATTCTTCTGTCGTTTTGATTCTTACATATAGATTTTCATTGAAACCCCAATTCTAAATCCAACCGCAAATCGCAACATGTATTATGCAAACTTAGTAAGGCGCTACATGACCTACAATATTAGGAATAAATTTGGTACGCCTGACTTAGTGAAGTCCTTGTACAAAAAGATTACTCCATCAAATGCGCTCATACATGTTCGTCCAAAAATCCTCGCTAGGATTCAACATTATATTAGTGTATTTTGACGATCATAACATCACTGGCAACATCAGATATATTGATGAAGCACATAATCATCTGAAGACAAAACTAGAGATGAAAGATATAGGTAAAACCCAAAAAAATATCCATTAGCTTTTAAGGAATTTTACAATATATCAAATGATATTCTCTATTCATAGTTTCTCGATGGAGTTTTTGGGGGAGAAATTATCAACAAATATCATATGTCCTATTTGAGGTTTTCATATATGAGTTAGCAAAGACTCAATAACCGTTATATGTTGCGTATTTTCTCCCTATTTTTTTAGCTGGGTTAGAAGAGTTTTAGCGACATATCATACATAGTATCCTCCTCACATTTTCTCATGGGTTTATTGAAGCCGTTCAAGATGAATCAATTAATTATAAACAACAAGCTCTTCGAAAATCGATGGGACTTATGTCCATGCGATTCCAATTTGGCGCATGTTGCATCCGTTACGGAAACAAGGCGCACGTCTCAGTGCTCTTCCTTTCGCAGTTGGGCCGGCCCAAGTAGCATCTTCGGCTCCCGTTTTGGTTCAGCTCCAAGTTACTTTTTTCCTCCAGTTTTGTTTTATGTTTTCTTTTTCCTGTCAGTTTTTCTGTTTCATTTTTATTTTTGTTTTTCGTTCCTTTTCCGGTTCGCTTTTTGTTTTTTAATGTTCATTTTTGGAAATTGTTTAAATTTGAAAATGTTAAATTTCGAAAATTATTCAAATGTGAAAAAAAATTCATATATGAAAACAGTTGAAATTTGAAAATTATTCACATGCGAATTTTGTTCAAATTTAAAAATTATTCAGATTTGGAATTGTCTGGATATGAAAATTGTTCAAATTTGAAAATTGTTCAGATTTGAAAATTCTTGAGGTTGAAAAAAATTCAGATTTGAAAAAATGTTCAGATTTTGAAAATGTTGAGATTTAAGATTTTTCGTTCGAATTCAGATTCATACACCAACTCGATGCCAGTGGCTTGCTCCACGTCGCTCCACCTAGGAGAGGCAAGTTCGAATCCCAGCCTAACCAATTATCCCCGTACCTTTTTCTCCGGCGCCGCAGTTGGGCCGCATCCCAACTGCTCTGTGCGTCATAGGAGCGTCGGTTCCGTGACAACGCCGCGTGTGGGCCAACCCACGAAGTTTGCATTCCAGATTCGTTTGTTTTTTCCTTTTGTCCGCCTTCCGAATTTCAAAAAGTCCAGAAAAAATGTTATAAATTTGAAAATGGTTCATTAATTTGAAAAATGAACCATTTTAAAAATGACTATTTTTTAATCTGGACCATTTTAAAAATGAACATTTTTTAATCTGGACCATGTTTAAAAATGAAACAGTTTTGAAGAATGAACTATTTTCTAAAATGAACATTTTTAAAATCTAAACCATTTTCAAAAATGATCATTTTTTGAATCTGAACCATTTTCAAAAATGAATATTTTTCGAAATATGAACAGTTTTTTAATCTGAAACATTTTAAAATCTGAACCATTTAAAAAAATGAACATTTTGAAAATGGTTCAGATTCAAACATCAATATTTTTCAATATGAACCATTTTTTATTTTAAAAATGAACATTTTTACAAACGAACCACTTTTAAAAAATGATTTTTTTTAAAAATATGATCATTTTTCGAAATTTGAACCACTTTAAAAAATGAACAATATTAAAAAAAATGATCACAGGAGCTCCCATGCTACATGTCAGGTTGGGGCAGCTTTCTTTGGGCTGAAAATTGAAGCCAGAGCCCAGCACAATTTATGCTTCGGGTTGTAAAAATGAGGCCCAAGCCCAGCCTAAGGTGCAAGCCCAGCCTGAGTTTGCCTGTTGGCACAACGGGTTCACTGAAACAGTCGCAGAAACTCCACGGTCAAATTAAGGATCAGAGTCGAGCAATCCCAATCCATCCAAAGCTAGATTAACTGCTAGCGATATAGTCGTCCTCTCATTGAGATATGGAGCTGCATCTATTCATCCATTCATCTATAATGTAGGACAGGATCACAGGAGGACCGTGCTATCATGTTTCACGTGTGACAAAATTTCATTTCTTGTCCAATGTCCGTGATGATGGAAATTGCTCCTAGATTTGATGGCAATTTACTTGCTTCCAAAATTTGCAGGTGCAACAGGCCAAATACAGCATTTTGTTTCACAATCTGCCAGAGTTGAGAGATGCATCTACCCTGACTGACTAACTGATGCTACTGCATCATTCACTTAGTATAGTAAGTATGCTGGAACCTGGTTCATTAGTATTTATAGAGGTACGAATGTACAACCTGGAAACTCGACGTTCCTTCCGTTCGGGGCCAAACTCGAGTCGTCGAAATCGACGGTCAGAAAGAGCCATACGCCTGACAACCACCAGGACAGTGCACTGTAAATGCCGACACATCTTTATAACATCATCATGTGTGCTGCTCTACATGCATCTAAAATCTATACATCCATCGCCACCATCGCTATCATCGCCACCGCTCCATCATCCGGGCAGAAGAGTCAGGACTGTCATGTCATTCATCCGTACAGAGAAAACCACCATGTGTAACCGAGGAGGAAGACCAAGGCGAGCCATCAGCTAGCTACACAAGGGTGGAATTTGGAGGCGTGATGCCCATCATCTTGTAGTAGGCCTTCTCAGCATCCGCCAGCCTCGTCTGGAACATGCCCCATTCCTTCCGACACCGCACCCTCACCCCTTCCCAGGCCGGCCTCCCGCGTTCCGCCTTGCCCTGCCAGTTCATCGCACATGTTAACAAATGCTGGTCGCATGCTGTGAAACAGACCTGATACACATTTCAAGAGTTTGTTGTCTTTGAGGACTGGATTACCTGGTTCCCAAGAGAAGGAACCATCTGGTGAGCGATCCACTGGGAGTCGACCACTCCGATCTTCTCGTGAGCAGGCTGTGATTGAGGAGTGCAACAACTCAATAAACATGTCTAGAAAGGGCAGGGTTGCTAGGTAGCTAGGCTGGTTCGATTTCGTAATCAATTTGAAGAGAGATGGATATATATACCTCCACGCATTTCCTGAGGGCAAAGTCGAGGCCCCACCCATGAACCAAATCATTCTGTGTCCAAGAGGAGCACCGATGAATAAAGATGGAGAAAGTCCAGATACAACGGAACTAAACCATTGATAGAAACATACCTGAATCATATGCCATACGCATCGCCATGCCTGCCTAGAGAAGACAGGAGCCATTATTTCAACAAACCTGTTTTAGATCAAAACATCCATCAAGGTAATTAGCAACAATGATGCATCAGTTAGATCTCTCAGTAATAGTACATGATGCTTAAAATGATATAATGGGAAGCACTGTGAACAGCAAAGAGATGGATAAGAAGCACATACGCAGCACAAGGTGGAAGATGAGGGTCAGAGCACCAGCCTGGCCTTTCCTCTGTCACCCTACAACAAGGCATGTTGCCAACTCAGGTAACCACATCACGAAATAATCAATAGCTTTGTTTTTGTTTCAGATTATAACTGCTCCACTCACTTGTGGACCTCTCGGTCACCTCTTCTTTTGGTCATCTGCCATGTTAGTCCCCTATCAGGATCTAAACCAGGCTGGGAGATATCCAGACCATATTTCTTAACAAGTCTGATGTACCTGTAATCCAACACCAGTATGTATATGTCAGAGTCATATCAAGAAACATTGATGGCAGAAGTGAAGAGTGGAATCATACTCCTCTGCGTCAAAATGATCCACTCCAAGGTCCTCATCCCATATGAATATATACTCATAAGCCGCCACAATATCAGGGTGCAAGAATCTTTTGGCATACCACCTAGAGGTACGTGCAAAAACATGCATTAAGAGGAAGATATTTCACACCGAGTCTATTGAAGGAATGGTGAGTACAATAGAGGCGCACCACTTAGATTGTTTACTGACACTGATATGGATGGCTCGCTTTGACCACTCAAATTCGTCCCATTCGGTCACACGGCCGTCATAGTGGAATAACAGGATAGCGAAATTGTCAGAAAACTGCAATACAAACAGCAAAATAATCAGGATGGTGATCATGTGAAATGGCATATACAGATTGAATTTTCACTTGCTACTGAAACTGGGGAGATTCGATATTTGATTTCTCAACTTGCTAAAAAACATTACCTTCTTCACTGCTCTGTTTATATTTTCTTTTTGAGCATATCCAACTGTGAAAGTCACAAGGTACTTTGGTTTGAAGGGCAGATCCTGCATATTGATGACCAAATATCAGCATACCAAGCACTTGACTTCAGAAGGCTGCAGAGTTTAGGTCTTCTATTTGGAATCATTTGAAAACCCAACAGATGACGTTACTAGTTTCTTACTTAATAACAACCAGACAACAGGAGAGGACATAAACAATAATATTAAGAGTTTCTAATATTAACATCTCAATCAAACTTTTTTTTTGTAGAAAGGCAAACAAAACCTTGAAGAAAGAACAAGCATAAACATAAGGGATGCATGCCTTGTAAGTCTGATTACTAATTTATAGGTTAGAATATTTCTCACGATGTTCTGTAGCAAAATGACCTCACTTGGGTCTTCTAATTTCAATTAGTTGAACTTATTTAATACTGACAAGATGAACATGAAGAGGCACAGGGTAATATTAACATTAATCTCAATCTCAATTACACAAAAAAGGGAAGAAGAAAAATGTAACCCTACGCATAAAGATAATACATGCATGTAAATCTGAACATGCTGTAAAAAGTGGAAAGGCTATAAAATTCAGAGCATCTCTCAAGATGTCCAGTAATAAAAACTTAGATGAACTGAGGATCAGTTGGGTGACATGAGGAAAATGTACCTCACTTGGGTCTCCCCACAACCTGCGCAAATGGAAGTCGGAATCTGGCACAACAATGCCTGGCGCTAGCCGCTCTGCACCCCTGGGGTTTGTTGGGACATAAATCTATGATCATAACCAAAGTTTTTGTATTAGGGGACAGAATGTAGCAGAGGTAAACAGTGATTAGGAAAGGATGTCCACAACATAAATATTTAATCTGTGTGCATCGATTATTCAAGCAGAACGTTGTGCCAAATGGATATCATTCTAACGGCCAGTGATTCTTTACTGCTAAACCAGTATTCCATCGCTGTCCAAATTAACAAAAGTCATAAAACATACCTTCAAAGTAGAGTTTGACTGTGCGTTTCGTTCAGAACCGTTCTCCCTTGTATTTCTGGCAGAAGTCCAGGCATGGTTAAGTAAGGCCTGTGTTGTGAGCTCAGAGCTTCTCTCCTCTGTATACGAAACAAAGCTGGACGGAAAGTGTAGCTGGCACATTCCAGGCATACATAAGTCACTCCCTTCCGATCAATCAAAACAATGCGGTTTTACATCGATAAAAACCATGAGTATTTATACCTTTGTGATGCTCACTTGTGGGAACGAAATTCCGATGTAGAAGCCAAGGACGGCCCCAATAACCGTCACCATAACAATCCTCATGCTTTCGTTTGTAAATCTAAGCACGCTGCGACATGCCACAAAGAACAGAGTGGAGAAATATAAGCTGTGGGGAAGCGTGCAGCCAGTTCAAAACCAATTGGAACGTAGGAAAAAAAAAAACTACAAACCTGCGACCAACAGCAGCGAGTTTGGCCATGACCTGGTGCAAGAATGCAGGCAGGGGAGTGGACGCTTGCAGGCCACGACCGCTACGCATCATTCAGAGACATCATACTGGCACAGAGGCATCACACGTCAAACCCCAAATGGAAGACCTGGAAAGAAACACGGTGCGAAATCCATGAACAGAGACCCCGAGGAGGAAGCAAGGATTACAATATGTTTTTAAATATTCGCATAGCCTATCTGCCTATGCATGACGAACTGATGACCAATCAGAACATACAGCGATGACCCATGGTCAGAGACTCAGAGGCTGACAGTTTGCCAATTGTTCAACCTCAGAACCATCAAACATGAGTACAAAATATTGCAGTTGTTAACAAGTAACGCTAGTCTAAAATTTCGGTTGCAGTCAACTGTCAAGCCTTTCCTGTTAACCCACGGGTATCACTCCCGCTGACCGAACTAAGCCGATTAATTAAAATAAGACTATGCTTACGAGCGCAGAGGGCAGGATTTCAACTCCTAATAAAGTAGTGCTATAGTAAATCTTAGTCCAACAAGAGATGACGGATATATTCAACGCTTGGTGTATGCCGAGTGAGTCCCCATCTTTAGAAAAAATCTGGAGTTCCAGCCCCCAACCAAATCCAGCCAATTCCACCTACCTAGAAGCTGGCCGTTTCTAGAAACGCACAAAAGCATCTTTTTTTTCTTCTGGCCTACTAAAAAGTTGGGGAAAGGAAGAAGAATAAGAAGATAAGGGCGGATAATTAAAGAAAAAAACTCCCCCGGTCGGCCGCCGGAGCAGCACGATCCGGCGTAGCAGGAGCGGCGGAGAGGTAGAGCGTAATTCATGAGGGAACGGAACCGATCTCTCTCACCTCCGGCGGCGGCGGCTGAGCTGCAGCTAGGCCCGACGCGACCTCCGGCGGCGGCGTGGCCGGACCCCGGATCGAGCCCGCCGGCGCCTGGACCCGGGCTCCAATCGGCCAACAGGGCGGGCAGCTGCGCGGCGGCGGATAGGTACAGCTGCCGCCTAGGGAGCGACGACGGCGTCGCAGGAGGCAGCAGGGCGCGTGTATATGTAGAGAGAGAGGGGGGGAGGGAGGAGGCGGGTGGAGGGGGAGGGAGGAGGCGGGTGGAGCGGCAACGGCGACGGACGGCGAGCGGAGTCCAACCAACCGCACCGCACACACAAAGCAAAGCTATTGGAAGGTTCACTGTTGTTCCCTCCAACCCACGACGCCGTCGCCGTCGTCGACGTGGACGCCGGTTACGTACGTCTGCCTCGTTGGCGGCGGGCGGTGGCCGTCGGATCCGGCCACGGACGGGCCGGATGTGGCCACGGCGGGCGAGACCACCCGACGGTTGCTGCGCTGGCGAAGGACCGACCAGCGGCGCACCCGTCCATCCGTGTCGGGCACGTGCACCAACCTCCGTTTTGTTTGTTTGGTTGTCCTGCCACAAAGTGCTAACGTAGCTCGACCAACTAGTAGGTCGTTATTTTTTTCCAAAATTCAAAATCAATATTCTTCAAGTGTCAAAAAATCAAAACCCAAAAATTTACATAATGTTGAGACCGATCAGTTTACAGACTTTAATCATACTATTATTCTTGGCTCGACAAAAAAAAAGAGACATAGCTGGCGAAATTTCGAATTCCTGAAACCGTGAACTATTCGTCGCACCCATTCCTCGTTTCTGTCCAGCCTAAAACCAGTAAATTTTCACATGCAACACACATCTCTACAAGGCCCATGTTCAAAAAGGAAAAAAATTCATATGATGTTAATAATATTTTGAGGAAACAAACTATATATCATGTCATATTTGTTAGTGCTCATTTTGTACTCCTGTGACAAAGTAATGTACCCTATTTTCTGCATAATAGGAGCAATAATCCAATTGCTGAACTTAAGGTGGTCACATTACCGCAGACAAATAGCAAAATGCAATAGCCCAAGACCACCCATCATGCATATCTATAGCGAAGTTATGATTCCAGATATTCCAGGTACCTTGGCCAATTCATTACACCATTAACTGTTGCACCATCAAACTTTACTTTGAATCACATATTAAAATTAATATGCCAGAATTATCTAAGCTGCACTTGATTCAGTGTGTTCTAATTCAGGCGACAGTGCACATAAACAAACCCACCATGCATGTAGATCTAAATCAGAATTTATAATCCATATCCCATCATGGTTACTTACCATGGCCAACTCGGTATATCTCCTATGTATCATCTAAATTCTCTTTATGCTCGTGCAAGTTCATTATTTTGCTCCGGTACCTTTCTCTATTGTTTTCTTTTGCAAGGGATAAGACATGGACATTTGTCCCAGATAGTTTCAGATGAGAAATTTTAATACCGATAATGTTGAGATCTATCAGTTACAGATCTAAATTTTAGCTCGTTTTTGTCAAAATTCAAAACGATATTTTTCAAGTGTCCAAAGAATTCAAAACACAAATTATACATGTAAATAATGTTGAGATCTATCAGTTACAGATTTTAATCGAAAAGTCATACTATTACTCTTGGCTACAAAAAGAAAGATAAAGCTGGAGAAATTTCAAACTTCTGAAACTGTGTACTATATTCATCACACAGGCGCATCCCACTGCGGAGTACACACGATTCGTATTCTTTTTTATTGTGTCTAGTCCCTTTTTTGTATACGCGTATTGAACCCGTAACATATATACTCTAAAGTATACTGAAAAATAAACAATATACAAAGCCCAAAAAAAAAGTTATAAAAGGGTCTCCGCCGTATCAACACGAGAGCGTCCGTCACGGTAGCGAAAGTCTGGCGTCCCAAAAGCTTGTTTTTCTTTTCTTTGAGAAGCTCGCTGGTACAAGTTAATAGACGGGCCATCTTATTTCCAAGAATCACCGGGCCCATTCTCCGTGTCGCAGCCCATACCGTTCCACGAACAAAGAAACGAGCCCATCTCTCGAGATAGCCGGCCCATCACCAGTATGCAGCAAACCGATGTCGTTTTTGTGCTCGTTTAGTTAGTCCCACCTCGACCGCGGACACCGAGTACAGGTCTAACCTCCGCTATAAACATCGCATCGTGGTAGCACGTCATAACATCCGTATCTCGGACCCACAACTAGCCTCCCTACCTCGTCTGTATGTATTTATACGCTCGCTCGAGCCTAGCGACATGTATTCGCGCGAGGAGCTGGAGGCGGCCCGCGTGGTGCTGGTCAAGTGCAAGGAGGAGGCCCTTGATGCCGCCCAGGCCGAGCTCTCCAAGGTGGCCGTCATCAACATGCTCCTATCCGGGAGCTTGGCCCATGAGTTCCTCGACCACGGCGCTATCCTTGGTAGCACTGTCGAGAGGAGCTCCGCCGAGCTGTCCTGTCTGCTCATGGCCAATGGGGCCCACATCATTGGTATTGTCAACCCAACACAACTCTTGGCCATTCGGTCTCATGTCTCCGGTGTCGTCGACCCCACACAGCTCATCGCCAACGGGGCCCACCTCCCCGCTGTCGTCGACCCCGCATGGCTCGGCCGCGGCTCTACGGAAGCCGAGACACACGTCCATCAAACCAAGGGCGACGATGATGATCTCGTTGCGGTGGAGCCAGAAGACTTGTTTCGAAAGCCAGAACTAGGTGAAAGGTACAAGACATACAAAGCCTTGTTCGCTTGTAAGATGGATGAGGGTAGCTCGGTGAGCCAGCACGTGCTCAGATTGTCTGGGTACATGCAAAGGTTGGAGGCACTGGGTTGTCCGGTCTCCCAAGAGTTGGGCACCGATCTCATCCTCGCTTCTCTCCCTCCGAGTGACTTGCTTCAGAAGCAAGCAACATCGGAAATATATGAGATATATAAATCCTTGCTCGCTTGTAAGATGGATGAGGGTACCTCGGTGAGCCAGCATGTGCTCAGACTGTCTGGGTACATGCAAAGGTTGGACGCACTGAATTGTTCGATCTCCCAAGAGTTGGGCGCTGAACTTATCCTCGCTTCCCTCCCTCCGAGCTATGGTAGCTTATCATGAACTACAACATGAATAAGGTGGATAAGAGTATTGGTGAATTGTTCGCCATGCTCAAGACCGCTGAGAGTGGAGTTCAGAAGGAAGTTAATCATGCGATGACGGTGAATAAAACCACTAGTTTTAAGAAGAAGGCCAAGTCCAAGAAAAAGGGGAAATCCAAGGGTGCTAGTGGGGTTGGCACTCCTATGAAGTCACCACAAACTGATGCTGAGTGCTTTTTCTGCAAAGAAACGGGACATTGGAAGAGAAACTGTAAGAAGTATCTAGCAGAAAAGAAGAAGTCTGGAAATTCCATCTCAGGTATGAAGTGCCATACATGTTATTGATGTATTTTTGCTAGTAAAAAATATAATTTTTGTGTGTATAATACCGGACTCCTAGGGCGCCGCCGCCTACCGCCCCGTCTCCGGCGTCTCCCCCGCCGCCGGCCCTTCCCCCGCCGCCGCGCGGCCCTCCTCCCTCCCCCCACCCGCCGCGTCCGCGCCGTCCCCGCGGCGGCCGGCGCGGCTTTAGGTTCTTCTTCCCCCGACCCCCAGTTCCGCCCTTCCCCTGTCGCCGAGCGCGGCTCGGCTGGGGCCGGCGGCGGTGGACGTCCTCTACCCGTGCCGTGGGAGGGCTCGCGGGGTGCTCTCCTCCGTCGGCGGTGCGTTTTGGGCGGCGGACGGGCGGCTCCGGCCGGTGGAGATGGCACGGCGGCGCTCCCGCAGTGCAGTGAGGCGCACTGCACGGCGGGGCGGCGAGCCGCGGCAGGGCGGCGCCAGCTTGCTCGTCGGCCCAGATCTGGGCCCTTTGGGCCCGATCTGGGTTCGCGGGCGGGTCTGCTCTGTTGCCTCAATCTGCAGGTGTAGATGACGGTGCTCGTGCAGGGGTGCAGCAGCGACGACGGCCGCCCCGGTTGCAGCGCGGCTGCGGGCTTTACGGACCCAATCTGGGCCCGGCTGGACCCCTTGGGACTGGCAGGTGGCTGGACCTAAAGGGGACCGGTGTGCCTTGTAGCTGCGTCCGGTCGAATACTGTTTCGACGGTGGAGGCAGTTCCCTCCCGCGCGGCCGCGGTTTCCGCTTACCCCGAGTCGGGCTACTTCTCATCTTCGTCTCGCAGACCTCGTGTTGGTTTCCTCGGGGAGATGATGCTGGTGGCGGCTCTGTAACCGTAGTGGCGCAAGTTGGTGGGCGAAGAGTCCGGGTTGACGAGGCTTCGTCCTCGCGGGGCTCCTATGCCATGGATCGTCTGGGGTTTGGATATGGCTATCGGGAGAAATCCTTGTCGGCTTGCTCGACACCGACGCGGTGCCACCTTCGGGTGACATCATCCCTTCTTGAAGGGCGTCGTGGCTACCCTCTATCCATTGCCCCGTGAGTGTCGGGGGAAACCCTAGGACCAGTAATGGTCCGGGCAACAGCGATTGCTTTCCTTCTTGAAGGTGCTGCTTGGTACTCGACGATTCAACGCTAGGAGCGTGGTGGTAATCTTCCGGAGAGGCGCAACGGTTGCGGGTCACCCTAGTTTAGTCTTCCCACCTATGTCTCCATTTGTTTCTGTTTTGGGCGGTTGTTTGCTGTTGGCCCCAGCTTGTGTGGTGTTGTGTTTGTATGCGTGGTTGTATGATGGTTGCTGCTTTATTTATAAAGCTGGGCGAAATCCTGTTTCGTGTGTATAATACCGGATCAGATACTCATATTTGTAATTCAATGTAGGAACTATAAAAGCCTAGAGAACTGGCAAAGGATGAGGAGACGATGCGCGTCGGAAGAAGAGTAACAATCATTGGCTCCTCTGGGCGTCCTACCTCCGCTTCGTTCAGGATTTATTTTAGAGCTCATATATCTAGCCCTTGAGAAAAATGTTATTTCTCTATCGTGTTTGTTTCCTTGTTGCCACACGGTTATTTGTTTAAATACGAGAATAATGGTTGTACAATTTATATGGATAATATCTTTTATGGCCATACTTCTGTTGTGAATGCATGGTTGCTTACTAGAAGGGCCTCATGCTTTGCTGCGCCGTTTTCACTTCTTACCTTTTTTTTCTCCTATTGTAAAATGAAACTATGCATAATGGGAAGTTAAATGAAACGTCACAAGATCCAATTTCCCGTTCTATTACGAATTGGTAGTAAAATGAGGTAAGACAAAGGATTGCAATTTGAAAATAATTTGTCATTTTCTTTCAAAAAAAATCGCAAACCAAGCACATGGCATATGGTTGCAGGTCATGGTTGTGATCAAATATGTGGTGCTCGACAGCTGATGTTGGTGAGCTCCTGCACACCGCCTCCCTACACTCCTCCAGCACCTCTATTCCTCTTTCATGTTCGGGTCAATCTGAAAGGCACTTTGTTAAACAGATTTCTACTCGTATTTTTTGTGTCAATTAGGCTTCGTGGTGCTTGTGGATCCCCTAGCAGGCACCAGCCCTACTTGCAGGAGATTGAAATACTTAAGCAGTGACTGAAATTGACATAGTAAATCTTCAAATATTCCCAGTAAACAAAATTGAATCCCTAGAAGATCATATTAGCTATAGTACCTTCACAGTCATCTGAATATTTCACTTGCTGAATAATGAGATATTCCAAACCATCGTTATTAGTGTCACCTTCTATTTTTCTAAGGTTATCACATGGTCAGTTGATTATCAAGCAAATCTTAGTTATTTACTTCCTGTGACGTTGGATATATGTAGCAATGGTGCATTTGCAGTAGCAAGATTTTTTTACTTTTGGTATTTTGGGAACTCCCTTGTTGCTTTCGAAAAAAGTGACAATAGAGATTTGTACGTTTGGGCATATGGTCTGAATGTATTCACTTTAGTACTAGCTCATCCTTCCTGTAACACTGCTTGATTAGCTTAGATAATTTTAGCACCTATATATTTTTAATCCAGCTTTACTGATCAAGTTCGCCTCTTAAGAAGCAACAACACATGCTACTGCAGTTGTTCCCACACACACACTTAATTTTTCCCTATCTAATCAAATGGCAGTTTTAAGCAAAGAAGAAAGGATAATTGAATTTCTGCTTTTTCCAGGGTATGCTTCATGCTTGGTTGACCTTTTTAAGCAACTTGGATAATTTGTATCAGATCTGAATTTAATATAACAGTAAGAACTTTCTCCACAGTTTTGACAAATATATTTATTTGAGCTTCGAGAAACTGAATTTAGATAGAGCTTCGAGGTGAGCTTATATATGAAGTCGGTGGCCGTTGCAGAAAGCTGCCACATAGGCCTTTGGCTGGTGATTGTTAGCGAGCTCCTCAGCTTATAAGGCTTTCATTGATTGGTGTATTTGCTTGTCACTTTGTTCTTTTCGTCCAGTCAGACAGTGTTCTGTTCATGGTACAAGTTATTAATATTTGTGGTTTCATTCTGTTTAGGTGAATTGGTCAAGTTGGACTTTAATTCTTTTGTGGAAAATTCAGTTAGCATACTCTGATCGTTCTTGGGTTCTGGTGGGTTATATCCATCCATGCGACAAAACGTGATAAATTAAGCCCCCCCCCCCCCCCCCGTGTATTTGGTGCATTGCCTGTGCTGGGATTGGCTCCAGCCAGTAAACCTGAGATTCGATGCCTCATGTTACACTACAGCGACCACTAGTGGAAACAGGGCCATCGGTTTGGCCCTTTCGTCCCGGTTCCCTTACGAACCGGTACCAATGGGGCACTAGTCCCGGTTCGAATGCCCAGGGCGCCGGGCAGGTCCAGTCCCAGTTCGTAGGGGACCTTTAGTCCTGATTCGTGATACGACCGGTACTAAAGTGTCGTGCAGGCGGCCGCAGAGGTGGGGCCAGCGCGAGCACCCTTTAGTCCCGATTCGTATCACGAACCGGTACTAAATGTGGACATTTAGTACCAGTTCGTGATACGAACCGGGACTAAAGGGTCCCCTATATCATCTTCCACCCCCCGAGCCGGCCATGGCCATTTTTGAGCTCGAGTTCATCAACATTTTCTCATCTATTTCCTCTCCCGAGTTCGAGTTTGTCCCCATTTTTTGCCACCATTTGTCAAGATTAACGGCGCCCCATCTATCCAAAGGTTAGTGCTACTTTAGCTCATTTCGTTGCTACTTTAGCTCATTTCATTTTTCTAGTGCTAGCTAGGTGTTTGATGAAATGTCTAAGTTAGTGATTTCATTTGTTTTATATGCAGTTTGAGCTCAAATTAAAGTATGATTTGTGGGTTTTAGTGTTGTCCCCGTCCTCACCGCCGTCGATCGCCCGCGCCGTCCCGTCACCGGCACCACCTCGGTGAGCCTCTTGTTTTTATATTTTATTTAAAAAAACTTAGTTTTATGATTTACATGCATAGTTATTAGTTGTATAATTTTCTTAAATTGTTTTTTATATGTACAGTGTCATGGTTTTGATATCCGTCCCCGTCGGCCCTCGTCCGGTCTATGATTCGGATATGGTATACTTTTAAACTATTACTTTCATTTCGGTTTATGACTAATTATGCCGACCAACTTGACATAGATATTTTTATTTAGGAGGTAGTTGAACCGGAAATTCCAACCGACCCTCTAGTCGAGATGCTAAATTTATTTGAAAAAGAAAATAATGATTTGAAAGCAAAATTGAAAAGAAGTGAAGATCTTCGTCTCCAATGCCTAGAAGAGAAGATGAAATTGGACTTCAAACTTGCCGACGTCGTCGATGATCACCAGATCAAGATGGATGCAATGTGCTTGAAGATTAAAAAGATTAGAAAATATGCCATTAATCAAGAGGCTTGGTATCATTATGCTGTTGGTTCAGTAATTAACTTAGTTGCGATTTTGATCGCATTTGTTGTTGGATTTAAATTTTTTAGATAGTTGTATGTTAGTTTCAGTGTATGTTTTATGAGAACTATGTATTACATTTGGTCACTACTCTACTTTGCTTTTAATATGATGAACTTGTATTAATTATTTTGGTCACTTATCTATTCATGATGTAGTGTAATGGTTTTTGATATACTTATATAATGCAGATGAACCGGCAATGGATGTACGGTGACCGACGCAGTCCCGAGTTCATTAGTGGCATGCATCATTTTCTCCATGTGGCTGAGTCAAACAAGCGGCGAATGGTTTTATTTGTTGTCCATGTACTACATGTAAGATACGATGGATTATTCTTCCTCAAAAACCCTTCACATCTACCTGATTGGTCCGGTTTCATGCCCGGCTATAATTGTTGGACCAAGCACAGAGAAAGAGGGTTATAATGGAAGATAATGAAGAAGAAGAGGATAATGACAATTATCCTATGTTCACTGAACACGGTGGTAGTACAATGGGGGAAGACGAAGCTGAAGAAGAGCCCATTGTTGATGAGCCCGATGACGATCTTCGTCGGGCCATTCTTGATGCGAAGATAAACTGCGGAAGTGAAAACGAGAGGTTGAAGTTGGAGAGAATGTTAGAGGATCACAACAAATTGTTGTACCCAAATTGCGAAGATGGCCAGAAAAAGCTGGGTACCACACTGGAATTGCTGCAATGGAAGGCAGAGAATGGTACTTCTGACAAGGATTTGAAAAGTTGCTGAAAATAATAAAGAAGATGCTTCCAGGGGATAACGTATTGCCCTCTAGTACGTACGAAGCAAAGAAGTTGTCTGCCCTCTAGGATTAGAGGTGCAGAAGATACATGCATGCATCAATGACTGCATCCTCTACCGCGGTGAGGAGTACGAGAATTTGAATGCATGCCCGGTATGCGGTGCATTGCGGTATAAGATCAGGCGAGATGACCCTGGTGATGTTGAGGGCGAGCCGCGCCCCAGGAAGAGGGTTCCTGCCAAGGTGATGTGGTATGCTCCTATAATACCACGGTTGAAACGTTTGTTCCAAAACAAAGAGCATGCCAAGTTGTTGCGATGGCACAAAGAAGACCGTAAGAAAGACCTGATGCTGAGACACCCCGCTGATGGGTCGCAGTGGAGAAAAATCGACAGAGAGTTCCCGACATTTTCAGATGACGCAAGGAACTTAAGATTTGGTCTAAGTACAGATGGTTTTAATCCTTTCGGAGAGCAGAGCTCCAGTCATAGCACCTGGCCTGTGACTCTATGTATCTATAACCTTCCTCCTTGGTTGTGCATGAAGCGGAAGTTCATTATGATGCCAGTGCTCATCCAAGGCCCGAAGCAACCCGGCAACGACATTGATGTGTACCTGAGGCCATTGGTTGAAGAACTTTTACAGTTGTGGCGTGACGAAGGTGTACCTGTGTGGGATGAGCACGAACAAAAGGAATTTGACCTACGAGCGTTGTTGTTTGTAACCATCAATGATTGGCCTGCTCTTAGTAACATTTCAGGACAGTCAAACAAGGGATACAATGCATGCACGCACTGTTTAGGTGAGACTGAAAGTATATATTTGGGAAACAAGAATGTGTACCCGGGCATCGTCGATTTCTTCCAAAACAGCATCCCGTAAGAAAAAAGGCAAGCATTTCAAAGGTGAGGCAGATCACCGGACGAAGCCTACCCGCCCTACTGGGGATGTTATATATGATATGGTCAAGGATTTAAAAGTAATCTTTGGAAAGGGTCTTGGCGGACAATCTGTTCCGAATGACGCTGACGGACACGTACCCATGTGGAAGAAGAAATCTATATTTTGGGAGCTACCCTATTGGAAAATCTAGAGGTTCACTCTGCAATCGACGTGATGCATGTGACGAAAAATCTTTGCGTGAACCTGCTAAACTTCTTGGGCGTGTATGGAAGACGAAAGATACACCGGAATCACGGCAGGACCAGCAACGTATGCACGAACGAGACAACCACCTGAATCCAGAGAAGTATCAAGGTCCTGCCAGCTACGCTCTTACCAAAGAAGAGAAGAAGATCTTTTTTGAAGTCCTGAACAGTATCAAGGTCCCGTCTGGCTTCTCGTCGAATATAAAGGGAATAATAAACATGACAGAGCAAAAGTTCCAAAACCTAAAGTCTCATGACTGCCACGTGATTATGACACAATTACTTCCGGTTGCATTGAGGGGGCTTCTGCCGGAAAATGTTCGAGTACCCATTGTGAAGCTATGTGCATTCCTCAATGCAATTTCTCAGAAGGTGATCAATCCAGAAACTCTACCAAGTTTACAGAAGGATGTGGTCCAATGTCTTGTCAGCTTCGAGTTGGTGTTCCCACCATCCTTCTTCAATATTATGACGCACCTCATAGTTCACCTAGTCGAAGAGATTTCCATTCTCGGTCCTGTATTTCTACACAACATGTTCCCCTTTGAGAGGTTCATGGGAGTCTTAAAGAAATACGTTCATAACCGTGCTAGGCCAGAAGGAAGCATCTCCAAGGGCTATGGAACAGAGGAGGTCATTGAGTTTTGTGTTGACTTTATTCCTGACCTTAAGCCGATCGGTGTTCCTCAATCGCGCCATGAGGGAGACTGCGTGGAAAAGGCACGCTAGGAAAGAAAGCAACAATATGTATGGACGGACATTCTTTCACTCAAGCACACTACACAGTTCTACATAATTCCAGCTTGGTGGCTCCGTATATCGAAACACAAGAATATTTTACGCTTGAAATACCCGGAGCAACCTAAAGATTGGATTGATGAAGAACACGTGAAGAATTTCGGCGGTTGGTTGCAAACACGTCTCATTAATGACACCACTGTTGGAGAACAGCTATACTTGTTGGCCAAGGCACCATCTTCGACTATATTGACTTTTCAAGGGTACGAGATAAATGGGAATACATTTTACACGGCCGACCAAGATAAAAAGAGCACCAACCAAAACAGTGGTGTCCGCTTTGATGCAACAAACAACAATGGGCAAAAGGACACATATTATGGTTACATAGAGCAGATATGGGAACTTGACTATGGACCTTCTTTTAAGTCCCTTTGTTCTGGTGCAAATGGTTCAACCTGAAAGGCGGGGTACAGGTAGACTACAATGGATCTCAAGAATCTTGGGTACGACACCGAACCATTCGTCCTAGCCAGTGAAGTGGCTCAGGTTTTCTATGTGAAGGACATGTCTACCAAACCGAAAAAAAGAAAAGAAAGCAAGCGAATACATCATACGATGAGCCAAAGCGCCACATAGTTCTTTCAGGGAAAAAAACATCGTGGGAGTGGAGGACAAGACAGACATGTCAGAAGATTACAATAAGTTTCATGAAATTCCGCCCTTCACAGTGAAAACTGACCCAAGCATCGTGTTGAATGATGAAGATTGTCCATGGTTACGGCGCAATCAGAAGAAAGGGACACACACGAAGAAGAAGTTTATACCACAACACTAGAAAAGGATGTTGATGGTCATGTGTAATAATGTATGAAACCTTTTTGATCCTGGTTCTATGAGACAGAGGACACATAACTGTATCTTGGTATGACAAACAATGTTGCAGAACTGAGTATAACAAATATGGTGCAAAATGGCACCCATCCAAATTTCTCACAAAGTAGACCATATTGTATGGATAATCCACAAATATTAGTAATTTTCTCGATTTCTACCTAATTTCGCCTATTTAAACGACTTTATGCCTATTTTCTGAAAGTAATTCAAATTTGAACTACAAGTGTATGATAGTTTGCTCTGAAAATTTTACAAAAATGTTTTAAGGTACACAAGTAGTGGTTATATCACAGAACCGTCGATAGTTTTGGATAATCAAATTTACTCAACTCATCCATTTGAAATTTGAATACATTCAACATAGTCAAATTTGAAAATAACCAGTACCA
Source organism: Poa pratensis (assembly GCA_947311845.1). Taxonomy (NCBI): domain Eukaryota; kingdom Viridiplantae; phylum Streptophyta; class Magnoliopsida; order Poales; family Poaceae; genus Poa; species Poa pratensis. The sequence goes on along the minus strand of CAMZMU010000037.1, from coordinate 85,360,716 downwards.
AAAGATTTTACATGTCCAGGGCTTACGTTTGATATAAAGTTTGTCAAGTTTGAACAATTAAATCAATAGAATAAAATAAACCAGGAAAAAGAAAATAGAAAAAAATTACAAAAGATCCTTCAGTCCCGGTTCGTGGCTGGAACCGGGACTAAAGGTGGGCTTTGGCGCGCTAATTTGGCAGCGGCCAAAAAATGGACCTTTAGTCCCGGTTCGTGGCTGGAACCGGGACTAAAGGCCCATTAGTGCCTTTTAGATCCCTCCCCTTCCTCTCATCCCCGCATTTTGCCGCCAGGCCCAAGAAGAGGAAGACGCCGCCAGGCCCAAGAAGAGGAAGACGCCGCCAGGCTGCCGTGCCGTGCTCCCCTGCTCCCGTACCGCCGCCGCCACCGCCGCCTTCTCCTACTACGGTCACCGCGGCCGCCCTCTTCCTCGCCGTCGAGTCCCCGAGCACCCACGCCCACGCCGCCGTCCCCCGCGCGCAAGGTACGGTCTTTATCTGTCCTCTCTCTCCTCGTCCTCCTCTCTCGCTCAAATCGAATCACGGTGGGCGCCGGCGCCGGCGCCGGCGCTGGCGGCGGGGACATTACATAAAGGGGGCGGGGACATTTCCTTAACAATATTTATATATAATAAAAGGACTAAAGGCCATTACATTTTAGGGGGCGGGCCACAATAAAGAGAAAAAAGGCCTAAAGGCCATTACATTTTAGGGGGTGGTAGGAGGACACGGCGGCGGCGCCAGAGGCCTAGTCATCGTCGGAGAGGAGGACGTAGCCCGGCGCGGTCCACAGATGGGCCGACGGCGGCTGCTCCTCCGGCTCCTGCTGCGGCTGCCCCTGGGCCGGCTCCTCCTGCTCCTGCGGTGGTGACGGCGGCGGCGGCGACCAACTGCCGCCAGTCCAGCCCCAGGACTGGTCAAGGAGGCCGCCATGCAGTGGAGGAGCAGGCTCCAACTCCAGCTCCTCGGCCTCCGGCTCCTGGGCCATGTGCTGCCACCACGGCAGTGGTGGCGCCGGCGGCTGGGCCGCGGCCAGCACTTGTTCCCAGCGCTTGACCTCGTCGTCGACGAGGGAGTGAAGGGACGCCTCGTACGCAGCCTGCATCTCCGGGTCGTCGTCGTCGTCGAGGATCTCCTCCTCGAACCACAGCTCGGGCTCCTGGCCGAGCGGCGGTGCGGGGTACGCCTCGGGCTCCTGCGGCGGTGCTGGGGCCTGCGCGAAGTAAGCGCGGCGGCGGTCGTCGTGTTCGTCCGCGAACCACTGGTCCCAGTTGGGGGACTCTGGCGCGTAGGCGGGGTCATTGAAGAGGTCCGGTGGGAGGAGCCGGCGGCGGCGCGCGATCTCCACCACCCTGGCCCAGCCACTGGCCGGAATCGGCGGCACCGGAATCCGCTGCGGATTCAGGTGCCAGTCCTCCGGCAGGTGCACGTCGGGCCAGTACACCGGGGTGGCATTGTTCCAATGCCACCAGCACTCCTCCACGCGCACGTAGCGCCGCATCCGCTTCTTCTTCTTCTTCGGCGCCGCATCCGCTGCACCGGCACGGCGCGCCGGCGCCGCTCCCCCAACCATCTGCACGCCCTGCGGCGCGATGCCGAACGCCCCCGGCGGTGGCGGCGGAACGGAGCGTCGGGCAGGAGGAGGCGGAAGGGCCGCGCACGATGGTGGAGGAGGCGCGGCGCGCCGGCCGGAGGAGCCGGACTCGTGCTGGTTCTTGGGCGACTTGAACCACCGCGACATGGCTCCGGCGAGGGGTCGCTGTGCACCGGCTAGGGCTAGTGCTAGGACTATATGGGGGTGGGGGTGGGGGCGGCGGTGTGGACTGGTGTCGCTATCCACATGGCCGGGGTCCATTTTTAAAGGACCAGCCAGGGCCAGCATTGACTCCGGGGGTGGGGACGACGAGGGTACCAGTGGGTCGCTGGCAGGTGGGCCAGGGGCGAGCATTGACTTCGGGGTGGGGAAGACGAGGGGGCCGGTGGATCGCTGGCAGGTAGGCCAGGGCTAGCATTGACTACGAGGGGGCGGGGAAGGCGAGGGTGCTGGGCAAGACGAGGGGGGCAGGGAAGACGAGGGCGCGGTCGTGCGGTGGTGAGTGGGCGGTTACACGCAGACGCGGCCGAGTGGGGAAGACGGGGCGGCGGGACGGTGGGTCGCTGGCAGGTGGGCCAGCATTGACCACGTGCTCGTGGCCAGGGGGCGGACGCGACGCGTCGACCCAATGCTGGCCACGTCGCCAGGTGGGCCGGCATTGACCACGAGCGCCTGCAGCCTCTCCGCCTGCGTGGCCACGTCGCCGACCGTGGCCTGTAGCCGCGCGCCCACCATCCTTTGGGCTGGCCCAAATTTGGACTGGAATTTGGGTCAGCCTGGATGTTAATTTTTTTAATTGTCTTAATTAGTTACAAAGCTGGCCCAAATTTGGAAATGTTAGGAGATGTTAATTTTAGAAATTTGGGCATTTTCTTATTACAAAATTGAAATCATATATAATTGATTGCAGGGACATTGAGCTATGGACGCCCCCTTCAGAGACGACGAGAATGAAGATCAAATGCAACAAATAATATATGCGTGTGCCCGTGGAACAGATGCCGGTGGAGAAGATTCCGGTGGAGAAGATGATTTCAGCTCACAATTTCTGAACGATTCTGGTGAGAGACTTGAGTCTGAAGAAAGAAGAGACGACGAAGTGCCCTTAACAAACTCCGGCGAGGTATATATATATATATTAAGGCTGTGTTGATCACTAGATGCATTAATTGATTTGTATTGCACGTATTAACGAATCATTTTTCTTTTAGCCCTCCGGATCGAGCAAATAATCTGCTAAAAAGCAAGGTCCTCGAGGCCGGACGAGAAGTATGTCGAGCGAGGGTCCAAGGTTAAAGATTGAGGAAGTTAAAGATAGTGGCGAACCGCTGGCACCCATACAGAACTACCATAAATTTGTAAATCAAGCTGGAGTCATTGTTAGGGACATGCTCCCGATCACCATTACAGATTGGCATAAGCCGAAGGACGCCAACGAAGATGAAGCTAGTTATGTCCGCGAACATACAAAAGATTTGCTTTATGATACGCTCATGATACATTTCAACCTACCCGAAGGCAAGAAGGAGAAAGTGAAGGAGTGGACTCTTAAGAAGATGGCCACACAATTCCAGAGCTGGAAGAAAACATTATGGAGAAAATATGAAAAAGAAGATCCAGATACTTTCACTGGAGTACTAGAGAAGATAAAACATGACTGGCCCGCATTTGTGGCGTATAAGAAATCGTCTACCGCTGTTGCCCGATCGGCCATAAATAAGAAAAATGCTGAGAAGAAGCAATATCACCATAGGTTGGGGACAGGTGGCTACAAGACTGTCATTCCTAAGTGGGAAGCCTTTGAAGCAGAACTGCTTGCTAAAGGGATCACTCCACAAACAGCGGATTGGCCCGAGAGGTCCAAGTTCTGGTTGTTCGCGCATGGAGCAGTGTTGGACCCACTGACAGGGCTGATTGTTGCAAAGGGAAAATGGAAGGAAAATTGAAACAATCACTCCGTTGTTTGTAGACGCAATAAATAAAGTTCGAAAGGGAGAGTACCATCCCGAGAGAGAGAACGACGAGCTGACACTCGCCCTGGGGAATCCTGAACACTATGGACGATTACGAGGCCATCTCGGCGGTGTCACCTTGAAGGAAGGGTATCCGGAGTGCGCTGACAGTTATAGAAGCCGTGGGAGAAAGAAGAAGAAGGAGTTAGACCGGTTATCGGAATCGGAACGTCAGGTGCAGCGGCAGCAGCAGCAAATAGACTCAATTAGTCAGCAAAGGGCATCTCAGCAGCTGCAGCTAGAAGATCCTCAAGCCGATGTCGTCCCATCTCAGCAAAAAAGTAGCGTGGGTTCCACGTAGCTAGAAGCATCTGCATGCGAACCGCCGGCGGCTCGCTACCCCGTGGATGATGTCACGGAGAAGACAGATTGTGAGCTACATATGTCAATGAGGAACATATCCTTGAAGGTGGCGGCTGGCTATGCTTTACCAAATCAACCTGGAGCAAGCTACCATCTTGGTGACATTCCAGCTGGCTATGCTCGTGTCGGGGTGGATAAAATTGTGCCGGGATTTGAAACAATGGATCTTGAGATTCCTGGAGGTGACGAGGAGAAGACACTGGGAGATGTCAAGCGTGGTTTCGTCCTATGGAACAAGAAATACATCGTCTTTCCAGGCTCCTTGCCAAGGCCACCGACTCCTCCTTGTAGCAGTCCACCTCAGCAGCAAAGTCCAACCCGACCCGAGAGGGACCCCAGCGCGAGTCCATCTCGATCTCCACCTCAGCAGCAAAGTCCTCCTCCGCCGCGTGGGGAAGCGCCCGTTAAGTGGCTCCCGACGAAGCGCCACAACGGGACGCCGGTTAAGAAGAAAGCTAGAAAGGATAAAACACCACCGCCTCTTGAGAAGCGACCTTGGGAAATGAGTACCGAGGAAAACAACGTCGTCGTTAAGGCCTACAATATAATCTTTTTTCACCAAAAAGCCCGAGCCACCAAGGGATAAATTACCGGCGGAGGTCGTTGAGCGCACCGTCGTTGCCTTATGGAACCCTCCACCAAAGCCGCATTCAGACTATCAGCGTTCTATTGACAAGTCATATAGCAACAAGTCGGAGGTGCCGAAAAAAGGGAAACAAGTTCCCCAGCTCGAAGAACAAGACGCACAATCGGTCCCCCCGCTCAAGGTGTTTGATGACAAGGCCGCTCAAGGTTCTCAACAGCACATAGGTTCGACAACTGATTACCCCATCTCCGAGCTAGCATATAAATATGTTGCCGGGGAAAATTTGGTCGAGCAGGTGAAGTGCCTAACAACAAAAATGCGTCATTTGCATACCTGGTACAAGAAAGCCGCAAAGAAAGGGATAATCAGTATCATGGTGGCAGTTAAGGAAGAGCACTACTTCCAAGAATACGCTGTGTCCGTTGAGTTTAGCGAACTTTTTCAGTTATACAATCTCCGGGCCCTCGACAAATCTATCATCAGTTGCTATTGTCTGTAAGTGATTTATTTCTGTAATTTAAGTCTTTAATTAGCTTAGCTCGTTCATTGTCTGTAATTATCCTCACTATAATCTTTTGTGCGCTATATTATGCAGATTGAAGATTCTCGAATGCAAAAAGGATGAAATCACAGACATTGGGTTCATTGACCCGGATAAAATTCATGAAGTCACCATAGAAAATCCCTATTATAACAAGTACACACCGGGGATTTTGCTAAGGTTTTTGAAGCGTCAACGTGACAAAAAAGAAATATTTTTCCTTACAACTTCAAGTGAGTGTTAGCGTCGGGTAGGAGGAGGAGGAAGGGCCGCGCGCGATGGAGGAGGAGGCGCGGCGCGCCGGCCGGAGGAGGAGCCGGACTCGTGCTGGTTCTTGGGCGACTTGAACCACCGCGACATGGCTCCGGCGAGGGGTCGCTGTGCACCGGCTAGGGCAAGGGCTAGAACTAGGTGGGGGTTGGGGCCGGCGGTGTGGACTGGTGTCGCTATCCACATGGCCGGGGTCCATTTTTAAAGGACCAGCCAGGGCCAGCATTGACTCCGGGGGTGGGGACGACGAGGGTACCGGTGGCTCGCTGGCAGGTGGGCCAGGGTCGAGCATTGACTCCGGGGTGGGGAAACGAGGGGGCCGGTGGGTCGCTGGCAGGTACGCCAGGGCTAGCATTGACTACGAGGGGGCGGGAAAGGCGAGGGCGCTGGGAAGACGAGGGGGGCGGGGAAGACGAGGGCGCGGTCGTGCAGTGGTGAGTGGGCGGTTACACGCGGACGCAGCCGAGTGGGGAAGACAGGGCGGCGGGGCGGTGGTTCGCTGGCAGGTGGACCAGCATTGACCACGCGCTCATGGCCAGGGGCGGACGTGTCGCGTCGACCCAATGCTGGCCACGTCGCCAGGTGGGCCAGCATTGACCACGAGCGCCTGCAGCCTCTCCGCCAGCGTGGCCACGTCGCTGACCGTGGCCTGTAGCTGCGCGCCCACCATCCTTTGGGCTGGCCCAAATTTGGGCTGGAATTTGGGTCAGCCTGGATGTTAATTTTTTTAATTGTCTAAGTTGCAAAGCTGGCCCAAATTTGGAAATGTTAGGAGATGTTAATTTTAGAAATTTGGGCATTTTCTTATTACAAAATTGAAATCATATATAATTGATTGCAGGGACATTGAGCTATGGACGCCCCCTTCAGAGACGACGAGAATGAAGACCAAATGCAACAAATAATATATGCGTGTGCCCGTGGAACAGATGCCGGTGGAGAAGATTCCGGTGGAGAAGATGATTTCAGCTCACAATTTCTGAACGATTCCGGTGAGAGACTTGAGTCTGAAGAAAGAAGAGACGACGAAGTGCCCTTAACAAACTCCGGCGAGGTATATATATTAAGGCTGTGTTGATCACTAGATGCATTAATTGATTTGTATTGCACGTATTAACGAATCATTTTTCTTTTAGCCCTCCGGATCGAGCAAATCTGCTAAAAAGCATGGTCCTCGAGGCCGGACGAGAAGGATGTCGAGCGAGGGTCCAAGGTTAAAGATTGAGGAAGTTAAAGATAGTGGCGAACCGCTGGCACCCATACAGAACTGCCGTAAATTTGTAAATCAAGCTGGAGTCATTGTTAGGGACATGCTCCCGATCACCATTACAGATTGGCATAAGCCGAAGGACGCCAACGAAGATGAAGCTAGTTATGTCCGCGAACATACAAAAGATTTGCTTTATGATACGCTCATGATACATTTCAACCTCCCCGAAGGCAAGAATGAGAAAGTGAAGGAGTGGACTCTTAAGAAGATGGCCACACAATTCCAGAGCTGGAAGAAAACATTATGGAGAAAATATGAAAAAGAAGATCCAGATAATTTCACTGGAGTACTAGAGAAGATAAAACATGACTGGCCCGCATTTGTGGCGTATAAGAAATCGTCTACCGCTGTTGCCCGATCGGCCATAAATAAGAAAAATGCTGAGAAGAAGCAATATCACCATAGGTTGGGGACATGTGGCTACAAGACTGCCATTCCTAAGTGGGAAGCCTTTGAAGTAGAACTGCTTGCTAAAGGGATCACTCCACAAACAGCGGATTGGCCCGAGAGGTCCAAGTTCTGGTTGTTCGCGCATGGGGCAGTGTTGGACCCACTGACAGGGCTGATTGATGCAAAGGGAAAATGGAAGGAAAAATTGAAACAATCACTCCGTTGTTTGTAGACGCAATAAATAAAGTTCGAAAGGGAGAGTACCATCCCGAGAGAGAGAACGACGAGCTGACACTCGCCCTGGGGAATCCTGAACACTATGGACGATTACGAGGCCATCCCAGCGGTGTCACCTTGAAGGAAGGGTATCCGGAGTGCGCTGACAGTTATAGAAGCCGTGGGAGAAAGAAGAAGAAGGAGTTAGACCGGTTATCGGAATTGGAACGTCAGGTGCAGCGGCAGCAGCAGCAAATAGACTCAATTAGTCAGCAAAGGGCATCTCAGTAGCTGCAGCTAGAAGATCCTCAAGCCGATGTCGTCCCATCTCAGCAAAAAAGCAGCGTGGGTTCCACGCAGCTAGAAGCATCTGCATGCGAACCGCCGGCGGCTAGCTACCCCGTGGGTGATGTCACGGAGAAGACAGATTGTGAGCTACATATGTCAATGAGGAACATATCCTTGAAGGTGGCGGTTGGCTATGCTTTACCAAATCAACCTGGAGCAAGCTACCATCTTGGTGACATTCCAGCTGGCTATGCTCGTGTCGGGGTGGATGAAATTGTGCCGGGATTTGAAACAATGGATCTTGAGATTCCTGGAGGTGATGAGAAGAAGACACTGGGAGATGTCAAGCGTGGTTTCGTCCTATGGAACAAGAAATACATCGTCTTTCCAGGCTCCTTGCCAAGGCCACCGACTCCTCCTTGTAGCAGTCCACCTCAGCAGTAAAGTCCAACCCGACCCGAGAGGGACCCCAGCGTGAGTCCATCTCGATCTCCACCTCAGCAGCAAAGTCCACCTCCGCCGTGTGAGGAAGCGCCCGTTAAGTGGCTCCCGACGAAGCGCCACAAAGGGACGCCGGTAAAAAGAAAGCTAGAAAGGAGAAAACACCGCCGCCTCTTGAGAAGCGACCTTGGGAAATGAGTACCGAGGAAAACAACGTCGTCGTTAAGGCCTACAATATAATCTTTTTGCACCGAAAAAGCCCGAGCCACCAAGGGAGAAATTACCGGCGGAGGTCGTTGAGCGCACCGTCGCTGCCTTATGGAACCCTCCACCAAAGCCGCATTCAGACTATGAGCGTTCTATTGACAAGTCATATAGCAATAAGTCGGAGGAGCCGAAAAAAGGGAAACAAGTTCCCCAGCTCGGAGAACAAGACGCACAATCGGTCCCCCGCTCAAGGTGTTTGACGACAAGGCCGCTCAAGGTTCTCAACAGCACATAGGTTCGACAACTGATTACCCCATCTCCGAGCTAGCATATAAATATGTTGCCGGGGAAAATTTGGTCGAGCAGGTGAAGTGCCTAACAACAAAAATGCGTCATTTTCATACCTGGTACAAGAAAGCCGCAAAGAAAGGGATAATCAGTATCATGGTGGCAGTTAAGTAAGAGCACTACTTCCAAGAATACGCTGTGTCCGTTGAGTTTAGCGAACTTTTTCAGTTATACAATCTCCGGGCCCTCGTCAAATCTATCATCAGTTGCTATTGTCTGTAAGTGATTTATTTCTGTAATTTAAATCTTTAATTAGCTCAGCTCGTTCATTGTCTGTAATTATCCTCACTATAATCTTTTGTGCGCTATATTATGCAGATTGAAGATTCTCGAATGCAAAAAGGATGAAATCACAGACATTGGGTTCATTGACCCGGATAAAATTCATGAAGTCACCATATAAAATCCCTATTATAACAAGGACACACCGGGGATTTTGCTAAGGTTTTTGAAGCGTCAACGTGACAAAAAAGAAATACTTTTTCCTTACAACTTCAAGTGAGTGTTACTGTCTTGTACACATTCTATTTTTCTCACCAGATGTTAAGTTCTAACTGATGAGTTATCCATGACTGCGTATATAAACGTGCGCAGATTCCACTTTATTCTTCTCGTCATTAACATTCACGCTGGAGAAGTTGAAGTCCTTGACTCATTAAGGAGAGATCCTAAAGAATTCAAGACCTGTTTTGATATGCTCACAGAGTAATTTCAATTCTTATCGTCTCTTTCGTTCATTTCCTGATATCAAGTAATTAATAACTCCTTTTTTCATTTTCTTTGTCGGGCAGCGTTTGGAAGACGTTCATCAAGGAAGAACCCGGTGAATGGAAACTGAAGGTGACATGGCGTTTGAACGACGTAAGTAGTACTACCTAGGTCCGCGCACCATGCATTATCATACTTGATTATTATTTGATTGAATTCTATTCTTGTACAGACTTGCCATAAACAGCCACAGGGGACTGATTTATGTGGATTCTACGTTTGCGAGTACATTCGCATGAGGACCAACGAGAGATTCAACAACCGAAGAAATCAAGATGTACGTAAACATTATTCACAACTTTATTTTGTTACCATCAGTTGTGCTGAGTTTCATTCATAATTGTTTTATTATGATTTGATATAAATACACACAACTCATGTATTCATTTTGATCTCATTCTTTTAAAGTTGGCAAGAAAGCGGAACGCGCTCCCAATGCAGGACCGCTTCAAAGCAATTGCGTAGAAATTGGCGGGATTTTTCCTTGAGGATGTCATACCTAAATTCGGAGAGTACCACTATGATGTAAAATAGTATGCCTCCATGTAATAGTGATCTCCATGTAATTAAGTACTTTATCCGAAACATGATCTTCATGTACTACTTAATTTCTATGTGTTATATATAGGCATCAACGTGATCTTCATGTAATTATATATATGTGTTATGTATATATGCATCAACTTGATCTCCGTACGATGTGATCCCCGTTCGATGGAAACCATCCGAAACCCCTAAACCCCACCTAAACCCTAAATCCTGAAAAATAATCGAAAAGAAAAAAAAGGGCCTACCTTTAGTCCCGGTTCGTAACACGAACCGGGACAAAAGGTCTCCAGCCCAATGGGACCCTCCGTGGCCACGTGGGAGGGCCTCTTGTCCCGGTTCGTGGACAACCGGGACTAGAGGGGGGGGGGGGGGGGGCTCTAGTCCCGATTGGCTAGTCCCGGTTGCCCAACCGGAACTAGAGGCCCTCTGGAACCGGTACTAGTGCCCTGTTTTCCACTAGTGGACTATGAATTTTCATAAAGCGGAATTGCTGGCCAAATCTATCGCTAGCCCTCTCCTTTTTCTGTGAGTTGCACAATCATTAAAGTAACTAACTAGAAAATGTGGATGAAGATTTAGTCCACACGTGGTTAACCAACATGTCAGACATGTAAAAATCCAAATATTTTCCAACAATTTCTAACAAATCTGTTGTCGTAATACACGGGCGTGGCAACGCGCGCCTAAATGATCTAGTACCCCTGTAAATCGCAAGCACCAACAACACACCCCGAAGTTCCGAACTATAAACACGACAACGGTATCCCTATGACATTGACTTATAAGAAAATGATAACAGTATCTGAATAGTATGGCCTTACTGTAAGAAATTAATCTGTAGAATTATATTAAGTACTGAAAATTTGATTGGCATTTCTAAGTCAGGAGGAGTTTAAGATTCCTACCGACTGGATGGTTGACAACAATCTTATTAGTAAGGTAAGTGATGTATAATTTTCAGTATCGGACTATATTTTTTTTAGAACTGTGGGGCAAAAGCTTTGCCCCAACCATTTATTCAGAAGAAAGGTGCCCGGTTTATTAGTGGAAGAAACCGGGCGAAAACCAAACAACAAACACCAACAACAAGAGGCAACACAACCACAAAGGGCAACACCTAAAACCAGCAACTCACGAAGCGACAACCCCACTCTAGCTAAGAAACCGACGACTACCGTAAAACCAGTATCAGACTATTACTCTGCAGGTTTGAGTACTTAGTGCTACATTACAAGTTATCTTATAAGTACCAGCAAATATACTTTGGAAATATGTAATAGCAGCCTGTAAATACATGAAGTAATTTTTCCTTATATCATTTCAGTAACCCATTTCCCTTGGTCACTGCGGATAAAATTTGCCTCTGTCAAATTGGCAAATATTGTACATGGGACCTCTGAACAAGGATCTAGCTCTGGAGTATATATTGCTTTTTCTGTGAGATTTGCCTTCAGAATTCATCAGGTAACAGTAACTTATCCAAAATTAAGAGAACTAATGTCCTATGCCTGTATCGACCCGGTGCTGATTAGATTCACAGTTATTCTTATTGACAACTATATTGCTGTTGTGCACTCTGAGCGAAACATCCCACCTAAAATTAGCACGGAAGTATCCTGTAGAACTGCCTGTGTTACTGCTTAACGGCAAAGAATAAATTAATATTGCTTTTACTGCTCTTAGTGTGATGACTGTCATATACTCATAATTAAGACCTGTACATCTTACCAATGGCCATTTTGATCCAAAGTTGATAGCCAAGCAACATTATCAAAATGAGGAGTTCTAAGATCGGACGCAAAGTGCAATCAGCAAAGCTACAGTACATTTGATTTAAAAAATTAGTACATTGGATTAAAAAACACTAACCAGAGGGCAATCACATTTAAATTCCAACAATAAAAAATATTGCAGCCTATCATGTGCATGCAACAAAGCAGGAGATACATTAAAAAGGAAAAATACCATTGTACGTAGTCATAGGGAGGAATGTCTGCAGTTCCGAGTTAGGTATTGGCCGTCATACTCAAGGGAGTTGCTACATTTGGCATTTTGCTGGTCAAACGTTGTTGTCGAGGCCATGTATTTATACCATGAACTATGGATCCTGAGTACAATTGAGGATCATACAAAATGATAGAAGGAATAGGCTAATTGGGCGGGAATAATAGAGCAATTTATAAAATAAGATTATCTTGGTTCTGCTGTTGTATTTGGACACCGACATCTAGGGCCATGAAGATAAGTTTTCCTTGAACATCCTTTCCATGGTAATTAGTTGCCTCCTGCTGTGTGATATATTGTAGATGGCTCCTAATGATGGACAAAAATACCAGCCACCGGGAAAAGATATGTCATACACCCGAATAGTTTAGTGCATAATTATAGTTATCTAGTTTGATGGAAGATTGAGGTGTATCAATACAGCAGTTATGTGTGAACAAACCATATGAAATCTGAAAACTGGCGTTATAACAATTAACAAACATGACTTGATTAGCTTACCAAAGGATATGTCACTTCACAAGCCACTGATTCTCAGCAAAAAAAGGCCACAACTCTCAGCCAAAAATAAATGGGTAATCCACTAACAATGAATAAATCTAGGGTTCTCTCTTACACTCTTAGTCCTCTGAGCTGATTTCAAGAGCAACCAAACAAATCCATGAGGTGAAAACAAAGTTCACAAAATGAATTAGCGATTTTCACCACCAGGACTTCATATTACCAACTTTCATTGGGGACAAAATCATGCTTACAAATTCGACAGGGAGCATTGGTGAATATACTGAATACACCTACTAAACCAGTAAGCAAAAAATATTGAAAGTGTTTGTGTACATAAATGGTTAATTATTCAGTTGGGGAGAACTTGTGATGCAAACATCTGCAGCATATATATATGCCCGATAAAGTATACTTAACTAGGTAACTTTTCCAGGGAGGGGGTGGGGTGGGGGGGGGGGGCACTTGCCGAGAGAGAGGAAGCGGGAGGCGACCAGCGGAGGAACCCGTCAAGGTGGTCGTCGCCGGCCGGGCCAGAGTTCGTCCGTGAGATTGGGGACGACCAAGGGACCCGAGGAGGAAGAAAGGGTAAGAGCAACTCCACTTGCGCGCCCAATAAAGCGTCCGACAACTGTGCCAGACAAGTGCTATTGGGAGTCGGCACACGTTGCCACCCTATTGAGAGCGGCTCGCCCCACCGGTCGCTCCCAATAGACGTCTCCCAATAGAATATCGATCAATTCAAATAAAAACGATGCGATGGTCAAGTTCGAATAGCGTCGGTCAAGTTCGCACACCCAAAAGCATCGCTAGGTCTGGCGATCATATTACAAGACGTCGAATGCATGGGAATCAATAGATCGTCATCACCTCCTCTGGCTCCTCCAGTGTCTCGGCGTCTTGCCAGCATGGCGCGGCATTGGCTCCCCCATCGTGGCCATCGGCATTGGATCCGGCGGCAGAAGACCCATCTCACGCAAGATGCGCTGCTGAGGCAGCACAAACCAAGCCCTCACCGGTGGTGTGTAGGCGGAGAGATCGGCGGTCAAAATCTTGGAGTCGTTTTTCATCTTCCGTACTACGGATTGTGACGCCTCCGATATCGCCTGGATTCTTGCCGTGTCGGCTTGCATTATAGCTGCCTGCAGCTTCTCCTTCTCAACGGTGAGCCTCTCCTTCTCGACGGAGACCTTCTCCTTCTCCACGGCGATCTTCTCGTCATTCTTGCTCATCAAAGACAACCAACTGTCAGCGAATGTGCTTGCATTTTGCTTCGACATTGTTGTGACCTCGGTGAGGAACTTGTCAATGGACGCTTGCACGGACGCTGCGGATGATGCGCCGTTCTTGTCGGCCTTGGCCTTCTTGTTTTCAACAGGGCATCCCTCCGACGCAGGGAACGCTGGGTCATTTGGCCAAAGGGCACTGTGGCTGCCGTTGAGATCGATACGGGTTTGCTCCCACTTCTTGTTGTTTTCAAGCTTCACAAAACAATGCATGAACTTGAAGTCCTTGTCTTCGTTGTTCTCTCAAAAGAACCGTAGAGCGTCTTGCAACTCGTCAGCCACCGGTCTTGCCGCGCTCACTTTTCTTCTCTTGATTTGCTCGAGGTCACCGTGGAACTTGTTGCATTCGGCTTGGATGTTCCTCCGCCTATGCGATATGGCATTCCAATTGTGATCCATTCGGACCTTGGCATAGTCACCATATATCATCATCTCGTGGAATTGTTCTTCCACCCTCCTCCAATACCGGCCGAAGGTTTGGTTGGAGTCGACGATGAGTCATTGGTCACAAGATTCCATACATCAACTAGGCACTTGTCCTTCCTGGTCTTGCACCTCTTGCCTTTAGTGCCTTTCTTCCTCGTCTTACGGATCTTCCCGGTCTCCACGTCGTGCACGTCCACCTCCGCGTCGACCTCGGTGTTGACCTCACGGTCTTCCCCCTCAGCATAGCCGTCTCCCCCCTCACTGTTGCCCTCCTGATCCTCTTCGTCCTCTTCTTCTTCTTCTTCTTCTTCTTCTTCTTCTTCTTCTTCTTCTTCTTCTTCTTCTTCTTCTTCTTCTTCTTCTTCTTCTTCTTCTTCTTCTTCTTCTTCTTCTTCTTCTTCTTCTTCTTCTTCTTACTCTTCTGGGGCGCCGATCCTGGCCGTGCCATCACGGATCATGCCACACAACACTTCCGATTAGTCAATCTATTGCAAAAGAAGGATGCACACGTCGGTTTCATGTCATGAACATAAGATGAATGATGCAAGGGGCGTCGATTTCATACCATATCTTCGTCCGCGCCGGTCGGCTTTCCATCGAACATGTGGGCACATTCCCATCGCTATTGCCGGCAACGTCGTGGCCACTCCCAAAGAGGCATTGACGGCCGCTCCCATCAACGCTTGGCTGTGGCCGCCTCCTTTGCAGGACCGGCGAGTCGGTAAACACTTGGTTGAGGTTGACGTGGAGGTCGATGTTCGGTAACTCAGAGCGGCCGCTCTCACCGAACCCGGGCGAGATCTGTGGCCCTGAACGTGGAGTGGCGCCACCGCAAACAAAGTACGCTTGGTTCGACGGCGATGCGCCCCCAAGCGCGTTGGTGCTCCCTTACTTGCGCCCACGCGCTGCTGAACACAAGCAACATGGTCACAAGATTGTTCTACTGCTACCTGGCCGCCGCGCTCATGTGCCGTCCTTTCCTGCCAATGGTGGCGGCCGATCGATGTTGCTGCTCCTCCAGCCACGCTGCATCCAACATATCCGCCGACCGCGCGCGGGACTTGCGAGGGACGAAATAACCTTTGGCGCCACCTCGAGCAGCGCCACCTTGAGCACCGCCACCTCGTCCAGCAACGCCACGAGCAGCGCCACGATTGTGCATGAGGTGAGAAATCGGCGGCGGACGTGGATCGCCCAAGGTGGGTAAGGCGGGAAGGAGGTGGGCGGGGAGGCAACTGGCGGGAGAATGAAAATGGACTGGGGGAGGGGAAAGTTAAATAGACCATCCGGTGTCGCTAACACATCGGTCCCGCGCGTAGGATCTTATGTGATATGCGTTGTCGCAGTTGCCGACGCGCCCACTTGCCTCCCTGGAAAAAGGCGCGAAGCGGGGTTGCCGGACGTTCTATTGGGGTGCGCCGACAACTTTTGATCTATTGGGCTCGTCGCTGGGGTAGGGATGTCAATTGTACCCATTACCCGCGTACCCTGCGGGTAAAAACCCTGTTTGAGTAAGGGTTTGGGAGAAAAAAATACCCATGGGTATGTAAATGGGGAAATCTTCTACCCATTGGGTGGAGAGGGTACGGGTATGGGTTTGTATAACCCATACCTGCGTACCCATGTACCCTTCTAAATATGTGACAACTGACAAGTGGGTCTCCGAATAATAACCTATGTTATAGTGTCAAAACATTATTGTAATGATTATTTTGTGGCCTTGCATACGGTCAAAATTTCAATTTCAATGTGTATGACTACGTGTTGCTGTTTTATGACTATGTGCTGATGTTTATCATTAAAAAATGTTGTTGTTTACATGTGTTATTTATGCGCAAGTGTTGATGTTTATAAGTATATGTGTTGTTAATGGAAAAAAAATTATATGCTGGTTAAAGTTATATGATTATATGATGTTTTTTATGACTATTTTCTACTCAATCTATTGTGTTGCAAACGAGGCTATTTTTACCCGCGGGTAACCCTTTACCCTGTCGGGTGAAGGGTATGGAAAAAGTTGTACCCGCACAAGGGTATGGGTACGGGTGACGGGTAAGGGTATGGGGTGCCGGCTCCACCCTTACCCATACCTGCGGGTGCCATCCCTACGCTGTTGTTTTATGGTGATCCAAATTCGTCTATACTGATGAAGGCCAACTTGTGACGAAGGAGAGCGGAGCGCCCTGGAGTTTCCGGGTCGGACTGCAGCCGACCTAGGGTTTTATGCCACCATATATACCTCTTGTAAGCCGCCGGTTGGGATAAGTCGCATTGTGTAAATCCCCGGCGTTTGTAACCTCACCCGATTATAGTGAAGATTTGCTGGCTGGCGCCCGTGGTTTTTTCTCCTCCATTGTTGGAGGGGTTTTCCACGTTAAAATCTCGTGTCCCCATTGGTTTGATCATTCCGCACTTCATCGTTTCTTTGCTATCGTTTATAACAACTGGTATCAGAGCCCTGTTTCAGATATGTTTTCAGATTAGGGTTTCGCGATGGCATCGATGAAGTTTGATCTACCGGCGCTGGACTACAAGACGAGATTTTCGTTGTGGCAGGTCAAGATGCGTGCGATCCTCGCACAGTCCAATGATCTTGACGAGGCGCTAGATAAATTCGGCGACAAGGCGCAGCGACATGGAGCGAAGCTGAGAAGCGGAAAGACCGTAAGGCTTTGTCTCTTATTCAACTTCATCTATCTAATGATATTCTGCAAGAAGTACTCCAGGAGAAAACCGCAGCGGCACTGTGGGCTAAGCTGGAGTCGATCTGCATGTCCAGTGCTCACGTCCAGATTTATCATATGCTATGAGTTTGGTTAGTAGATATATGGCTAATCCTGGTAAAGAACATTGGAAGGCTGTTCAGTGGATTTTCAGGTACCTTCGTGGCACATCCAATGCTTGCCTCAAGTTCGGCAAGACTGATGAGGGACTCGCAGGCTATGTGGATTCAGATTTTGCTGCCAATTTGGATAAGAGGAGATCCCTCACAGGTTATGTGTTCACGCTTGATGGTTGTGCCGTGAGTTGGAGGGCAACGTTGCAATCCGTTGTTGCCCAGTCTACCACTGAAGCAGAGTACATGGCTATTGCTGAAGCATGTAAAGAATCGGTTTGGCTGAAAGGTTTGTTTGCTGAGCTTTGTGGAGATGATACTTGCATTAACCTGTTTTGTGACAGTCAGAGTGCTATTTACCTTACTAAGAATCAGATGTTCCATGAGAGAACAAAGCACAATCCTCGACGGAATATGAGACCGGCATCATCAGCACCAACACTCCGCAGCTCGGCGGATCTACGGAAGTCCCCGACGACATCGTCAACCCAACACAGCTCAGCCGCTCCACGGAACATGAGACCGGCATCGTCAACCCCATGTCTCAGCCTGCCCGCTTTACGGCGGAACATGAGACCGGCATCATCAACCCCATGTCTCAGCCTGCCCGCTTTACGGCGGAACATGAGACCGGCATCATCAACCACACCACGCAGCTCGCCCGCTCCATCATGAACCCCATGTCTCAGCCTGCCCGCTTTACGGCCGAAGATGAGACCGGCATCGTCAACCCCATGCAGCCCGCTCGCTCTATTGCGGAGCATGAGACCGGCATCGTCAACCCCACGCAGCCCGCTCGCTCTACTGCGGAGCATGGGACCAGCATCGTCAACCCCACGCATTCCGTCCACTCTACGACGGAACATGAGACCGGCATGGTCAACCCCACGAAGCTCGCCCGCTCTAGAGAAGATGAGACCGGCATCGTCATCCCCATGCAGCTCGCCCGCCCTATGAAACATGAGACCGAATCGTCAATCCCAAGAAGCTCGCCCGTTCTAGAGAAGATGACACCGGCATCGTAAAAACCACACCGCTCGGCGGCTCTACGGAAGAGGAGACACACATCAAGCGAGCGAGGACGGAAAGGTATGAGATACGCAAAGCCTTGTTCGCTTGCAAGATGACCGAGGGTAGCTCGGTTAGTCAGCATGTGCTCAGATTGTCTGGGTACATGCAAAAGTTGGACACACTGAACTGTCCGATCCCCAAAAAGTTGGGCACTCGTCTTATCCTCGATTCCCTCCCTCCGAGCTATAGTAGCTTCGTCACGAACTACAAAATGAATGGGATGGATAAGAGTATGGATGAATTGTTCGTCATGCTCAAAACTGCTGAGAGTGGAATCCAGAAGGACGTCAATCATGTGGTGAGGGTAAATAAAACCATCAACTTCAAAAAGAAGGTCATGCCCAACAAAAAAGGCAAGTTCAAGGGTGCTAGTGGGACTGACAAGCTTATGAAGTCCCAGACTGGAGCACATCCTGGTGCCGAGTGTTTCTTTTGCAAAGAAACATGACACTGGAAGAGAAACTGCACTAATTATCTGGCAGAAAAGAAAAAGTTTACAAAGTCTAGCTCGGTTATGAGTGCCATACATGTCTTTTGATGTATTTCTTATTGGTCATAAGTGCAATGCTCTAGATACCTTTTAGGTTGATCATATTTGTGACTCGATGCAGAAACTACATAAAGCTTAGGAAAATAGAAGGATGGGGTGATGATGCATGTAGCTAGCGAATGGAATAAAAATTGTTATGCTTGTCGTCAGCATCCTGCCTCAACAACTACATTTAGAACTTGTTCATATCTTAAAAACTGATACCATGTTCTCTCCTTGAGAAAAAATATTATTTCCAAATCTTGTTTGTTTCAATACGGTTATTCGATTATTCTGAGAATAATGTTTGTTTGTTCGGTTTATATTACATAATATTATTATTTATAACCATGGTACTATTGTGAATGGCTTATATATTACGAATAGGGTGATACACACATATCCATAACAATGACGTAAAACAAATCCTAAAATATCAAAGACCCGTTCAGCTTGTTTGCATTGTGTGAACAACAAATGGGAGGGACTAGATGTAGTTTCACATTGCTAGTGCGGAGAGAGTTTGACATGCTTATAAGGGCATCTCTTCTACCCTCACTACGTGAGTGAGAGTGAGAATAATAGCAGGTTACGCCTCCTCCGCCGTCTGTCTCACCACGCATCGCACGCGCGTCGAGTTTTGTGAATCAAGTGCAAGTTAGATTTCATTCATAGTTGCACACATGAGCATGGATCAAGTCTTGCAAACACCGGAGAGCGTTACAACATGTTGATATTATTGTGAGATCTCGCCACGATAAAAAAAAGTGTGCCAGATCCACATGTCATAATCTGCCACAACCTCAAGTATACGACCGCACTCTCCAATATGACTACTTATACAACCCTTCAAAAACAAAATGATAAATCTTTGAGTCCCAATAATGCATGCGATCGATACTTCCAATTATCCTAGGAAATTCTCTCCGTGTCTTGTGCCAGTGCCAGCATCCGAGCTATGTATATTTCATTAGGTGATCTTATATAGATTGGTCAAAACATTGCCACCACCTTTCCGCAAAACTTGTACATTCTGTCAGTGTATGTAGATTTGGCCGTGCGTAGGTAGTCCTCTTGTGTTTCTGTAGTAGCTCCATATGTAAGAACCCTAAAAGTAGCAATGCATTTCTGAACGGGTGAGAAACCAACCATTCTGGTGTAGTGTCTCTTGCACATGAAGTAGTCATCTTACTTCCTCATACCATACGCAAGACACATGAACACCTCCTTCTTCATCCTTGAGCTTGTCAGAAAATATTTGGACTCTCATCAAATGATCCTACATCCTTCGATGATCCTTGTTCTTCTTCCTTTCAATTTTATAACATCCTCGTCGGGTGAGGGGCATTCAGTTGCGCTTGTAAACGTAGAAAACAAGAGTTGTGTGTCTAGCAAGTTGATGAGCCTCGACTGTCGAAAGAGAACTGCTGACTGGCCTACACTAGTAGAAAAACAACCTTCTGTTCGGATCTTTAGTCTCGGCCGCGTTTGGGTTCGGGACAAATGTGAGCATTAGTCCTAGTTCCAACGGCTAGGGCCGCCGCAAGCATTAGTCCCGGGTCAAACAGGACCTTTAGTCCCGGTTGGTGGTTGCGACCGGGTGGGGCCGCTGCGTGCCCTTTTAGTCCCGGTCGGTATCTCCAACCGAGACTAAAGGTCTACCTTTAGTCACGGTTGGAGACACCAACCCGGACTAAAGCAGTCGGCATTTTTTATTTTTTTCTATTTTTCATTTAACATGGAATAATTCATATCTTTAAATCCGTAAATCAAAATTTAACAAATAAAATGTCTAAATTGATTATAAAAATGAGAGGAATCCAAATATGACAACTATATCATCTTTTGCATCACAAAAACTCATTTAACTAGGCGAAATTACTTTTGAAAAATCGGCATAAACTCAATAACTAGGCGAAATTAGGTAGAAATCAATAAACTCCTAACACTTAATACTTAGCGATTATTCATAAAATATGGATTACTCTTTGTGAAATTAGATGGGTGTCATTTTGCACCATATCTTTTTTTGAGGTTTTTTCACTTTATTTGATTTTTAAAAAAAGCGGTCAAAATGGCCACCATGACTCTCATCGAAAGAGGTCAAATTTTCTAAAACTATCGATATTTATGTGATATAACCACTAGTTGTGTACCTTAAAATGATTTAAAAAAAATTCGGACCAAACTATCAAACACCTGTAGTTCAAATTTGGATTACTTTCGGAAAATCAGCATAAACTCATTTGACTGGGCGAAATTAGATAGAAATCAAGAAAATTTCTAATATTTGGTGATTATCCATCAAATGTGGACTAATATTTTGTACTTGGTTCACACAAAAAATCTTTTTTGGCACTTAGAAAAAGGAAAATGATATTTATAAAAATAATTTGAAAACTCCCTTCGGAACCATTGCTTCATATACCAAGATACACTTATTTGTCGAATATGAGAAGTTTATCACAAACTATGCCGTGGGAATTGCCATAACTTGTCGTTTGACTTGAAACTTATAGATGTTAATACATGATAGAACTTTTTGTGAAGATTTTTCTTGAAAAAATTGTCAAAAATCAAGTTTATCAGTTTTCATAGCAACTAGTACACATAAAATGACTCCATGTTAGAGGATATCTTTTTTTGAGGCTTTTTTCACTTTATTTGATTTTTTTCAAAAAACGGTCAAAATGACCATCATGACTATTCATCGAAAGAGGTCAAATTTTCTAAAAATATCGATGTTTCTGGATATAACCACTAGTTGTATACCTTAAAATGATTTTAAAAAAAATTCAGACCAAACTATCAAACACTTATAATTCAGACCAAACTTTTTTTTGAACCTTTAAAATTAGAGAGGTAAGGTTTAGAAATATTTTGAGGAGGTGAGAAGAGTGGGAGCCATTTGTGGGACATCCCTAGAGAAAAATATATTTTTAGTAGTAATAGGTTTTTACCAAAAATATTTTCCTTCTAACTAACGTCCATGCTAACTAAGGTCTCCTACAGTTAGGATGACTCTGATACTAAGTCTGTGGGGACCCCGGACTAGCTGTCCGAAATTCCCTTGTGCCTACAACATTAGCGATCCCATGATCAGTGTGTCGCTGAGCACAATCAAACTTGTATCAAAAGAACATCCATAAATACTGAATAAATATACTTACTTGATTGAAGTAATACTCTTCAATAGGTACTTGTAGCGGAATCACCAAACAACGTGGAGCCCAAGTCAGGCAGCGCTGACTGGGAGACGGCCTAGTTCGCACAGACGTCAACGAACTCCTCTTCTTTAGTATACTCCTCCTTCTTGAAGTCTGGCTAAGACAATAGCCAGGGACGAAACCAATATGAGTACGTTTGAATGTACTCGCAAGCTCTACCCAAAAACAAGCTAATAGATGCAAGTCTGATGTTTGAGGCTGTGGTAGGAAGGCTATAATTAGGGCTCACTATCCACGGTAAATGGAAGATTTACCATGGTTGCTGTCATCTCTATAACTTTGTTGAAAAAGATACTTCAAAAGATATATTAAAAACAAATAGTTTTCCTCTCGCAGATGACACTCATCATTGAGGGTTTTATCAAAAACTTTTCCAAAAAGGTTTTTTTCTTTGCATAACTTCTTGGGACTAAGGCACTTCTAGGTTTTCCTTCAAAACACAACTCCGTACCTCAAAGGTACTATCTTTCCCGTTCATCCAGTACTTCCAAGTACTCACTTGCTTTCCAACACAACACCATTTTTTTTTGAAAACTTCGACACAATGCTAGATACATGGCGTTTCAACTATCCATGACCGCGGACGCAGCTATTCGAATAGTTTTAACTCTGCAGAGTGTGTACACTTTCACCACAAGATCTAGTACATCCGTCGTGATTTAATCACGAACTGTTCGAGACAGCATGCACTCATCAGATGACTAATCCTAACTTCCACTATGTCGATGCTAGTACAAGATATACCTCTTCGATTGGGTTTATTCTCCCTGGCACCGAGTGTGTTGGCCATAACATTCCAATACCTTTACTTTCTCAAACTCCCAACATCACACCGCCACGTCAGGAAACCCAACGATTGCAACCGGTGGCGAAAGTTAATCATAACAGTCCCACACTTCATATGTCCCGTCACCCCACTCCTAGCGACATTTGAGGTAAAATCCCATACTAACACAAACAAGCTTCAGTCAAGCCGCGTGCCCATTTTGGAGTAATGTGGTTGTACGGTATGGTTGTCCAGCGAAGACTAGGTTATGTGTCGTTTTTAGAAAAACACTTCTTCGAAAATCCTCATGTCCATACCACCAATTGGGCAAGGTACCACCTTCCCAAGAGGGTTTTCGTAAATCAATTTTGTTTTTCCAAAAACAACACAAGGGTGCCCATCCTAAAATTTTATGCTTTCTTGAACTAGTAAGAGGGTGGTTGGGGTAGGGTTTCCTACAGTTTTTGCTACGGTCTGGAGTATATACCAGAACTGGGGTGTATAACAAGTATATATATCATGCAAGAAAATATGCATAGCATGGTAAAAACAAAATAGGTGAAGGGTGCAAGTTTTCTGAGATGGCTTGCCTTGCTCAGTGGTTTGTCACTGGACTTGATGATCAATACAATCTCCACAGAAACCCTCAGCTGATAAATCCTCCTCTCGATTTTCTAGCATCACAGACATAGAAGAACACAATCAACATATAGCAAGGCATTCCAAACAAAGCAAACATCAAGCATAAATAACAAGCAAAAATCAAGAGGCAAGATTAATATCTAACAGACCAATTTGGCAATCACCACACTACTCATTTTATAAAGATAGGGTTCAAGTAGTGATTAAGCAACTTTTAGGGTTTACTATTCACAGGCAAGGCTAAGCAAAATTAACAATCCTAATTAACCAGTAGCTAAAACTTAGCTAAAAAGATTATTTATCTTGTCTAAATTATCAAGCAACACAAGCATGATTAATTAATTAATTGGAAAACCACTAACACAACTCTAGCAACACTAGTTAAGCTCAAAACAATCCTAACACAAGCCACTAACAGTACAAACATATATTAACATACCAAACAACAACAACATGCAAGCAACAGTACCAATACAATCATTAACAAGCATAAAACACATTTTTAT
This sequence comes from Poa pratensis, assembly GCA_947311845.1. Taxonomy (NCBI): domain Eukaryota; kingdom Viridiplantae; phylum Streptophyta; class Magnoliopsida; order Poales; family Poaceae; genus Poa; species Poa pratensis. Next base: position 85,337,081 of record CAMZMU010000037.1, on the reverse strand, counting down.
TAACAAGGCAATTAAATTCTTTTCTTTTTATTAGAGGCAGAAACAGCACATTCACTATAAAATACACCTAGAGAGTTCTGTTAAGCAAACAAACATGAAAACTTAGGATTTAGTTCTATGCTATTATTAGAAACTAAAAAAATTGAGTTTGCTCCAAAATTTATTCACAGAAATTATAAAAAATGCACAAAATGCTCACTGGTATAATCTAGTCATGAATGTAACTTTTGTTCTAGGCATCGAAATGACATGAGACAAATTTCTAGTGAAAGCTACTGACAAGTAGTTTCCAAAACAATTTGATTCACAATTTTTAGATCACTAAAACTTAAGCTATGCACAAAACATTGATTTTGACCAGTGAGAGAACAACATTTTTCAAGGACACACAAATTAATATTTTTCAGATATTCAAGTTGGACAAGGTTCTAAACTCATTTCTTTACCACTGTGATTTCTGGATTGCACAAATTTCACGTTTAACCATTTTATTTCTATTTAAACTAACAGACCAGAAACAGCCATTCGTAGAAAAAGAAAAATTAACAGAGAAAAACATTAGATGGGCCAGATCTGAGTGGATCCGAGCAGCACAGTGGTGGGCCGGCCTGCTGCGGTGCGCGCATGAGTGAAGAGGTAAGCTGCAGTTGGATCAGCTTTGGACGGCCAGGATTAGATCCAGAGGGTTCAAAAGGGAGACGTTGATCTGGAGATCAACGGTGCTGGTTCATCTTCTTCTCCAGGACGCAAATAACCAGCAGAAGGTCCAGCAATGGTGTCATGTGTGTGTGGCTCACCTACGGCTGCTTCATGCCGCGAACATATGGTCGAGGAGGATGCGGAGAGCTTGGGGATGACGAGGGTAGCAGCGGTTCTTGACGGCGAGCTCCCAAACGACGGCGAGGTCGATGACGTCCGTGTCGGGCACGGCACGGCTGCATCAGCTCCGGCTTCCCTAAAACAAGAGAGGATGTCAGGGAGTTATATCTCAGAGAGGGACACGCGAGGATGCCAAAATGGAGAGGAATGGAAGCCTGCATCGACGGCAACCTTCTCAACAAGGCGGCAGTCCGAGACGAAGAAAACTCGAGCTCCAACGAGCTAGAGCACGAGAGAGCTCTCTCTCGTCCTCGGGGTGGCAGAGGGGTGGTGTGTGCGTCGAATGGGCAAGGAGCGAGTGCGGGACGGGAGCTGTGGCCTTAAATCCACGAGGGTGCCGGTCCACGGTGCACAGCGTGCATAGTCAGAGGCGGGTGGTGCACGGGAAAATGATTGGCGAGCTGGGCGGTATCAGGGGTGGTCTACGAGTGATGATGGCGCAAAGGGAGAGCCCCGAGGGTGACAGCAGCAAGGCCATGATCGTCCCTCGAGCTTCTCCTGCCCGTTACAGGCAGGCTCGCGTGCGCGGGATTCCCGGGATAGGGTTAGGGAGGGGTGCAGAGCACCGTGGCGAGGTGGACATGGCCGTGGTGCAGCACACTCGCGAGGCCAAGCCCGGGTGTGCACGGAGGGCATGTCTCGGCCTGGACGTTCTCCTCCACGTGACAGGTTCCGGGTGCAGCTAGGGTCGGTTCAAGGTGTAGGGGTTTGATTGCAGGTGTTTGGAAGGATTTTTGTTGACGTTTAAACGAGATTCGAACGAATTTTTGAATGAACTAAAACGGATTCAGAAAACGAGTTGCAGGAAATTCAGACTTAGGATTTTCTAAGTCCCAGAAAACTGACATTTTGTGTCCAAGGTAACAGAAGAATTGACGGCCCTAATGTGCTCGAAATTTTTGGAGCAAAGCAGGGACTTGAAGTACATCCTCCAAAGTTTTAGAAACACCTTTTTAATAATTTAAACAAAATAATTTGAGCACTGGCTCATGCTGGTTAGAACTGAATGTTCTAACAGTTTCCAGCCCTTATTGTTATGGTGGCATCAAAACCATCAAGGACAAGAGGTCAAATTACTAAAGGGATTAAGGAGGAAGGTTCAAGGGTGTAGTACTATCTGTGGGGATCACAAATAACCCAAAATATCCTATGCACAAAAAGATTTCGATGGTTTTTCATGAAGACAAAAAGGGAATAAAATAACAGATTCAGAAAAGCTGTTATTAAGGTGGCATTAACACCATCATGGAATAAGAATGTTTAAAGCATGAAAAACTCAAACAAAACTTTAGGATGAGATAAAAGATGTCAAGGATGGATGGGATGGTGGTGCATTTCCAAAAGGGGTAAGTTGAGTGTTAAAATAAAAATGCCAAAAGGCTATAAAATAATAGATTTAGGGTCACTGTTTTGACTAGCTCAGAATAGGATCATGGATATCTAGGAACACTAGATCCAAATGAAACAAGCTTTATTTTTCTAGATAGACAATATAGATTAGAAGAGATCCATGTTGTTTTTTTATCCAAAATAACCAAAATAAAGATAAAGGCGAGCTCCCAAAAATGCAATCTTTTACCAGAAATGAAGACAGGTCCAGAGAAGGTTTTGTCAAGGTTTTTCAAGATTATGAATTAATATTTGCAAATATTTTTGAATAAAGGGCTCACATAAGACCATAGGAATGTTGGGTAATTTTTCTAAGAAATTTTGGAAATACTTTCATTCACAAAATATTTTAAAATCCATTCCTGACCTTTTTGAAAATAAATTATAATAAATAAGAAAATGTTTCCAAAACAAATATTTTTGAATTGAGATGAGAGGTTATATAATATGGATCACGTAAGTTATTTTTAGTAAATAACTCCTTTAAAAAAATATTTGAGATTTCTTCTGAAAACAAGGAAAACAAGAGGCTTTTTAGTAGGCACCAATACTTGGTGAGAAAAGGGGTTTAATGGCCAAGGCAAGAACATTGGCCATAATAGATGTGAAATATAAGTCATGAGTATGGGCAAGGAAATTTTGGTTGAGCTCAAAAAGAATTGGGAGTGGTTTTAGAAAGGTTGCCAAGATAAGAGGGATATAACCACTAATTTGGAATGTCATCAAAAGGGCTTTGAAATGAGATGCTAGGGAGTATCATAATACACTTTCATAGCTTGGATGGAAAGTATATATATGGAATATGAGATCCCTGATGGTGCATTGATGAGAAGAGCAAGATTTGCCATAATGGCACATCTCCAAAGTTGGAAGATTTTAATAGCTAGGAAGATATCTTAAGATAGGATTTGAATCTGATCCTTTTTATATAGTCCTGTTATTTGTAGGTTTCAAAATATTCTGGTCCACACACACTCACAAACAAACAAGTATAATCATTCCAAGATAAACATAGGAAATGATCACACCTCTAGCAAGTCACAACATGGCAACAAGTTCACTCAAACAATTGTGTTTACAAATCAATTTCCCAAGTGTTTTTGTGAGTTGGTGATCAAGCAAGATCATGACAATATGATTTGGAAAGTGGTTCAACTCAATTCTTGATACTTTCAAAAAGAATACAGATAGGGTAAAGTATAGGGGTAGTATAGTCCCCACTCATAGTCTTTGCAAAACAGGAAGTAAGATGGAGTTTTTGAAACACTTGTAAAAGCAACTTGGTTGAAAATAGGTAGGAGATGATTACCTCCATGATAATTTTCATAAATAGTTTAGGAAAACACCTTTTGTTTTTCTCAAGAACTTGGCCTTTGAGTTGTTGCTAAAACCAAAACATCTTTAAAAGTGTTTGCCCAAAATAAGGTGGTAGATGAAGGTGGTGAGTTCTCTTGTCATGGCTTGATCACAAGGGGTAAGGTTTAAGTAGGTTGTGCTCACAAGGTTACTATTAGGTGTTAACAAACACAAACCACAAAGCACACAAAGTCCAACAAAGCGATGGGAAGTGAACATAAGCATTAGTGAAGCATTTTCAAAAAGTTTTTGTTGGCCCTGATTTTTGGCTCTCTAACAACTGTGTTTTTCTGGCTTCCCAAAAGTGGGCGTTACAAAAATGATATTTATAAAAATAATTTGAAAAATTCCTTCGGAACCATTGCTTTCTATACCAAGATACACCTATTTGTAGAATATGAGAACTTTATCACAAACTATGCCGTGAGAATTGCCATAACTTGATCATTTGGCTCTATGCTAGAGGTTTTTTTTCATAGCAAGTTTATCGATGTTTATGTGATGCAAAATATGATATGGATGACATATTTGAATTCCTCTCATTTTTCTAATCGATTTAGACGTTTTATTTGTCAAATTTCGATTTACGGATTTAAAGATATGAATTATTCCATATTAAATATTATTACATAATCAATGTTATTTATTCAAATAAATTTTGAAAAATTAAACAATAAAAAATTATAACATCATGACTCAGGGGTTAATACGATTGATATGATACTAATATCAGTAAGTTCTAACTTCTCATTTGAAAGCTAATTTAGAAGGAACTCAAAAGTTAAGCGTGCTTGAAGTGTGGCCAAGTGTATAATTAGTAGGAAATTAGGATGGGTGACCGAATGAGCCACGTGAAATCCTGACCTTAGACCAAAAAAATAATTCTCTGGAGTCCTTTAGTCCGGGTTGGTAACACCAACCGGGACTAAAGGTGTAGTCCTTTAGTCCCGGTTGGTGGCTATGTGGAGCTGGGACTAAAGGTCCCCCTTTAGTCACGATTTGGTAGTCCCATTTGTATAACCGGGACTAGAGGCACTTACCAACCGGGACTAAAGACCATTTTTCTACTAGTGCTAGACGAGACAGAGGAGGAGGTCAGACGGCATGCGGTAGCAACGGTGGCAGTGGATGCGTAACCTGTTGACACCGCCGATCCATGTAGCAGCGACATATTCCAAATGACGGCGAGAGCGACAACCAAAGCGGGGTAGTGCTGGGCATAATTGTTGGGTAGGCGCCGCCAATCGTCGGCACCAAAAAAGTGTGTGATATGAGGCGAGCACGGGAAAAATGAGGTAGATTGTGGAGTAGTCCGGGTTGGTAACACCAACCGGGACTAAATGTGTAGTCCTTTAGTCCCGGTTGGTAACCAGCTCTTCGGGAACTACAGGACTACATTTGATTCTACGGCTATCAGAAAGCACAGACATAGTTGGGATTTGCAATAAATGTTTGCAGTCACTTGAGCCACAATTCAAGCCCATGGCTGATGTTGCATCGGGAGAACTATCTCAAATATCGACACAAGTCGAGTTTTTTCGACCTGAACCAGCTCTTCGGGAACGCGCGTTCAACCTGGCTACCAATGCCCTTAGGCGTTTCCGTCAAGAGCCGTTATGCTGCATAGGCGATGGGTTTCAGCCTTGTGCTAAGAAAAACCTCTCGTCCGAATTAACAGAGGTTTCCAGAACAGGTTAGCTATTTGTGATTTGAATGCTCTATTTCAGCTGCTGAGTACAGCTCGAAGAACGCAACCTTAAGGGCCTGGCCAATTCTACAGCTGTCATGTGGCTTCGTACCTCACTTCTTGTCGAAGACTGAGGGTGACAAAGCTTGTACCTACTTAGAGCTTTCAAATGTGGCAGAACTTGTACCAGTGCTAGCGGTTCTTTGTTTCTTTTTTGAACCTGAGGAGACGGAATTTACGAGGTCCTGGTGCTCGGCGCATGGTCTTGCAACGTTTACTGTTTCGAAGCCAACAACTGAAATGGGACCTGCGTCCAAAATAGGCGACGGGTCCAAGACCAGGAGAGCATCGAAGAGGAAGCGATATCGATAGACTTCAGATTAGAAATAATCTCTATGCTTGGCCTACAAATTATCACTTCTTCACGCCTTCACATCGATCGTCGAGACTTATATCCTGGCTTAACTCTATTCTCCTGGTGTTTTCCCTTTCTCGTTTCCTGCTGTAAATGTGACTTGCTATTTCCTCCGTTTCATTCCTGTTTTCTGCTGTAAATTTTTCTTTTGAGCATCGTTTTCTTCTGTAAATGGTACTGGTCATTTCCCTTGTTGTTTAATGGAAAGGGTCTAAAGCCCGATTGGCAAAAAACAATTCGGCTCCATGAGGATATGTAGCATGTTTTTCAACAATTGTTAGATAAGGTCAACCACATGTCAGCCCCACGCACGGGACGGGGAGGAACTGACCTCTCTAAACTACTCTTTTAGATAAAATGCAACTAGTGCCTGGCTTTAAGTATATTAATAGATTTAGTGGTGTGTCTTGGCGTACGATTCTCCAACTTCCGTGTTAATATATATATTCTATAATGTTAACACAAGACATGTGGAAAAACTATAATTGCACTAGTGGAAACAGGGCCACTGGTCCCGGGTCGTAAGGGCCTCTAGTACCGGGTGTCCACCCGGGACTAGCAAGGCGACACTAGAGGCCCCCCTCTAGTACCGGGTCCGTTACGACCCGGAACAACAGGCTCCCACGTGGCCGCCGAGGCGCGGGCGTGGTGGAGGACCTCTAGTCCCGATTGGTCATACGACCCGGGACCAAGGACCTCACACGTGGCAGCCTGTAATTTTTTGTTTTTCCTCCCAATTTAATATTGAAATGGTGCAAAAAAATATGCGTTTAATTAATTAAAAACAGAAACTACATATAACATATCAAAATGTTCATAAATAAAAATATGTTCATGTCTATCCGGTTACATGGAGGTGCTCATAACCGGGACTAGAGCCCGTCTATTCGATTACACGTGTGTGGAGATCATAACCGGGAGTAGAGCCCGTCTATTCGGTTACACGGGAGATCATAACCGGAACTTCACCGCTATTCTCCATTGTATGTTCCTTTTGTAGGTATGACTTCGCTGAGCAGAAACCCCGCAAGTTCCTCTGCTAGTGCTTGAAAGCACTTCTTTAGTGGCATACTCTCGCGCAATGGCTCTGCCTATAAAAGAAGGAGATCAATACGAATATTAATCATGACTAGAGGTTAATTTTTTTTTAATTTTCTGGTTTCTTACTTTTTTATATCTTTTGATTTACTTGTCTAAATTAAGTAAAAATTGCTTTCATTTTCCTGTTTTCTGTTTTGGTTTAAAATTAAGTATCACATGCGCTTGGTTTTAAATTAAGTACTACATACGCTTAATTTAAAATCAATTCAAATATTTATAAATCAAGTACTACATGCGCAGTGGATCATTTCACATCACAAAGTTTGATGCTACATCAAAAATTTATAAATTAAGTACTACATTCCGCCACCGCCATACGCTTGATTTCATTGACATGTCTGTCTTGTCCTCCAGACTATAAATTATATAAAAGTTTAATAAATTATTACACATCATGAACAACATCCCTATTTAGTCTTCGCTTTTTCTTTTTGTGAGACCCTTTCTTCTGATCGCTCCGTAACCATGGACAAGGGTCTGCATATAACTTGAGACTTGGGTCAGTGGTCACTTTGAAGGGCGGAATTTCATGAAATGAGAGTTTCCACCTAGAAGAAATGGTTAATACACGAAATGGGAGTTTCCACCTAGAAGAAATGGGTTATAGCTAGGGAACCCGAATGTTTTGTGTTTGAGCGTCACTTCGATCCAAGCAGCGGTAAGACGTCTCTGATGATCTACAACCGGCCGGCAAGACATCTCTGATGATCTGCAACCGTTTGGAACGGTCGCAGGTCATCAGAGACGTCTTGCCGCTGGTTGCCCAAAGATGCCTCTCCGAGTGACGCTGGAATGTTTTGTGTGAGTGAGTAACCTGTCTGAGGAGGGGGGCTATATATAGGGTACGTGTGCTTCCTTAGTCCCGGTTGGTAACACCAACCGGGTCATGTGGCTCACGAAGTGGTCGTGATACTGCTGATCCAACAGCTCACAATCCCTCAAAAGAAACACACCCCTGATCCAACGTCTCACAAGCGCTTGAAAGAAACACACGATCCGTGTGCTTCTTTAGTCCCGGTTGGTAACACCAGCCGGGACTAAAGGCGGGCTTTGCGGTCACGACACGTGTCCTCCCCCAGCGTTGCCCTGGGCACGTGTCCTCCCCCAGCGCTGCCCTGGAGGTCTTTATATATTGTCGCCGACGGGGTAAACCCTAATCCAACATTCCTAGCCACGAACGCATCGTCTCCACGAGATGGATCCGCCACGCCCGCCTCAGCGCCTTCTGGACGAGGTCGAGCGTGCTCGGCAGAGCGTGCTTGGGCGCAACCGCGGGAGCCTATCCCGCCGTATGCCCACGAGCCCGGCGTGGAGAGGAATGCCCAGCTACCGGCCTCCTGCTCCACCAGGTTCTGGAACTTTTTCTGAAAGTTTTTCTCTGCCATATTTATTATTCCCTTTATATTCGACGAGAAGCCAGACGGGACCTTCATACTGCTCAGGACTTCAAAAAATATCTCCTTCTCTTCTTTGGTAAGAACGTAGCTAGCAGGACGTAGACGTCCTTTATCCGTCCTCATTGGATGCAGGTTCTTTGGGTCTTTCAAAAGTTGCTGGTCCTCTCGTGCTTCCGGAGTATCTTTTGCCTTCCCATACACGCCCAAGAAGCCTAGCAGGTTCACGCAAACATTCTTCGTCACGTGCATCACGTCGATTGCAGAGCGGACCTTTAGGATTTTCCAATAGGGTAGTTCCCAAAATATAGACTTCTTCTTCCACAGGGGAACGTGGTTGTTAGCGTCATTCGGAACAGACTGTCCGCCAGGACCCTTTCCAAAGATTACATCTAAATCCTTGACCGCATCATATATATCTTCACCACTTTGGAGGGGTGGCTTCGGCCGGCGATCTTCCTCACCTTTGAAATGCTGCTGCTTGCTTTTCTTTCTTAGGGGATGCTGAGTTGTAAGAAATCGACGATGACCCGGGTACACATTCTTGTTACCTACATATATACTTTCAGTGCTATCTAAACAGTGTGTGCATGCATTGTATCCCTTGTTCGACTGTCCTGAAATGTTACTAAGAGCAGGCCAATCATTGATGGTTACAAACAACAACCCTCGTAGGTTAAATTCCGCTTGTTTGTACTCATCCCACACAGGTACCCCTTCATCACGCCACAACTGTAAAAGTTCATCAACTAATGGCCTCAGGTAGACATCAATGTTGTTACCGGGTTGCTTCGGGCCTTGGATGAGCACTGGCATCATAATGAACTTCCGCTTCATGCACAACCAAGGAGGAAGGTTATAGATACATAGAGTCACAGGCCAGGTGCTATGACTGCTACTCTGCTCCCCAAAAGGATTAAAGCCATCCGTGCTAAGACCAAACCTTAAGTTCCTTGGGTCACGTGCAAATTCCTTGTACTCTGTATCGATTTTTCTCCACTGCGACCCATCAGCCGGGTGTCTCAACATCTCGTCGCTCTTGCGGTCTTCTTTGTGCCATCGCAACAACTTGGCATGCTCTTTGTTTCTGAACAAACGTTTCAACCGTGGTATTATAGGAGCGTACCACATAACCTTGGCAGGAACCTTCTTCCTGGCGGGCATGCCCTCAACATCGCCAGGGTCATCTGCTCTGATCTTATACCGCAATGCACGCATACCGGGCATTCATTCAAATTCTCATACTTCTCACCGCGGTAGAGGATGCAGTCATTAATGCATGCATGTATCTTCTGCACATCTAATCCTAGAGGGCAGATAATCTTCTTTGCTTCATACGCACTCTCGGGCAATTCGTTACCAGCCGGCAGCTTGTCCTTCACTATTTTCAGTAAACTCCCAAATCCCTTGTCAGATAAACCATTCGCTGCCTTCCATTGCAATAATTCCAGTGTGGTACCGAGCTTTGTGTTGCCATCTTCGCAAGTTGGGTACAACTTTGTTTTGTGATCCTCTAACATGCGCTCCAACTTCAACTTCTCAAGTGTAGTTTCTGCTAGGGTATGTGCATCAACGATGACCCCACGTAAATCATCATGTATGATGGGATCATCTGGTACCTCTTCATCATCAGCTTCCCCTGTTGGGTTACCAACATATTCAGGGTACATGTAGTTGTCATCGTTCTCTTCTTCTTCGTTATCTTCCATCATAACCCCTTTTCTCCGTGCTTGGTCCAACAATTATAGCCGGGCATGAAACCAGAAGTTATCAGGTGGAGGTGAATTCTGTCTGTGTTAGGGTAATCCTTCTCATTCCGACATTTCTTGCATGGACAACACATAAAACCATTGGGCCCCTTGTTATCCTTAGCCACATTGAGAAAAGATTGCACGCCATCCATGTACTCTTTAGAGCGTCGGTCAGCGTACATCCACGGATGACTCATCTGCAAATCACCGCTAAAACCCATTACGATAAACCAACATAATAGGAAACATATCATATTCATTAATACAAGTTCATCACATTAAAACCAAAGTATAGTAGTGACCAAATGTAATACATAGTTCTCATAAAACATAAATTAATTGAAACTAGAATACAACTATCTAAAGAATTTAAATCCAACAACAAATGCGATCAGAATCGCAACTAAGGTAACTATTGAACCAACAGCATAATGATACCAAGCCTCTTGACTAATGACATATTTTCTAATCTTTCTAAGCTTCAAGCGCATTGCATCCATCTTCATCTCGTGAACAGCGACGACGTCGGTAAGCTCGACCCCGTGAGCATCAACGATGTCGGCAATCTTCAAGTCCAATACCATCTTCTCTTCTAGGCATTGGAGACGAAGATCTTCACTTATCTTCAATTTTGCTTTCAAATCGTTGTTTTCTTTTATAAAAAACTCTACAATAGGGTCGGCTGGAATTTCCGGTTCAACTACCTCCTAAATAAAAATATATCTATGTCAATTTGGTCGGCATGATTGTTATAAACACGAAACAAAATAAATAGTGATAAAAATATACCACATCCGAATCATAGACCGGACGAGGGACGACGGGGACGGATATCAAAACCATGACACTATACATAAAAAAATAAGAAAATTATACAAGAAAAATAATTATGCAATCAAATCATACAAGTAATTTTGTAAAATAACAGATAAAAGAAGAGGCTCACCGAGGTGGTGCCGGTCACGGGATGGCGGGGGCTATCGACGGCGGTGAGGACCGAGACGACACTAAAATCCACAAATAATAAATTAATTTGAGCTCAAAATACATAAAAAAAGAACTACCTAGCTTAGGCATTTCATCAAACACCTAGGTAGCACTATAAAAATGAAATGAGCTAAACTTGTATGGAAATGGCTAAAATTCGGCCGCCGGGTGAAAGGATCAAGTGTTGCTAACCCTTGGAGAGATGGGTGCCGTCTATCTTGACAAATCTTGGAAAAAAATGGGGCTACACTTGAGCTTGAGAGAGGAAACAATGGAGATGATCTTGAGAGTTCAAAAATGGTGGCTGGCCCGGGGTGGGAGATGATATAGCGGGACCTCTAGTCCCGGGCTGTACCACGGCCCGGGACGAAAGGTCCACCCTCCTGTCTCCACCCTGCCGCTGACTGCCTCGGTCCCGGTGGTATCACGGCCCGGAACTAGAGGTGCCCTACAACCCGGGACCCGACCTGCGCAGCGTCGGAGCAGCCGGCCCGGTACTAGTTCCCTCCTCTAGTCCGGGATCGAACCACGCCCGGGACTAGAGCCCAACACCCCTCTCCACCAAAGCCCCTGTTTCCACTAGTGTTGTGCGTATATTTTGCACACGTTGGTGCAAACGCATTAACATGTTGTGTTGTTACAATATATGCAGAAAAAGACGTAAAATAGATGAGGATAGCATCGGTCCGTAGAACAAGCAGATATCAAATTTTAGCACTGCGCGTCGTGTGGAGCACCCATCAATGCACCTATCTGTTGGAAAAAGTTCCATCGCCGAGAAATAGAACTTGTCGGGAAGAAGTTTCCATGAGACAATTTTCTGCCCTGTTTTGAACACCGAAGGGAAACACGTGCGGACACAAGTGATATCTCTAATATATAATATAGCGGTGATGGTACGTTTTTTAAACTTCCAATTTTACCCCCGTGAGTTGGAAGATATTACAACTTCTGCCACCGCGCCAAGTGAAACGACCGGTCCGGTCCACCCGGTCGTACCTACGTCGTGAGTGGAGGCAGCGGACAGCGGTTCAGGGAAGCGCGCCGCCGGGAGGATCCCCACCTCCATCGCGCGCCGCCGGGGGCCCTCCTCCATCGCGTGCCGCCGGGGACCCCACACCTCCACCGCCCTGCCCCGGCCTCGCTACCCCATCGTCCCGGCGCTGCCAGCCCGGGATGGCCCCGCCTCTAGCGCACCGGCCCAGCCCCTTCCTCCTCAAATATTCCCCACGATCGGAGCACAGCCACGTACAGTATGTTCTTCCTGCCCAGCTCGCTCCCTGATCTCTATTGGCGCCAGATCCGCAGACGGTAGGGCTCCGAGCCTCCGACGCCGCCGGTCATCGTCCGCATGCTCTGGTCCCTGTCCGTTGCGGCCGCCGCATGGCATGTCCCACGTCCGGCTCACTGCAGGACACCATCCACACATCTTCGACCTGCCTCCTGTAGCGTTTGACCAGTGACACTCGAGCGCAAATGCGAGATGCGAAGAAGGTCGGATCCCAAATTACCATCCCCGCACCGCAGCGATGGACTGCATAAAAGAAACCGTGCATTGTTTTAGCTGTGTGTTGTTGGGTACTTTCGGTTTATAAGCCCTTAGAATTGCCTCATGTACGATTGAATTGGTGATTTTTTTTTTCTAAACTCATGGGTGGTTTGCACAGTTTCGTGATATGAGGTACTGCATAGCTACATATTAGCTCATTCTAGATTCGATTCGTTGCGTTTTATTATACTGTATGTGGCTTCTCATCTCTGATCTCGTGTGAACTGCACCGCGATGTGATGTTAACTCAAGTACTGCACTGCTTCACCTAGGTGAAGTTTGATCGAGAGCTATATCCGACGGCGGGCCGCTCGATTTGGCAGCGGTGCAGATCGTCCTGGTCGCTGGGGCGCTTAGTCTTGCGGCCTCAGTGGAGCTCACTCCAGTCCCCCCGGTCAATCGTGCCGGTGCGGTCGGCTGGGCGGCGGCGCGACAGTCATGCACTATGATCCGCTGAATTCTCTATAACCCCTTCGGCCCTTCCTATCTTCTCTTTTTCCTCACTTTTCAGTCGGTTTTGAGACAGTAGCTGCTCCCTCTGTAGCTCAGGAAGAAATTCGTGCCTGCCTTCTGTTGGATGCAGAGCAAGCTAGTGCACGGACGAAAATACAGTATGCATCCAGTAGGTCAGTATACAATTCGTGCCTGCTTTGTAAGCTAGCGCACGGCTACACAGACATCATTTTAGTGGTACGCATGTACACTACCTACTCTGTCGGTCAGTATATTTCCACCTTTCAATCATCTAGACAGCTAGGATTTTTCAACTGGGGAAGCAACTTAGGTGTCACAAAAGATAGTTTAGTTGATGCCCTAGCTCGTACTCAGCACAATGGTGCTGTTACTGGAACATGTTGTAAATGATTATGCAAATAAGGTTATCAATTGGCTATAAGAAAGTATGTTTCTTAAGGAAACTGTTGTAGCTCACAATTAATGTTCCGTTTGGGATATGATGGGTTGGGTCCATTTGATTGATTCTTGTAACATGTTTTATACAAGGCAAATCGAAGTGCTTTGTCCGGATTAACAAATGTATTCACATGGATGGTTGTGTGTCGTGAGGTCATTTTGACGGCCTCCATGAAGAAATTATTTAGAAGATTTGGGTGCTCTGTTGTTCCGTTCACCTTACCTTTTCGATTTGCTGATCTATTTTTGTGTAAATTTTGAAGTGTAATATATTATCTACATATTAGGTCGAAATTTGTTCGCCCGTGGCAACGCACGGGCATGTTTGCTAGTATAGAGTAATATTTCTAAGCTAGAAGATATGGTACGAAGGTAACTATTAACCTTTCGACAAATCACCGGGTTGAACCGGATATCGAAGTCCCAAGTAGCTGGTAGGTAATCCCAGACCCGAGATGCATTGTGTCAATCATAAGCAATCAGATAAAACAATAAAACCAATAGATCAATGTAATGCTTGTTCATTACCTCAGCTACAACGGTGCGATCTGTAGGCGTTGACTGATTTTCACATAATACATTATCTGGCATAGACTATAGAACCGGTGGTGATGCCATGTTTGGATGGAAAACAAAATCAACATTGTCACCCTCAAAGGGATGCAAGGGTTCGTTTGAAGGCACGATATTTTCGATCATGTCATCATCAGATAGAGTAGAAGGTGGCTCGATCACTTCATGATTTGTAGGTGTTGACTGATCTTCACATAATACATTATCTGGCATTGGCTGCAGAACTGGTGGTGATGCCATGTTTGGACGGAAAACAAAATCTACATTTTCACCGTCAAAGTGATTCAAGGTCTCGTTTGAAGGCACAATATTTTCCATCATGTCATCATCAGATAGAGTAGAAGGTGGCTCGATCACTTCGTGATTTGTAGGTGTTGACTGATCTTCACATAATACATTATCTGGCATGGCTGCAGAACCGGTGGTGATGCCATGTTTGGATGGAAAACAAAATCTACATTTTAACCGTCAAAGGGAGGCAAGGGCTTGTTTGATGGATATGTTCCGCCATGGAAGAGATACATACTTTTTGAAAAATGCATCGCGTCTCAAAGTCTTCTGCTCAAGCAGCTTACAAGAAACTACGTTTACATTTACTAAGCTCCTATAAAGTAGCATGGTCAACAAAACACTATCTCCACATTCTGTAGATAAATGAGAGCAGCAGCATGTGCTGACTCGATGGCTTCATCTGTTCTTCTGGTTGTTTCTCCGTAGAACTTTCTAGTCTGTGTTAGTAGAGTATCTCCATGTGCTGGAACACCGAGGGTGAGGATAACCATAATCTCGTCTAACCCAAAGTCGAGCGTTGTGATATCGCAATAGTAACTTCAATAGTTTGCAATGCCCGTTGCAAAAAAAAAATTGTCTAGCGAAAAGCAGTTATTGAACTTTCGTTTTGATGGGCCGCCCGGATGTGTTAGTAGCCCATGCAAAATAACAGGAAAGCAAAAAAACAAAAAATTCGCACGACTCTCCGTATTAGATCAGATGGCTGTACAGTTTTTTTTTTTGCCAAACGATGGCTGTACAGTTGACTGAGCATTAACTTAGTTCTCAGCTAGAGAATTAGAAAACCGTTATTACCCTCATGGGGAACGATTTGTTTTCCCAATCGGGATCTAGACCCTTTTCATTAAACAACAGCGGAAATGACCAGTTCCATTGACAACAGGAAAAGGGAAAGAAACAAATAGCAAGTACCAATGTACCATTTACAGCTGGAAATAAAAAATTAAAGACCGGGAAGATTGAGCTAAGCCAGGATACAAAGTCTGGACGATGTGGGGCAACGACTAGTGTCTAGAAAATCAAGGTTGCTGACGACAGTTAGGCATAGCTATCTAGCTTGTTCAGAAGATCCAGGTTGCTGAGACTGCTCATAGTGGAGAGTAACATAGAGTAGTAACATGCACATGTTACTACTCTATGTTACTACCTCTATAGTGGGGAGTATCATATGTGTGGTAATATAGAGCGATTGATTTATTACTTTCTAGACTCATTTTACATTGGGAAGCGATATGTTACGGTAACTACCTATGTTACTCCATTTGTCTCTCTCTTCATTAAATGTATGCCACATCATCTTTTTTGCCTATGTGGCATCTATGTTACTACCTATGTTACTCCCACTATGGCTAGTCTGAGGGGGAGCAGGAACAGTAGCAGGGTGAGGTTCAACTTAATGGGCCAAGGCAGGGCGCAAGTCTCCGCCTTTGTCTAGAAATTGCATTGCACCAATCATCGATGGTCGTTGCTTCTCATCAACTGGGTTAGCGCATCGAAGTCCCAGGACAATGACATGCTCCATCTGCGCCTTGTCAAACTTGCCAGCTAGCTTCTTGTCAGCAACATTGTCACGTCTTCGACATGCTTGCCTGACAAGGAGGCCCCACATGCTGCATCGCCACGCTCTGCAGCGAAGCCGACACCCGTGGAGCCAAGGCGCACCGGACGCGTGCGCCAGCTGAGCTCCAGGCTGGACCCCAAGGTCTGGGACCTCAAATAGCGGAGATCCCAAAGGAGATGGCGTCGAATATCTGCTTACCTGAACTCTCTCTTGTTTTCGCTCTTGTATCTCTGTTCTCTGAACTTTCCTCTCAAACACTCCCTCCTCCTCAAACTTGTATCCGAATTCAGATATTGATCTTCGGATCCGAGAGTAGATCGTGTTGAGGTACTCTGACCATAACATTTGGTATCACGAGCCAGCACCGATTTGGGGTAACGGCGGCGGAGATGGAAGATCTGGCGAAGGCGATCCGCGATCTGACCGTGTCCGTGGGATCGGTGAAGACTACCGTCGATGACTCGCAGTCGATTCTCAAGGAGATGGTGGCTTGGAAGCCTTCGGTCGATGGCGCGCTTCAGGAGATGCGCTCCGACATCAACACGCTTCGGCAACAGCTCGGACGGGTAGCGCTCAACCCGATCCTGAGTGTGGATCCGGAGGCATTGCAGTCGCGCGTTGCGCCCGGGTTCTCCGACACTGGCAACGCGAGCGGTGTGCACGGCGACGGCGGTCACGGGCCAAGTGGCCACCACGGGATCCAGCAGCGACGGGGGTTGTCTATTGGGGGTCCTCCCCTTGCGACGCCTCCGGCCAAGGGTACGTTGCCGATCCCTGAAAATTTCACTGAGTCGGGTGGGTTCTTACATCGTGGGAGTTCGAGTTCGTCCGGCAATTTCGTGCCTCGGCCGAAGTTGAATTTTCTGGCATTCTCGGGCGAGAGACCCAAATCCTGGAAGAAGCAGTGCGAGTCTTATTTTCGGGTGTGTGGTGTGGTGCCAGAGAACTGGGTGGACACTGCTACGATGCATTTTACTGGACCTGCTCTTCTCTGGATGGAGAATTGCGGGTTTGAGATCGAGAGATTGGAGTGGGGAGAGCTCTGTAGCTTACTGTGTGATCAGTTTGGTCGTGATGAGTTCCAGAAACTGCTTCGGCAGCTGTTTCACCTGAAACAATCTGGTATGGTTCCGGAGTATGTGCAGGAGTTTATGGAGGTTATGCACGCCCTTAAGGCTCACTCGAGTGTGTGGGATCCAGAGTTGTTTCCCTCGCGATTTGTAGATGGGTTGAAGGACGAAATTCGTGTTGTTGTGTTGGTTCATCAACCGAAGGATCTGGATGCTGCTTTCTCGGTCGCGTTGTTGCAGGAAGAAGCTTGCGAGATCTTGAAGAGGCGGGAACCACGGCGCCAGGACCCTCCTTTGTATCCCAAGACGGCATACCGCTCGCCGTCTGGTACGGTGGGGGCGGGAGATCGTGCGGGATCAGTGTCACCGACATCATCCAATGCACGCTCGACACCACGCTCATCAAGCTCGTCTGAGGACAAGCGTGGTCAGGAGGCATCGCGGGAGCAATTCTCTAGCAAGCGCGACGATGGCGCGGCGGCGCTGAAGAATTATCGCCGCGCGCGCGGGCTCTGCTTCATCTGCGGCGAGAAATGGGGCGGACCTGCTCACAAGTGCTCGGCTACTGTGCAGCTTCATGTGGTGCAGGAGTTGTTGGATGCGATGGGGTTGGATCCTTTGGAGGAGGAGCAGCCTCCTGAACCTGATACAGGGCAAGCGTATGCTATTTCCGAAGCCGCAATGGCTGGAGTAGAAGCTCCCAGTACTTTCAGGCTGGTGGGACAAATTTAGAAGAAGCAAGTGTTGATGCTGATTGACTCTGGCAGTTCTCATTGTTTTGTCAGTTCGCAAATAGCAGCAGAGTTGAATGGCACAGTGAAGGCCATTTCACCAGTGCAGGTCAAGATTGCTGACGGTGGACTGCTTACTTGTGATCAGGAAATAGTAGGCTGTGAATGGTGGTGTCAAGGGGCAACATTCAGGTCCAACCTCAAGGTACTACCACTTGGAGGATATGATGTAATTATCGGCATGGATTGGTTGCAGTCTCACAATCCTATGGGTATTGATTGGGTAGGCAAGCGCCTGGCGTTCTGGGATAACGGCAAGATGGTTTTATTGCAAGGAGTTCAGTCGAAGATTGGCAGCTACCAAGAAATTGAACCTCAAGCCTTGTTGCAGTTGTTACAGCAAACTGGAGTTTCAGAGATTGTGGAGATTCACAGTGTGGAGGATTTGGTCAAGGAAACTGGCATTGTTTTACCTGAAATTGAGGAGGTATTGGCAGAGTTTGAAGAAGTGTTTACTGAATCTCAAGGTTTACCACCAACAAGGCAGTTTGATCATGAGATCCCGTTAGTGCCAGGAGCTAAACCAGTCAATGTGCGTCCATACTGCTACAGCCCTGCCCAGAAAGACGAAATTGAGAGTCAAATAAAGAAGATGTTGGAACATGGAATTATTCGACCCAGCTGCAGTCCTTTTGCTTCGCCTGTGCTGCTGGTGCTCAAGAAGGACCTGACCTGGCGGTTCTGCATTGTCTACAGGCATCTCAATCAGAGAACAGTGAAGAACCGCTATCCCCTGCCTATCATTGAAGAGTTGATCGATGAGCTAGCTGGAGCTACCTGGTTTACTAGACTGGATCTGCGAGCAGGGTATCACCAGATCCGTATGAAACCAGAAGATGAAGTAAAAACTGCGTTCAAAACATACAATGGTCACTATGAATTCAAGGTGATGTCGTTTGGATTGACAGGAGCACCGACAACTTTCCAAAACACTATGAACACCGTCCTAGCACCGTTACTGAGGAAAGGGGTGTTGGTGTTCATCGATGACATCTTGGTGTACAGCAGAACTCTCGAGGAACGTGTGCAATTGCTTCGCCAAGTGCTTAAACTGCTGGATGCTCATCAGTTAAAAGTGAAGAAAAGTAAGTGTGCTTTCGCTCAACGTCAACTGCTGTATCTGGGGCATGTAATCAGTGCAGCTGGAGTGATGCCTGATCCTAAAAACATTGCTGGCGTGGTGAGTTGGCCTACCCCTACCACTTTGAAGTTGTTACGCGGGATTCTGGGTTTAGCCGGCTATTACCGCAAGTTCGTAGAGGGTTTTGGACAAATCTGTCGTCCTCTGACAGATCTTCTGAAGAAGGATCATCCTTTTTTGTGGACTGAGGAAACTGAAGCAGCTTTCCAAAAGTTGAAGCAAGCATTAGTGACAGCGCCTATGCTAGCTATTCCGGACTTCACCAAGCCTTTTGTCGTTGAAACTGATGCGTCCAATAGTGGGGTTGGAGCTGTGTTGTCTCAAGAAGGCCATCCTATTGCTTATCTTAGCAGAGCTTTGGGGCCTAAAAACGTCGGGCTATCAGCTTATGAAAAGGAATTCTTGGCAATCCTATTAGCAGTGGACCATTGGCGCCCTTACTTACAGGTTCAGGAGTTTCTGATCCAATCTGACCACCGCAGTTTGGCCAGTCTCGACGAACAGCGGTTGCACACACCTTGGCAGCGCAAAGCTCTAACAAAATTGCTTGGCCTGCGCTACAAGATTGTGTACAAACCAGGCCGTGAAAACGCTGCTGCCGATGCTCTGTCACGCAAGGAGGAAGGATGGGAGTTATCAGTAGTCACCACAAGTGTGCCCCGTTGGTTGTCACAGGTGACTGCAAGCTATGCCACTGATGACAGTATCACTGAGTTGTTAACCAAGATTGGTAACAAAGAAGCTTCTGCAGCTGCCTTTTCGGTTCGGGATGGACTCATTTACAAGGAAGGTAAAATCTGGGTGGGAGCTAATAAAGCCTTGCAACACGAAATACTCCGTTCTGTTCATGATAGCGCGGTTGGGGGACATTCTGGAGTCACTGCCACTTACCAACGCCTGCATCGTAATTTTGCATGGCCTGGTATGAAAAAGACAGTGGAGCAGTATATCGAACAGTGCTCCATCTGCAAGCAAGCAAAGCACGAGCGAGTCAAATACCCTGGGTTGTTGCAGCCGTTGTTGGTGCCTCCCAGTGCTTGGCATACTGTGACACTAGATTTCGTGGAAGGGCTACCAAGGTCCAAGAACTGCAACTGCATTATGGTAGTCGTGGATAAGCTCACTCGTTATGCTCACTTTGTGGCTTTATCCCATCCGTTCTCAGCTTATCAAGTGGCGCTGGCATTTGTGGATAACATTTTCAAGTTGCATAGTTTGCCAAAGGTGATGGTGTCTGATCGTGACCCAATTTTCACAAGCCGACTGTGGAGAGAGCTATTCAAATTGGTGGGAACTGAGCTAGCCATGAGTCGTCTCGACATCCACAGACTGATGGCCAGACGGAGAGAGTTAACCAGTGCCTCGAAACGTATTTGCGCTGTTTTGTGCATGCGTGTCCCCGGCAATGGCGACATTGGTTACCTCTGGCCGAGTTTTGGTACAACACCTCGTATCATTCGGTGTTACAAACTTCTCCGTTTGAGGCTCTATATGGACATCCACCGCGGCATTTCGGCATCATCGACACAACTGTCTGTCAGTCGCCGGACTTGGCTTCTTGGCTCAAGGAGCGAGCTCTGATGCAGGACTTACTGAAGCAACATTTGATGCGAGCAAGGCAAATCATGAAGGACAAGGCTGACAAGCATCGCAGTGACCGGCAGTTCGACATCGGGGATTGGGTTTTTCTCAAAGTTCAGCCATATGTGCAAAATTCAGTGGCTGATCGTGCGAGCCACAAGCTTGCCTTTCGTTACTTTGGCCCATTTCAGGTGGTCGCGCGAGTTGGGGAGGTCTCATACAAGTTGCAGCTGCCCGAGAAGACCTTGATCCATCCGGTGGTGCACGTGTCCTTGCTGCGTCGAGCCCAGCCACCGGATAGCGCTGCTCAGGTTCGTCTGCCGCCTCCACCACCGCCTGAGAACGTTGATCACCATGAGGACGAACCGCTGATGGTACTGCAACGCCGTCAGTATCTGCGCGGCTCCACCGTGCGCACCCAAGTACTGGTGCAATGGTCATCGATGCCGGAGTCGCTGGCAACCTGGGAAGACGAACTGCAGCTGCGTTCGCGTTTTTCTCTTGCTTCGGCTTGGGGTCAAGCCGGCACCGAAGGAGGGGTGAATGTCACGTCTTCGACATGCTTGCCTAACAAGGAGGCCCCACATGCTGCATCGCCACGCTCTGCAGCGAAGCCGACACCCGTGGAGCCAAGGCGCACCGGACGCGTGCGCCAGCTGAGCTCCAGGCTGGACCCCAAGGTCTGGGACCTCAAATAGCGGAGATCCCAAAGGAGATGGCGTCGAATATCTGCTCACCTGAACTCTCTCTTGTTTTCGCTCTTGTATCTCTGTTCTCTGAACTTTCCTCTCAAACACTCCCTCCTCTTCAAACTTGTATCCGAATTCAGATATTGATCTTCGGATCTGAGAGTAGATCGTGTTGAGGTACTCTGAGCATAACAAACATCTTCCACAAATGATCCTGGTCGATCTGTCCAGTAGCGACATCCATGGTCCCTGTCCAGTAGCGAGGAACTCCTAGCACCTACAACCCGGATAGATCAAGATGGTTCCACGAAGGCGTCGCCTGGCCCGCACACCCACGACTGCTGAAAGACACAAATTGGCAACGTCCAGGATGTTAACTTAAACAGAGCAAAACGGGTCATGGGAAAACCGTCCAGATGAAAAGATTTGTGCCATTAAGCAACAACTGAAATGACCAGTATCATTTACAGCAGGAAACGGGAAAGAAACAACGGAAACATCAAGTACTACCATTTAGAGTAGGAAATAACAGGAAAGAGAAAAGGCCCGGGAGAACAGAGCAAAGCTCAGCCATTACAAGTCTCGATGATGTGAAAGCGAAGATAAGTGGCTATTAAGATCTAGGTTGCTGAGGACAGGTAGCTAGACAGGGGCAATAGCAGGGTGGGGTTCATCTTCATGGATCGTGGAAGCGCTCAACTCTCCGCCTTTTTCGAGGTATCGCAATGTTTCAGCATCAAGTGAAGGCCGTTTGCTCACATCTTGTTCCGAACATCGGAGGCCGAGGATGATGACGCGCTCCATCTCCGCCTTGTCAAACTGGCCATCTAGCTTCTCGTCAGCAAAGTCCTCTACGAACGTCTTTGGTCGAGCTGTGTGCAGTTTCCGAAAGAGGGCAGCGTGATACTTTCCATGTGCAATCTCTAGCAAGACGATCCCAAAGCTGTAGACGTCGGAGCTGCGATGGTAGGTGACTTCTCCATGTATCATGCACAGCGGATCCATGTACAACGTGGTCCCAAGAGCCTGCGCCCTTATTGGTATGCCACTCTCCGGGCCGACCCTTGATATGCTGAAGTCGCTGAGCTTGGCGTTGAAGTTTTCATCCAGGAGTATGTTGCTTGGTTTGATATCTCTGTGCAAGATGTATCTGGGGCAGTCGTGGTGGAGGTATTGAAGAGCAGAACATATGCCCTTCACTATATTGTACCTGCAATATTTTTACATATAATGTCATGTTACACTGTTTCAGAGATTTTCTCCAAAACATAGGAGCGAAAGAGAGAGAAAAGGAGTAGTTATACCTTCTTTCCCAAGACAGTACTTTTTCATTGTTGTCCAGGTGTTTGCGGAGGTCACCATTAGGCACAAATTCATGAACAGTAGCAACATACCGAAGGGGTAACGTTGGAACGTGTACTTCCAGGCAGCATCCTATGAGCTTGAGAATGTTCGTGTGGATCATCTCTGTTTGGATCTCCAGCACCTTGAGAAACTCTTCTTTTGCATCTGTATGGTCGAAACCTGATGCCGTGACAGCCACAATGATAAAGTCAGGAAGACTTCCTTTGTAAACACTAAATAAGTTTCCTTCACCAATCAACATTGAATAATTTCTTGTGATTTTTTTGATTTCCCCTTTGTGTAAATCTTCACACCCCTTAATAATTTACTAACACCTGCATCTTTTCTAAAGATGTTAAAAATGCTCAACTTGTCCAACACCCTAGAGTTAGAGCTTGGAATGCTTGTTCCTTTAGGGTTTGCCTTTTTATCTTCATCTTCCGATTCCCATGGTGACACATGACCTGTGTTTTCTTCAACTTCTTGGGGATCATTCCCAAGACGTTCTGCAAAATCTTCAGTTTCAGGCTGTTCGTTGATATCCTCCAGCTTGAGGCTCCGAGCAAGCTCTCCAGTACTTTCTTGATCAGTTTGTTCCTTCAATAAATTTACCTGCAGTTCAACTAATGAACTGCTAGTGCCAGTTTCATCAGCACTTGTTGTTTTATCAAGCATATCGATGATATGACATGCAACTGGTCTTTTCTTTGGGTCTGATTCCATGCACTCTATCCCAATCTTGGTGCATATTCTTACTTGTTCCAACTGTGTGTCACCCTCTAATCGATTCATCCAACTTTGCGTGACCTACAAAGTGAGTTAGTTATATATAAAAAAATCTGATGATATGGGACTATATATAGCTAGTATAGAGAAGACCATATATGTTGAAATCGTACAAACATATGGACCACAACGCAATGACTGGTTAGCTTGTGTCATTGGCCTATCTCGTTAGGTTAGGCTGACTACACGTCTTGTTTGTTCAAGTTACTTCATCTCAGTAAATATATTTTAGCATGACGTTAGTACATATTTGGTTGTGGCAACGAAATTCACATGACATTTTCCCTAAAGGACTCGGTGCAGGTATGCCATAGTTTTCATTTAGATAACAAATAATTCATGAAACTAGGCTCAATGTAAGTTTTACCAGAACCACATATAGAGAATTAAATACCATAGGAGGTTTCAAATCCTATATACATCAAGCAAGATTTCATCCGAAAAAGTAACACTTGTCTACAAATGTTCATTCTCGAAGATGGACCCCTAATGCTACAAAGTTCATACTAAAGCACTATGATTTATATCCTCATGGGTGTTGGTGTAACCACAAAACTCAGTCATCACACCCAGAGGCGGTTTTACAAAAATAAAAAATGGAAAACTAATTGATAAATGGGACAACTCTATCAAAACCTATATTTTAGCTGGGAGCGAACACTAGAGGTGGTTTTTGTATGCTCCAAACGTTTTGAAAAAAAAACAATTGAAATGAGGCACGACTATTTCATAACGTATAATTTAGCTTGGAAGTTAGAATGAACACTTAGATTGTCCTTACATCCTCTACTTCAGGATAGTCTTTCTCTCCTGTTAGTATCTCCATGATTACAATGCCAAGACTATATATGTCTGAGGCAAATGAGACTTTTCCGCGAAAGAATTCAGAGCCAAATATCCCCTGCGAGAACATATAAATTAAGAATTATTTACGGAAATCCATATCGGTCATGGGTGTAGATGCACCCACTGCTCAAAAATCAAATTTAAAAATGACAAAAAAATCTTAATATTTGTTTCACGAAAAAACACATTTATATGACATGTACAAAAAGACAAATCCGGGTGCTCCAAAATGATATTGTACGAGGCTTTTTTTTCTCTTTTTTGCTCAAAAGTATTTTTTTCTCGGTGAAACTTTTTGGGCTAACACAAAAATTTCTGATGTATATCCAATTTTTTTTCTTATTGTTTTTGACAATTTAAAAAGTTTCTAAAATGTTTTACACAACGAGGGCATCTACACCCATGACCCGAAACGTCATGTCCATTTATTTGAACATATCATAAATTAGATCTGGCTACTATATATGAATATAAGTATAATGTACGATAAACCTAAAAGAAGATGTTTTAATAGATTGGCTTACAGTGTTCCAGACAGGTGTATAGTAGTAACACGGGTTTGCTCTAGGTCGAGACATCTCGATAGACCAAAATCACTAATCTTTGGTTGCATTCGATCATCTATTAGAATATTAGCTGGCTTGAGGTCTAAGTGTAGAATACGGTTCTTGTGTAGATATTGTAAGCCATGACATATTCCTCTGATTATCGCAAAACGTTCTTGCCATTCAAGTCCACTCGATGCATCTGTACAAGAGGAGACAGGTATATTATTTTCATACATAATTAGATGGAGAAAATACTGTAACGTAAATAAATGCGTGATATGTATTAAACTTAATGTAGTAATTAAGAAATGGACAATAATGGGAATACATGTTATAATCCTACCAGTGATATAATTTTCGAGACTACCATTAGGTACATACTCAAAACAAAGCATCCAGTTCCGCATATCTGCCATGACAAATCTTCCCTCACAATCTTGAACTTTTCCTTGCGTTTCAGCACAATATCCTAAAAAACGTACAATATTCCTGTGTTTGGCCTTCATCAGACACTCAACTTCTTTGTGGAATTTACTCTCGGGCAACTCATGCGTTTTCGTCAGTTTCTTCACAGCAACCCTCAATTTTCCGACGGTTCCCTGTCGACAGAACATAGATTCTCAGTGTCAAAGTAGTTTAGTTTATAGATTGACTACAATTGGAATTAAGTTGTTGAAAGCTCTACTAACGTTGCAGCACCTTATAGACCACTGCAAATCCACCACTTCCAATTTGACAATCGAGAGAGAAACGATTTGTGATATCTTCAAGAAGTGATAATGTCAAGTTCACCGGCTCTGCATTTTCATCAAGCAGGATCCGCTCCAGAACGTTGTGTGTTCCACTGGCTTGGAAATCCATTCTCAATCACTGGAAACCACAAAAAAACATGTATTTAGATTATGCAATAGAAGTTATATTTTCTCTGTCTTTGCATGCACCATCCATGAAATGCACATAGCCATCAGAATTATGACAAAACGTGAGACAAACAGAAAGGGAACAAACGCAAAAGAAGTCGGGAAGCTACATCCAGGAGCTGTATATACAGAGGCGGAGCCACAGCTAGCTAGCTCAACAAGCAAAAATCAATAGTAATTCTGAACTTCTGTACAGCCATTCCAGTAAATCTGGCTCCTCCTATGTGTATATATAGAAACATTCAAAGCAAGCTCGAAGGGTTCATTAGAGCTATCACTCTTGGAGAGATGATAGAAGCTATACAGGTTTCAAGCTCTAGTCGACGCATGTCGATCAGCAAATTAAACTTCGCCGCGGTCTCACTAGACGAAGATACTCTATCGAGCAGCACATCAAAGCAATGCCACAAGCGAGAAAACACACACTTGTTTCCCTCCCAAACAAATTTGTTTAGCTGATAAGACTGATAAGAAACTAATTCGACAATAAACTTGTAACTAAGTACATACATACCTATCTATCGGCGAGATCGATTCCAAGGCAAGTTATGGAATCGATCGATCCAGATCTGAGGAGCACCAAGCTATCCCAACACACA
This sequence comes from Poa pratensis, assembly GCA_947311845.1. Classification (NCBI taxonomy): domain Eukaryota; kingdom Viridiplantae; phylum Streptophyta; class Magnoliopsida; order Poales; family Poaceae; genus Poa; species Poa pratensis. The sequence goes on along the minus strand of CAMZMU010000037.1, from coordinate 85,310,921 downwards.
TGAGCTTAGCTGATTGTAATGTCCCTCAGATCTGAGGGGCTTCCTTGCTTTGGAATCGTTCCCTTCAACGCCTAGTTGATTGCAATGTCTTTCTCTGCTAGCATCATCTCAATCACATGTACCCGCTAGCTAAGCACCATCCAGCAAGATGCTAGCTGTTTAATGTGAAGTATAATCAGCAAGCTGTCCTCAAATATTTATAGATCCGAGTAAAGTCAACCGATCTTCCATCACATGATATTATACGTTTCCCTCTCTGTCCTCGTCCTTTCCGATCCGTTGAACACACAAGCATAAGAATTTTTTTTCTTGATAATAATCTATTATATAATTAAAACACAGGTTAACCAACGCTTGAGATTTACCACCGTAAAGTTACAATGTATAGACGGTGGAGATTTATCAGCACAACATATAGATCGACATGATTCCACATGGAAGTTAGAAAGTGCGCATTAGATGTTCCGCCTCAACACGTTAAAGAATCTGGAAAGGAAAAAACTAAGTTTAGGAAGTAGTACAGGGTACGAAAGCTTAGGAAAATACAAAGATAGCTTCCTGAGACAAAACACACGGATATAGGTGTTTGGCCTGACCACGTACATGGATCTGTAGAAGGAAACGGATACTAACCGAGGGCGCAATGCGACCTCAATGATCGCTTAGCTAATATAAGTAGATGTACCCACCAAATACGCCGTCGCCAAATTGAAGGCATGCCGTGCGAAGGCTTCTACCTGGAAATCGTACCCGACCTGCGGCTGGTAGGCTATATATATCAAGAAGGAACAGCGGGACGCCGCTGGCCGACGATGCCAATGTCTCCGGCGAGGCGGCCACATAGGGAGCGCAGAAACATGGAGAAGCTTGGCCTCCAGGAGTTCCGGCACTTGGTGCGGTCCACGATGTACCATCGATCGGCCGGAGATGCAGAAGGATTGAGTCTTCAGCAATGCCGTATATGAGACTCTGCTGGGCCAGCTCCAGTGTTCCACGGCACCATCCCCGTCGTCATCCTGCACCCAAGCATCGTCACCAACATCTTAAGGAACCTATCGCCTGCTGGATGCAAGAAACAATTACCATCGGCCGGAAATTTTTAGATTGATGATCGCTGTCGCAGCAGGATTTAATTAATGGAGAATGTGTACATGGGTCTAGGGATGATCAATTATTGGATTGATCATACCGCATCCGTGTGACCCAGCGTATCCAAAGGACATGCAAACCATCCGCAACAACACGTCCAGTACGAGATCATCATGCAGGACGGATTGAGGGCCGGGATACGGCGTTCGGATGCCCAGCGGATTGAGGTCGCGACGCTCAGATGTCCGACAGATTCAACTCACGTTAACAGCACACCTGTTGATCTCGCGACGTCACGGTGGCCGGCGGAAATTTGTTTTTCTTTTTGCAGGAAATCAATGGCGACATCAACAAGAGGCAACATGCCAGGGACTTGCGGGCAGTGGCTTAGATGCACATACGAGACCACGGTGAGATGCACAAGTACAACAGCCAAGCTAGCAGCAAGATCGATTTCTTTTAAAGACACACGTACTAAGCCGATGGATTTCTAGCCGGGTACATGGTGAGATGCATGCGCCTCGATGCGTGCTTAGATGTTTCCATCTCACAGAGTATAACAGCTTACTTATTAACAATATTTTTTATGTGTATTTTCTATATCTAAATTGCTTATTTCTGATAAGAAAAACTCATATGTATTTTTTAGTTTAAGGAAACAGCAACAGAAGAAACTGAGCAAGCTTACCATAAGATGATAAATGTCATGCAACATTAAAGTGAATGCAGCGAGGATATTTGATTTGATCAATTCGTCTATTGGTTAACTACTACTCCCTCCGTTCGGAAAAAGATGTCACAAAAATGGTCTATCTATAGTTCATTTTTGTGACATCCTTTTCCGAACGGAGGGAGTAAGATTTTTTTATTCAGCTATAAATGAAAGATAATGCCAGTTCGCTATATTATTTGGCAATTTTAAAGTTGTACAATCTGCAAATATCGTTTGGCAAGAAATGAGACTAGAATTATTGCGTGTATGCTAGAAGTGCAAAGGAGGTGAAAGGACCATCATATGATTTTTGAAGTAGCTATACTGAATTTGCTAAGGACCGATGCTGTACAACAAGATTTAGAGAAAGAGCAACAATGTAAGATGTCCTTGGATTTTTCACCAAGATTAAGTCAATAAAGCCAAGGGTTGCACTGCCAACCAACCCATAGAATTCAAATATGTATGAGATAAAAATTCAAATACCAAGTAAGTGTACAATCATATATATATATATATCAATTTCCACTTCGAGAATGTCAACAAAATATATGCATCACGATCACGCCGGCGCATGTTGTCCCGCTCGCCGCCGCGCATTGACCGCTTAGGCGGTTGTCAGCAGCAGCATGCATACCGGCATTGACTCCACTACCAGGCTTCAACTACGTAGTATACGTATACACCAACGATCTTGGACAATATGCAAGTTGAAGACGTTTGTTCCTGGTCTTGGCCGTCATAAGGAGGAAGTTACAAGGAACACATCGTCGTACAGTAAATCATGGTGCGTTTAGGAGCTGCAACCAGGTACGTTTAAAAACATTAACAAAAAGGTAGGAGCATGTTATACATTGTCGTATCAGCTAGCAGCTACTAGCCTATATATATTTGTTTGTGAGATATATGCATGTGGCTTGATTACAAATCTAAACATCTAACGCCTATTAATTATTAGTTGATAATAAGGCCTCACTTCCCCGCAAAAAAAAGGCCTCACTGTATTTTATACGATAAAGTGAGATTTTACTAACTCACTGTTTGCATCAGCACAATACAGAAGAGGGTTCGCTATGCTTTTCCAATGCAGGGAGATTTTGATATGTAATGAGTTCACATCAATGTGAGGGTTTCGCTATGTTTTGTTCGATGCACGGAGAACCCACGCCGAACAAATTCAAATCTCCTTGGTCTCAAATGTATGTTTATATTTGTACCGTTGAGATTCCCATGCATAAATTTAGGATCAAATTCCATGTGAAATCCATAATTGATATAGATTTTTTTTGCGAGAAAGTTTATATTGAAATTAATTATTGCATTTATATAACAATAAACTCACCATGAAAATTGAATACATAATTATTATAATAAAATAGTTTCGGGTTCTATCTAACCACCAGCGTCAGAATAATATTATCAGCATGCACATCTTTTGCTTACACGTGCATGCATGGAATCGAGTGTACAGAAACACAGGCCAGAAAAAATAGAGCGGGAATACATGGATGAGTTGATTCCTTAATAATGTGCAATAGCAGAGTTCATAATGGTCAAAAGCGACGGAGAAATGTTGCATATAAAATAGTATATACATCTGCAAACCATGTACAAGGCATGCATGTATCGGGTATATGAATAGTCGTTGTGTCGATGGTTCTGTACTTAATATGTTCAAACAGACATATAATATGCAAATTAAGGAAGCATAACAATTTTGTTGGTGCAGAACTTATGGTTGGAAGCAACTACGATCAAATAAAAAGTGTGGGTACCATAAGAAAGGATAAGCTATGATAACCTTCAGTAACACATAATGTTCTACTACCATTTTCTGAATGATAGTAGTGATCATTACATTGTCTTAGAAAGACAAGACACAGGAAAATATATTAACATGAGCATGAGTGGAAGCACGTAGAGGCGAGATATCGGACTAATCTAATAATAAGACACCACTAGGACTATTGTCGAAGAAGAATTCACAAATTTTAATTAAGCACGTGCCATCAATGTAAAGTTCCTAAAAAGAACTATTGGTGGAAAGATACACACCAGGAATGACAAGTTCAAGTCAAAACTGAATATTTGTATCGTATAATCTATGATTTTGCTAATCTTAATAATGTAGCAATGTATTGAGCTAAATAATAGTTTCTGTAGAAAGAGATTGTAACAAAATTGAACATATGATCAATAACTAATAATATGAAATTCAGATCAAAATATTATATGTAGTAAATCTAGCCGCGCTAATGCGCGGGCCACCCAGCTAGTTTCGAAAAGAATAGTAGTATCGTCAACCTTGTCTTGGCTTTGCTGTACAAGTCAGAGTTTTCATGTCAAATGAGTTTTCATGTCAAATGAATATATGCACACACTATCTGAATTAACTTAGAGGCTACTCCGTCAAGTCTCAAGGTTGCCCGGCCCTCTAGCTCTACGTTTATATGCAACCTCGCAAGATTGTCTTGCCCCTATCTTATACTTAAGACGTTTTCTGTACAGCTGGGCTAGCTGCACCACCAAGGCACCAAGCATCTTCCAGGTCAGTGATATTTGAACTCCTTGATCACGAATATACCTCTCTTTCGTTTCCAACATAATGAGGATTTTAATTTGGTGCGATCTTTTGATTCACATGATTGAAATATACCTCTTCCAGGGAGCGAATATCCAGTGATACAACATGTTAGCTGATACAATGCATGTCAAAGAACATGGGCCGTTCGATCTCGTACGCAGGGACAGGATCAATTCCTCGCTCACCTCGGCTGCCTTGTTGCCAGATATGCACAAGACCCCCTAGGTTATTTTATATTGAGCAAAGAAACTCGTCTTCTTCCTGTACCTGTTTCTGTACGTCCTGTCCGGTGTGCAAGAGAGGCCTCCAAAGAGCAAATGGAGTTCTAGGGTTAGCTTGAACAGGGAAGAAAAGATGCAGCCCGAGCACGGTGAGCAGGACCTTGCGCCGCCGCCGTCACCGCCTCCACTACATCTCGTCTTAGTTTCTCCGCCTCTGGAGCACGAAGCGCCTCTTGCGTCCGCCGGATCTGGAGCTGCCCCCTACACCTGCGACGCTGGACCTTCTTGTAATGGAGCTCTGCTTGTACCACCAACCGATTCCTCGGAAGTGGCTTGAAGATTGGAGGAGCCGAAGTCGATTTGGTTAGTTCATCCCTTCCAATTTTGCTATGCTGCTGTTGTATGCCTCCTGCAAAATATGCCCACATTGACTATTGTGTGTTTCAAAATTTCTGTATTTAGCAGTAGCTGGTTGTTATTTTAGGGCTAAAACTCCGATGTATAGTGCACGTTATTAATCAAAGTCATTGTGGGACATCGAAGTAGCAGATCAGGCTGCTCTTGGCTGTACCAAGCTCATGACCCGATTCAGCATATTTTCTCCTTTTCTAATTCGTTATGTAGCTTAAGTAGTTATTATAGGTGCAGGGTCCCCATTTCCGAATAATTTTTGCCAATTGATATGCAAATAGACAGGAATAGAAACAAAGTTGGGATGCATCCAGGAGAATAAAATGAGTTGCAAGCAGGACTGAAAAATTGTACGTTTCAAACAGCTAGAAATATGAAATAGTGCAACAAAATTGAATAAACACTGAAAATTTCTGCTATCAGTTTTCTGGCCGCCAGATTACCGCAGCCTGTTGGCCAGCACCAGCTAGCTAGAGTAAAAATAGCTGGGTTTGGACATGCACATCAGCTAGCTAGCATCAGGAAAAACAACACACACCGATAGAATCAGTTGTACATGTACATGGCGTCAAGTCCACATTTGTTCAGCACATACTGTCAAAACTAGCTGCCCTGATCAGAGAAGCATCATCACATCACAGAACTGAAACTTGCCCATTCAGAAGCAATAATCAACAAATCTCTAAACCAAGAACACTAAATGGCATGTTGATCTACAAATGAAAAGTGATGCTGACACTGGAGTTTTGGTGCCATCTATTTTCTGGACAAGATTAGGCTCCGAGTTTTATTCCACTCACTGTTGGGCTTTCTAGACATATATTACTTGACAGTTGGGACATATTCATGCATCTTTGAAGGTGCTCATATATAAATGAACACACATCCAACTATCTGTACACATTTTTCTCACCTGGTGTGGGATCTAATTACACGTGAGCTGTGTTTTTCTTTGAATTTTTTTGGCGGTGTACAATCGCAAGCAGCATACTTGTTTTCACTGAAATTATATCAATGCCACTTTGCATTCTGGTTTACGTCATAGCCCTGCGTGTGTGGAAGAAAGGAGCTAGCCATTCCTTGTGGTTGTATCATTTCCACTGGGTTTTTTCACGATACTGCAATTTACAAGCTAGAACACACACCATTTCTCAAATTAATAGCTACCAACTGGAGTGCATATCATTCTCATATTGCTTATAAAATCATGTTCTCTGTGTGCTTGGTTAAATAACATTATTATGCTGGTTTGAATACTAATTATGTGTAAGGAATGCCCTTTTTACGATCTAATGGAAGAACACGCACCTTTTATTATGCTTGTTGCATATTTGTACGATTTAGTTTCACAAAGTAACGTGCTTTCTTTATGTTTATGATGCCAGCGGTGAAGGTGTCAGCTTGCAGAACTTCAGGAGTATCACGTCACGTCATGGTACAGAAGTCGTGTGACTACATCACTAGAACACATGCTCGGTGGAATGATTTGGTGTTAAAAAAGAAGAGGTCAAATCTTTTCATACACTAACAAGCTGGTTGTTCAGATGGTGATTCATATTTGAGTCAGTGAGATTCTGGTTCTTCATCAGATGTTCTTCTGCCATCCCTCGCTTGACTCCGCATGGCGACCCAGATCACGAGGCGTCGCAGCTGGACTGGTGGCAAAACGCCAAGCAGAACACACCCAAGCCGCGGAGGAAAGGGTTGACCTCCATAACCCTCCTCCTCCCCTGGATGGTTTGTAAGCAGCGCAACGAGATCATCTTCGATGGCACACAGCCCTCCACAGCTTCAGTATTGTCTAGGATCAAGGCAGAGGCTGCACTTTGGGTTCGAGCCGGCGCAAACCTGGGATGTACACTGAATTTTGTTAGCTGACTTGCATTCTGCATCCTGGGAGGATTGTAATTAAACTCTATCTATTCAATGAAAAGAAACGCAAAGGTCCTTTGCGTTTTCTCGAGAGAAAAAAATCTTGTTTTTATCCAAATTATATTACTTCTTTGACTTGCTACAAGTTGGAACGTTCATGTACAAAGCTTGATCAGAATTATTTGCTGTTTGCGAACTGAGAACCCAGACTCATGTGCATATCTTGTGTAAAACATCTCTCCATCCTCCCATGTATCGAAAACCATGCCAATTGTAGGCTGCAAGTTATTGTCGCAATCAGGCTCGTATGTCGACCTCTGGAAAATACATATGTATCTGTAAGTACATAAAGGATGGGGCCAAGGTGAGCATTACACAATACTTACAGAAAATGGGAGGCTACTTGATCTCTTTGGTGTCGTGTAACTATCACAATCAGCTGTACCGGACCAGGTCGCGACCTATTAAAATTATGAATGGGATAAATAAAGTGATGTGGTAAACTAATCTCCAATTACACATTTCAACAGAATCTGTATCTTGAAACTGCTTTCAGCATCATCTGCGAGTGTTATTGCCGTGGTTGATCCTACACTCTGAGCAAAGCTTTGCAATGGCTCCATCATGGGCTGTTCGGTACATATAAAATTTGAAGACATGTTAAATAAGTTACATGTGACATACTTGAAGCTTCACATTGCTCCTACTTGAAGTTACAAGTGACGTTACAGGAATACATGATATTAGAAAGTGCAAACAATGCAGCAGAAGATTATTTAAACTAATTTTAGGTCCCAGCAAAAATGATAATGCTACTCCAGGAGCTCAAAACTGAAAAATTTCCGTCATAGGAGCTCAAAACTGAAAATTGCAAATCCCGTTCAAAACTGCTACTCCAGGTTGATATCATGGTGGTTTACCCAAATCAAGTTACTGCAAGTTAGTAGAACAATTAGCTCTGGAGTGTCAGATAAACCAACAAGTGACAGAAACCTCCCATCAATAAACAAGTGCAGAGACGAATCGCTGCTAGCTGCATATCATCCATCGAAGGCATTGATCGTTCCTTGCAATTAACAGTACAGAGACAACAAATTTAGTTCGAATACGACGGACCATCCATGCCTTTTTTTCAGTATCGGTCCACAAGATCAACAAGATAACACACATAGTAGCACGTACGTGCGGCTGTGCCGTGGCCAGCCCGAACGATCGATTGATGAAGCAAACAGAGTATTCCAGGCAGAACTAACCAAGAGGGTCACCTCCATTTAATTTATTCATCCCCATCACAGCAACACCATGTCAATTTTTACACTTAGACATGAGGAAAGCAACTAGCAGATAACTTCAATGTACGAGCAGCGTTGCAAAATTTCAAGGGATGACTAACCAAATTGACTTCTGCTCCTCCAAACTTGAAGCTACTCCTCGAGGAATCAGTTGGTGGTGCAAGCAGAGCCCCATTACGGGGAGGTCCAGCGCCGCAGGTGGAGGTGACGGGTCCAGATCCGGCGGGCGAAGGATGAGCTTTGAGCTCCGGAGGTGGAGGCACTGTAGTAGCGGAGGCGGCGGCGGCGGCGGCGCAAGGTCTGGCTCGGGCTGCATCTATTCTTCCCTATTCTATATGCCCCAGCTTACCCTAGAACTCCATTTGATATCGAGGCTTTCTTGCATCTCGAACTGGAGGAGGAACAGCCGAACAGGTACAAGATGAAGACGAGACTGTTCGAGCAATATAAAATAAATCAGGGTGTTTTTTGCATATCCGACAACAAGTGGACCGAGCCTCACAGGGGTGTTGATCCTGTCCCTGCTTATGAGATCGAACGGCCCATGTTCTTTGACATGCATTGTATCAGCTAACAGGTTGTATCACTAGATCTTCTCTCCTCTTCCAGGCACTCACTTCCCTTTCCTAGACACAAAAGTATTATTGTGCCTAGATAATTAATTAGTATATGGAAGATATATTTAAGAAAGAATGGGCAGTATATACTGGCATGTTCAGGTATGGCACCAATGACCACTTGTCGTAGATGAGTTATTGTCATTGTGGCAGACTATTTTGTGTTTGAAGGAACTTTCTCACTCATGTCAAAACCGCCATCATTAATTAATGATTATGTTGCACGTTAGAAATACTAGGGTGTGTAAAATTCGTTAATATTTGAGAAAACAACATGATGGTAGAGAATGACACCTTGGTAGTGGATATCGTGACATAGTCAAAAGCAGCAATACCGAGACACCGCATGCCAAACATAAAGTAACATCTTACAAGACACTGTAAGTGAATGCGGAATATGCTAAAGGTAGAAGACAAGTGGGGTGAAGGTGGAGTCGGTGAAAAATATTTCGTCGAAATTTCGGACGGATTTCACGAAATTAACGGTTCTCAGTGTGGGGCGGGAAAACATAATATCGACCGAATATTTTGGTAACATTTGCAAAAAAATCCCATACGTAAGTCTTCTATTAGGAAGAAATGATGTTTCCATCATCAAACAACCTTCATTGCATTGGTGTAGGGTGCGAGCAGTTGTCTGCTTGTTCGCGTATTCGAATCTAAACAATACATACATTTTTGCTAAATAATTTTAAACTTCGTGTTTTGAAATCGAAAAATATTTTTGAACATTTTCTTCGAAATTTCGTTAATTCCTTGACAATTGGGAATCTCTGAGAGGGGCGGAAGTTTTAGCAAATCAAAATGGTGAACCCTGGGTGGAGTAACCCAACATCAAGTATGTACAAGTACGAAGACGCGGATTCTATTAATCTATAATAGTATGGCGCTCGGTGAATGCGATGCCGGCAAAATTAGCCTTCTACGCAATTGTGTGTTTTTGCGTGTGTGCATCTTGTACATCTTATATTTAATAACGGAGGGAGTATTATAAGAAGAAAAAAATAAAAATTGTCTCTGTATAAGCACGATAGCGTCCCGCACGGTAGAAAAAAAGCTCTTTTCTTTGAGAAGATCGTTAGCGCAAGCTGAATATACGGGTCATCACTGTTGTTCCCTCCAACCCACGACGCCGTTGCCGTCGTCGACGTGGACGCCGGTTACGTACGTCTGCCTCGTTGGCGGCGGGCGGTGGCCGTCGGATCCGGCCACGGACGGGCCGGATGTGGCCACGGCGGGCGAGACCACCCGACGGTTGCTGCGCTGGCGCAGGACCGACCAGCGGCGCACCCGTCCATCCGTGTTGGGCACGTGCACCAACCTCCGTTTTGTTTGTTTGGTTGTCCTGCCACAAACTGCTAACGTAGCTCGACCAACTAAATAAAAAAAAAACTAGTAGGTCGTTTTTTTTTTTCCAAAATTCAAAATCAATATTTTTCAAGTGTCAAAAAATCAAAACCCAAAAATTTACATAATGTTGAGACCGATCAGTTTACAGACTTTTAATCATACTATTATTCTTGGCTCGACAAAAAAAAAGAGACAAAGCTGGCGAAATTTCTAATTCCTGAAACCGTGAACTATTCGTCGCACCCATTCCTCGTTTCTGTCCAGCCTAAAACCAGTAAATTTTCACATGCAACGCACATCTCTACAAGGCCCATGTTCAAAAAGGAAAAAATTTCATATGATGTTAATAATATTTTGAGGAAACAAACTATATATCATGTCATATTTGTTAGTGCTCATTTTGTACTCCTATGACAAAGTAATGTACCCTATTTTCTGCATAATAGGAGCAATAATCCAATTGCTGAACTTAAGGTGGTCACATTACCGCAGACAAATAGCAAAATGCAACAGCCCAAGACCACCCATCATGCATATCTATAGCGAAGTTATGATTCCAGATATTCCATCTACCTTGGCCAATTCATTACACCATTAACTGTTGCACCATCAAACTTTACTTTGAATCACATGTTAAAATTAATATGCAAGAATTATCTAAGCTGCACTTGATTCAGTGTGTTCTAATTCAGGCGACGGTGCACATAAACAAACCCACCATGCATGTAGATCTAAATCAGAATTTATAATCCATATCCCGTCATGGTTACTTACCATGCATGGCCAACTCGGTATATCTCCTATGTATCATCTAAATTCTCTTTATGCTCGTGCAAGTTCATTATTTTGCTCCGGTACCTTTCTCTATTGTTTTCTTTTTTGCAAGGGATAAGACATGGAAATTTGTCCTGGATAGTTTCAGATTGAGAAATTTTAATACCAATAATGTTGAGATCTACCAGCTACAGATCTAAATTTTAGCTCGTTTTTGTCAAAGTTCAAAGCGATATTTTTCAAGTGTCCAAAGAATTCAAAACACAAATTATACATGTAGATAATGTTGAGATCTATCAGTTAATAGATTTTAATCGAAAAGTCATACTATTATTCTTGGCTACAAAAAAGAAAGATAAAGCTGGAGAAATTTCAAACTTCTGAAACTATGTACTATATTCATCACACAGGCGCATCCCACTGCAGAGTACACACGATTCGTATTCTTTTTTAGTGCGTGTAGTCCCTTTTTGGTATATGCGTATTGAACCGCGTAACATACTTACTCTAAAGTATACTGAAAAATAAACATTATACAAAGGCCCAAAATTCCAAAAAAGAGTTATAAGAGGGTCTCCGCCGTATCAGCACGAGAGCGTCCGTCGCGGTAGCGAAAGTGTGGCGTCCCAAAAGATGAATCAGCAGGCCCATTCTCCGTGTCGCAACCCATCCCCTTCCCAGAAACAAGCCCATCCCTAGTCAATCGACCGCAAATTAACGCATCATCGGTACGTGTAGGGATCTGCAGCAAATTAACGCATGGCCGGCGTTATTGCGCTCGTACGTTTAATTAGTCCCACCTCGACAGTGGACACCGTGTACAGGTCGAACCTCCGCCATAAATAAACAGCGCCTCGATGCAGCACATCGAACCATACCTATCTCGACGACACAAAACTAGCATCTATACCTCTTCTGTACCCGTATTGATACGCTCGCTCGAGACCGGTGGCGAGATGTATTCGCGCGAGGAGCTGGAGGCGGCACGTGTGGTGCTGGTCAAGTGCAAGGAGGAGGCACTTGCTGCAGCCCACGCCGAGCTCTCCAAGGTGGCCGTCGTCAACATGCTCCTAGCCGGCAGCGTCGCCCAGGAGTTCCTCGCCCACGGCACGGTCCTGGGAGTAGGGATGTAAACGGATCGGATCGGATCGGATTTTGCCTCTACCATATCCTTTACCATATTTTTTCATCGGATTCGGATCGGAGCGGATAATGATCGGATGCGGATTCGGAGTCGGATATATGTGGTCGCGGATTCGGGAACGGAAACGGAGCGGATTCGGAGCGGAAACAAAATTAATCGGATATATACGCGCATAAGTAAATTGCCAAACCATACAACCAAAAATAATTGTTCAATAACCTAATAACTAATAAAATTGTACTCCATACTTTTTACAATGACGGTTTAAGTGACTTGATGTTCAACGGACAAACTCGACAACTCACTAAGTTTAAATTATGCTCTATTAGGTTATACATTTCGGTACAAAATCGGATTATTCGGATTAAATCCGTCGGATTATCCTATTTAATTTTCGGATAATCCATATTTTTGGCTATTTAACATACCATATCCTATACCATATCCGGGTGTCAAGTTCGGAATCGGATATCCTTATCCGTCGGATTCATTAAAATCGGATATGGATTCTTCAAAACGGTTTCGGAGTCGAATACGGTGCGGAAATTATCCTATCCGTTTACACCCCTACCTGGGAGGCTGTGTCGAGAGGAGCTCTGCCGAGCTGTCATGCCTGCTCGTGGCCAACGGAGCCCACGTCCCGAGGAGTTCCGCCGAGCTGTCATGTCTGCTCGTGGCCAACGGGGTCCACATCCCTGGCATAGTCAACCCCACGCAACTCCTCTTGGCCACTGGGGCCCACCTACCCGGCGTCGTCGTCGACCCCACGCAGCTCATCGCCAAGCCCACGCGACTCTTGGACAACGGGACCCAAGTCCCCGCCGTCGTCGACCCCGCGCAGCTCGGCCGCGGCTCTACGGAAGATGAGACTCTTGCCCAACAAACCAAGGGCGATGATGATCCCATTGCAGCGGAGCCTCGGAAGCAAGCAACGGGTGAAAGGTACGAGATATACAAAGCCTTGTTTGCTTGCAGGATGGATGAGGGTGGCTCGGTGAGCCAGCACGTGCTCAGATTGTCTGGGTACATGCAAAGGTTGGAGGCACTGGATTGTCCGGTCTCCCAAGAGTTGGGCACCGGCCTCATCCTGGCTTCTCTCCCTCAGAGCGACTTGCTTCGGAAGCAAGTGATGTCGGAGATATATGAGAGATATAAATCCTTGCTCGCTTGCAAGATGGCCGAGGGTGGTTCAGTGAGCCAGCACGTGCTCAGATTGTCTGAGTTCGTGCAAAGGTTGGACGCACTAAATTGTCCGATCCCCCAAGAGTTGGGCACTGAACTTATCCTCGCTTCCCTCCCTCCGAGCTATAGTAGCTTCACCATGAACTACAACATGAATAAGGTGGATAAGAGTATTGGTGAATTGTTCGCCATGCTCAAGACCGCTGATAGTGGAGTTCAGAAGGAAGTCAATCATGCGATGACGGTGAATAAAACCACCAGCTTTAAGAAGAAGGCCAAGTCCAAGAAAAAGGGGAAATCCAAGGGTGCTAGTGGGGTTGGCACTCCTATGAAGTCACCACAAACTGATGCTGTGTGTTTTTTCTGCAAAGAAACGGGACACTGGAAGAGAAACTGCAAGAAGTATCTGGCAGAAAAGAAGAAGTCTGGAAATTCCTCAGGTATGAAGTGCCATACATGTTATTGATGTATTTTTGCTAGTCAAAAATATATTTTTTGTGTATATAATACCAGATCGGATACTCATATTTGCAACTCAATGCAGGAACTATAAAAGCCTAGAAAACTGGCAAAGGATGAGGAGACGATGCGTGTCGGAAGAAGAGTAACAGATATTGACTCCTCGTGGGCGTCCTACCTCCGCTACGTTCAGGATTTATTTTAGAGCTTATATATCTGGCCCTTGAGAAAAAATGGCTTGTTGCAACACGGTTATTTGTTTAATTACAAGAATAATGGTTGTACAATTTATATGGATAATATCTTTTATGGCCATACTTTTGTTGTGAATGGTTGAATAATAGAAGGGCCTCACACTTTGCTGCGCCATATTCACTTTTGACTTTCTTTTCTCCTGTTGTAAAATGAAACTAGGCATAATAGGAAGTTAAATGAACCGTGAGAAGATCCCCGTTCTCTTATGAATTGCTAGTAAAATGAGGTATGGCAAAGGATTGCAATTTTTTTGTATATGCATATGCATATTGGATCGTGGATAATCTAACCAAAAAATAAATTATACAAATACAAAGACAAAATTATACCGTCGCAATCGTGCTTTGTGGTTAAGTTTCCCTACTGGAGCACCTGCCATCAAAGGTACACCAAGTTACTCAGCCTGATGATGATTTCTGAACTCTTGCGAAAAAATCATTGACACTTCTTAAAATTCTAATATTCATGCGTGCCGAACACATGAAATAGGCCCCTGATGCCTGTTTTACAGGACAAGACGCTGCCTGATTGGTAAGGAATATCGATTAAACTAAATTGATTATTAGCTAAGTATATTATTGCATAATTTATGATAGGACCAGTTTGATTCTACAACCGTTGATGACTTGTTCATCCTTTTTTTAGGTTTCTATTGCACTGTTCAACTAGCTCTACTAGCTCAACGCTGGAGGCACCATTTGGACAGGTTATTATTTTCGCTCTAAGATCCATGTCTAGCGATTGTTAAAAAAATATTCTTAATCAGAAAATTGTCCCAGATCCTTCTGTTGCTATCAAGTTGTTTAGTTTTTTCCAACTTTCGAGTTTTGGAAACAGGCTTGCATGCATTTCTAAAATCAATGGTTAATATGGTAGAACCTCATAGCTAGATGAATATGAAATGACTGGATCCTGCCTTGAAGTGTCCAGGATGCTCGAAACATGAAAGATTTGAGTCTACATCGTTGTTGAGATGAGAGGTAAGGATATATACAATGCCTTCGTTTGCAAATATATTTTCCCACCATTAACTTTTACTCCGTATCTGTTAGATAATACACAATCAATCATTAACTAGGAGATTTGACCTTCACATATGAAGTAATATGCTCTCATCACTCGGGAGCTGCTATAAAAGAGTTTAAATTCTTAGAGCAGGTCTTGTATGCCACTGAATAATCCTTTTTTTCGGTAATACGTTTCACTGCCTGCCATAAGACTTCTTTAGTCAATTCCTTTCTAATGATAAAATGTAGGAACATAATTTTGATGATCAAATTGTAATTTCTTGCTGTCAAAGTAATTCACTAAATTTGATATTCTACTAAGAATATATGACCCTCGATGAGTCAACTGTATCTTAAATCAACTTATTACTTGCTATATACATCTGCGACAAATCATAAGACTTTCGTTTACTCTATCAAAGTTGATCATTGTAGCACAAATATTACCCTCTGATGTTGTATTCAAATATTATGCTAGCAGATAAATTTCAACGCTGGCCTGCTGAGCGTCGATGATGCTACTCATTTTGCTCTGAAGCTTTGTTACCCGCGGAGTTTGATCTTTCTTTGGGCAGTGGGAATTTTTTCTGAATAATATGGAGTCTGCAAAACAAGGCCTTTTTTCTACATCAGGCTACTTGAAATGTGTCCAACTATGCATTTTTCCTTCTAATTGTTATCTCTATGTTTGTATTGGAATGGTAAAGTTTTGCGCTACATCATTGTATGCAATATTTCTGATTTCATTGCGTCGTCAATTAATTGGTGCCTGGTTTGCATCGTCATCCTGATGGAGTGATGGTATGTCGAATCTTGCCCTTGCCTGTGTTCTGTTTTGGTGACAAGGAAACTCTCCCTTATTTGAGCCCTCAATTCATGTTGCAGTTTCTGAAATTTTTTATGTTTCTGCTGATGCCCGGTGATAACTAATTTCGTTAGCCTAGAATAATTTGTGAAATTGCAGTGAGTGAGTTACATTCAGATTTGGTATTTTGTAAGAAGCAAGTTTTCTTGGATCCATATTCAGATTTAAATGTCTACCTAGAAAAAGAACGCATCCACCTAAGTGAATAAACCGTTATAGAGAATAATCTAGAAATGACTAGCAGTGGATAATATGTATACTTAATTTTAGCCGTAGCCAAAAAAGATAGACATAAGCAGGGCCGGGCCCACTGTTGTGCCGGCGGCACAGGGCCCATAATTTTGGGGGCCCCAAAAAAATTTATATGTAGTAGCTGGTTTCTGGGCGATGGGTTCCTGGGCCGTCCGCGTGTGAGTGAGCCTACCGTCCAGGCCGCCACGGCGTCACACTTCTGATCGCAATTAGACAATTCGCATCCAGCCGCCACTTACGATCGCTAAATCGATCAAATTGCAAAGCATCGGTGACCAGAGCCTACCGGCGACGCACGGGAGACTTGTTGTCTGCTGATCGGTAATTCCCTCGTTTTACTGCAAAGTTCCTAAGAATATATATCACAAGTTTTTTAATGCAAAGTTCTACACTTGAGAGCGAAGTATTGGTGAAGATTGATTATGAGGATATCATTGAAAATTTCATTTCAAAGAACACAAAAAGAATGATGATATTCAAATAAGTAGGTATGTTATTTATTAGTTCAAATAAGGAGTCCTCCCTCCTCTTCTCGCTTTTGTTCAGTGGTGCATGGAGCTCGGACACTGGGGCGACGGCCCTGGAAAATGGGAGTCCTTTGGTTGGCGGGCGAGCCAGGGACTCGGGTGCTAGTCAGCGACCTCGGACCACGGGGGTGGCGCGGTGGCTGGCGTGCGGCTTGCGGTGACGGTGGCCGGTATGTCGCTTGTCGACATTTGGTGCCCCGTGTAGAGGACAGGGAGAGTTTGCCGGGGGGAAACCCTTGCCCGAGATCTTCTCGGGATGCGGCGGTGGCGTCCACGGACGTCGTTCCCTTCTTGAAGGCGTCGTAGCGGCTTCTCTCGGTCCTTCTACGCTCCGGATGAAAGTCCAATATCCCCGGATAGGGCGATGGCGGCGCTCCGGCGTCGTGGGCTTCTTGAAGTCGTCGCCTTGGAGTTCACGGCGGGTTGCTTTCCGGAGGTGCGGTGGCGTTTCTTCGTCGAGCTCCTTCGGGCAAAGCTTGCTCCTTGTGCTGTACCTCGGTGTTTCTTGCACATGGCCTTGCTGTTTGAGCCTGTCTGCACGCTTGCGGATAGTGGCGGTGATGATCCTCTTGGCGGTGCTCCGTGGATGGTGGTTGTGGCGGTGTTCGTCGGCGCTCACCTTATCTCACCGGCGTCTCTCTGTGGCCCCTTGTTGAGCCTGGCTGCAGTCTTGTGGTCAGTGGCGATGGCTTTCGTCCTAGTCTCCTCGGCGTCCCGTTGAGGGGTTTGTTGAGCCTGTCTTTGTGGACGGTGGCGGTGATCTCCGGTGTTTATTGCTCTACCTTTCCGGCGATGCTCGCCTTTGGTGTTTCACGTGTAATCTCGTCGGTAGCCCTGTCTTTCTTCGTGTGTGTGCAGTACTGTGTTGTAAGCTGGGTTCAGCACCATGTAATCTGTCGCCGTTCTGGCGTTATTAATTTAACGTCGGGTCTTATGACCTTGTATCTAAAAAAACCTTTGCACCGCCACTGCTCATTCCATTGTACTGCTGTGTACCAAGAGCAGCTTGCTTGAGAAAGTAACACGTTTGATGTCTCATATCTGTTTTGGTCTGAGCCGGTTATTGCTTATGCAAAATTAAAGACGCATGCCTTGCGCTTTTTATTTTGTAAATCCTGTTTAAAAAACCTTTGGTTGTCCACCATAATGCTGATATATAAAAAAGCAAGGCCTGATGGATTTACTTGGAGAGAAGAAATTGATAAAGGCAGTAACCTGAACATAATAGGAAACGATGAAGTCTCACCTGACCTGAATTTCATAATTTACTAAATTTCCTTATAAATGAAGAATAATAGATGAACAATATACATGGCATTCTTTGTCCTTAACACAAAGACTTCATATTATGACATATCTATTGTCGATGTGATCAAGCATGCAATGTTTAATATTTATATGGTACTGCAGTGTCAAAACGCATCAAATTCTGCGTCAAATTATGCTTCTTCAACATCCTTTTCTCATTTTTCTATGCAGAATATAGGAAAAAATATATGCTTAAAATATATACTTGCAGAAGTATAACTACGTTGGTCAATACTCTAATATATTCGATGTTACATATAAGTCCCTCCAAATAAATACTTTCATGGTTTTAAGATGCTTGGTTTTTGCTGTTAGTCTATGTTGACGAGTTCTCGAAAATGTAATTATTCTAGGCTAAGCTGTTTTTGGTTTCTAAGATCATCCTCCATTATTCTCTCCATGGTTACTGGTTACCAGTTTATAAGATTAATGATCCTCCATTATGCTATTTTTGCACGTTCTATTTCTTCAAATGCTACATATTTGTAATTCTGCTTACTAGGTATTTTAATTGTTGCGTATTTCTACATATTTTTACTGCCTCCCTCGGTGCAGCTGTAGAAGAAATAAATTATGTGTACACTCTGGAATGTCAATATTGTGTTCTTATTAATGGCCAGAAGAAGCATATTTGTTTGTCTCTGAAGGATAATCTGGGAAATCTGGGTTAGAGCATTTTTTACTACCAACAGAAGTTGATGCCCAAACCTTGGAGTGTCGTGTATGGACTTTGGATTGTTTACAGGCTGGTGGGAATTCAGTTTTGAAGCATCTGAAACACGTCTGTATGTGTGAGCACTAGATGTTCGTTGAAATTACCCAGCCACTTTCTGAATGTTGAATAGCCGACTCAACTTATTTCTAGGCAGTGTATCAAAATCTGTGATCATGTTTGTTCTCCTAACGTAGCTAAATTGACCATGGCATGATCATGAGATTAGAGAGTGAGACATTCCAAAGTTGATGCTTTGATTAGTGTTCATATTCATCAACGGTATAATGCTACAAGGTCTAAAATTGATGTAAGAACTCTTCTGTACAATATATAGGTGTCAAGAAGAGTTATAATTATCGCATATTTTCTATTCATACTAAATTTACTCAGAATTTTACTCATATTTAAACACAGTAGAATTTTTATATTATGTATATTTTTTGAAGTAAATATTGTGTGGTATACATATTGGACAATTTTATTGCTTTTTGCTACAAGGACAAAACGTGCATTGCACGTGCACGATTACTAGTAGAGGTAAGTATGTATATGTGTGTGTGAACGTCTCCGTTTGTACTGTGTTTCGCAATTTTTTTTTCTTTGAGAAGCTAGTTATTACGGAGTAGTACAAGTTGAAAACACGGGCCATCTTATTTCCGGGAAATAGCCGGCCATGTGCTGACATAGTTCGTGCTGAAGCCCATCCCTTTTCCACAAACCAAGAAAGGCCCATCTCTCGAGTTAATCGACTGCCCGATACGGCCCATGACCGGTACGCGTTGGTCTGCAGCAAACAAACCCATGGCGTGGCGTGCGCTCGTTTAATTAGTCCCACCTCGACGCGGACACGGAGTATGGCTCAAACCTCCGCTCTAAATAAACACGGCCGCGTGGATTCGTCAAGCAGCAAACCAGAGCGTCCGTGATCTCGTCTATCTTTCTGCTCGTTGCGCCGAGTCGAGCCGGGCGATATGTCTGTGACGGAGGCGCTCGAGGCGGCGCGTGTCGAGTTGATCAAGCGCAAGGAGCGGAGCCTCGAGCTGTCCACGTCCGTGACGGATGCTTCAACGGAAGCCGAGCTTTCCAAGTCCGTGACGGAGAAGCTGGAGGCGGCTCGTGTGGAGCTGGTCAAGCGGAAGGAACGGAGCCTTGCCGCCGCGGAAGCCGAGCTGTCCAATCTCGCCAGCACCAACAAGCTGCTCGCCGGTAACCTGGCCCACGAGTTCCTCACCCGTGGCACGCTGCTGGGTCGCCGTATGGAGATGACCTGCGCCGAGCTGTCCTGCCTTCTCATGGCCAACGGAGCCCACGTTCCTGGCGTAGTCAACCCAGCGCAGCTTCGCCAATCTACGCAAGTCCTCGGTATCGTCGACCCAACGCAGCTAGGCCGCTCTACGGAACATGAGACCGGCATCATCAGCACCAACAATGCGCAGCTCGGCAGATCTACGGAAGTCCCTGGCAACGTCAACCCAACGCAGCTCGGCCGCTCTACGGAACATGACACTGGCATCGTCAACCCCACCACGCAGCTCGCCCGCTCCACGGAACATGAGACCGACATCGTCAACCCCACCACGCAGCTCGCCTGCTCCATGGAACATGAGACCGGCATCGTGAACCCCATGTCTCAGCCCGCCCGCTTTACGGCGGAAGATGAGCCTGGCATCGTCAACCCCATGTCTCAGCCTGCCCGCTTTACGGCGAAACATGAGACCGGCATCGTCAACCCCATGCAGCCCGCTCGCTCTACTGCGGAGCATGAGACCGGCATCGTCAACCCCACGCAGCCCGCTCGCTCTACTGCGGAGCATGGGACCAGCATGGTTATCCCCACACAGCAAGTCCGCTCTACGACGGAACATGAGACCGGCATCGTCAACCCCATGAAGCTCGCCCGCTCTAGAGAAGATGAGACCGGCATCGTCATCCCCACGCAGCTCGCCCGCCCTATGAAACATGAGACCGACATCATCAATCCCAAGAAGCTCGCCCGTTCTAGAGAAGATGACACCGGCATCGTAAAAACCACACAGCTCGGCGGCTCTACGGAAGAGGAGACACGCATCAAGCGAGCGAGGACGGAAAGGTATGAGATACGCAAAGCCTTGTTCGCTTGCAAGATGACCGAGGGTAGCTCGGTGAGTCAGCATGTGCTCAGATTGTCTGGGTACATGCAAAAGTTGGACGCACTGAACTGTCCGATCCCCAAAAAGTTGGGCACTCGTCTTATACTCGATTCCCTCCCTCCGAGCTATAGTAGCTTCGTCACGAACTACAAAATGAGTGGGATGGATAAGAGTATGGATGAATTGTTCACCATGCTCAAGACTACTGAGAGTGGAATTCAGAAGGACAATACTACTGAGAGTGGAATTCAAAAGGACACCAATCATGTGGTGATGGTGAATAAAACCACCAGTTTCAAGAAGAAGGCCATGTCCAACCAAAAGGGAAAGTACAAGGGTGCTAGTGGAACTGACAAGCTTATGAAGTCCCAAACTGGAGCACATCCTGATGCTGAGTGCTTCTTCTGCAAAGAAACGGGACATTGGAAGAGAAACTGCACGAAGTATCTGGCAGAAAAGAAAAAGTTTGCAAACTCTAGCTCGGTTATGAGTGCCATACATGTCATTTGATGTATTTCTTACTCGTAATAAATGCAATGCTTGGGTACATGATATCACTTGGGTTGCTCATATTATCAAATCGATGCAGAAACTAAAGAAAGCCTAGGAAAGTGGCAGAGGATGAGGTGACGATGCATGCAGTAGCTAGCTAGCGAATGGAGTAAAAGTTGTTGTGCTTGCCGCCGACGTCCTATCTCTATATCTAAATTTAGACCTTATTTTAGATCTTAATACATGTTACTATGTTATGGCCTTGAGCCAAACCATTAATATATTTATAGCCAAGACGTTTATTTGTTTTATCTGAGAACAATGTGTCTCCAGTTTATACGATAATATATTTTGTAGCCATGCACATATTGTGAATGAGTTGTCTATTTTGACATCCATAGCACCGGTGTAAAACAAATCCTGAAATATCAAACGCTCATTGAGCTTGGTTGGATGGTTTAAACAACAAGTGGGAGTGGGACTAGGTATAGTCTCACATTGCTCAGTTGGACCGCGCAACTCTTGTATCATCACTAAAAGAGTGAGAATAGAAGTAGGCCCCACACGCTCCTCCTCCGGCGCATGTCTCATTAAGCCACATATCACAGATGCATCGCGTTTCGTGAATGGCGTTTGAGTTAGATCTCGTTGATAGTTGCAAACCGGAGCATGACATTCAACATGTCTTGCAAACACCGAAAGCGTTGCAGCATGTTGATGTCATTGTTAGATCCCTCCAGGAAAAAAATGCGTAACAGATCCGCATGTCATAATCTACCACAACCTCAAGTATACCACTGCAAAGTGCAATATGACTTATACAACCCTTGCCAAGCGAACGGGTAATTCTTGAGACCAAATGCATGCAATCGATATTTTCAGTCATCTCAGGAAATCCTCCCATTAAGTCATGTGCCAGGAACCGCCGAACATCCTATGCAAGACGGAAGAGGAGGTCAACCGGCGTGCTGAAGCCACGACACTAATAAACACGTAACCTATCGACACCGATGGATTTGTGTAACAACGTTGTCTTCCAAACGATGGCGAGAGAGGGTTAGGGTAGGGTGTCATTCTCGGTTGGCGCCGCCGAACCGTCGTCGCCGAAACAGGGGCAGCGACGATTAGAGGTGTCAGTGGAGGCGAGCACATGAGAGACAAGGTGGATGGTGGAGAATGTCTGGGTCACTGCCTTGTGAAACATGTATGTCAGTCGGAACGAGATCCTCTGACGTACACATATCTACTGCAGAGGGACGTAAAAGATTTTAGATCATTCGTTGCGCATCCGACGGTAGCAGCCCGAAGGAGAGGACACGGAATCAGTCAGCCCGAAGGAGAGGACACGGACATAGGAACATGTTTCCATTACAATCTGTTCAGTTCTACTTCCACACATCCATAATCAGCAACCGAATTGCTTCTTCAGTTACAACAACAACAGCTCGAGAACGCAGCCAGCATGCTCAACGGCGGCGGCAACACAGAGGATGAGCGCGGCGACCAGGAGGACAAGGACTCCTTCTCCTCCTCGAGGACGCGACTGGCATGCGCCAAGGCAGCGGCAGCGGAGCGGTCGAGCGCGGCGACGAGTGCTCGACCAGGACAACGGAGCTGCCGCGCCGGCGAACTTCCAAGGCAGACTGCCGCCGCGCCAGAGGCGGCGATGGAGGCCACGGCTGGAGCGCTGTTTTCTCTTCTCCCCTTCGTTGATTTGGGCTTTGGGCTGACAGTTACCATTCGTTTCCTCTGCTTCGGGCTGCTTCCGTCGGATGCGCAACGAATGAACGAAAATCGTTTACGTCCCTCTGCAGTAGATACGTGTATGTCAGAGGATCTCATTCCATGTCAGTACCCGACGTGGTGCCGTTTACCGTCATGTCCGATACTCCTATGTCGTTCCCTGTGGGTTGAAAACGACGTGAAAGTGCCGGACAATGTATTGAAGTATTGTACGCCTGGTAAACTTGTCGCTATTGGGACCACAACTGTGTCGCATTATTTATCCATCGTCCCAGTGAATGCTATTAGAGGCGCCACTGGAGATGCCCTATAGCATGCGTTTGATGGCAGATGGCTAGTGCACGACATGATGTATAATTGTTTCGGTGTTGTAACGTTTTGAAGTTTTCTTTTCTTTGAAGATGATCATGGTTGATTAGTGTTTTAGTTGCATGTATTTGTCCATATTGTTCTAAGTACAATCCCTATGTACCCATCTATCTCGGTTGCATCAGAAAAAATAGTAATAACCCGTATAACAACAGGCACGTATATGTCGTGTCTTTGTAGAATCCCTATGTGACCACCTAGCACGCCGTATGTGTCCAAAGTAACGCACGGCTGCGAAGGTGTCTAATTAAATCGACGGCCGGCAGCGACGAAACATCCTGGAACATCGATCTGTACCCAAGCCCCTCCCCTCTGCTACCATCTCCTTATCTTCACACACATAAACCAGAGTTTCAAATGCACCACTGCAAACAATTGCAATTTACTCTCTGAACCATAATCTTGTCTCCATTTCGTGTGTGCAGCTCGTGCTACCCAGGCAGAAAGGCGCGCCTAGGACAAGGTGATATATATACTCCTAGTACAGATTTATCACGACTAACAGTAATCACAGTCTGATACATGCTCTCTTTGTCCAAGGTATTCTCACTCAACCAACCATGTTTTTTGGTGCAGGGAAGACAAAGAGAATGGCAGAAATGGTGGTATCAGCGGTTGTGCAGGAGGTTGTGAGTGGAGCCTTCTCATTCATGCGCAACAACCATGAGCAGTTGGCCTCCCAGAGTCGCCTCATGGAGAGACTGAAGATGGCACACTTAGAACTCAAGTTTGCGTTGGAGAGATGTAGGGAGATGCCCGTTACAGAGGTGTCCTTGCTGCAACAAAGGATGATGCTCAAGCATGCCTTTGAGGAGTGCTGTCATGTGCTCGACAACCTTGAACGCGAAGGTGCAGAGAAACGGGTAAAACTCTTGCCCTCTTTACCTAACAGGATTATGCATGCTGTGAAGCCTTTCTTTAGCACCGGAAAGGGTTCGATCAGCAGATCCTGTGTTGGAAGATTTGAGAAGTTTGCAGAGAAGGCCGACAAGTTTGTCAAAGACGTAGAGTCTGGCTGTTCACTGGCTAGATATAGATTTTCCAGTCCTCTCATCACGCAACTCCTTGAGGGCAAATATTTGCAATATGGAATGGTAAGTGGAAGCCAAACTTGCAAGCTTTTAATACATCCATCTTTTCTCGAAGATTATGGTGCAGTGGCTCATATGTCATTTGAATTCAAAGATGTCGAGACACCAATGAAATTTTCTAGGCTACATTTGATGCTACGACTATCAGAAAGCACGGACATCGTTGGGATCACCACTAAATGTTTGCAGTCACTTGAGCCACAATTCCAGCCTATGGCTGATGTCGCATCCGGAGAACTCGCTCAAATATCCACACAAGTCGGCTTTTTTCAACCTGGACCAGCTCTTCGGGAACACACGTTCTACCTGGCGAACAGTGCCATTAGACTGTTCCGTCAAGAGCCATTATGTTGCATAGGCGATGGGTTTCAGCCTTCTGCAAAGAGCAACCTCTCGTCTGAATTAACAGAGAGGTTTCCAGAACAAGTTAGCTATTTGTGGTTTGAATGCTTTATTTCAGCTGCTGAGTACAGCTTGGAGAGCACAATCTTGAAGGCCTGGCCAATCTTACAGATGTCGTTTGCCTTCCTACCTCACTTCTTGTCGAAAACTGAGGATGACAAAGTTTGCACCTACACAGAGCTTTCAGAGGTGGCAGAGGTTGTACCAGTGCTAGGGGTTCTTTGTTTCTTTTTTGAGCCTGAGGAGACGGAATTTAAGAGGTCCTGGTGCTCGGCTCATGGTCTTGCAACGTTTACTGTATCGAAGCCAACGACCGAAATGGGATGTGCACCCAAAATAGGCGACGGGTCCAAGACCAGGAGAGTATCGAAGAGGAAGCGATAGAAGTGATGGCTTCAGATTAGAGATAACTAGAACGACACCCCGCGCGTTGCAGCGGGTCTCTCTTAAGAAATTTAATTAAACGGATAAAAAAATTAGATATCGAATGTATGTGTGGTTTTTTAATGTAAAGATTGTAATGGTTTAGAGGTGTATCTGATTGCTATAGATAAGATTATATTAGCGGTTTGAAGAAACAGATATTGTGGATGCCTTGCATGAAAATGACATGCACATTTCCGCATAATATTTTTAGAATTTTTTTGAGTGAATACATACAGAAGAGCCCATAATTTTGTATAATAGTTATATGAGTTTAATCATTGAAAATAACTAGTTATGTAACTACATAGCGACATGGTGTGATCTTATCATTCAAACATAAAAAATGATGTGTACAATTTGATGGGCCAGAAAATATGATGTGGATGCTTGCATGTAGATATAGAAAATAATTAATGAGTGTTAGTGGGATGACATGGACAATTGATTGGCTAAAAGAGCAAGTGACGTGGATAGGTTGCATGTAGAGATAGAAAAATAATAACTACACTTAGTGGGGTTTTGCTTTATAAGAAGTATAGATATCTATGCGCTTAGCCTACATAAAATATTAGCTACTTTTCAGGCTGGGTAACGCGGCCAAATAAATTAAATTCTACCCGCTGTGCGAGTACTGCTCTGATGTGAGTTTGTAATATGCACGTACTGTAGTCTTTTTCTTTTGTCGACCACACCATTCCACACTGTACTCTTCTTGTTTAATGCATAAAGCACTGGAACCATCTTTTGTTTTATATCTAACAAATTTGAATATGGAATTCCATTTTCACCGTTTTTCTTTAAGGATGATTATAGTTGATTATGGTTTTTCACACGGTAAGTTCTTTGCTAAACTACTGGTTACCGTTTTCCTTTGCCTCGCAAGTTGCTAACTCTTGCTCAAACATGTAGGGACCGGGATGTTCGGAGACGCCACACTTTGGTAGTGCCTCGCCGGGTTAGCGTGAGATCATGCCGTTTGATCCCGATGCTGGTTGTTCACGTGCTGCTTCGCCAGGTTCGCGTGAGATCACGCCGGTACATCACGGTGGTCCTTCTCCTGGTGTTCCACGTGGTGCTTCGCCGGGTGCTTCTCCTGGCGCTTCACCTTCTTCTGGTGGTTCTACTGTTGCGCCCAGACGTCAGTCGCCTTTTCTCACCTCGGGAGATATGGGGTACACCCCGTCGCCGCCCTAGATGTAGGGCTTTCGGCCTCTAGACATTTAACTTGATGTATCTACATTATGATATAGCATTTTGCCTCTATGTGTGTATCTACACTATGATGTAATATTTTGCTTCATAATATTGCTTGTGATCATGTTTGTGATGATATATATCCTATGTGTGATCTTCCTGTAATTTCTGATATTTTTTGTTGCTATTTTTCTGCAAAAACAAGCTGCTAGAGAATTAAAAAAAAAATCTGGCACACCTATGCCGACGGCATTGCCGTCGGCATAGCTACCTCAGTGACCAAATGGTCATAGCTTGATGAGCCCAGATGATGCCACGTGCCAGGACTTTGCCGACGGCTTTGCCGTCGGTGTAGGTCCATCCTGAGCCGCTGGCCGTCGTGGGCCCCACCACGCATACGCCGACGATTTCTTCGCCGACGGCCCGTTTCCGGCCGTCGGCACAAGCTATACCGACGATTTTTTCTTTGCCGACGGCCTGCTGACCTATGCCCCGTCGGCATAGGCTATGCCGATGGCTTATGGGCATTTGCCGATGGCAAAAAGCCGTCGGCGTAGAAGCCCGTTCCTGTAGTGATAGTGTAACATGTAGTGATAGTGTAACAGTCCCAAATATGTGAACCTAAAAATGTGTGTCAATTTTTCACTTTTTGTGTTTGATTGCATCATGGCATCCATATTAATTTGCTAAACAAATAAAACAACTGGTCTGGCACCATTTAAAAACAAATTGCCAGAAAGGGCTAAACTCAATTCAAATGAGTGTGTTTATGACAAAACAAATTCAAATAAACTTCCCTATTTGTCAAGGAAGTTCCCGGAGTTCAAATTATAAATTTCTCAAAGTAATCCAAATGGTGGAATTAATTGAAATGGAAATCCTCAAAAATGCCATAAATC